>CAUEEP010000904.1:0-600000 GCA_958450365.1 Mesorhabditis belari
ATCGTACTCGAGACGATGCGACGTCTCCCAATTCCCCTATAAAACGAAGTTCGATGAGGCTCGATCTCTTCAAAATTCATTCTTTTAAAGAATCATTGTCCGGCGGTGTTTTTTGAGATGTTCTACTTTGTTCTAGTTTCTCTAGATGTTCTACTTTCTCTAGATGTTCTACTTTCTCTAGATGTTCTACTTTCTCTAGATGTTCTACTTTCTCTAGATGTTCTACTTTCTCTCGATGTTTTACTTTCTCTAGATCTTCTACTTTCTCTAGATGTTCTACTTTCTCTAGATGTTCTACTTTTCTAGATGTTCTACTTTCTCTATTCTCTTATAAAATTCTGTTTATTGTTAAAATTTCCGTCCTCTTTTTATTGTTCCCACCTTTCCTTTCCTCTTTCTTTTAAAATTGTTACAGTTTTAGAGTTTTGTTTTTTTTTCCGGTTTTTCCACTCTGTTGGTCGTCGGAGCCGTGTCTTTCAAACCACCGATAAAGTTATTAAAAATCTAAATGCTGTGTCCGATTTTGATTGAAACAATCCCAAGCGCTACAACAGCGTGTTTTTACTGTTATCTTGAGTGTTTCTTGTGAGTTTTTATGAATTTATAAAAGGTTCTGCGTAAGAAGAAAGTAGAATAGCAATAATGAACACTTCTAGACCCTTTAAAGAGCGCTTATACCGAATTTTTTAAGATTTTAGCGTATTTGGGGGTGGGAAAGCGCTTGAAATGTTCTATTTTACTTTTTTTATTCTAAAGTTAGTCAAAATGCTGTAAAAAGCACGAAAAATGACAAAAGTTTAGTTAAAAACGTCAAATCAAAAGGATTCTAATGAAATTCTAATGAAAATTTACGAAACTCAATCCAAATCGGACACAACAAAAACATCTTTTCTCTATAAAAACCAGTTAATCCAATCCAGTTAATCCAATCGTCTTCTTATTTCTCTCATTTTGGCAAATCATTTGGAATTAGGGTTTCTGGGTTAAAAGATTTAACATTTTGGGTAAGATTTCGACCCAGAATTTGAATTTTTGAAATCGTCATACGAAAAAATGAAAATAAAACCTCAATTCCCGCAGTCCGAGTACGCAAATTTCCAATGCTAAATTCTAAAATACATCTAAGCTACCGTACCCGGGACGGCGTTTGCCTTTTCCCCTAAAAAAAGAAAAAAATGAAATCTATCGGTTCAAAATTTATTTGAAGAATCGTCGACCTGCCTGGCGCTTGCGCCGTTTCGTTTGCGCGTCTATATTCCCCTTTTCTCCATTCCGTTATAAAATTTGGTTTATTTTTCAAATTTCGCTTCTCCTTTTAGTGTTTCCACCGCTGTTTCTGTTAAAAATTGTTAAAGTTTTAGTGTTTCTGTACTTTTCCCGGTCTTTCCACTTTGTTGGTCTTTTCCCGTGTCTTTTTACCGATCAAACTATTAAAAGTCTAAATGTCTTTTCTCTATAAACGCCAGGCAATCCAATCCAGCCGCGAATCGTCTTTTCGCTTTTCGCTTTTCGCGCTTTTCGAGATTTCGAGGAATTTAGGCAACGCCGAAAGTGCATCATTTTTAGAGAGAATACGGTAACATCATGCCTTCAAAAGTGCTTGATTACGCTAATAAAGTTAACTTTGTTAACAAAATCTGTTTCTTCATCGATCATAATTTTTATTGATGTTTAATACTTCAATCAAAAGCTAATCCTCAAATAACCCCTCGGCAACATGTGTTCTAACTGATTGAAGGAGCAGAAAAAAATGAATTTCACGAGCAGAGGACAAAAAGAAATGGGTTTAAAGAAAAGAAAAGAGGTGTTGTTGCAAATGTGACCCAGTGTTGGATAAAAGAAATGAGAGGAGGGTAAAGCTGTGTGCACTACCTCTTTTCCTTTTCTCCCAACTGAATCACTAGTCTCTTCCCCTCTTCTCCTTTTTGTGTAAAACTGACCGCATGTTGGATTTGGTATCCACGCTCTTCAATTATGTTTTTGATTTTCGGTCACCTTGTATTACTTTTAAAAGAAAACATTAGACTTTTTCAAGTACAATTCTTTTATTTGGCGTTATTTATTCAATACCTTTGAGAAAAATGTATCCAGACTGTTGCAACCAGGTTCAAACAGATCAGCTCAAACCAAGAGCTTAATTTGTGGCTTTGGGTTCTTGTTCTTGAGTTCTTTGGGTTCTTGTTCTTGAGTTCTTTGGGTTCTTGAGCCAAGCAAAGGCCAGAAACAAACTTCTAGCCAGGCCCTGACCTTTTCTTTTTTACTAGAATAGGTAGGCGATCTTCCTTAGTTAAAACAAAACCCGGATACTTAATTGCTTTCGGTATAACTTTTTTTGAATCTATTTGAAATATCTTTGAGATTTACATTGGATTCATTTTTCTTTTCTGTACTCACATCTTGATCGATTGCTTTTAACACATTCATGAGACGGCATCTTGAGTGTACAGTCGCGTAGTCGTTAACTGATAAAGCTGATAAGGCATACGAAAAATTGTCATTACCGGATTTGTAATTTACAGCATATAAAAGCAAATTTTTAATCACGTTTTACGATAAGTCTTTTCAAATTCTGCCTTCTTTGCAAGTGACTGGCAAAAATTTTCGAAAAGAGCAGTGAAATTTGGTTCTAATTGTAAGCGGTCTATGTGATTAAAAGAACTCGTACCCTGTTAACAATTGCTTGAACTTATTTGCTAAAAATTTCACCATCACAAAACATCCAACTCAACTCGGCTAGATAAGAAAACAGAACACGCAAAGAAAAAGCGTGTAATTTTTCATTTCATCATCAAACAAAGAGTCAGCTGTGCCTTTTCCAAAAGGATCAATTGCAAAAGTGACTGATCATGAGGAAAAACTATAGAAATCACCAAAGGATTTGTTGCAATTTGACGTAAAAATCCTTTCAATCTTTCTTTTCACAGTTTTCTAGCAGGCGGCTGATTTGAAAAGCTACCGTAACGATTCCTGCGAATTTTGTTCCAATTTATATAAATTTGACAGTCAACAAGATCAAATATTAGATTGGAATCCACACCACAGGAATCCGACTCGCGTGTAGCCAATTATCAATTCGCAATCCCTTGGATTCCTTGTTCCCGGAACTTATTCCCATTGGCAAACTTCTTTCAGCTTTCAAAATATTTTATCATCTTAAGCTCACACTGAATATCTTCACTTCAATGGCAATCACGACTTTTTATACCCCTGTATTTGTATACAAGGTTCCCAAGATTTTCTTTTCAATGGAGTTTCTTCACTTCAATGGTAATCGCGACTTTTTATACCACAATCCTTTTGTTATCAATTATCAATCCACAATCCTTTTGTTGATCCCTTAGATTTCTTGTTCCCGGAACTTATTCCCATTGGCAAACTTCTTTCAACTTTCAAAATACTTTATCATCTTAAGCTCACGCTGAATATCTTCATTTCAATGGCAATCACGACTTTTTATACCCCTATATTTGTATACAAGGTGCCCAAGATTACCCGAACTAATAAAACTTATTTTCTTAATAAAACTTAATTTTAAAATCTTTTATTAAAAAAACAAAAATTAACATTAACAAATTTACTTTTCTTGTCTTTCTTGACTTTCTTTACTTCCTTTACTTTCTTTACTTTCTTTACTTCCTTTACTTTCATTACTTTTAAATGAAATTTTTAGGTACTTGTCGGTTCTACATTTTAGGTACTTGTCGGTTCTACATAAAGACTCGTCTCGGTTAAGCATCCCCATCCGAGCCTGCTGGGTTATCAATTTTCGTTCGACTGATCGACTGATCACTTCAGGCGAGCACTCTACTTCATTGAACATAATCACCGCTCACAAGTTGTCAGCTTCTTGCTTAACCGAGTTGAGTCTCTGTGGATTTATACCATATTTTCTGTAATAGTAGTGCAGTCTATAATAGTAGTGTAGTCTATAATAGTAGTGCAGGCTGGAGGGGGGGTTGAAAAAATAGTAGTGCGCACTACTATTAAAGAAAATACGGTAACCGACAAGTACCAATCTCTACAACAGTTTTTTCTCATTGCTAAGCCAAATTTGAGTTCTTTTCAAAATCTATTCTTTTCAGAACTAACTCAAGTCAATCATCGTGTTTTCTTTAGCTTTAAAGGGATGTTGATATGGGATGGATCTCTCTATTTAGACTCTTTCTTTTCTCCTTTTCCCCTGCAGGTCAACAACTTTCAACAATTTCAGCTATGCGAAAAGTGCTTTTCTTTTTCTTATTCTTTTCCATTTCCCATGTGACTTTTGGACTTGTTTTTGTTGTGTGGAGAAGCTTGTTCTAGACATTGAGTGGACTTTGACTCGGATGGTTCTTGTTCTTGTTCTTGTTCTTGTTCTTGTTCTTGTTCTTGTCCTTGTTCTTGTCCTTGTCCTTGTCCTTGTTCTTGTCCTTGTTCTTGTTCTTGTTCTTGTTCTTGGTTCTTGTTTCAAAATCTCCTTCTTCAAAGCGGCAATTTTTTGACCAATGATGGCTTAAAATGCTTTCAAACAAAGAAAATTATCGGCTTAAAACAATTTAAATTAAAATTAAACAGCTAATGTCTTAGAGCTAAACAGCTAAAACAGCTAAACAGCTAAAATCAAAGAATTTCCGCATATTTGTGCAGTTTAATTAAAATTTTATTGAGGTTTTTACAAAATTAGAAATAGATTTACTTTTTGCTTTCACGATTTTCAATTTCCGACTTTCCAATGCCTCGTAACGACCTCGTAAAAACGGCAAACGGCTCGCTAGTTTTCATAATTCTTCAGATTCATCAACAAAAGCTAATTTACTCTTTTAACAGCTATTTTAGCTATTTTAGCTATTTTAAGTCTACTATTTTTTTTCTATTTTAGCAATTTACTAGTTTACTAAGTTAATAAGAGCTTTAAAGCTTTAATCACTTTACAAAAATCACTGTACTCATCACTGTAAGTATGTTAGAGCGTAAAATCACTGTACGTATGTTAGAGCGTAAAATCACCGTACGTATGTTAGAGCGTAAAATCACTGTACGTATGTTAGAGCGTAAAATCATTGTACGTATGTTAGAGCAGCAAAACTACGAAGCAAAACTACGAAGCAAAACTAGCAAAACTAGCAAAACTCTTTTCCAAAGGAAAACCACAAAACCACAAAACCAAATAAACTCTGAAAGATCCAACCCAGAATAATTTCATTCTCGCTTTCTTTTCGCAACTCATCCAAGTCCGTTTCCGGCTTTTTCTCCCTTTCCAGAATCATTTTAAAGACATTCCTTTTCTTTTCTTACATAAAACTATTATATTTTTAAGCGATTCAAGCTTAAAAGCAATCTTAAGCAATCCAATTCAATTAAAAAAGCGATTCATTCCAATCTTTTCAGTCAGATGTCCTTCAAGATGAATCTACTGGAAATCGAGAAAGCAATTGAACTCAAAGGATCACAGGCGAGTAAAAATTCACCTTCATTATAAATATAATAATATAAATTATACAATAAATATGGAAATACTTTAAACTATAATATTTATTAGATTAAGAAAGTTTAAAAGCTCAACAATTGCAACAATGACCAGTAGACGAATTTCACGTAAAATTATTGCTAATTACCGTAGCCTCAATCTACTTATTGAGTTTACTTTGGATTTTTTTTCAAAATCACTTTTATTTAAAAGCGTTTATTCAAGAAAAACCATACGAAAAACCATAAAACAAATAACAAATAATCTTTAAGAAAAAGACAAATGAAAAAGACAAATGAAAAAGAGATTTAACCCAGATTTTTTACTTTTAAAAGAGCTTCTCTTACTGCATATAGAAATCTAATAAAAGCCTTTTAATATTATTTTCTTAATATCAGCAAACATTTAATAACAACACTTACCGCATTTGGGGTGGCCAAAACAGCGTGCACCATCTCATCAATGGCCATAACCGGTAGAGGAACTTCGGCTGAGATATCCGGTCAATCCGGCTGAAATATCCGGTGAATCCGGCTGAGATATCCGGTCAATCCGGCTGAGATATCCGGTCAATCCGGCTGAGATATCCGGTCAATCCGGCTGAGATATCCGGTCAATCCGGCTGAGATATCCGGCCAATCCGGCGGAGACATCCGGTCAATCCGGCTGAGATACCCGGTCAATCTGGCTGAGATATCCGGTCAAAAGAGTCTGCCTCCATCTCCAAGGGCTCGGAACGACCGGAGCCAAGGTCTAAAACAGTTTCTAAATTTATTATCCCGATTTTGGTGGAGAATAAAGTGAGAAAATCACAAGTTATTCAATTTTAAAAGTTATGCAATTATAATTAACCCCTTTTATGGTGAAATAGAAAAACTAGGATGATTTGCTAGATTTGTTCATAACTAGGACTGGTCTAAACTTGAATTTGTCAAGCCTAGCCTAGTCCGGCAGGTCAAAGAACAGAATCTTTAAACAAAAAACCCTATCAGGACAGGAAAATGAAACGAATATAAAGAAAGCGAGCTAAAGAAATCTAAAGAAAGCGAGCTAAAGAAATCTAAAGAAAGCGAGCTAAAGAAATCTAAAGAAATCTAAAGAAAGCTAAAGAAAGCTAAAGAAATCTAAAAGAAACTTGGCACACAAATTCATTGTTCTATAGAAATGATTCTATAAAAATGATTCTATAGAAATGACCTATAGAAAATTCATTGTTCTATAGTAATTTATTAAACCAGTCAGAAGCTAGATTCGATTCAGCTTTTTAACTTTTTTTGATCATCTTTCTAGCTAAAAATGAACCTTAAAATGTTATTAATTTTATTCTTCAATGTAAAACAAAATGCAGTTAAGAGAGAAGAGAAATACCGAAAATGGAAAATACTAAACCCACACAGAAACGAGTAATTCCCAAAAGAGTGTTTCCTTTGCAATTTCCGGAAAAGCTTTTAGATTTAGAGTTAGAAAAAAGAGAGAGAGAGAGAGATGAGGGTGGAGATTGTTGTCCATTCATCTAGAGGTGCTTGTTGATCTCTTCCCCTCAACCCCATCTATCCTCTCATCCCGATCCTCTTTCTTCCGATTCCCATCTGTTCTCTGTTCTCCTTCAATTCTTATTCTATTCTCTTCTCGATCTGAAATCTTTTCCCATCTTTCTTTTCCCCATTTCCCGCACTCCATATGTATTGTGTTTATCCACGCGCGCAAATCTCCCTTCTCTTCTATTTTCACAGACTAAAGCATCTCCAAACCAATTGCTTTGCTTATGCTTATGCTACAGGATCTGCTTTAATTACAAACACATCCTTTTGCTAGATTTGTTAAAGCAAAATTAAACTTTTTTTGTTAGAAAACGGGCAAAAATGGACCCATGAAACGAGCTTATTCAAGAGTCTAACAAATCCTGTAGCTCTAGGCTTCCAATGCGAAACATTTTAGTACAGAAATGTAGCCAAGAATTTAGGCTTTAATATTCTAAATAACACTCGGCACTTTGGAATTGAATGCGCTAGCAACAAACCTATCAAAAGGGTGTGCCCGTAATTAAAGCGGATCCTGTATAACTATAATTTTTGGATAGTTATTAAGCTCACCTTCATTCATTGAATTCTCATTTCACACCATGGAACCAGTTGAGATCAACGAGGATGAGCATGTGAGTTAACTTTCAAGCAATGCAAAGCAATGCAAGACTCAACTTTGAAATTTTCGAATCGAAAAGTTGACCTCATTGTTGGCCCACCATCCAGCTTGCAAAAGTTCTAATAGTTGAAAAAACGAGTTTTTTGCATTCGATTCAAGGAGGTGAAGCCTTTGCTTTGAGTTGCAGTTGTTCGTGCAATTGTTGATGCAGTGGTTGATGCAGTTGTTATGCAATTGTTGATGCAATTGTTGATGCAATTGTTGATGCAATTGTTGATGCAGTTGTTGATGCAATTGTTATGCAGTTGTTGATGCAATTGTTGATGCAATTGTTGATGCAATTGTTGATGAAGCTGTTGGTGCAGTTGTTGATGCAGTTGTTGATGAAGCTGTTGATGCTGTTGTTGGTGCAACTGTTATGCAATTGTTGATGCAATTGTTGATGCAATTGTTGGTGCAATTATTGATCCAGTTGTTGATGCAGTTGTTGATGAAGCTGTTGGTGCAGTTGTTGATGCAGTTGTTGATGCAATTGTTGATGCAATTGTTGATGCAATTGCAATTGGATAGCCAATTCAACGATGAAAATTCTAACTTTGTAATTTCCAACTTTAAATTTTCAACAAAATCTAGTTTCAAAGTACCTAAATCTTTGATTTTCATTTAAACTCTATCTGATAAACTTTCTCAGCTAACAGATTTGAGTTGACTTATTGTTTATGGTCAAAATGTTCCGGAAAATTTTCTTCACAAATACAAACATGAAAACCCATGGCAACCCAGTAATCCGAAAAACTCCCTTTTTAAGAAAAGCATTGAGTAAATGCACTGAGACCGGGCTATTGACCGGGCTATGGATATTCAGCAATGGAACTACCAAAAAGGGTAATTCCATTGCTGAATATCCATCAAAAAAGAACCTCAATTTGTGTTAAAGAGAAAGAAATATTGGACAGAAAAAGACTTTTGTTTTTTTTCTTTTCGTTTCCAGACTTGTCCATCCATCTGAGTGAGGAGGAGTCAGCTTTCAGCAAAAGCTTTTTTTGCCGACATTTTTTTCTTTTTCACCTCTACTCTACACCTTCCCTTTCTCAGCTAATCCCCACACAGATGATTCTCGCTTCCCGAGGGATATAGACGCTCTTTTGTTACGGATAATTGCTAGCTTTATTCCCTAAATCTATCCCTAAATTTGCTACAAGATCAATCCTGAAAAATGGATATGGATGAGGAAACGGAATCGGTTAGTGCAATTGCTGGTGTTGTGCAGATATTGATCTCAGGGTATAGAAGAGTAAGAAAAGTCGATTCATTTATTCAATATTTGAGCATTTAACTGATCAAACAGATCAGTTTTTGTGATGCCTTTGATAAACTTTTTTTAAATACTAAACCTCAAACTTTAACAAAAAGTTGCATTTCCAGTGTAAAAAGCAATTTCTAAACTGTTCTTGTACCTAATGTTGTTAAAAATCTCTTTTTTCTTCCAAAGATTTCTCCCAAAACTTCCCTCCAAAAGCTTTAACCCCATTTTACAGCCCCAGGCGCATTAATTTTACGATCCTGTAGGTGTCTTTTAAGCACCAACTCTTGCCCCAAACGATCGGCTTTTTGTTTTTCATTGTGAGAAATGGGAATTCGGAGTTTACATTCGCTTACCCTCAACAGCTTATTTAAATATTCCTCATTTCCCTAAAGCTTGATCATTTCCCTAAAGCTTGATCATTTTTCAATCCACAACAAAGTATTCTCAATAGCATTGCTCAGAACTTTTGGCTGCTTGGTTCGTTTGGTTCGTTTGTCCAGCATTCTTCGTTTGCTGGCTAAGTTGTTCTTTTTTTTGTTTCATTACAGCATATTACGATTGAATCTTGAGTAACTAAACCGGATTAGCTTAATCCGGTTTAGGCTTAGGCTTAGGCTTAGGCTTAGGCTTAGGCTTAGGCTTAGGCTTAGGCTTAGGCTCAGGCTTAGGCTTAGGCTTAGGCTTAGGCTTAGGCTTAGGCTTAGGCTCAGGCTTAGGCTTAGGCTTAGGCTTAGGCTCAGGCTTAGGCTTAGGCTTAGGCTTAGGCTCAGGCTTAGGTTAGCTTGGGTAACTAAACCGGATTAGCTTAATCCGGTTTAGTTACCCAAGATTCAATTGTAAAACTGGGCATAGGTTTGGACTTTGCCAAATAATAGGACGTTTACCGTCATTACTAAATAACTATTTTGTGAACTAGACCAGTCGTCAAACTAACTAATCAATAAGTTTATGCTCTATTTTATGCAGAAAAATTTGAAGCACACTTGCAAACACAGTCAGTTTAAGCTGTTTTTCGTTGCATCAGACTTGCTATCGAAGCTAGAACTGTAGAATATGTGATCCTTTTTTACAAAAGCTTTTCACAAAAGCTCAATTCGACAGCTACCTACAGGTTTATTTAGCCAAGATTTAGTACCTTATTTCTACATTTGAATTTCAGGTTCTCAACGCTCGCACCTACAAAGACATGGTGGTTCGAAGGCGGCTAATGTTTGCGAGTTGCGTCTTGGCATGGGTGAGAAGATTTTAACTCAAGTTCAACAATCTATCGCTTGTTGTCAGGCTACAATTTCAATTTCAAGTTTTTCTGATTCCAGTTTTCCTAGACTTTTTCTAAAATAGCTCTCAACTTTTAAAGAGCACCTGTCGCTTCTTTTGAAGCTTCTTTTTCTCATAAAAAAGTTGAAAGCAACGATTGAGAGAGTGATATGTTTTTGACATCTTTTCCTGATTGATGCGTGTTGATTGGTGAAAAGTTATAAATTTGCTCGGAAAAAAGGAAAAGCTCGGGAAATTTGACAACTAAAGTACTACTTGTGATTAGTGTTTACGCCAATAAGCTAAAATTTAATTAGATTTTGGAATAATTGTGAAACAGAAACGGGAACACCATCGATTAGAAATATTCTCGGCGGCCGTCATGGAAGTTTCAAGTCGAATAAAAGTGGTGTTGAGTGGTTTTGCCGGTTAGTCCTGTTGTCAACCTGAATAGTGACTTTCAGTGACCTGAGTCACCTGATTCAGGTGACTGAAACATTCAAGGATTAGGATCAGTGTTTATTACCAAAAGATGAAAAACGAGAAACCGAATCTTCAGAAGAAGATGAGAAGAGAAAAATGATAAAGAGAAATGTAACTGAATTTTAGAAAAGCAGACTTTTTCTTATAAAAGACAAGTTTTTCTTGAGCATATCACAACATGTAAGGGTAAAAAATACACAAGATTATGGATTGGCCTTTTAAAAAATGAGGCAGACCCGGGCAGACTTGTGGAAAAATCGAAATGGTTTTTGGTTGAAGTTTGAAGTCAGATTACGTAGTGAAAAGAAAGATTTAATTGAAAAGAATTAAGCTTTAACCAAAACAATCAATCTTCTTGAGATTGCCGTGATCATTCTGATAGCCGCGATTGCAATTCCCAAATGGGAATACCTGCAATTCACGAATGTCGACTGGGAGATTGTGAAGATCGATTTGGGAGTGTGGGGAGAATGGAGACAAACCACAAACACATCGAAACCAATCCGTGAGTGATTAAAAATAATGCTAAAAGATAATTGAATCAGTTACAATTTAGCAAATCTAGCAAATCTTTAGCTTAATCCCAAAAAAACGTGTTTTCTTTACAATTTGAATACCAATTTGCGTTAAAGCCCTACAAAATTTGCATTTCAAAAACCTCTGGATCATTTGCAAAAGAACCTCAAGATCATTTACAAAAGAACCTCTGGATCATTTGCAAAAGAACCTCTGGATCACTTGCAAAAATATTGTCGTAAAATTTGCCTACAAGAACTCAATGATCCTTTGTCGAATTACTTTGCAAAGTTGTTCAGAATCGAAATGAAAAATGTGAATTTATTCGAATGGATTTTCAACCAAATTTTGCTGCAATCACCTCCAGAAGTCACGCTTTAAATTCACGTGTTTCGTTCGCTTTTAACACTTCAACTTTATAGCTTTATAGCATATAGCGCAAATGATGCAGGCAAATTTCTCTGGGTTTAAATCCAAATGACGCATGGGTTCTTTTTGTGGGGATTTAACGTTTTTTTTGTGATATAATCTAATGTTCTTTGGGTTATAACGCAAAAATACCAAAATTTTCGCCTTTAGTGGATTCCTCATCTAGATCTGAGTATTCCGTCTAGATTGAGTATTCAGTCTAGACTGTCTGGATCACGGTATTCAATCTAGAATAGGATATTCAGGCTAGAATAGCTAGATTACGGCTTTTAATCTAGATTAGGGTATTCAGTCTAGTTATAACGGGTTATAACGCAAATGATGCAGGCAAATTTTTCAATCCAAATGACGCATGGGTTCTTTTTGTGGGGATTTCACGTTTTTTTGTGACATAATCTAATGTTCTTTGGGTTATAACGCAAAAATTACAAAATTTGACCTTTAGCTGAGCGGATTCCTCATTTCGCTTTTGGGTTATAACGCAAATAATGCAGGCAAATTTTTAAATGCAAATGACGCATGGGTTCTTTTTTGTGGGGATTTCACGTTCTTTAATTTAATATTTAGATTTAATATAATGTTAATATAATGTTAATATAATGTTCTTTTGGGATATAACGCAAAAGTACCAAAATTTTCGCCTTTAGTTGAGTGGATTCCTCATTTCCCGTCACCTCCCCTGCATTTGCTTCGACTCGCCGGACAAGATCTACGACGTTGGTTTTAAGAGATTCATAAAATAAAGTAAGGAAGATAGAGGAAGTTGAGGAGAAAGAAAGATTTCCGAAGAAAGATTGAACCCTCGACCCTCGACCTTCGACTCTCAAGCTTTTTTCCTTTCCCGGCAAATGCTCTAACCACTAAGCTATGGAAATTTAAGGGAAAGAAAAAGAAAGAAAGAGGCAGTTTAGAAGCTAATAGATTTTAGAATCCAAGCAGTACTAAAAGTGGTTTGCTTTTTGTAAAATATTTATCAACATTCAGATTTCTATCGTGCTCAAGCGGCTATCGGTGTGATCTCGTTGATTCTCTTGATCGCCAACAATCTCCTCGCACTCTACACTTTCTATCATCATCGATACACTTACAAGAGACTCGTTGCTGCTCTCTATGTTGTTGTTGGTAAGAATCAATTATTTGTTAGGGTATCAATGCAAATTTCGCAGTTATCATGAGATCTAACAAGAGAAAGTTGGTCTTTTGTCCAAGAGTTAGCCTTTTGACTCGAGACTAAGTCCATCTTATAGAGTCGATCATGGGGATCTCGAATCTGTTTTTAGTTTTTGTAGAACGCTTCGCAAACACGAGATATTTAGCATAGAAAATCATCTGGAAATCACTTTCGAGCTCCTTTTGAGGCAGCCACACGCTGCCCAAACAGTTACCTTAGTGGTCTAGTGGATCGTCTGCTAGACAACCGAGCTTATTACATTTCTTGCTTATTACATTTCTTGCTTATTACATTTCCAAAGCTTACAACCGAGCTTATTACATTTCCAAGTTCGAGTCTCACTCTCGACGAACTTTTTTGTTTTGAAGAGATCGAAATACGGTAATGGGCAAGCTGTTGTTGTTCTTGATCTGGATAAAGTTCACAGAAACTTCTTGAAGAGCAAAGATTGAGAACTGAAAACTAATTGGAAACTTTTTAATCATAAACCTTGCTTTTTTTAAAATGATTATCCTTGGCTAAATGGATTAATCGAACTTTAAAACCTTTGGCTTTAGCTAATTTCTTTTCTAATTTCTTTTCTAATTTCTTTTCTAATTTCTTTTCTAAAGGGCACCTATTTTCAAAAACTACGATAGTTTTCTAAAAACTTTCGAAAAAGTTCTAAAAAGTAGTCAATCAGCCAGTCAATTTGCATTTAATTAGACCAATTTTTGAATTATTAACTAAGCCTTGTGATTTCTTAATTAAATTATAGCAAAAGTGAGCTTCAACTCATTTATTCATTGCAAATATTTGGGGAAATAGTTTTTAAAAAAGTTTATCGAGAGTGGGACTCGAACTTGGGAGCTAAAAATGTACTATGTTCGGTAGTCTACCAGACTATCCACTAGACCTGGGTAGTGGTAGTTGTAGTTGTAGTGAGGTAGTTGAGGTATCCACCAATGAGGTAGGTCTTTGGAGGCTTGTGGTAGCTTCTTAAGAAGTCCGGAATTTAAATCGAGTCAAAAGACTAGCTCGACATCGAGTTTTTCCCTTGTGAGACAACTTTATGTTTAGCATTGTGTGTCCTCGCAACAATTGAGGTGCTCTCAAACAGTGTCGATGAGTGGAATACAACTGTTGTTGTCAAACATCATGTAAGTATTGCTTTTGTTTTTGTTTCTAAAGACTAATCATAACTCAAGTATGGCTATCAATAGCTTTTCAGTTGGACGAGAACAACTGGGACTACGAGTCTGTTCGAGAGTCTGGTTACTCGAAATATATGGCCTATGTGAGTTTCGCAAGTTTTGCAAATTGAAATTTAGAGCTTTAGTAAAAGGAAATCTACAGGGTGCGACATAATTATTGCAACAAGATACTCAAGGCATTGCACACCAAGAAGTCTCACTGGAAGAAGTTTTTTAAACAGAAATAGCTTTATTTAACAGTAACAAATAAGGAAACAAGAGATCATTCGATATGACCGCCTTTTGCCATGATAACAGCCCTTAATCGGTTCGGATATGCCTCCACTGCGGCCCGAATGTCATCTTGAGGAGTCGCCTTCCATCCTTTGGTCAAAGACTTCTTCAAAGAATCCAAACTTGTGTGTTTTCGAGAGCAGACATTAGCCTCTAAGATTGCCCAAATGGAGAAGTCCATCACATTGAGATCCGCTGAGTTTGGAGGCCATTCATCCTTGGTGATCACTGAGGGAAAGTTGGCCACACACCAGTCCTGAACCGTCTTCTTCGTGTGAGCGGGAGCTCCATCTTGCATGAAGGTCCAATTTTGATTGTTATTGGCTTTACACGCCCATGACATCACATTCTTCTTTAAAACTTTGAACGTCTTTAAACGGTCTTTGAACTCTTGTTGCAATAATTATGACGCACCCTGTACAATATTCATTAAATTCATTAATTTCCTTTCCATTAATCCATTAATTCAAAATCTCCAGAGTGTTGTCGTGATTTGCATTTTGTCAGCAATCTCCTTCGTCTATGGTTCTCACAAACAGAAAGGAGAAAACGCGGCAACTGCCGAATTTGAGTTTGAAGATCGACCAATTCATATGGGAAGAGATTAAAATGTGAAATCTTGAAGCTCTTGAAGCTCTTGAAGCTCTTGAAAATCTTGAAGCTCTTGAAAATCTTGAAGCTTCAAAAAAAGACTAAACTATTTATTAGGTTGGCAAGAAAGTGTTTGCAGAAAGAAAGCCAAGAACAGATTTGCACTAAAATTTCTTTAAAACGAATTCACCAATTCAAGAACACTTTGCTCTATGATTTACAAGTCGACCCGGAGAAATTGCTCGTAAAAAAGCTTTCCACAAAATTTTAGAGGTTCTTGAAAGTATTATTTTCCAATTTGGGAAATTTCCCTTAATCGCAAATTTTCCCTGTTTCAAGTACTTAATTTTAGGTTTTGAAACGGACCCATTCCCCATCCATTTATCCATTAAAAACTTGTTTAAAGGACTCAAAAAGTGACCAAGTCACTTCAGTTAAAGAAATCTCTTTTTTTGACCCGAAGCTACGGCGTTGAAACACGGTATCCCGTCAGATCTGCCAAGTTAAGCAACGTCGGGCTTGGTTCACTAATCGAACCATCTAGTAGCTGATTCCCTCTGACGTCCCCCTCTTCTTATCAAAAGAAAATTGGGAGAAGGGCTTGTTTTCTTTTGAGAAATCATCGTGTGAACTTTTTCTACAAACTTTCTTGCCAACTTAATAATAATCTGAATTTATCTTTAATTTTTCAATTATTGGGTTGGTGCAAACTGCGGGCTATTGTCATTTGTCACAGTTTTAGCACTTTCTTCAAAAGAAACCCATTTTGGTGTCAATGGAAAAGTTGTAGAGAATCAAAAATCAAGCTTATATCCAAATTTTCAGAACGATTCAAAAACTGGTTTTCAAGAAATGCGAAATTTTCACAATACTTGCATTTTAAGTGAAACTACTAAGTGTATCTTTTTGGAAATTTGGCTATAAGCCTAATTTTTGATTCTCTACAACTTTTCTATTGACACCAAAATGGGTTTCTTTTGAAGAAAGTGCTCAAACTGGGACTTCTCCAGTCTCCATCTTCAGTCCTCGATTTTTGAGCCTCACACTTGTCTCACACACAAACCAAAATCCTACTACGAAAGAGGAATCAGCAAATTGCCTGTAAAATGGGCAGAAGTCTTCAATAATAATGGAAATGATTTGGAATGAATTTATGGTTTTATGTTGGATAGATTTTAGTTCAAAGTTCGGTTCAAAGTCCCGCAGTTTTCAATTCACCAACCCAATACTTATCCCGGTTTTCCTTTCTTATAAGCCTTATCTTTATTGAGATTTTTCTTGATTCATCAAACGTTTTTGAACGTACACTACTGGACAATGAACTCATATTGGGACTCATATTTGAAAAAAGATCGTCACTTTCGCGCGTCTATAACTCCCTTGTCTTTACCGTATTTCTAAATATTAATATTACCATTGTGTAGCCCTTAAAGAGAGCTTTCAGAAAATGCATAACACTAATAGTTTAAACTGAAAGATAAAGATAAGGGAGTTACAGACGCACGACAGTGACGATCGCTTTTCAAATATCATATTTCATTGTCCAGTACTGTACCTTGTGCTCAAAAATGAAAACAAACATTTTCTAGAGTACTTAAATCTTCAGATTTCTCGTCACAGGAAAGAAACCAAGAAAACAAACAAGTTTAGTGTACCAGAAATAGTGCGTTTACACTTCTGATGATGAGAACAAAGTACAAACTACAAAGAAAACGTTTAACTATCAGTGCGTTCAATTTTTGTTAACTTTATGTAATCTATTTAATACTGTATTCATTTTTTAAATCCAATTTGATAGTTTAATAGAATTTCAATATGCTTATCATTTTTGCTAATCTCTACCTCTATTCTCTAATCAATCCTAGTCTTTTTCATACAATTTTTCTCACCCATCTGCTCAAAGTGCTTTTTTTGCAGTTTCTACTTGCAATTTGCTACGGGTTACCGTTTTTTTTTTTTGTAAAAATGGTTCTGCTCGCTTTTTCACATATCAGTTTGCAATTTTTTTTTGTTTTGAGGCTTTCTTTTTGATCCAAATAAATCTGCTTCACTATTTTGAAGTTTTACAAATCGGTACTTGTCGGTTATACATTCACAGAGACTCATCTCTGTGAAGCATCTCCATCCGAGTCTTCTCGGTTATCGATTTTCGTTTGACTGATCCACTGATCACTTCAGGCGAGCACTCTATTTCACTGAATATAATCACCCCTCACAAGTTGCCAGCTTCTTGCTTAACCGAGTTGAGTCTCTGTGGATGTATAACCGACAAGTATCCGAGTATCGTTACCGTTTCTCTTCAAACAGTGCCCCACTCAATTTTGGTGTTGGAAAAGATAGCGCCTCGGAAGAGCGCCTCGGAAGAGCGCTTCGGAAGAGCGCTTCGAAAGAGCGCTTCGAAAGAGCGCCTCGGAAGAGCGCCTCGGAAGAGCGCTTCGAAAGAGCGCCTCGGAAGAGTGCTTCGAAAGAGCGCCTCGGAAGAGCGCTTCGAAAGAGCGCCTCGGAAGAGCGCCTCGGAAGACACTTCAGGCGAGCACTCTACTTCATTGAACATAATCACCCCACACAAGTTGTCAGCTCTTTGCTTAACCGAGTTGAGTCTGTGTGGATGTACAGTACTGGACAATGAAATATGATATTTGAAAAACGATCGTCACTTTCGCGCGTCTGTAACTCCCTTGTCTTTGAGCTTAAACTATTAGTGTTATGCATTTTCTGCAAGCTCTTTTCAAGGGCTACACAATGGTAATATTAATATTTAGAAATACGGTAAAGACAAGGGAGTTACAGACGCGCGAAAGTGACAATCTTTTTTCAAATATGATATTTCATCGTCCAGTAGTGTATAACCGACAAGTACCTACAAATCAAATAAACAAAAACAATAATAAAGAATTCCTTTAACATTTTGTTAAGTAATGCAAAGATTTTGTTTTGTTGTTTGTGTTTATGGCAAATATTTAGCTGAAAAGAGGTCAAAAGAGACGAAAAAGGGCGCAAAAAATCGATTGATTGACACTCTTTTTTTGCAAGGTTTATCCAAGAAATTCTCTGTTTTTCAGCAGATTCCTTTTTTCCTTTACAGCTTTGGATTCAATTTTTGCATTTTATCTTTTTGTTTTCATCGAAAAACAAAAGAGTTTTTAAAAAATTGTTGTTTGGATTTGGATTAAATAAAAAGATTTGAATTAAATAAAAAGATTTGAATTAAATAAAATGATTTTAATTGTTTTGAATCCTTCTTTAATATTTTATATACTTCAAATGAAACAAACCGTTCTTTCTTGCGTATCCAAAGAGAAAACACTATGCTTTTTATTTTATTTTACAAGTTTTCAACAATTTTAACAAGTTTTTAACAATTTTAACAAGTTCTAATGTTTCTACGGTATTTATCGGTTATATCCCGACAAGTTTTGCATTTTAAAAAAGATCATCAAAATTTCCTTGCATCAAATCGATTCGATCCCCACAAGGTTTGCATTTTAAAAAGCTTTTCCAAAAAAAAAACAATCATCAGACAGTCACGGGTGGGTAAAAAAGAGAAATTTGCTCGAGGATCCATTCAAAGAAATTCACATCTTGCTTTGCTTGGCATAAATTTCGGGAAGTAGGTAAGGTGGACTCGTTCCACGATGTCCCACACAATCCTCTGCTGCTGCGCAATTGTAATTGCTGACGTAATTGCCCACAACATAATTGCTGAAGTCCATCAGAATCGTTGCTCATCAGAAGGTTGTCCTAGTTGTCCCAGTTGTCCCACACAACGCTCTTCTGCTGCGTAATTGTGATTGCTGACGTAATTGCTGACGTAATTGCTCACAGCGTAATTGCTGAAGTCCAGAAAGTCCAGTATCGTTGCTCATCAGAAGGGAGCAAAAATAGCCATCCGAATAAGTAGAATGAGTAATGTAAAATGATTTTCCTTCGTTGCCTCGGATTTAGGTTCAATTCAAATGCAAATCAAGTCTAATTCAAATGCAGATTAAGCCCAATACAAATGCAAATCAAGTTCAATACAAATTTTGCGAGCATATAACCGATTTGATTCAGAAGCATTTTGACGAGCTTTTTAAAATGCAACTTTTGTTAGAAGTTAACCGATAGATTTGTTAGAATCTAACCGAGTTTCTACTATTCTTTTGACATCATTTTTCGTTTTGAGTTCAAAGTTAAGCCGAGAAATATTCGTGATCTCTTGATTGCCATTTTCTCTACCCAAGAGAGACTTTCTTATCAAGAATTTATTACTTCTTTCTTGAGTCGTCTGATTTTTTCATGGAAGCTCAATTTTTAAACCTAATAAATCATCTTTTTTTTTAATATTTTGTTGTTATTCTTAAAATTTTATTGAGTTATTCAGAAGTTTTTGTAGAAAGTAACGTTTTTGTTGTTGTTGTTGTTGTTTTTGTTGTTCTTGTTCTTGTCGTTGTTGTTCTTGTCCTTGTTGTTCTTGTTGTTCTTGTTGTTCTTGTTCTTGTTCTTGTTCTTGTTGTTCTTGTTCTTGTTGTTCTTGTTCTTGTTGCTCTTATTCTTATTCTTGTTCTTGTTCTTGTTGTTCTTGTTCTTTTTCTTGTTCTTGTCGTTGTTCTTATTCTTGTTCTTGTTCTTCTTGTTCTTGTTCTTGTTCTTGTCGTTGTTTTCTAATCTCTTTTCAGATTTTAACATGGATTCCTTGAAACGAGCAGCGAGAAAAATTCGGAGTTGGGATATTCGAACCGAGCCACTGATATTCTTTCTCGCAGCTTGCCAATCAATCAAGTAAAGCTTTGAAGATTTAGCCAGTAAACTTTTCGCCATTTTATTGATTTAACCGGAAAGCTTTATCCACCTGAAATCTGCGTTTATAAATGCATAATTATAATAAGTTTCATCGTTTTTGACTGCTCGACTTTAGATCTTTAAAAGAAATTAACTAAAAAACCTTTTCAGAATTTCTGAAAGAACAATTTATCAATAAAGAATAGGACTTTCTGATAAAACAAACCATAAATCGATTGATTTATTTTTTGATTTCAAAAAATAACCTTTAAAAAAGCGGACAAGACTTTCCGGTCAACGGCCAGCGCCAACGATAATGTTCTGATAATGATCTTCCTTCCGTATTTAACATTTTTCAACTTCATCTTTTAAAAGTAACATTAATTAAACAAATTCAGAGGGATCGTCACACCAACTTTAAGTGAAAACAAAATGAAACGGACCTACATTCTCCCGCCTGGCGCCAAAGAGAAAACTTTTTACAATAAAAAGATGGTGCTTTGGGATCAGAATTACGACTATGTAAATCTGCCGATCGCTTGTATTGTTGGTGTTGCCTACGGTAGAGTTTTCCCAACATTTAATCAGTTTTTAAAACATTTCAGGTGGTTACAGTGATTACTACGGTCGAAAGTTGCCGCTCCTTATCGGGATTTTGAGTTGCATTGTCGAGACGGCTTTTCGGATATTGATTTGGTGAGTCAAATGCTTGAAATTAGATTTTAAATCTCTTTTTCTCTAAAGCTTTTTGATTGACAAAGCCTATTAGCGGTATTTTAGGCACACTGAGACCGATTGGCCGCTACAATGGTTGTTTGCGTGTGCTGCGATTGCCGGCATTCTTGGGGATTTCCTCTTGACGATGAGCGCCATCAATGCCTATGTCACTGACCAGTTTCCCGATAAGAAAATGGTAAAGATTAGCTGAATAGTCAAAAATTTCTCGTTACTTGTGGATCTTATGCCCGCAAATTTATGCGGTTTGAATTTTAGGTTAAATTTGGATTGGAAGTGACCTGCGTCACATCGTCTAGTTGTAGTTGTAGTTGTAGTTGTAGCCCGTGCTAGCCCGTGATGCGCAGAGCTGGGAAGTGACCTTCGTCATACTGTGTAGTTGTAGTTGTAGTTGTAGTTGTAGTTGTAGTTGTAGTTGCAGTTGTAGTTGCAGTTGTAGTTGCAGTTGTGGTTGTAGCCCGTGCTAGCCCGTGATGCGCGGCTGGGAAGTGACCTGCGTCACATCGTGTTTTTATTGGCCCACCACAGGTGCCCTGGGGAACCACGTGATGCGCCACCCCCGGACCACTTTCTTTCTACAACTACAACTACAACTACAGCTACAGCTACAGCTACAACTATAACTATAACTACAACTACCACTACAACTACAGCTACAACTATAACTATAACTACAACTACCACTACAACTACACGGTATGACGCAGGTCACTTCCCAGCTGCGCATCACGGGCTAGCACGGGCTACAATTACAACTACAACAAGCTACTAAGGGTTAGAGGTGGTCCCGAACGTGTTTGGAAAATTTTATTTTTCCATACAGCCTTCGAGCCAGATGCCTTTGCGAATCGATATACAAATTTAAGCTAAAATTCAAATTGCATAAATTTGACGGGATAAGATTCACAAGTACCAATTTCTCATTAAGATCGTCTTTAAGATATCAATAGAGTTTATGCTAACACAGATTTTCAGGGATTAATTTTTTTAACTGGACAAAAGTTGGCAAAAGAGTTCAATTTTCAGACAAAGCCAAGATTTTAGGCCAAATTCAACAGTAAATTTGAGAATTCCAGGCCTTGAGCGAGTGAAAGGCATTGGCTTTAGCTTGCATCTGTCATTATCACCACCATTTTACAGCTTTCCCTCCGAATGATCGTTGTCTCGATTCTTTTTTCCCTCGGGCAATTTGGTGGCTCGCAACTCACCGATGGGATTCTCTATTGGCTCTCGGAGATCAATATTTTGATTATAGTTGAAGGTTTGTGGCATTTATAGAAAGAAGAAATGCACGAATAATGTGGTACAAGCAATCCGCAAGTACAACTCCTGGCTTTCCCTAACAAAGAAACGGTCTAAAGAGGGTGTTCTTTTAAACGGCGATGAGATGCAAATGTCTATCGGACACGACGAATCCGACGCTGGGTTTAGCTTTTGCCCACGAGCCCTGGCTTTTAAGAAAAGCTGGAGCGCCGAAAGGAGCTGCAAAGTTCTGATCATTTTTGGCAAACTCTTATCTCACCTATAAGGTGCCACGCCGAAAGGAACACAAACAGCTGCGGTCTAGGGGACAGAGCGTTAGGCTATCAAATTAGTGCAATCTTTGCTTTTCGATTCGATTCCTCTCGCCCCCTACAAATATCCCTCATATAATTGTCGAAGTCCATTCTTAAGGGATCCATATCCATGAGGACTGTCGAAGTTGTTCCTTGTTGTTTCCAATCACTCACATCGGTCGCCCTTGAGCCCAACCCGAGCAGCCCCAATGCAATGAGCCACCTCATTCCACTAATGAAAAATAAAAGACGATAGCTTTTTCTTAATGGACCATGGACACCCCTAAGTACCTTTTGCTTTTTTTGTAAAACCTCCGCAAACCGACTGCTAACCGACGAGCCAACTTCTTTTCTCTACGTGTAGCTTTTGAGAGATCAGGAGAACCGGGAAAGTTACATGTAGCAAGCCAACAACAATTTCGGGAGTAATGGAGCTCATCTAAAGAAAAACATTAAAATCTTATAAGTTCAAAAAGAAAAAAGACTTTTAGAAGCTAAAAGATAGCTAAAAGATAGCTATAGGGAAAAAGATAGCTATAGGGAAAAACCCATATACCGTATTTACTCGAATAGAAGACCGGTCTCCTATTGGCCATAGTGGAAGCTAGTCGACCATGGTGGAAGCTAGTCGGCCATGGTGGAAGCTAGTCGACCATGGTCGAAGTCTAATCGTTTTTATTTTAGGTGTATACATATTCTCTCTCGTATTGGCGTTTGTTCTAATTGATAACCGGATCCCGGCATCAATTCCTTTAAGAGAAGAAGTCGAAGAGCATGATTCGGATCAATCGATTGAGATTGAAACGAGACCGTGAGTTTTTTTCATATTTAAAGATCACATTTAAATAGTTTATGCATATTTTTAGTGTTTTACTGATTCGCTTTCTAGGAAAACGATTCTCGAAATCGCTTGGCAATCATTCGTTTCTTTATGGGATTCGGTGAAGATTTTCTTCCGCCCACGTGAAGGAAATCGCCGACTTTTCTTATGGCTTTGCTTCTTGGCAAATTTTCTTGATCAATTCGTTTTTGGGGAGGAGAAAGGTAAAGATAATCTCATCTTAATAGCAAAAGCTTAAAAGAGTCAGTCACAAAAGCTTAAAAGAGTCCAAAAGAGTCCAAAAGTGAGTCTAAAAACAAATTCGTTACAATAGCACAATTTTTAAAACTCAAAATGACCACCATTTGCAATAATACACTTTTTCAAGCACCTGGAAATTGCCTTTTGCCTTTTGCTTTTGCCTTTTCAATGGTAGTCAAAGAAATCAAGTGACATGCCTTAACCAAGTCGTGCTTCAAAGAGTCGATTGATGTGTGGGATTTAGCACCAGTTTTTGTCTCCAGAATGGACCAAATAGAATACCGTAAAAGCTGTAAGAGTAGCCCCCCTCCTTAGAGGGCAAACGAAACAAATAATGACCCCTTCTTCCCTCTAATAATTAGAGTGTGTTCCTTTCGACTAATGCGTTTTCGAAAATGCACCTATTTGAGGAAGCCAACGTAGTCAAACTGCCGATTTACATCCGATCAGCTCAATTTTGGTATCATTTGATGAGGAATCACAAGGCTCAGCCAATGGATTAAATTGGGTTGGATTGATCTGATGAAAAATAACGGTTTGACTACGGCACTTTTCTCAAATAGGTGCATTTTAGAAAGAGCATTAGTCGAGAGGAACACACTCTACTAATAATAGCTTCCCAAATTTGCATAGAAAAATTTTGTCTGAATATTTTGTACCTCTTTTTTGAAATTGCAAAATATTTATTCAAAAGGAGTGATTCATTCACTTTATTTCTTAGCAAATTTTCTTGATCAGTTCGTTTTTTGAAGAAGAGAAAGGCAAAAACAATATAATTTTAATAGGAAAAGCTTAAACGAGTTCAAAAATGAGTCCAAAAAGTCGACTTATGGTGTTAGAAACAAGCCAACTTGTTTGAAAGTCAACTTGTTTGAAAGTCAATGGGATTTTAAAATGAGACCAAACTTCTGACATTTTATGGGACATTAAGATCTTCGGATTTGTTTGATTCTTCGGATTTTCGGATCTAGAAATCTTCATAGATAATTTATTAAATAAAAACAAATCAATTTCTTATGTAAATAATTAACTTTTCCTTGAAAGTACGTTAGGACTTTGTACATGTACCTGTAAGTACGGAAGCTTTTTCTTGAAAGTACGTAGGACTTTGTACATGTACTTGTAAGTAGGGAAACTTTTCCTTGAAAGTACGTTAAGACTTTCTACATGTACTTGTAAGTAGGGAAAGATTCCTTTTAAAATCCCACTTGAAGTTAGCGCTCAACAATTTGTCAAAATCGTTAAAGCTTTTCAGGCCTAATCGGCACTTACACCAAGCTAGCGCCGTTCGATTGGGATTCTCATACCTATGCCAGATACAAATCATGGAGACCAATAGTTCGTGAGTTGTTACAACTTTATAAAATCACCAATACCTTTTCAGAAATCATCGGAATGTTTATTGGAATGTTTCTATTCAAGAATCTACTCAAATGTAAAGATTCGCTGGTGATCGCGTTGGCCATAGCGAGTATGGGATTGTGTGCGGTGATGATCGGATTAGCACATGGTTTGTGGCTTTGCGGATCACATCATAACATTAAAATGAGACCAGACTTATGACATTTTATGTGACATTAAGATCTTCGGATTGAATTGACTTCGGATTTGACGTCATAACAAATATTTCTACTAACCTTTCTACTAACTTTTTTGGCTCCCTTCTTTTCGGCAACGACGGCCACCTTGAGATAGGTCGAGGTATCCCCATTCCTGAGGTATGGGGATGTTAGGGTATGGGGAACTTTTCAACGGTTTGCCAGTGACCCTTCGGCCATGGAACACGTTGCAGACTCCAGTGTAGCACGCGTGCAGCCCCGAACATCTAAGGGCATCACAGACCTGTTATTGCGCACTTTCGTGCGGCTCGATACCGCCAATTCCTCTAAGAATACCTGCGAACGAGATTATTCGCGGTGTATTAAGTAGGGGTGCGTCTCGCTCGTTATCGGAATAAACCAGACAAGTCAATGTTAGGGTATTGGGATGTCAGGGTATTGGGTATTGGGATGTCAGGGTATTGGTATGTCAGGGTATGGGGATGTCAGGGTATTGGGATGTCAGGGTATTGGGATGTCAGGGTATTGGGATGTCAGGGTATTGGGATGTCAGGGTATTGGGATGTCAGGGTATTGGTATGTCAGGGTATGGGGATGTCAGGGTATGCGGATTCCAGGGTATGGGGATTCCAGGGTATGGGGATTCCAGGGTATGCGGATTCCAGAGTATGGGGATAGGTCGAGGTATGGTTTTTTTGGTTTCAAAGTTTTATCAAATCAAACAAATCAAACTTTCAAGTAAACAAGTAAACAATCAAACATGGTAAACAAACTTTAAAACAGTTTTATCGTCTTGCAGATTGAAGAAGTCTTGACGAGGTTTTTGTCTTTGTCTATTGTATTCTTTAGACTTTAATTTTTAATTTTCCAATTACAGTTTGATTTTCAGAAACATGGATAATCTTTTTATCATTGCCAATTGGAAGTCTTCACGGTCTTCTCAATCCATTGACCTATTCGTTCATGTCGTGTTTGATCGAGCCGAATGAGGTGATTTCTTTAACGAGTTTTTCTGACAGTCAAAAACTCAACTCACTTGACACTAAACCATTTCTTGTTCACACCCACAAAAACGAAAGCTTCCAGATTGGTAAAGCCTTTGCGGTGGCCTCAATCGCGCAAAAGCTTGCCGGAATCGCTCAAAACGCTATTTTGCAGAACATTTATACAGCAACTGTCGATTGGTATATGGTGGGTTTATTTAAAACTGTCGGCAAGCAGGAATATTCTAAAGGATATTCTGGCCTAGCTATGGACAAGCTTTGATCTGGTTAAAATCGGGGTTCCAAGGTGATTTTCCGGGTTTACTAGGGCAATTCTCTATCATTGCAGTCTAGACAAGGACAGAGTCATGCCAGAAGCCAGATCAAAGCCTAGACTCCAGCTTTGTCTGGACTGGCTTGCAGAAAAGACTTGCCATAAACATAAACCTGCCGGAAGCCAGGCCTGGCTGGATGGCTGGCTGGCCTGGCTTACAGATCCTGGCGCCCGGTTCAGAAATAAATAACCAATCCGAAGGTCTAAATTGTGTAAATGTTAAGTCCGATCTAGAGTGAAGTGAGAGCAAACGTTCGAGCTAGAATCAAACCGATCACTCTAGATCGGACGTCAGATCTAAAATCAAGCCGAGCACTCTAGATCAGACGTAAGATCTAGAATCAAACCGATCACTCTAGATCGGACGTCCGATCTAACATCAAGTCGATCACTCTAGATCGGACATCCAATCTCGAATCAAGCCGATCACTCTAGATCGGACGTCCAATCTAGAATCAAACAGATCGCTCTAGATCGGACGTAACATCTACTCCAAAATCTCTTTGATTTGATTGGCACGTGATAAAAGTTAAAATTTCTCCAAAAAGCTTTGAACTCTTTGACCTTTCACTTCTAATTTTAGATTAAATCGAGATTTAGCAAATCTTTTGCTTGGCACAACTCTATTCGAATGGAGACCGGAACTCGGTGAATTAAGGCCAATTTTGTTTCCTTGTGACGGATTGAATCTAGGGCTGGAATTAACGTTTACTTTTTCTTTGGAATCTTTAACATCATGAGAAGATATTTTTTTCTCCATAAGATTAAAAGCTTCTGCAAATCCCTCACAAGGAAACGAAATTGGCCTTAATTCACCGATTTCCGGTTTTCACTCGAATAGAGTTGTGCCAAGCAAAAGATTTGCTAAATCTCGATTTAATCTAAAATTAGAAGTGAAAATTAGATGTGTGAGCTGAGAAAAGCTTCGACAAAAGCTGTGAAAGCTGAGAAAAGCTGTGATAAAAGCTGTGAAAGCTGAGAAAAGCTGTGACAAAAGCTGTGAAAGCTGAGAAAAGCTGTGATAAAAGCTGGGAAAGCTGAGAAAAGCTGTGACAAAAGCTGTGAAAGCGAGAAAAACTGTGATAAAGCTGGAAAGCTGAGAAAAGCTCGACAAAAGCGGAAAGCTGAGAAAAGCTCGACAAAAGCGGAAGCTGAGAACTGTGTAAAAGCTGGAAAGCGAGAAAAGCGGACAAAAGCGGAAAGCGAGAAAAGCTGTGATAAAAGCTGTGAAAGCGAGAAAAGCTGTGACAAAAGCTAAGCGAGAAAAGCGGACAAAAGCGGAGCTGAGAAAACGTGATAAAGCGGAAAGCGAGAAAAGCTTCGACAAAAGCTGTGAAAGCTGAGAAAAGCTTTGACAAAAGCTGTGAAAGCTGAGAAAAGCTTCGACAAAAGCTGTGAAAGCTGAGAAAAGCTGTGATAAAAGCTGTGAAAGCTGAGAAAAGCTTTGACAAAAGCTGTGAAAGCTGAGAAAAGCTTTGACAAAAGCTGTGAAAGCTGAGAAAAGCTTCGACAAAAGCTGTGAAAGCTTCCTTGTTTTGCTTTTTTAAGCTTATTTGTTTTGCTGGCTTCAACTATTTTTAGACAATGTAGGAAAATTATTGACTAGCTGGAGATCCCAAGAATTTCTTCTTTCAGACATTAGGCATTTGTTTTAGGGTTTCGTTTGGTTGTTGATGGGCGGAATCAGTGGAGTGGCTGTCGGCATTTATGCATTCGTTCATATTGTAGCGAAAAGAGAAAGAATTGAAGATGGCAGAGAGAGGAGAATCGAAACGACATCGGAATGATAGAGGGGGACAAAGTCCTTCACGAGATTCTCGTTTTGCATATTTATTTGTAGATAAATAGTTTTGAATTGCTTGCTTTACTATATAATAACTAATATTTATAACATTATTATAGAAACATTATTATAGAAACATTATAATTACTAATAAAAGACGCGCAAAGGTGATGAAGCCCCGCTCACTTATCAGAGAGCTAAAAAGCTGCACCAAGTCGCGAGTTTTCAAATGAAATTTCTGAAACTTTGCCACAACATGCACATTCCATAGACACAGCTATATATGGTTGTAAACTAACTTTCTTTTGACAGTTTTGGCGAGCACTCGCCTTTACGCCTTTAAAAATCCACAAGAACAACTACTTTCAAGAATTTCTCAAAAGCCATTTTGCAGAGAAACAACTAGCCTTTTTAATAGTTTCAATAGAAATTTTGTTGGTGGCGGCATTATTTTTAAAAGACGTTTGGAAAAAAGTTGTACATTTGGGCAACTTTTGCTAATTGATTGACAGCTGACTTCACTTAAAAGCTGACTTCACTTAAAAGCTGACTGTTTACTTGACCAAAAGAACTCTATGCAAAGTAATCACGCTTTTTGCAATAAATCATGTGTATTTTCACATCTCTTGCATTATTTTTGAGTAAAGGTTTAGAACTGACTTCTACCTAATCCAAAAATCAAACTCCGTACAAGAAACTGATTTCCGTGATTTCCCAAGAAACTCCGAAGAAATTTTTACATGTTCTCATCTCTGAAAGTTCGATTTCTTGATTTGATTTTGTTTTGCGATTAACTATTAGGTTGTTCGGATATAAACGAGCGTTTGCACTGCTTAACTTGTGAGGAAGCCATTTCCCGTATCTGATCACCTTTCCAATGGCGTAGAATTTGAATATAGAAACATGAACATAGGTTGTCGAAGCTCAAAATACACAAGGCCCTTGTTATTCCACCATACTGCGAGCATGACCTTTTTCCCATGAATGTCCGGTTTCACGGTCGGATTCGGCCGTTCTGCTGGTCCTAGCCATTGCCGTTTTCGAATAGTATTATCGAAATAGATTCACTTCTCATCTCCAGTAACGAGAGAATCAAAAAGCCACGATCTTTAGCGTGGTGGATGAGGATTCCGGCGATAGCGACCCGTGAAGCCTTGTTTGCACTGCTTAACTCGTGAGGAAGTCATTTCCCGTATCTGCTCGTCTTTCCAATGGCGTGGAGATGCTCATCAATAGTAGAATTTGACAATAGAAACTGTTGAGCAAGTTCACGCGTCGTTTGACATCGATCCGATTCGATTGCAGCCCTCAAAGTATCGTTGTCTACCGTTTGAGGTCGACGAGGGTGTTCATCATCCTCGAGACTTTCATCACCATTCCGAAAGCGTTGGAACCAGGATCGGCATCGGCTTTCGGACTATACATCATTCCCAAAGGCTTTGACCAAATCTCGATGGGATTCCGCGACTGTTTTGTAGCGGAATCCCAGTTTTAAGTCGTAAAGTAGGCAGACGCGAACTTGATATATTTGAAGTCGATCATCTAAAGCAAGAAAAAAGATCTTAAAAATAAGAAATTATCCGTTTAAAATGATTCCAAATATACACAAAATAACGTACTTTTAAATACAGAAAGACATTTTTGAAAAGCTTCCCTCACAACAATAAGTTTAGTAACGCTCGTTTATATCCGAACAACCTAATATAAAAAGAAAGCAGTTGACTTTTTAACTCAAAATTTATTGACAAAAAATTAACGGCAAATCCAGCCTTGGATGTAAAGTCTTGCAAAGTCAAAATCAAGGTCCAATCTTCTTTTTTTACATTTTTATTTATGGATTTGATATAATTTTGAGATCAATTTGTGCCGAATTGTATTTCGATTCATTCAAGCATCACTAATCGTTTTCAATTCACTCGAAATTTGAGTACAAAGTAGCCAAAACTCAATGATCTCTCCAACTCTTGCATCTCGTTTATTAGCCAATTTTTTTTTTGCATATTGTTTATTTCTTATTGTTCTCAAGATAAGAATAGCCGAAAATGACTTAAAAATAAATCATGGCTAATGATGAAATACCCAAATAGCTTCATCATTGGACTTGGTGTGCCCGAAAAAAGGGAAGGATCAAAAAGAGAGTTAACGACCCGTGCACACAACTCATTGAGGTCATTTCCGGACTTTGTCTATGCTTTTTAAAAGCCTCTATGTTGAAAATTCCTTCACGCTAACTTAATCCAATAGTTGTTCAACTTTAATGCTTTAGTATAATGCTTTAGTATAGTTTTTATAGGTTTTCAAGCGATCAATATTCAATCCAGGTCCTGAGCCTGTAACCAGTCTATGCATTAAGTTAAGCACTAAATCTTTCATCCAAATTCATTTCATCTAATTGAATAGGTCTCCAGCTACCAAATGAAATACGGTTTTTCATTAGATATCCCAATCATTTTTCTTGAAAAGGACTTTTGAAAGTTTGTGAGAAGCTTTGAAAAGCTTTGTTTTGAAGCTTTTTCATTAGCAAAAAGCCGAGTGTTCAAAAATGACAAGGGCCGATGATGCGATTTGGACCGTTTCTTCCAAAGAAACCTATCTTGATGACAAAATAAAAAAGATGGCACACAAAAAGTTAAGTATATAGCCAAATTTTCAGGATAATCCGTTTAGCGGTTTTTTTTTATCTTTGGCTTTGCCCACAAAAGTTTCTGGGTTGCCTTTGCCATTTGCCTTTAAAGCCATTTGCCTTTGCCATTTGCCTTTAAAGCCATTTGCCTTTGCCATTTGCCTTTAAAGTTAGGATAGTCGTGCTTACTATTTGCCTTACTATTGGTGTGCAGAAAAGTAGCTCTTTTCTGTGAAATCTTATTTGATGCTTTCATTTTGAATATCTCTGATTATCTTGTCCTTCCTCTAAAGATCCTTTGTGTGATAAAAGGGGACGGAGCCCATTTTGTATTGCTTTTCTTTGACTTTGAAACACTGAACCAACGATTCTATCTTATTGTATTTTCTCGCTAGATTAGTGATTGTGCTATATAAATATCCAAATAATAATTGCCCCATCGGTACCCTCTCACGCACTGCACAATTGAGTACCAGCAAGGGAATGATACCAGCTCAAAGTTCAGAATCGTTTCGTGACCGAGTGCATCTTATAGAATCGGCTATGCTGATTTTGAATCTGTAAAAATTAGCTGCAAACACCCACGCAATTGGAAGGATCTGGCATAGCTGAATCATTAGTTCATGACTTTATTAATTCTGGTAACAAAAGCAGTGTTCTTTGTAGAACAAAGTAGTTTGTTTGTGTAGAAAAAACTCACGGTTTTGCATTGTCCTTTGCACCTTTGCAAGAATCTATCTTTGTGAGCGGTGGTCTAGTGGATAGTGTGCTAGTCTGTGGAACTTATAAAGTTTTTGGCCTGGTTTGCCAATCCTGTGCTGTCCAATTCTTTTGTTTTTTTGGAAAATTCTTTTTCTGATGTCTTTGCATTAAACATTTATGTTTTATGCATTCCTTTACAACTTTTAACGGTGTTCATAAAGCTTTCAATTCTCAAAATCGTTCATCGTTTCAACTTTCAACTCATGAACTTCAAAATGCAAAGATTGGTGGAAAGAACAATGCGAAACTTCACGTTTTTCGCACAAACAAACTACTTTGTCTCACAACGAGCACTGCTTTTTCTATAAGAGTTTATAAAGTCATGAACTGCTGATTCATTTGAGAAGGAGATCCAAAATTTACCTAATATTTGCATATAGATTTTTCTCATTTGCAGAAATTTGTGACCATGAAGGTCTTTAACGTGATGGAACAAAGAACAGCAGTTTGCAGAACCGACGTTAGTGTGCTCGACGAAGTGTACTTGCAGTGTAATTGCAAGTTTTATGAAACACTGAAGCCGTTGAGAAGTTTCTTTGTGGCGGCTCCATGAAGAGCACAACTATCCAAACTTTAAAGGCTAATGGCTTCTGGCAAATGCAGAAACTTTTGTGGACAAAGCTAGCCAAACAAGGGCAAAACCATCTTCTGGCCTAATCCAGAAAACTGCTTTTGGGATAAAGCTGGTCTAATTCTAGCTGGTCTAGTCTAGGTCTAGCTGGTCTAGTCTAGGGCTAGCTGGTCTAGTCTAGGGCTAGCTGGTCTAGTCTAGGGCTAGCTGGTCTAGTCTAGGGCTAGCTGGTCTAGTCTATGTCAGCTGGAAAACTAATTCCACATTGCGTGTACTTTACGCCCGAAATTGAAAACCCGCCCTTCTTGGCGCACTTCTTGGCGCATCGTCAGTGTGTCAGCACTAATTTTAAACCTAAAACCAAGTTTGCTTTCTTCATTTTCCAATTCTCTATAAAAATTCTTTTTTGCAAACTTCTTGTAAACATGTAGTCGAATTTCATGTTTCTTTCCTCCAACATCTCTTCAAATATTCATCATTTTTGTGGCTTTTTGCCTAATAAAAGTTGCCTGCCGGTCTTGTTTTGGAATGTCATTCTGGAAATACGTTGATGCTCAAGCCAAAAACTGAAAACCCAGTTTTTACTTCTTACTTATCTACTAGAGAAAAGCTTTTGAAATCTTTGAATGAGAAACTTTAAACAGAAAAGTGTCAAGTGCAGAAATTTCATTACTCTTTGCTTGCTTCACGTCCACTTCCGCGATTGGAAGTTTCCCAGCCTAACTTTTTTTGTTTTTGTACTTATTTACCGATAAAACATTGCCAATCTATGAGTAGAATGAATTCGAAATTTGTCAACTTTCAAAAACTACTATAATCTTTTCCCTAGGTTTGTCCAATCTATCTACTTCTGGTTTGATTTAATGAAAGTTCACAAAGAATACCAAAGATTCTGATTGATTAGCCTATTGATAAAACTACGGTAATTTTCAAAAGTTAGCACATTTAGAGAATGGACTTAAAGGTGTGATAGGTTTATTGGTCTTCAATTCAAATTTCTTGTGATACGTTTATTGCTCTCCACTTTTCTGCTCCACTCAAAAACTTTTTCTAGTGGGTGCAGAAAGTGGGAGCAGAAAGTAGGGCAGAGAGTGGGGCAGAAAGTGGGGCATAAAGTGGGGCAGAAAGTGGGGCAGAAAGTAGGGCAGAAAGTGGAGCAGAAAATAGAGCAGAGCGTGGGGCATAAAGTGGGGCATAAACTGGGGCAGAAAGTCGGGCAGAAGTAGGGCAAAAAGTATAGGGCAGAAAGTGGAGCAGAAAGTGGGGCAGAAAGTGGGGCAGAAAGTGGGGCATAAAGTGGGGTAGAAAGTGGGGGCAAAAAGTGGGGCAGAACGTGAGGCAGAAAGTGGGGCAGAAAGTGAGGCAGAAAGTGGAGCAGAAAGTGGAGCAGAAAGTAGGGCCAAAAGTACGACATAAAGTGGGGGCATAAAGTGGGGCAGAAAGTGGAGCATAAAGTGGGGCATAAAGTAGGGCAGAAAGTGGGAGAGAAAGTGGAGCATAAAGTGGGGCAGAAAGTAGGGCAGAAAGTGGGGCAGAAAGTGGGACATAAAGTAGGGCAGAAAGTGGGGCAGAAAGTAGGGCAGAAAGTAGGCCATAAAGTGGGGCAGAAAGTGTAACCGTTTTTACCGTCTAATAATAATAACAAAAATTGCTTTTCTAGCATATCCATTGTATATAAAAGTATAGTTTCTCCAGACAAAAACAACTTCTCAGTGCCAATTTTTCTTTTCCCAATTTCCACAACTTGCAATTCTATTTATGAGCTCTCCGAAAATTGTAAAATTCCAAGTGTTTTCAATTCTCAGCTCTTTCAGGTCAAAATTTCAAAGAAATGCTTTCAAAGCTTTCAAAGCTTTCAAAAATTCTTCAAATCTTACAAATCTCTCTTGCAAAATAAGATGATCCAAATTTTGAGATGAATTTTGTTGATCCCAGCTTTGTATCCATGGAATGATAAGTGGTTTAGAGGTGAGGAAAGGCGAGAGATTCGAGGCGACAGAAGAGTTGCCTTCACCAAGGACCTCCCCTTTTCTTTTGAAGATTGAGGAGAAGTTTTTTGGTGCTGATTTTGGTCTCGTTCACCGTTGCATCTTTCGCCGACGAATCAATTCAATTGAACCGCTTCTTTGTGTTGAACATCGGTCATCGTTATTGAGGCAGACTCTTCTCAACATAATGACGACTTTTACACAGGTAACCTTTACTTTTACACAGGTAACTTTTAGTTTTTTGTCTTTTTAGTTTCTCTCTGACAACCTAGAGACATCCTAGATTGTTTAGAACTTATCTACTATTCTAATTCTATTATCCACTCTCCTAATTCTATTATTTACTCTCCTAATTCTATTATCTACTCTCCAAACTCTATTATCGACTCTCTACTTTGTTTCCTAATTCATTTCGCATCTTTAAACCAGTTTTGATCTTAATCAATCTACTAGTTAGAATCAGAAATTTAACAAAAAAGACTACAATTTGTGATCTCATTCTTTTGTACTTCTAGTTCTCAGTTCTCAAAATTCTCTAACTCCCAGGAGATGATCGAAACTCAAAATCGAATTCTCTAACTCAAAACTGACTCATAACCAGATGACTTTTAGAAAAACTTGAGAGCGAATTTTTCATTATGACGTAAAATTAAAGAAATATCAATGATTCTGCATCACATAATTTCATTTCGAATTCCGAATTCCGAATTTCGAGTAAAGACTTGACTTGACATTGACTTGTAAGGAGAACATCAACTAGCAGTAGCTCCAACATCAATTCGTTCTCCAGCAAGTCTTCAATGCGTTGTCTCTTCAATAAGACATAACAATTAAACAAGGTTCGTAAGTATAGAAGAGTCCGCAGTAAACAGTAAACCGATCCGATCACTCTCTCTCTCTATCGGATAGGATTTGATCTGATCTGATAACATATCTGACATGGGGAAAATTCCAACCCGAACCTATTTCCACCTTCGTTTTCCCAGCCGTCTTTTAGCCGATTGCTTTGAAATTTTCTCTACAAGCAGAGAATGTCAATTTCTATTTGTAAACAAAATTTCAGAAAAATCGGCCAAGAGACGGCTGAGAAAACAAAGATGGAATTAGGTTCGGGTTGGAATTTCAGCAGCACAGTAATCTTCAAAGCAGATAGAAAAGATTCGATCTCTTTTTTAGCCCTATATGCTTGTCTTGATAGACTAGAATTGGCAGCTAGCAGCTCTTGTTGTTTAACGGCTAGCAGCTCTTGTTGTTTAGCAGCTAGCAGCTCTTGTTGTTTAACGGCTAGCAGCTCTTGTTGTTTAACAGCTAGCAGCTCTTGTTGTTTAGCAGCTAGCAGCTCTTGTTTGATCTAAAAGTCACTATCAAATGCATAAATCCCAAGTCCCCAGTCATCATAAAACCTTCAGGTCTGCTCCTATTTCCTCCTATTGATCATCTCGTTGAGCTGTGTAAGCGGATGTTTCTTGAACTCGTGTCCATACCGAAGATATGGTCGAAATGTTCGATGCTCGACATGTGGTGAGTATTTTGTTAAAGTTTCGTTGTTTCGATTCGTTGCGGCGAATTCAAAATGCAAAGCAAAACGTGGGAGTCGATTTCAACTTTTCGGCACATCATTTTCTGTCAGAACATGAAAAAAAGTCTATCCGAGCTTTCCGAGAACTTTTTTTGATTTAATATTCTTGGTAGATTAAAGTTGTTTAACTTTTTATTGGTTTCGCTAGCATCACTTCCAGAATTTTAGATCTTTAGATCTGACCTTTAGATCTTTCATTTTAGATCTAACCTTGGTCTTTGGTTTTAAGAAAATACATTGTAATAAAATCGATCAGAAAGAATTTGGAATCCAACTCTCGACCTTCTGCTACCTTAGATGCTTTACCACTGAGCTATCAGCGCCTTCTTTCCCCAAGAAGAAATGGGAAAGACAAGGAAGAAGAAAGAGAGGAAGAAAATATTTACAATATTTGGAGTATATATGTTACATTCGATCTAGAATTAGTCTAGATCCGAGGGATTTCTAGATCAGATTCTAGATCAGATTCTAGATCAGATTTTAGATCAGATTTTAGATCAAGTTCTAGATCTGATTCTGGATCAGGTTCTAGATCAGATTCTAGATTAGATTCTAGATCAGATTCTAGATCAGATTCTAGGTCAGGTTCTAGGTCAGATTCTAGATCAGATTCTAGATCAGATTCTAGATCAGATTCTAGATCAGATTCTGGATCAGGTTCTAGATCAGATTCTAGATTAGATTCTGGATCAGGTTCTAGATCAGATTCTAGATTAGATTCTAGATCAGATTCTAGATCAGATTCTAGGTCAGGTTCTAGGTCAGGTTCTAGGTCAGGTTCTAGATCAGGTTCTAGATCAGATTCTAGATCAGATTCTGGATCAGATTCTAGATTCTAGATGAGATCAGACATAACATATAGAAGCTGGAATCTTTGGCACTTACTATAAGTTTATTAAACTTTTTAACTGTTAAACTTTGAAGTAGTTACACTAAATCCAAAAAATGTTCTATTCTTAAAACCTATCAAAAGCTATTCAGGCAAAAACAACGATGGAATCTGTGCAACAGTGGGTCATTGTTGCACACATGACGAGTGTTTTGCTGATACAAAATGCACGCCGAATGCCGTTTGTCCGGAGAAATATTGTAAAGTGAGTAGATTGGATTTCATTTCAACAATTTGCATTAAATTTAATGGAATTTTTATATGAAGAACCATCAAAGCAGTTTCAATTACACAAAATCTAAACCTTTCTTTCTTTTAAGTTAGCATTTTTCAAAAAATAGAATCATTTCCCTTGGTAAATATGTAGTACTTGATTGTTAAAGTACCAGAACTTAAAATATGACTGTTTGAAAAAGTTTTCGGCTTTCGGCAGTTTTTTGGATTCAGAATCCTCGACGAAAACTCTATCAGATGAGCCAGAGCTTATGGGAAAACTTGATCTTGACTTGACAACATTTCCCAGTAAGAATCCCATAAGTGCTGCAAGTTAGAAGAATTTTCCAAGAGCAGATTGAGACTTTTTACCCGGTACAGCCTTACAAGATGACTGTAGCAAAAATCTATTCAAATAAAGAATACTAATAATGAAATATTCAAATAAAGAATTGAAATAAAGAATCGAAATAAAGAATTGAAATAAAGAATTGAAATCAAGAAAAACGTCTTGTATATAAACGAAAAATGAACTATACTTCTGAAAATGTTTATTTAAAATCAAACATTTCAATCAAACTCTTTCAGATTGGTCACTTGACCGCTTTCTGTCTGGCTTCCGCTTTTTGCTGTACAAGTGGTGAGTTTTTCTTTTATATTTCCTCAATTTTTATTAGCAGTTTGTCGGGTTTTAAATGCGAATTTTACTTGCGAATAAATTCACTTTTAAATTAAATTCAAATTTACCTTTGTTGGCACGCCGTTTGCTGAGACTTTTCGTGTAGGCGAATTGCTTTGTGCTCGGTGTTTTCGATGTCCTTCTGGTTTTGTTTTTCAAGAGCACGAAGCTATTAACATTAAGAAAGGTAAATCTGTGTTCTATTAGGTTGATGCAAAAGTCTTTTTTCATTTTTTTCGTACTTCTGTTAAAAAGTAACAAATTCACCAATTAACCTATAGTTTGCTCTATAAAAAAAGTGTTTTTTTGTTCAATTTGCATCTTTTTAAATGAATTTCGGTTCACTTTCAAGCAAATTCGAGAGTGAAAAACGCCTTTTTCGTAAAAATCTATAAAAAACTCTGCGGAAAAATTGGCTGAATGAATTTCTCTGAAATTTTGGCGAAATATCAAACGTTTTTTTTCTCTATCTTTTATCTATTGACACGAAGATAGGTTTTCTTTAGCTAAGGTGTCTAAACCGCATCATCGAGTTAGCCCTTTTTGACTACCCGACTTCATACTCTCAAGAAAATCCAGGCATTAAATATTTTTAAACCCGTTTTAATGTTATTTTGCAGAAAAATAATTGCTTTTTCTAATGAAATCAACCGTAGTTTAATTGGTGCATTTGTTGGCTTGAAACGGCAGACGAAAAAAATGAAAAAGACTTTTGCATCAACCTAATACATTAGGTTTTTCAGCGTTGAAAAGCGTCAGTTTTGACAATTTTTCAGCGATCCAAAGACAAGTAGTCAAAATCGTTAAAAATCGTTTAGTTGGCAACTTTTTCGGTAGAAAGTTAGCACTAATTTTTTGCTCAAATGAAAGCCCAAACATTGTTACATTTTCACTCAAATTTCCAGCCAAATCCGTGCAGCCAAATCTTTCCTTTTTTCTGGCTTTACTAACTGATTTTGCACACTTAAAGGCTTTGAAAATTGAGTAAAACGACGAAAACATTGAGCAGATTAGTCCCGAATTCCCCAACTCACCGATTTGTCCTTGACTCGCTCGTGGCGGTGGCCTGGACGGTCTCCTCGGGATGATCGATCCTCGATCGATCGATCGATTCAAATGAAAGGCCAAACACTTATACATTTTTAATCAAATTTTCAGCCAAATCCGTCCAGCCAAATCTTTTTTCTAAAGGTTTCAAATTCGTTCAAAAAGTCTCTCAAAAAGTCTCGTTCAAAATATCCTTATTTTTTAAATCCATTCTTCAAGCAAACATTCTGAAAACGAAATTGCTGAAAAGGCTGAACGAATTTGGCTGAAAATTTGCTGACATATGCAAAAGAGAGTTGTTCAAAAGTTTTGAGTAAAAAAAACACTCCAAAACGATTCCACAATCGATTAGGTAGTTATCGGCGAGTTTCGATTTTTGACGATTTTGACTACTTGTCTTTGGATCGCTGAAAAATAGCGAAAACTAAAGCTTTTCAAAATTACTGATAAGTCCAATGTAGAACCCAAATTTACCCTTCTAATGGGACAAACCGGAGAAATTCTCATAGTTTCGTTCTCTTGGAAAAAGATTTTCGCGAAAAATTCGCACTCAAAACGCACTCAAAGCCCGACGCCCTAATAAGCACAATTTCTAATAGAATAATTTTAAAATTAAGTACAATCCGGAATCAAATTTCAACATTGCATTGCATTTAAAGCACAATCAAAACTCTGTACTTTTCAGAAATTTGTCTCCAAAGCCTGCAATGTGCGTGATGCGTTTCGCTTCTTTTGTACATAAAACACTCAGTCACATTTCGCAAAATTAGCCCTAAATAAATGTTTTGTTATTTGAATTTGGAAGAAATCGATGAAAATCGATGAAAAACGTGGCATTTATTCAACCCGAGAATGAGGACAAATTGAAAAACGAAAGAATCAGCAAAACAGACAAAGAAATAATTGAAGAAAAATCGATGAACTGCTGCCGGATGAGCTGGGGGTAAATTGTCAATTTCTGATAACTTTTGGGTACAAGATATTTAAAATACAAGAGATTTGTTTACATTTTATAGTAATTTACATGATTTACATGATTTACATGATTTTAAGGGTTTTTTTTATGGTTAGGGTTCTGTGAGAAAGTGATTTCGCTTTTGAAAGAACTTTTAGAGAACGATTTGGTGAATTGAAGGGGCGAAAGTGGGGAAATAAGTGAAAAGTTGATAAAATTGTTGCCAAAAAGCATCTATTTTAAAAAGCATTTATTTTTTATTTTACCTAACGTAATCAATGAGTTTTATTTGATCAGTGGAATTTTAGTATCATTTACTGAGCTTTGTCTCATCGAAATGATCGATTTGTCTCATCGCAAATTCACCAAAATTGAGTTGATCGAATGAAATTTGAGTTTGAATTACGCTAGTTAATAGGCTTTTTATAAAATAGGCTCTTTTAGCAAAACGTTGTATCAATTAAGTGAATAATAATGAAAGTTTATAATAATTTATAATGTTTATAATGATTTAGATCAGAAATAAACTTGCAAATGATGATTTGAATCAATTTTTATACAAATGAAACCGTTTTTCTTGGACTTATAACTTTTTGAAGCGATTTTTTGAAGTACTTCATATCATTTACTTGATTTGATTTTCGATTTTAATGTCAAACTTCTTTCTTTATCGGATTTTTAAGCTTATGAAGCAGTATCAATCATTAAAACAGTGATCCAATAACTTTTCCACTTCTAATTAACCTTGGGCAAAGGTTGGTTAGATGGTTGGACATTTTTGAAACACTTGAAGCTGTTACTTTTTGGTAAGAACAATTAATGACAAGTTTCAAAATGTAAGCATCAAATCGATTTGATTTCATTGAAATCTGATTAGACATTCGGTTTACTAGAATTGGGGACTAGAGGCGGAGCACTTGGTTGAGGGAGTTTCGATGGATCGGGGTTTGGGTTGACGATGTCGGTCTGTTGGAGAATCCATTGCCGGGTTCTCTCCTGTGGCCCGGGAGCGTTCATTGTTGGCGGTTGACTCTTGCGTCGCTTGTCTTTCACTCGTTTAACTTGAGCGCCAGGCGGGGGTGGGATCTGAAGTGATGATTTATTTAGATTAAGCTTGTTGAAATCACTTTTTCCTCTGCCTCTCTCACAATCAGTTTAGAAGCGTCTTCTTATGGTCTTTGTTTTATTCTTATTCTTATTCTTATTCCTATTCTTATTCTTATTCCTATTCCTATTCTTATTCTTATTCTTATTCTTATTCTTATTCCTATTCTTATTCCTATTCTTATTCTTATTCCTATTCTTATTCCTATTCTTATTCTTATTCTTATTCTTATTCCTATTCTTATTCTTATTCTTATTCCTATTCTTATTCTTATTCTTATTCTTATTCTTATTCTTATTCTTATTCTTATTCTCATTCTTATTCTTATTCTCATTCTTATTCTTATTCTTATTCTCATTCTTATTCTTATTCTTATTATTGACTCACTATTAGTCAGTTTGGTTGTTGTTTAAGTAAAAGAATGATTTTGAATTTGAATCTAATCAAATAATGCAGAGATTTTTGAAAAGAAAACAAAAACAAGAAGGAACTGAAAAAAGAAGGCTTCAGGAATAAATGGAAAATTTTGAACTCCGGTTGAACGGTTGAAGCTCCGGCTAAGGCTACTTGGCTATAATTTGTAAAAGAAACAGCCAAGTTGAAGGCAAAACTTGATTCCAGAAATTTGGGCATAGCTAAAGCCGTTAAGCGGCTCAGTCGCTCTCGAGTTTACCAATTAGAACTAGCTATGAACCTTCAAAGTCTACCAATTAGAACTAGCTATGAACCTAAAGCCGTGAAGCCGGCTCAGTCGCTCTTGAGTCTACCAATTAGAACTAGTTATGAACCTTCAAAGTGACCTTCAAAGTGGTCTTCAAAGTGTAACTGCTCATTCAAAGTCCCTTTTTACTTCAAAAGTCTCCTGTAATGGACTAGAGCCGAATCCTGAACTCATTTAGAACCTAAAATTGAGTTCTCCACTAAAACTAGACTCTTTAGTATCTTTTGTCTTGTCTATTTTTCACCAAAAAAGTTGTTGATCTTTTCAAAGCTATTTCTCATCACTTTGCTGACAAATATCTTTCTAAATCTATTTATAAAAGCTTCACAAAATACTTTTTATTCTTTGCAAGGTAAAAAATTCTGTAAGAAGATTTACGAGTTGATTATCCGATATTTCAGGTAGAAATCCGAGTTCAAGCTACTAAAAAAGTTATTCGGAGAATTGGATCGAAATCCTTATTAAGAAACGATCATTATAATGAAATCATTTTAGTTGGGATGGCTCAAAAGAGTTTCTTTAAACGAGCAAAGGGCAAAACGACGTCATTTTTGTTTAGAGATTGAACAAATATGAGGTATGATTGCCCTTTGCTTTATATCTCGACGTACAAGCATTGGACCGACTTACGGTTGGTTTTGAAATAATCCCCATCAAATTTGGCTACAGAAAAGTGCAGTTTGTTTTGCATACTCATTTGTAAGAACATAGAGAAAAATGGCGTCAAATTTGACCGGCTTATATCTCAAAGGTTTCTTTGAATGGAAAAGTCAAAGGTTTGGCATTTGAGAGTCAAAGAAATCCAAAATTTTACAAAAAGCAAGTTGTCTGGATCTATTCTAAGCTAACTAAAGATACTATAAATTGGCAAATTGTCTAAAAAATAGTATTAGAAATTAAGACTATTATACTTTCTTTTACCAGAAGCAAGAATGTTCCAAATTGTTTCTAGAGCTTGTACGCCAGAGTCAGAGTCCCCTAGGGCTTGTAAGCCAGAGTCAGAGTTCCCTAGGGCTTGTACGCCAAAGTCAGGGTTCCCTAGGGTTTGTAAACCAGAGTCAGAGTTCCCTAGGGCTTGTACGCCAAAGTCAGGGTTCCCTAGGGTTTGTAAACCAGAGTCAGAGTTCCCTAGGGCTTGTACGCCAGAGTCAGAGTTCCCTAGGGCTTGTACGCCAGAGTCAGGGTTCCCTAGGGTTTGCAAACCAGAGTCAGAGTTCCCTAGGGCTTGTACGCCAGAGTCAGGGTTCCCTAGGGTTTGCAAACCAGAGTCAGAGTTCCCTAGGGCTTGTAAGCCAGAGTCAGAGTTCCCTAGGGCTTGTATGCCAGAGTCAGAGGCTGTACAGAGTTAACTTTACATACCTTTTTATGGACTAAACTTGCAAATTAGGGCTTAAATTTCATTAGCTTAAATTTACCTTTAAATTAAAAGTACTTTAAATTTAAATTTACCTTTGTTGGCACGCCGTTTGCTGAGACTTTTCGTGTAGGCGAATTGCTTTGTGCTCGGTGTTTTCGATGTCCTTCTGGTGGTCGAGTTGGAGGCGAGGTTTTAGGCAACGGAGGTACCATCTCTCCCTGAAATGCTTTGTTGTTCTTCAAAAATTGATTCTTTGTACTTTATGCACACATTAACAAATTTCTTTACTGACTAAGGCTACTAAAGTAGGGCAAAGTCACGCGATAAACTCCGCTCGTAGCTGTAAGCTTTAAATTATATAACTATTGTGCTTGAGATTTGACGATTAAGAACAGTAACGAGATCGTGTGTTATCTTTAAGACTGTGACTTTGCTATTGGCGAGGGTTTCCTTGCTTTCTACGAATTTCTACGAATTCTGGTTCTAAATTTTAGCTTTTAATCTAGACTTTTAAATTCGAAGTCCGATTCTGATTTTAGCTTTTAATCTAAGCTTTTCGATTCAAATTCTAGCTTTAGATTAAAAGCTGATCAAGCTTTTAAAAGCTAGAATTAGATCTAGAATTTACGTAAAACTTAGAATTTTTCAAATCCCTATAAGCCAATGGGCACACAAGATTCTCGAGATTTCTTGGATAGTTCTGGATTAAGCTAAAGTTCAAAGTGATCAAATCTGTACCTGTGGATAAATTCCCTCTTCGAGGCTGGTGAATGGATCTCTCGATTGTTTTCTTCTATCTCGTCGATCTCTCTTCACTCGTCGCTCATTTCGTCGTGCTTCTCGTTCGAGCAAAAATCGTTGATGATCGATTTGACGAGCGAGAATGTTCGTGAGACAGACAGACAATGACTAAAATTATATAATTATTGTACTTGAGATTTGATTACGATTAAGAACAGTAACTAGATCGTGTACGATCTTTAAGACTGTGACTTTGCTACTGGCGAGGGTTTCCTTGCAGCCTTTACTCGGATAGGCACTTTAAAATGTGACCCGGCTACCGTAATCCTTATTTCATGTCATGATATAGAGCTATAGTTCTCTATAAATGATCTGTGTGTTGAGCAGAAGATTATGGTAGTTGCGACACGCTTTAGAGCATCTAAGAGCATCTAAGAGCATCTAAGAGCATCTAAGAGCATCTAAGAGCATCTTTAGAGTTCACGAGTTTGCTTTACATCAATACAAACGATCTTGCTATTCTTTTCTGAGTTTTTGAAAGTTAGATTCAAAGCCAATAATCTAAACGCACCACAGGAAGAAGAATCACTGCGACAACGGCGCCAATATGAACGGCGTGAGTCTCAAAGAGGGTTCTCAATGGTTGAACGCAGCCTCGAGTGTGGATATCGGCTTCGATATCGGGAGGTCTCTGGAAAAAAAAGAGTTAAACATTTGTAAGAAATTGATGAATATCTAGTACTGATTTCTTTCAAATTTGCAATTTCTATTATATTTCTATGAGTTGTTTCATTAGAAAAGCTTTCTTTAGACGATCCGGCCCACCGGTGAGTTGTACTGATGGCTTAGGCTTAGGCTTAGGTTTTAGACTTAGGCTTAGGCTCAGGCTTAATAAGAAATTTGTAAGAAATTAATGAATATCTTGTACTGATTTCTTTGAAATTGGTAATTTCTATTATATTTCTATGTGTTGTTTCATTAGAAAAGCTTTCTTTAGACAATCCGGCCCACCGGTGAGTTGTACTGATGGCTTAGGCTTAGGCTCAGGCTTAGGCTCAGGCTTAATAAGAAATTTGTAAGGAATTGATGAATATCTTGTACTGATTTCTTTCACGATTTTGATCTCTCAATGTTAGCTCTATTGCTAGTAATAACTGAGAAATTGTAGTTAACATTTTGATCCTAACTCTTACTGCATAAAGAAAACACACTAATAATCCCGTACAAATGATCCTACAAAAGCTGATTTAGCTGATTTAGCTTAGCATTATTCTTTGTACTAAAGCAAAATGGTTTTCTGGGAAATCGGATCAAAATTGACCCTGTGCTCAATATTTTTATCTAGGCTCTTTATGCCCAGAGGCTTGTTCTATATAAGTCAATGTTTCCTTAGAAAATCCGCCCAAAAGCACACTTTAGTCAACGCGTTTCTCCAACATTCCAATGATCTCATCGCTGGTTGAAGGGGATTTGTCGATCCAGCCTGGAAATATATTATAAAGGATTGGTGTTGATTGGCGTTGTACTCAAGGATTGGTGTTGATTTTGATTAACTCAAATCTTGTAGTTAGTTGGACTATTTTGGCGTGGAAGCTCTGCATAATTTACATACAAGTTAGGAACCAATGTATTCAAATACATGTAGATATTTTGACTTGTAGCAGTTCTTTTCCAAACACTGACTCACAGCAGATAACATTGTAGTAAATCTCATCACTGGGGCACGCTTTAGAGCGGCTACCCGGCTCAGTTTACCAAAAAAAACCATGGTAAGTGTGTTAAACAAATCAAATTTCGTATCACATGAAAATCTTTTGATCCAAAACCTTAAAAAGTCACAATTAATGCTTTTCATTGCCTAAGAAACATCTTTTTAAAACCCGGGTATTTTCCTCTCTTTCTTCTTTCTTCCTTGTCTTTCCTATTTCTTCCTGGGCAAAGAAAGAACGATAGCTGAGTGGTAGAGGATCTACCACCAGAAGGATCTAGAGAATCTACCACCAGAAGGATCTAGAGGATCTACCACCAGAAGGATCTAGAGGATCTACCACCAGAAGGATCTAGAGAATCTACCACCAGAAGGATCTAGAGGATCTACCATCAGAAGGATCTAGAGGATCTACCACCAGAAGGATCTAGAGGATCTACCACCAGAAGGATCTAGAGAATCTACCATCAGAAGTAAGCAGAAGGCCAAGAGTTTAATCTCCAGTTCCAAATTCTGCCATTCATCTCTATTCTAATAACCAACCGCTTCTGAGATGACCGATTTGCGGCAACAGGAAAACGGGACTCCACATTTTTCCGGATATGGATTCGAGGGAGTGCAATTGAACTGTGGAGACAAAGCCCAATCTCGATAACCGGCTGAGATCGACGAGACACCACAACATTCCATCTGAATGAATGAATGAATGAATGAGTGAACGAATGAAATGAGAATGAGAATGAGAATGAAAATTGAAAGTCTGGGTCAATTTCTACGCCTCATGAAAGCTCAATTAAGATTAAATTGAGAAGCGAAATGTTTTTTTTTGCTTTTTTTGCTTTAAAAATGTAAGCACATCTTTCTTGGCACACTTAAATCTTTAAATTTTCACAAAACCTTTAAAAAAATGAACCTGCTCTTGCACATAGTCGACAAAATCGGCAAGATTTCTATTAGAATGGTATTTCTTCACCGATTGCATCATGATCGAATGAGCAGAAACACCGTCAGATCTAGAATCGTTTGTGTTTTTGAAAATCTTATTCTATTTTGTCTTTTTCTTGTTTTTTCTACTTGTTTTACTCACGTGTCGGTGAAGAAAAGAACGAAAGTTCCAAAAGTAAGCACCACAATGCAAATATAGCAGAAGAAGACGCAAATGGCAAACTGAAATTGATTGAAATTTTGAAAATCATTTGAACCATTGAATTTAAGGAATATAAACGGATTTGAACTTTAACGGTAACTTTAAACTTTAACTTTAAACTGTAACTTTAGACTTTAACTTTAAACGGTAACTTTAAACTTTAACCTTAAACGGTAACTTTAAACTTTAACCTTAAACGGTAACTTTAAACTTTAACCTTAAACGGTAACTTTAAACGGCAACCTTAAACGGTAACCTTAAACGGTAACCTTAAACGGTAACCTTAAACTTTAAACTTTAACTTTAAACTTTAACTTTAGACTTTAACTTTAAACGGTAACTTTTAACGGCAACCTTAAACGGTAACTTTAAACTTTAACCTTAAACGGTAACTTTAAACTTTAACCTTAAACGGTAACTTTAAACGGCAACCTTAAACGGTAACCTTAAACGGTAACCTTAAACGGTAACCTTAAACTTTAAACTTTAACTTTAAACTTTAACTTTAGACTTTAACTTTAAACTTTAACCTTAAACGGTAACTTTAAACTTTAACCTTAAACGGTAACTTTAAACTTTAACCTTAAACGGTAACTTTAAACGGCAACCTTAAACGGTAACCTTAAACTTAAAACTTAAACTTTAACCTTAAACTTAAAACTTAAACTTTAACCTTAAACGGTAACTTTAAACGGTAACCTTAAACGGTAACTTTAAACGGCAACCTTAAACTTAAACTTTAAACTTTAACCTTAAACTTTAACTTTAAACTTTAACTTTAAGAACTCACGATTTTGAGCAAAGAAATATTGTCTCGAAGAGCACCGAGAGCTCCAAGTAAAGAGATAAAACCAACGAGAAAACCTAGAAAGAAAATCATTCCGTTTTTGGTTTCGAATCATCAAGATCCTCTAGTTATTAAATCCATACCTAGAAGAGCAATGAAAATGGCGGGATTGAGAACGATGTCGATCCATTCAACGATTGGTCTCGGGTCCTTCACGTGAAGGTAGATCCCAAGCGCGAGCAATGAGACTCCGACCCACTGAAAAAATGAAAAAACAAATAAATTTACTTTAAATTCTACAATTTTACAAGAGTTTACGTTTCTAAAATCTCGATAAACTTTTGCTTACCACGAATAGAAAATTGAACATAAAGGAGATCCATTTTAAACAAGCCGAGATCTCTTGCCGAGGCTTGCGCTTTTTCGGCGCCGTCGCCACGTTCGCTCTGAAAAGGAGCACTTATAAACAAAGAAAGCTTCATTTCTAGCAAATTTTGAACGAGTTCGAGTTCCCACGAGTCCAATCAAGTCTTTTTTTGTTTTAAATTCTATTTGATGCAGATGAATAAAGGCGATCAACTTATGGTGGCTGAAAAATTCGGATACCCTATAAAACCGTTCTTTTCAATAGGAAATATTGAGAAACCTTTTAAAAACTATATTGATTTTCAGATTCTTCACATATTTTTACATAATAAACCAGATTTTCAGCTTACTAGCTCTATTCGGAAAAGTTTTATGGGCAACAAGAAGAAAAGGAACGGCACCCATTTTGTCGCGTGCACCCAAATTAACGTAAAACTTTTCCGAATAAAGCTAATAAGCTGAAAATCTGGTTTATAATGTAAAAATATGTGGAGAATCTGAAAATCAATATAATTTTAAAAAGTTTCTCAATGTTTTCCTTTAAAAAGAACTGTTTTATAAGGTATCCGAATTTTTCAGCCATCCTTTTTATATGAAATGGGTGAAAGGATGTAAAATTAAAAAAATACTACAAACAATCAATTTCCTTATAAACTACTTTAGCTTTGCATACGTAGCTATAGTGAACCTGGCGTGCTCATTGAGTCTGTTTGGTGGAGGGAGTGGAGGTGGGGGCATCAGTCGGCGCTCCTCTGAGGGACGGACGCCTGCTGAGACTGAGACGCCAGTGCTGAAAATGAGACATGAAATGGGTCGAAAAAAAAAGAAAAGAAGAGAAAAGGAAATGAAGAGATCATTCTTGACTGCATTTCTTGAGTATTGATTGATAAAGAAAGTATAATGATTTGCTGACAAGAAAGACTGAATTCATGCCAAGTATTGTAGAATGTTGCAGACTCAATTTTGGCTTTGTAAGCAGGCAAAAGCTTTGTTTCTTAACTGATTCTGGTACTGATTCTGGTACTGCTTCTGGTACTGATTCTGGTACTGATTCTGGTACTGATTCTGGTACTGATTCTAGTACTGATTCTGGTACTGATTCTAGTACTGATTCTAGTACTGATTATATTACTGATTCTGGTACTAATCCTATGACTGATACCGACATTGATAAAACTAGACAAAGAGATCAAATCCTTAACAACTGTTGATGAAGAAAGAAAAGTCTGATGAGCCATCAAAAATGAGGGTTTTTGGAAGGTGTGAAAAGAGAAAAGGAAAGGAAATGAAAAAGAAAGAAAGGAAAAGAAAGAATGAAAGGAAACGAGAAGATTTCTCTTCAAAAGACGTCCAACGATGTGCAAATCTAGGAATCGGGGAAAATGGGGAAGAATGGAAAGGGGAGAGGCCGGAAGACGCTTCCGGACACCTTGACCAACAGAGGGCCAATAAGAAAGCAAAAAGACTAGAATCGAAAGTTTATTGGAAAATAAGGAAAATATTCATGCTATTGTTTTGATAATTAAATAGATAATTAGATAATTTTGATAGACTAGCTATCTAATTCGATAATTAGATAGCTAATCTAATCGATAATTAGATTCCAGATTGCCTACCGTAAATACTGTAATAGTCCCCACCCCCATAATGACGGTGCGGAGTGTTGCGTAGTCGAGCTTTGAACGAGTTTTTCTCGACACTGGTTTATGCTACAATGCGCGCAAAGGTATCAAAAAATAGCTGAAATTCAGGGCTATTTTTTGATACCAAAGACGCATTTTTTGAGAGTACTGGTGCTTTGAAAAAAATAAAATACTAAAAACTACGCGACTACGCGACTGTACGAGGGCGGTGGGGTACTATTACAGTATTTACGGTAACTAACTGCCGTAAAGATATTCTTTCTTGATTAGTTTCTATAGCTTTTCCATAGAAATCAAACAAAATCCTACAAAATAGAGTAATAGAGGACTCTTTTATTAATAAAGTAACGAAGTACTCCTTCAACAGATTACAGAATCAATTTTATCAAGAAATCAACTAAAGAATGTGATTTCATTTATCGAAAATCATCGAATCTATCGAATTCATCGAATTCATCAAAAATTTTGTCAGCATTCTCTTTTAAAATCCGTGTTTCCATAGAAATTAACCAAAATTCTACAAAAAAAAATAGGCAAAATCTCTCCTGAATCATCTTGAAAATCTCTCCTCAATCTCCTGAAGATAAAAATGAACAAAAACTCGAACAAAAACACTTTAATCAATCAAAACTCTATTGAAAACTTGGCTTCAGCACTATTTGGCATAAATCTTATTCAAAAAAGAATCAAAGGCCCAAGAATGTTTGAGAAATCGTAAAACTTTCAGTGAAAACACCCGTTAACTATTCTTTTCAAAAAAAAGCACAAGTTCAATGCCCCCAATGATGATAGTAATCGGAAACGGTTGTTAATCGAAGGGAAAAGAGAATTCAAAAGGGAATGCAAAAGGGAAAGCGGGGAAATGGTTAGTGTTCGAAGCCAGCCTCCCCTTCTCTCTTTTCCAATTCGTTCCAGCCAATAAATCTTACGTAAGTTTGTTCATTTTTTTCTTAGACTTCAAGGCCAAACATTCTGGGCGGTGATTTAAAAAAGATCAGAGGAGAATTGAAATGAATTGAATTGAATTGGCAATTCGCGAAAAACCCTAAACGATCTACAAACAACAACGAGTTTGTGATCAAAGTGAGCAAAAATGAGTTGTTTTGGGTTTAAGTGAGCCAAAATAAAACAAGTTTTACCAATCTTTTAACTAAAACTGTCTATTTCTAAACTAAACTACTAAAACTAGTCTCAATATCTGTGTTTAGCTCTTCTTTTTATCTTTCAACATAGCAAAGAATTAAATTCATCGATCAGCATTGAACCCAAGGCTTTTTTCAGTTCAATTCCGAAGTTTTGAAGTCACCAAAAGTTTTAAAACTTTCATTCTTTCAAATCCAAGCGGTAGATTTCCTAAGAAAACTTGATTTTTCTATCTATTAGGTTTATTTTTTAATTCGCGCCTTCTTTTTAAAAACGTACCTTTTGGCTTTTTTATTTTTTTTTTTAATTTTTTTTTTTTTTTTTTTTTTTTTTTTTTTTTTTTTTTTTTTTTTTTTTTTTTTTTTTTTTTTTTTTAAATTTTTTTTTTTTTTTTTTTTTTTTTTTTTTTTTAGTGGGTTGTTTTTTTTTTTTTTTTTTTTTTTTTTTTTTTTTTATTTTTTTTTTAAAAAAAATTTTTTTTTTTTTTTTTTTTTTTTTTTAATTTTTTTAAGAAAAATTTTTTTATAAAAAAGATTTTTTTTTTTTTTTTTATTTTTTTAAAGAAAAAAAAAAAATTTTTAGGGGAGGAAAAAAAAAAAACCGGCCCTTTTTTAATAAAAAAAAAAAAAAGAAAAAAAAGGAAAAAAAAGGTTTATTAAAAAAAAAAAAAAAATAAAAAAAAAAAAAAAAAATAAAAAAAAAATAAAAAAAAAAAAAAAAAAAAAAAAAAAAAAAAAAAAAAAAAAAAAAAATTTATTTTTTTTTTTTTTTTTTTTATAAAATTTATATATTTTTTTTTTTTTTTTTTTTTTTTTTTTTTTTTTTTTTTTTTTAAAAAAAAATTTTTTTTTTTTAAAAAAAAATTAAAATAAATATAAAAAAAAAAAAAAATAAAAAAAAAAAAAAAAAAAGAAAGAAAAGAAAAGGAACCAAAACAAAACCCCAACCCCAAAAAAAAAAAAAAAAAAAATTTTTTTTATTTTTTTTTGAATTTTTTTTATTTTTTTTTTTTTTTTTTTTTTAAAAAAAGGGAAAAAAAAAAAATATTGAAAAAAAAAAAAAAAAAAAAAAAAATAAAAAAAAAAATTTTAAAAAAAAATAATTTTTATATAAATATAAAAAATTTTTTTAAAAAAATTTTTTTAATTCAAAAAAAAAAATTTAAAAAATAAAAAAAGAGTAAGGGGGGCTCCCCCCCCTTTTCTTTTTTTTTTCTTTTCTTTTTTTTTTTTTTTTTTTTTTTTTTTTTATTAATTTTCGCAAAAAAAAAAAAAAAAAAAAAAAAAAAAGATGAAAAAAAGAAAGAAAAAAAAAAGATTTCTAAAATTAAGCCTTAAATATTAAGGAATAAAAATATGGAGGAAAAAAATTAAAAAAAATGAGGAAAAAAATTGAATTGTAGAATGGTAAATTTTTTTTTTTTTTTTGTTTTTTGTTATTATAAAATGGAAAAAAAAAAGGGCTTTAACATAAAAACAAAAAATTAAAAAAAAATAGTTAGTTGAATGTTTAGGGTCGGACAGAAGAAAAAGAAACAAAAGAAAAAGAAACATTCAAAGTTCGAAATTTTCAGTGTACAAACTTGGCCCAAAGCGGGTTTGAAAGTAGACAAATTGATGGTTATCGGACATTTGTTAGCTCCCGACCCCTTTTGCCATTAGCAATCCAACTTTGAGCTCAAATATCTTGTTGTTGGGCTGTCCAATGTCAATATTTTTAGTATCATTAAATGCGCCAAGTTTTTCTTTGTCGATTGGTACAAGAACTATTGAAATTGGACAGCCGAACATCGAGATATTTGAGCTCAAAGTTGGATTGCCAACGGCAAAGGGGCGGGGCGCGTATAAAAGGTTCCACAATCACCCCGCCCCTTTTCCCACTGGAAATCTAACTTTGAGCTTAAATTTCTTGATCTTGGGCTCTCCAATTGAAATAGTTTTTGCACCAATCGAAAGAGAAAGACTTGGCGCATCTAATGATACTAAAAATATTGACATTGGACAGCCCAACACCAAGATATTTAAGCGCAAAGTTGGATTGCTAATGGCAAAGGGCGAGGCGCATATCAAATGTCCCATAATCGAAATAGATACCTTTTTCACTACGTGTAACTAGATCCTTTATCAAACAGATAATAAACAAGTATTCATCAAGTTTAGACTTGAAAATGTTTAGTTTATACTACAAGTAGAACTTTACAGATATTCTATTGCATCAACAGATCAATAGATGGCCGGCAAAGCATAACTGTAAGCCAAAGCTGACACCTTTTGCTACAATTGTTCAATTTGCTACAATTCAATGCTTCAAACAAATAACTCAACAAGAAACTATCGAAATTTTGATTTATCTAAAGATTGTCACCAATTCATTTCTTCTTTTCTTCAAAAATCTTTTCTCACCTGACTTGCGAGTATAAACTTTCTCTGCTAACATAAATTTGTAGCCATTTTTGGAGTCTAATCATGTGATAGTACTAGCAGAATATCAACTTTCGGATGAATGAGAATTCGACCGGTTGAGTTACCCAACAGTGAACAAAGAAAGAGAAAAGAGAGTCAAAAATCTAGCGACACAATGGAAAAATGCGCCATTTCGCATTCCGCAAATCACCGGTTGAAAATGGATCGGAGGGCAAAAAGAAAAGAAAATAAGTGGAAAGGATAGAAAAGAGTATTGAAGAAAGGGATTTGGGTAAGTGAACCGAGTCTTGAAGGACTCAGCTGAGGGGGGAAGCAGATGGATCACTCACCGGCATGCTTTGTGCTGGGAAAGACCTTCAAGGTCCATCTATTTGAAAAAGAATCCACATTCCAACCAGTGCGAGGTCAAATCTGGATGGATAGGGGAATAAGCCATTTTTGGGGCTATTTGAGAAAGAATTGGCTTATCTATTAGCTTTTTTGTTAGCTTTTTATTAGCTCTTTATTAGCTCTTTATTATTTATTAGCTTTTTATTCGTTTAGTTAGTAAAGAAGTGAGGGAATTGGTAAGAAAAGGTAGATTTCTGGAGAAAGAATTGAACCCTCAACCTTTTGCTCTAACGATTGAGCACTGGCAGTTCCTTGAATCACTTAGCTAGTCGGTACCTTAACTTTTCAAGGGAAAGAGGAGAAGAAAAGGGGAAAGAAAAGGGAAAGAAAAGGGAAAGAAAAGGGGAAAGAAGAAAGGCTAAAGGGTAAAATAAAGAATAAGATAAATGAAGAAGTATGATGAAAAAAAGGTCTATTGTTTCTTGGGACAACTGTACTGATGTCTTTGACGAAAATCTCAGGCGACACCGATTACAAGCCAGCCTAATTATTGAATCCTAATTTGCCTCCATTTAGACTTTACTTAAAACTTCTTTTAAACTTTAAAATTGAAATTCAAAGAAATTGAATTAAGGATATAGACGAAAAACTTTATTTCCCCGACGATGACCGTTCACACCACAAATCTCTCTTTATAACCTACAATTAAGCAACTCTGACAATGCGATGGGCTATAAAGAAAGGCTCAGAATTTGAATAGAATCGAAGCATTAAAGAATTTAGAATTAAATTTATAGAATTAAAGACTATCAGAATCCTTTGTCTGGTTAGAGAAAAGAGTCCCGAGTGGATCAGTTTTTGTCCTGAAAGCTGATGGGGATAAATTGAAAGAGTGAGCCGATTCGAGAAGTGAAGCGACCCCTCTCACTATTGGATCTTCTTTTTTTAGGAAAAGAAACGTTAAGGGTCTTCCCTTCAGGTCCTTTTTCCCCCGTTGTTTACTTCGACGGGGTGACTCTTGGATCTCTTGAACCGGCTCTTTTTTGAAAAGACCATCCATGGACCCTCACGGACATTTGTTGAAGAGTGAGTGTGATGATTTAGAAAAGGACAAAACTGGATTCGAGTAGAGTTTGGTATGAAAATAGATTTTAATGTTTGCTGGTGGGGACGGAATCGGCTTGAAATTGAATTGGGAAGTTGAATTGGTTTAAGGTTTGGAAAATTGTCGAATACAAGGCTGCCAATTGAATTTCCTTTTATTCAATTAGTGTAATCACTGAAAATCTTACTTAAAACTTCTTAAAATCGACTTTCTATGATTAAGATAAAGAGAGAAAAAACCGTAAAAAATTTTATAGTCCCCCCCCCAAAAAAAGGGGGGGGGGGGGGGGGGGGGGGAGGCTTGGGGGGGGATTTCTCGACACTGGTTTATGCTACAATGCGCACAAAGGTATCAAAAAAATAGCTGAAATTCAGGGCTATTTTTTGATACCAAAGACGCATTTTTTGAGAGTACTGGTGCTTTGAAAAAAATAAAATACTAAAAACTACGCGACTACGCGACTACGCGACTGTACAAGGGCGGTGGGGTACTATTACAGTATTTACGGTATGCAAAAGAAACTAAAGAAAAGACTATGCGTTAAAATCTCTACTGTAAGCACTGTTTATAAGTTTTATCAAAGAAACTAGAGAAGAAAGCTTGAAAGCTGAAAGAAAAAAGCTTGCAAGCAGTCTTGAAAACATTTAAAGCGTATAACTAAACTCGGTAAACATAATAAACATGGTAAACAGCATAAACGAGTCACAAAGCTGATAGCGGTGAGTCTAATGGTTGTTGTGAGGGATTGTGAGGAGTGGTCGACCTTGTTGTTGGCCGCTCTACCATTATTCAGCCTAGGGGGCACTAAGCACACAGAAAAGGTTGTGGGTGGAAAGGGGAAAGGACAAGTGTGCCACACATTGATTACCCTTGATCGGGTCGCTGTTTTGGTGGAAAGGAGGGAATGTCCCTCATCAATCAATTATTCAATTTGGTTGCCGTGTCAACTGGTGGCATTGAGCATTGGGGATTGATTATTCTAACCCAATGTAAGGTCAGAATCCAAACCAATCTAAGGTCGGTTAAGTTTGATATAAAAGTTTGATGACTTATAGTTAGAGTTCGAACTGTCTGTACTAGCTTTGGTACTGGTTGGTAGATTGGTACTTGTAACTGGTTAATAGATTAGCATTTAACATTGAAGATGTGAGAAAAGGTAAGGATTTACTGACCTAAACATTCTAAAGCTTGTTTCAGTTAAAAAATCGGCATGCCATGCGTAAGGAAACCTGTAACTGGTTTGCTGAATTAGCTCAATAACTTCTATTGATGCCGATGATACTCCGATGGCCGCTCGGATGACGCTACGACAACTACACTTCTGCCTCAGTAAATGTGGAAGCAGGTTGTGATCTGCGCTAATTGCGAAGACAGATCAAATCTATTATTATTATACTTCTATTGATGCTATACTTGCCTAGGTTGCTTGCAAAAGTTCAAAAGCCTAAAGGGAAGCCAATTTTCAGAGGTAAACTATAGATAAACACTTGACCAATAGTACTACAATAATGTCATTGTAGTACTAAACTAGACTGTAGTACTAAACTAGGCTGTACTACTGAGCTAGACTGTAATACTAAACTAGGCTGTAGTACTAAACTAGGCTGTAGTACTAAACTAGACTGTAGTTCTAAACTAGGCTATAGTACTAGCCCCCAATTGTATATGTTACGTCCTATCTAGAAATCCATCCGATCTAGACTGATTCTAGATCGGATGTTCAATTTCGAGTGAATTGAGGTCAAACGTCCGATCTAAATTCAAGCCGATTACTCTAAATCAGATGTCCGACCCAGACTTAGATTCAGAGTGATCGACTTGATTCTAGATCGAATGTTTGACCTCACTTCACTCTAGATCCGACGTCCGATCAGTCTAGATCGGACAGATTTCTAGATAGGACTTAACATATACTTTCCAATAGCCAAGAACGTTTCAAGTCTATTTACATTTCCCAAGTCTATCATTAAATAACCACCTCAATGTCAACTAGTGTCAAAGAACAATAAAGAATGCAGAATCTAGACGAAATAATCAAAAGTGAGAAAGGCATTCGATTTTTGGTGTGATCGTTTCTCTGAATGGGGATTTGCAGGTGGAGGACAGCTGGTCTCTTTTTGGAGACAAAGACACCCTTACTTTCTATCCTTGATCGTCTAAGGTTAGATCCTTGATTGTTCTTTGCAAAAATGTAATTAACCCCAATTTTCGGGCATTACTGGCGAGTTTTCTATGGGAAACCTCTTTGCAAATGAAGGCACTTAGAAAACAGCTCACAATCAGTGCTCAGAAAGTGGATGAATTTTGGATAAATCAAGTGGATAAATCAAAGGACATTTCAAGGTGTCCAGAAAAATCTTTTCGTCTTTTTTGAACTTTCGTTTAAAACCAACAAATGCATCAATTAAACTACGATTAGAAACTCGATTAGAAAGCTAGAAACTCCATTAGAAACTTCATTAGAAAGACTAAATTTTTCTTTAAAATAACATTAAAACGAATTAAACGAATTAAACGAATTAAACGAATTAAACAAATTAAACGAATTAAACGAATTAAACGAATTAAACGAAATTAAACTAATTAAATTTAAACGAGAATCTTATGTCTGGCTTTTTTTTAAAGAGCAAAAACGACCAGCAAACGATTCGGCTTGTCGAAAAGAGTAACGTAGTTAGATTTCACGATTTCCACAATTTGATGCAAAAAACCTATCTTTATGTCAATGGAGAAAAGATAGAGCATAAAAAGTTTTGTTCATACCCAAATTTTCAGAGAAATTCATTCACCCAATTTCTTCGTAGAGGTTTTTGAAGAATTTTAAGAAAAACCCGGTTTTCAGGTTCGAATTTTTGCTTAAAAGTGAATCGAAATTGACTTAAAAAGATGAAAATTGAATAAAAAAAGACTTTTTATTTAGAAGAAAGCATAGATTAATTGATGAATTTGTTATTTTTTTAATAGAAATATGAAAATGAATGAAAGGAAATGAAAAGAAATGAAAGGAAATGAAAAGAAATGAAAAGAAATGAAAAGAAAAGAAAACAAACGAAAAGAAAAGAAAACAAACGAAAAGAAATGAAAAGAAAAGAAAAGAAATGAAAAGAAACGAAAAGACTTTTCTAGAAAGCTTAATAAAACTTCATAAGATCTTTCTTTAAACTAAATAACAATAAAATAGTAATGTAAATTAATTCTCAAAAGAACTGAAACAAAAAAACAAAAGAACTACCCTTTTTAAACATGTTATACCCAAATTTAAACTGAAATTTAAACTGAAATTTTGAACTTAAACACTTTAAAACTGTAAAATTGTAAAACTGTAAGAATTTAGTTCAAGAATCTTTTAAAAAAAAGGGTTATTTATATTTTTTTTAGTTTCCATACATTCTTCAATTACTATAAATTTGAATTTTCTAAAGTTTAAGAACACTTCTTTGTAGTACAAGGTACAAAAAGGTTAAAGGTTTCTAATAACAATATACAGAAAGCATCAATAGACAACAATCTTCATGTTGTCTTAAAAAGGTTACTTCATCTAATCATTACCAACAAGAATTATATCATTTCATTACCAGAAATCATTACAAACAAGAATCAGAATAGTTTAAAATACTTAAAACTTCTAGAAAGCTTCTAGAAAACCAAGTTCTTTTGATCTTTTACATTCAATATGCAAAAAAAGCTTTCTTTCTGCAAAGAATCCTTCTGAAATCTTTCTGAAATCTTTCTGAATGAAAGCTTCACGATCTCGTGAATAGCGCTCCGTTTGCCCCGGGTTTTGAAGAGGATCTGAGTGAAGACTGAGTGAAGGAGCAAACATTTCAGAACACAAGAAAGACAAGAAATTGGGACAAGACAAAGAAAAACAAGGCACACAATGAGAAACAATATACAGAAAGCATCAATAGACAACAATCTTCACGTTTGTCTCTTCTTTGATTGATTTGAGTGCGCGAACAAGTTCTACCTAGTTCTATATGATCATTTTGATGGAACAATAGAACTTTGAAATGGTTTAGTTAAGAAAATTGGTTCTTTTTGTTGGTTCTTTTTGTTGGTTCTTTTTGTTCGTTCTTTATGTTCTTTTTGTTGGTTCTTTATGTCTTATGGTTCGAAATTGGCTTCGATTTACCTTTGGGTAAACGTTTGAAGGGGGAAAATGGATGAGAGATGAGTGAAGGTCAGATGAAGGTAGCTATTTTAGGAAAAGATTACAAAAAGTCAATCGTTCTGAAGCTGAATAGGATTCTTTATTTAAGATACATTAATTTTTGAAAAGTTACATTGATCCCAGAAATGAAACATTGAAACAAAAGAAACAAACTCATTAAAATTCAACTCAATAGAATTCACTCTCTTTCAAATCTCTAGCTAGCTTAGAGGTGAATTTTGAAAGAGTTAAAGCTATTCTATGAACGCGAACAAGTTCAACCTAGTTCTATATGATCATTTTCATGAAACAATAGAACTTTGAAAAGGTTTAGTTAAGAAAATTGGGTTGAACTTGTTCGCGTTCATAGAATAGCTTTAACTCTTTCAAAATTCGCCTCTAAGCTAGCTAGAAATTTGAAAGAGATTGAATCTTGAGTCTTGAGAACTATAGACATTGAGTCTACGCTATGCCAAGCTATGAACTATTCATTGAATCAATCAAAACCAAAATATGACCAAAACAGTACTCAAGGAATATAGATAAAAATAAAATTTCCGACACACTTTTGGAGATAATTCCCTTCAACACCAGAAACTACACCAAAATACAAGACTTTTTTGTTTTAGCACTTTTTATTTGGCTCAGCCGTTTTTTCTAAAATCGTGCCCTTAGAAATTCTAAGTTAAAATCGAGGCCGCACCGCGACCCTCAGCGCGAGCAGTTATTAGGTCGCCCGCCTCGAGGCCAAAAGGAGGGACGGCATGGCCGATTGGTTAGCGCGCTGGTTTCTAAGACCGCCCCCAGCGTGCAGGGCTCGGGTTCGACGCTTGAGAGCGTGCTTTCACGGTTTCAACATTTTTTTTATGGAAACACACTAACTTTGGGCTGGGTAGAAGACCTTGGGTGATAAACCAACGTTGAGCCGCTGATAAGAGCCTCCTATCGGCTTGTGACAAAGAAATTGTCAGCTCCTCTTATCAGCTTGTAACAAAGAAATTGCTATTGTTACGAAAAAGAAAGTTGATAAGATTATCGTGCAATAGAGTGAAAGAACAAACTCGATACTGATCTGTTCGCCATTTTTAGAGAAGAAAAGCTTTTAACTCACTTGTAAGTAACGAAAAATATATAAGTAATGTAGTGTAAGCAACGTTAATGTAATGACAATGTAAGTAACGAAAAACTAACTTTAAAGCAAGTATTTAAGCTTTGGTTTCATCGTGCATTAGAATCTAATCAAGAAATTTAAGGATTGAGTCCATTTCGAGCTTTAAAAACATTAATAAGCTGGTTTTGGTTTCATTGTGCAAAAGGAGCGCTTTCTAGCTATTTTTCTAACTCTAACTATTATTATTTTTCAAGGCAAGAAAGTGTTTTTCATTTTAAAATTACTAATCAAGCTACCAAGCTTTGATTGAGATTTTACAAGATTGCAAAAGATCAATGGAACTAAAAGAACTGGTTTAAAGGGGAATTGGTAAGTAGAAAGAAAATGAAATAAGCATTGGATTAAAAGTGAGTGAAAATAGATCGAAAAAGATTGAAAATAGATTAAAAGTGATTAAAAATGAAGCAAGAGTGATTAAAAATGAATCAAAAGTGATTAGAAATGAAGCAAGAGTCCTATTTAAAAGCGTCAAAAAGATACAAACATTAGATATATTTGTATTCATATTGAAAAGCTCTGCAGGGACGGCTCAACCATAGTCCTTTTCCGATCCACGAATGAGTGAGTGAAAAGAGAATTCGAAGAAAAGGAAAGGATGTGGAGTGGGATGACGGAGATTTTCCCTTTCAATCGTTCCGTTCCCACCCTTCACTCTCTTTATCCCTTTTCTTCTCTTTACTGTCTTTATGACTTTTTCTTTCCAAATCCTTTCTCTTTTTATTTCCCTATTTGTGAAAATTCTTTCATCCACCCATTTTCACCATTTGAATGACCAATGAAAGGCCTTGAATTTGCATAATGCATAATGCGAATGACATGAGCTACCGTATTCTCTCTAATAGTAGTGCACCGCACCGAGCCGAGTTGATGCCTATTTTACAGTTCCCAACCTTTCCCAGAAGCTCAACACTCAAATCCCCCACAAGATCTCATCGTCAACTACATTTTCCGACCCCACATCGATAGGTTCTGATAAGCGGTTCTCGAGATTTCGAGGAATTTAGACGACGATCAAGGTGCACTACTATCGAGAGGATACGGTATATAAAAAGATCGTTGATCGTTGAAAGGAGTGCAAAAGTTGGCATCGATGTACCGTACTCATTTGAACAGGTTTGTTTAGTTGATAACTGGTTAAACCCTGACTAACTGCACTTATAGTAAGCTTACCGTATTCTCTCTAATAGTAGTGCACCGCACCGAGCCGAGCCGATGCACCTATTTTACAGTACCCAAGCTTTCACAGAAGCTCAACACTCTAATCCCCCACAAGATCTCATCGTCAGCTACATTTTCCGACCCCACATCGATAGGTTCTGATAAGCGGTTTTTGAGATTTCGAGCAATTTAGACGACGATCAAGGTGCTCTACTATTAGAGAAAATACGGTATGCGTTTTTTCTGAAGAAATTCGCATTCATTTTCATTCAAAAATTCTTATTCAACGCATTAATTATTCTTTCTTTTATTCTCTGCTTTTATACTTTTCTCTTATTCTTTTCAATTTGTTAAGAAAATTGGTTCTTTGTACTTGTTCTTTGTGTTTGTTCTTTTTATTCGTTCTTTTTGTTGGCTCTTATGGTTCGAAATTGGCTTCGATTTACCTTTAGGTAAACGTTTGAAGGGGGGAAATGGATGAGAGATGAGTGAAGGTCAGATGAAGGTAGTTATTTTTGGAAAAGATTGCAAAAAGTCAATCGTTCTGAAGCTGAATAGGATTCTTTATTGATACATTGATTGAAAGATACATTAATTTTTTTTTAAGAAAAAATTCGGATTCATTTTCATTCAAAAATTCTTATTCAACGCATTAATTATTCTTTTCTTTTATTCTTTTCAATATGTAAATGAAAAGAAAATCCTAGTTCTAGTTCTTCGTTCAAAATGAAAACAATAGAATTCAATGGAGAATTGTGAAAGAAAAATGACACAGAAACATTTGAAAGTAAAGAATGAGGATGAGGATGACGAAGATAAGGAAACATTTCAATTTTAGAAATTCACCTTGTTCAAAGTGTGAAAAATTAGAGTGAAAAGCTTAGCCAGGGATGGTTAAGAAACAAAAGAAACTTTCTTTCGAAGAAAGTGCTCAAACTGGGACAACTCCAGTCCTCCATCTCCAGTCCTCCATTTTTGAGTCTCACACTTGTCTCACACACAAACCAAAATCCTACTACGAAAGAGGAATCCGAAAATTGCCTGTAAAATGGGCAGAAGTCGTCAATAATAATGGAAATTATTTCGAATGAATTGATGTTTTTATGTTCAATAAATTTTAGTTCAAAGTCCTGCAGTTTTCAATTCACCAACCTAATGCTTTGAATCTGATCTGCTGATCAAATCCGCTGATCCGGTTTTTCCAAGCTGATCCAGTTTTTTGTGACTTGTACTGGATAGGAGATCGATCATAAACACCAATATCGAAACCAATTTACAATGGCTTTACAAGGGATAAGAGTTAAAAGGAGAAATCGTGCATAATATTTGACCGCTTTTGGGGGGAAATGGGATGGGAAAGGCTTTACGCGGTGGAGAGGGAAAGGATGAGAATCGAGAGGACAACAGCTGCCATCTACATGACTTCTACAAGGCTTATAATTCGAATATTTCAAGCTGAAGCTTTGATTAACAGCTGAAATTGATTAACAGCTAAAGAATACTACAAAATCTATAACGATAGATCGTTTTTAATGAGCAGAAATTATTGCCAAAAGTTCAAAGATGAACAAAGGAGAAAGATCGGTTACCGAATAGAACTCTTGGTGAAAATGAACGCCTACAAATCGTTCTCAAATTTCTCTAACATCTGAAAGAGATCTACATCTGAATGTCTATTTCTCTATTTGAAAAGATCCATCTAACAGCTCAAAGCTCAAAGAAATTATTACAGAACCTAAACAAGATGGCCTACGGTGGGTTATTGTATAAAAAGAATGAAAACATTCCAATAGATTGTTTCAATTTGCATAAGGATATGTAAATAAAAGCTTTATCTATTTAACTAACAACTTACTGAAACGATTACCCATCAAAGCTCCAATGAAATGATCACTGTACTCTCTAAAAGTTGCACTACTGCACTTCAACAAGCCCAAGGTACGGTAATCATTTCAGTATTCGACACCCGAGGTATCATAGTTGATTTTTGAAGAGTTAGGGTAATTGTTTCAGTGGAACAGCTTTATGTTGTTGTTCGGAATTCTAGGATGCCCCCATCCTAGGATGCTAGTTTGGCGACTCTTCTCTTCTTCTCCATATCTCGACTTCTAATTGTTGGATCAACTTGTGCTTGGTCTTAAAATGTTCCTTATGAAATTTTGTTATAAAAAACCACAAGTCATTTAAGATACTTTAATATAAAAACATAGAAAATCTCAGTCAAAGTCAGACTAACTACCTGAAAGGGTCGATCCACTTAAACGGTGTATAACTCAAGATGTAAAAGCTGAATCGACTCATAGTTACTTTTATTAGAATCTATATTAAATTTGACTAAAGAAATATAGAATTTGATTTGTAGACTTACCGATAAAAACATATAGAAAATTAGGGTCAAAGTTAACCCATGGCTAGTAAAGGTTACCCCATACCTTAAGGTTACCACATAACTAGGTATGGGGTAACCTAGATATAGAATCATATAGAAGACATATAGAATCTGTAGAACATTAATCTCTAAGGCAAGTCACAGGTTAGTCATTGAAAATCATTGAAAATCATTGAAAATCAATAGAATCATTCCATTTTCCAAAAATCAATGTATCGAGTTTTCTATATCAGCTTTAAACAACAGCTTTAAACAACAGTTTTAAACAACAAAGAAAAAACATTCATAGTGTTCTATAAAGAAAGAGCTATAGCTCCAATATGGGTCATCGAAGGGTGGAAAAGAGAACTAAGATTGGGTAGGGGAGAGCTGGGAAGGGGAATGGATGGAAGGAGGATGAGAGGACGGAACTCACGCTCATTCCAATCTTTCTCCTTTTTCCCCAACAAACACTACACGACATGATGATCGTTTTAAGCAAACATTAGTCTTTTTCGGGATATTCGATTGAAGAAATTGGTGAGAGAAGTTTTTTGAGAGGTGAAGGACAAGAGCTTGACTTGCCTTGACAAGAGCTTGACTAAAAAAGCTTCCAAAGTTGAAAACCTATAGACTCCTAGGTTTTTGATTAGCTGGGAGTTGCTCAAATGATTCAAATGGGAACAAAAACCCAAATTCTATTCAATTTATCGGTTTGAATTTCAAAAATTGACTAGTTTACCTTTGATTTATTAGTTTTGACTTACTAGTTACTAGGATTATTGTTCAAGGACTTTACGAAAGATTAAAGCTTATCACTTTATCATTTCTTTATTCTTTTATACTTATTCATATTTATTAAAGCTATTATAAGGGATTTGTAAGCTTTTATAAGCTTTTAGCCAAAGTGATAAGCCCAGGATTGACAAAAAAGCTCGTTAAGCCAAAACCAAAGTAAATTCTCAAGATAGAATCGAAAAAAAATGGATATCGAAGATCTTCTAATTGTATTTTTTTTTGGGAATTACTACCGAAGAAGAGGGAAAAAGAAGGGGGTCTTGGTGTTTTGGCTCCCCAAGGTAACCGATTAGATAATCAAAAATATTTAAAAAACTTTAAGAAGTCTCTCTTTTCTTTTCTTCGGGCGGTTATTTTAATTTAAGAGTTTCTGAAATGGGTTTCTCCCTTCATCATTTCCCAAAATTGAAAAATTAGGTTAAAATGTGAACTTCTTCGAATGGTATATAACACTCAATAGATCTGTTCGATATCCGAAAATTACAAAATAGAAAACGCACATTCATACCTAAATAGTTAAGCCAAAACCAAAGCTAGTCAAGTCAAATTCAATGGCTGGAACTTCTGGAAAAATTCAATGGCTGGAACTTTACCATTGGATTTATTGGAATTGATCGAAAACCTTGGTTTAACCTGGAATTTATAGAAATTTGTTTAAAAATATCTATTTGACTTGGGTTTCCCTAGAAATTAGACTCTTTTGCTGACCATATCGTAGTACATAGTAGATGAATTGGGGATGGATGTGAGTGAGATCCGTCTCTCTTTTGAGAGCTATTAAAAACTGTGATAAGTCAATGCCTGGACAGTTAGCATATGAAAGAACTGAGTAAACTTGAGTCACTAAGCCACTTTCTAGCAAAATCAATACAATACCAAATTCGATTCCAACAAAACCCATTCCCAACAATCTGTACTACTTTTATCGTAGTACATAGTAGGTGAATTGGGGATGGATGTGAGTGAGGTCCGTCTCTCTTTTGAGAGCCGCCGCGAATTTGCTTTTCGTTTCATGTGTGAGCCCTTTTTGCCTCTTTTTTCCCCCCAAACGGGCAATATTCCCTCTTTTTCTTTTGCATGTCGGCTCTCAATTTCCTTTTCCTTTTACTTTTAGCTCTTCGATGGACATTTTCCCCCCTATTTCTTTTCCCCTAAAGTCTACACACCATTTTCTCGAGCATCAGCTAAGAGGATTAGTGGGGATACGGCAATGAAATGTAGAAAAAAATGTAGAGAAATGTAAAGAAATGTATAAAAATGTAAAATGAAAAGCTAGAGTATAAAGCTAGAGTTGTAAAGTAGCGAAAATGGTTCACTTCAAGCTGTTTGACTAGCTTTGAAGACATATAGGTATTCAAGTAATCAATCAATCAATAAACAATCAATCAACAATCAATCAATCAATCAATCAATCAATCAACCAATCAACAATCAATCAATCAACCAATCAGTAATCAATCCATAGTTTCAAGCTCTTCAGAACAAAAGACCTTCTTTAAAAAAAGCATTCTTAGGGTAAAAATAGGCAAAAATTTCAAATTTGACATCTGTTTGTCTCTATTTTATTTGTTTTTGTCTAGAAAAGACGATTTTTCGAGAGGCAACAGATGACCTCTGTCTTCACAACTCTTCATAACTGTCTTCATAACTGAAACGTCTTCATACCCAGTCTTCATAACTGGAATGATTGAATTGAATTGAATTCACGCACCCCTGGATTCATTACTGAATTGACTACTTGTTGCTGCGTATTTAAATCCATCAAAACTTGTCTCTAAACTCTTCCCAATTCACTTAAACTTTTCTAAACTCATTGGAAAACTCAAATGATCAAAAACTGATCATTGCCAAATCAAAAACTGATCATTTGCCAAATCTCTAATCTTCTAGCATCCTGTAGTCTTTTTTCTTAACAAAAGAACCACAATTTCTCTCAAAATTTATGCCGATCACCCCTGGAAAAAAAAATGGGGAAAAGCAAAGGAAAAACTTGGCTCATAAATTTCAACTGAATGAAAAAGCGGCTCTATCACTCGGCGATCAGCTTTCTCTCTAATGGAAGAATAGATGGGGTGTTCCATCTTGCACTCACAAAAAAGCATTTCATCGTTTTCTGCGAAAGTCTTTTTGATGAGAGATTCTCTTTCAAAACATGTCCTCCGCTTTTTGCCAGCTTTCAAACGTGATCCTCAATAGATTCTGGTTTCGAAACGAACGATTTGATGTGGACAGGTGATGGTTAATTTTGGTGGATGGAAATGGAAAGAAGCAAATAGAATACATGAAAAGAAATGTTGACATTGAGAGAAAGTATTGGGAAATGGTTTGATGACGCAAAAAAGATATGATTTCTGCTTTGAATCTTTCTGCTTTAATAGCTTTAATAGCTTTAATAGCTTTAATAGCTTTAACAGCTAACAGAAAGTTCTGGGTACAAGAAAATCGAAGAATAGCTTAAAATCAAAGAATACTATTGAAGAATCTTGTTAAGAAATAAGAAATATTATTGAATATTCAAATATTCAAGAAATATTCAAAAGAAATAAAGAAAATATTTGGATGGAGAGTTTAGAAAGACTAAATTTTTAGCAAAAAACACACAAGTCAAATCTAAACAAAGAGAAAAACAGCTAAACAATAAGATTAAACGAATTATTGTTTTAAACAAGCAAGTGTTACAGATTTAAGTAGAGATGCTATAGCTTTTTGTAGCTTTGTAGAGAGTTTTGTAGCTTTGTTAGCCAGCTTTTTGTAGCTTTGTTAGATAGCTTTTTGTAGCTTTGTAGCTTTGTAGCTAGCTTTTTGTTTGACCTTTGCATGCAAATTACAGTTCGCTTTTCTAAAAAAAAGAAAAACAACCGTTAAACGACAGAAAAATAGGTCAAAGTCGATGAAGAAATCAGCTCAGAAAAAAAAACGGGAAATGGGAAGAAATCTCTTTTTCTTCTCGTAAGTGAGAAATTTCTCAACTCACACAAAAACTCTCTTCTCACAAATGTACAATCTTGATAAAATGAAAAGAAAGAACGATTGAGGAGAACTTCGGGAGAACTGTTTTTCGGGAAAGGATAGAGAGATTCTCTCAAAAATAATTGCAAATTCAATTTTAGTGTTTTCTGAGTTGAAATTTTTGAGAACGATCGAAACGATCGAAAGAACGATCGAAACGTAAAGAACGATCGAAAACAGAATAGAAAAGGGGAATAACAAATGGAAAACAACGAAATTATTAGATTGACAACTTGAAGGTTCAAAATTGTACAATTTCTCGTACTGTAAACCGCTACTGTAAACAGCATACAAGACTTAACTATTTTAAGACTAACTAAGACTTAACTAAATAACTATTTCATAAGGGAAATGGATCCAATTCAAACTTTGGAATTGATTCGGGATCAGCTTATCCTAAAGACTTTGAGATGAAGCTTCAAAAAATCAGTAAATATTAGATTGGCAACTAGAAAGTTCGCAAACTTTCTCGTATTTTCCATCAAAACATCTTTAATAAGCCAACTGAATTCGACTTCTCGAAATAAAAGTGATATATTATCTAATTTAAGGCACGCTTTCAAGCTAATTTAAGTCATTTAAGCAAATTTGGGTAACTTTTGAAATGAATTTGAGCAGAAAATCAAGTTTTTCTGAAAATTCTTCAAACAGACTTCTAACTAAAGACAAATCGAGCCGAGAATTCGGCTTTATGCCTAACTTTTCATGTTCTATCTTTTTTCTATTCACATCAAAATAGGTTTATGTGGTCAAAATAGGTTTTTAAATTATTCGATTGGCAACTTGAAAGCTCGTAAACTTTCTTTCCAACAAAACTATTTCCAACAAAACTTTTCCATCAAAACATATATAATACGACAATTGAATTCAAGCTCATATTCCCAGAGAAACCTACTTGTGAAAAACCCGAGAAAATCGGTGTCTTCATCCCCTGGGGTGAAGAAATCCAGCTCACGAAGAGAGATTGAAACAATCAGAGACACACGCACACGCACACCCACCATCGGTGACCAGTTTTCGTGTCTTTCAACCCCATTTTTCCCCCTTTTCTATTTCGTTGCCTTTCTTTTGGTCAGCTCAGCCGAAAAAATCCAAAAACCCCGCGCCGACAAAGAGAGGCAAACCGTATTTTGCTAAAGGCTTCTCACCAAAACTGAAACCCCGCAATTTGCCCCCGGCGATGGCAATTTATGGTGATGGCATTTCTGAGAATCGGAGATGATAATGAAGAAAACAAAGCAAGTTTGGGGTTTTGAAATATAAAGCTGACAGTGCGATAGTTCATTTGATGACTAAACTATTTAAATATTACACGTCAGTTGTACTAGCTCATAAAAGTGTATATATCTATGAAAGCTTTAAACCTTGTGAAATAGAGAATTTAGAAGGATGATAGAAGGAGATGAGGACAAAGTAAAACAGACTAAACTGTCGGAAAACGAAAACATCTATCGGTCCTCTTTTTTCATTGGCATTTGAAGGTTTTTCGTGTTTTTCTCAACACCAACCTATCGATTTTGACTATTTTGACTATCATTCGATGCAGAATAAAATTACGCGTCAAATGATACCCAAAATTAACTCAAAATAGAATCTCTATGTAAAGTTATGAAGCAAAAGGTTAAGTCTCGAGTTATTTTTGGTACCATTCGATGCGCAATTTTATTCTCCATCGAATGATAATCTTAATAGTCAAAATCGAAGGATTGGTGCTGAGAAAAACACGAAAAACCTTAAATTGCCAACGGCAAAAGGTTAAGTTCCGCCCATAATGGGCGGGGTTTAGGTTTTTAGCCAACAACTTTAGGTGGATATTATATTTGGAGTTAATTTTGGTATCATTCGACGCGCAATTTTATTCTGCATCGAAAGCTAGTCAAAATCGAAGGATTGGTGCTGAGAAAAACACGAAAAACCTTAAATTGCCAACAGCAAAAGGGTAACCCACTCATAATGCGGGGGGTTTAAGTTTTTACCCGACAACTTTAGGTGGATATCATATTTTGAGTTAATTTTGGTATCACTCGACGCGCAATTTTATTCTGCATCGAATGCTGGCCAAAAGCGATGGATTGGTGCTGAGAAAAACACGAAAAACCTTAAGTTGCCAAGAGCAAAAAAGGACAGACAGATGTTTTCGTTACAAGTCTAGTCTAAACCATTTCTATAAGTGTACTTTCTATCAAAATGAATGAGGGATTGAATCAAGAATGAAAATTTTGTCTTTATGACTGAGATATCCGATATGACTCAGTCAAAACTCAGTAAAACCAAAAATGAAGGAAGGGACAACGATCATTTTGCCCCTTCCCCATCATATTCTACTTTTGCCCATTCTATAATTCTATAAGTGTACTACATTAATAGTTGATAAGAAAATAAACAGTAAAGAGTAAAATTATTAGAAATTTAGCTAACAATTAGAACTTCAATATACATGAGAATAAATTTGGAAATTTTGAGCAAAATGAAACCAAATAAGAGCTCCAGTTAACTAGAGCCAGTTAAGGGACAGAAATTCCTAATCAAGTTCTCCTAGAACCAATAAAGTTCTCTTGGTTTATCAAAAATTTCAAAGAACAAACGTGCTACTGATTTACCGATTGATGAACCCACAAAAACCAGAAGCTGTTGAAGTTTCTAACAAGTTGTTGAAGTTCAACAACAAGTTGTTGAACCAGAGTGCTCACTTCAATCGTTTGTTCTCCTAGACACACGAAAAATTGGTTGAAATTGGTTGAATATCCTGAAATTGGAGACTCCTAAGTGGCACCCACATGATTAGGGGTGTTCGAATGCAATTTCCTTCCACGAATCTCTTTTCTCAACAACAAGACCCGTAAATTGCCTCGAATAGCACGAATAAAGAAAGTAAAAAGGGATTTCGAATGAAATGAATTGAAAAGATATGCAGTGAGAAAAAGAAAAAGACACAATAGAGACCACTCAGCCACTCCTATACCAAGAAAATGGTCATTTTGTGAGAGCTGGGTTCGGCAGCTGGCGCATTTCACGGCCTAACGTGTGATGCATAAAGACGAGTGTTGGATGGAAAAGCTTTCAAAAGAAGGAAGCTTTCCGAAAGCTCAATTTTTAAAGCTTATGAATGCCAGTGAGGCAAGTTGTTAAATCAAAACCACTAAAGAACCTACCAAAAATGACAGAATCAAAAAGATGGCTAGAAGCAGGGGTATAATAACTCAAAGGCTGTAAACCAGGTTACGTTAGGCAAGTCCAGCTCAGGTCCAGGTCAGTTAAAGACCAGACCAGCTAAAGCCAGGCTCAAGCACTTTTGGGTGTCAGTCAAGGCCAGATCTGGCTTTTGGTATGACCTTAATCCTGCCTAGAAGCCCTCTGCTTTGCAAAGATTTCCTTCTAGAAGAGTTTAAATATTGGATTGATGAATTGAAAACTACCGACTATTTCGCGGGACTCACAGACAGCATTGAACAACAGCATTGAACCAGCTGAAAGGGGCTTTGGTTACTTCAACATTTCCTCAAATTATTGCGAAAAAATTATGCTTTCAGCTTTTTATTTTTTCATATTTTTCTTCACTTCTTCTATTGCACTCGACAGTTTGCCACCGGGACATATTCGTCATGTCAGGCTTCATGAGTTCCTACAAGAACCATACTCGACACGTTCTTTCGGAAGGTGAGTCCTCCCCATATATCTTTTTAGCTATTTAGCTAGAAAGCTTTTAGCTATTAGCAGCTTTTAGCTATTAGCAGCTGCCAAGCCTGCACTGTGCTCTTGTAGGAACTCATGAAACATGACATGACGAATATGTCCCGGTGGCAGATTTTTCAATTCACCATTCCAATAATTCGCAGAGTTCAAGTAGAATCTTCTATTTTCAATCTAATATTGTTTTCTCAAAAAATCAATAAGGGACTAAGGACCGCGGTTCTTGCCAAAAACAATGTTTGTAGATCGAACCGCATCCTCAGATTGATAGACAGATGCTCTGGCAACCTACTATGAGGACACATTGATTCAGCTACCTTTCATCTCAAGGGATTTTCTATCCTACCCTTTATTGAGGATTCTACAATACTTCTCCGAGCTGTCTACAAGAATCATTGTCAGTTTCAAGACGTTTTTGCACTTAAAGCAGCGATCCGTTTAGCCTGGAGCTACCTCAACCTCTCTGCTCTTCAAAACCTCATCACTTCAATGCAAAACCACATTTTTCAAGTAATTAATCTTTCTGGTGCGTGTACAGATTATTAGTTTTCATTTTCATTTTTTATTATTAATTTTTGTCGATAAATAAAAATGCTTTCATAATGCGTTTAAGAATTTGAAACGCACAATAGGAGCCTGATTGCTAGAATTAAAATTGTAAACTGAACAATAATAGCTATTTAAATTAGCTAAAAAGTAAAGCAACAAATATATTTTACAATACTCAAAGCTTTAAAAAAACCAGGGAAAACCAGGGAAACCCAATCAGAGTCAGGAAAGGTTTAAATTAGTGTGAATCTTTGTGGTGATCCTTCGCAGACTAAAGAAAACCCCTTTCTTACTAAAAGAAATCAATTAGGCCACCCCTTTCTTCTCAAGATTCTCAAGATGGGCTCTCTTTTGCAAAAAAAAACAACTCTTGAGTGCACAAAGACCGTCTTTCTCACAGAAATGTGTTTTTTGAGGAAAAGGACGAGAGTTGTTACGTCAAAATTAGATTTTTAGTGTTTTGCTGGGCTAGGCTAGGCTTATTTTGGCTTGAACAATTTTTAAAATACAAAAAAGGATGGATTAGGGGGTTCTAATTGCTTTTAGGGAAAGGATTTTGAGAAGTTGAGAGAAATTGGACAAAGACAAAAGCTATTATCAAGCCTATCAAGTTGTAAACCTTGTAAAGTTGTAAAGTTGTAAAGTTGTAAACCTTGTAAAACTTGTAAACCTTGGAAACCTTGTAAACCTTGTAAATCTTGGAAACCTTGGAAACCTTGTAAAGTTGTAAACCTTGTAAAGTTGCAAAGTTGTAAACCTTGTAAACCTTTTAAACCTTGTAAGCCTTGTAAACTTGTAAACTTGTAAGCCTTGTAAACCTTGTAAACTTGTAAAGTTGTAAACTTTGTAAACCTTGTAAACCTTGTAAAGTTGTAAAGTTGCAAAGTTGTAAACCTTGTAAACCTTGTAAACCTTGTAAACCTTGTAAACCTTGGAAATATGTAAAGTTGTAAACTTGTAAGCCTTGTAAGCCTTGTAAACTTGTAAAGTTGTAAAGTTATAAACCTTATAAAGTTATAAACCTTATAAAGTTGTAAAGTTGTAAAGTATATTATCAAATTTAGCTCAATAACTCAAGATAACATAGCATAACACAAGTTTAAATATTCAATGGAGCTTTATCATAAGAATTGAATCTAAAGATGCCAATAAATGATTGTGATTTGAATACAAAAACACCAAGAAAAAAAGCTATCAAACTGGAAAACAGAAATATGGAAAGGCGAGCCAATGAGAAACTTGAGGCGAGATGAAAGCGAAGACAGAACAAAGAAAAGGAAAAGAAAAAAAAGGAGAAGTCAGAAGAAAATGGGAAAAAAGAAGAGAAAGCCTTTACAAGCGTGTAAGTAAAGATGGGAAAGTCTTTCTTTTTCTACTTTCAAAGTCAAATAAATTCTCACAGATAACAAAGGGAAAAAAGGAATTGACAATCCAATATATCAATTATTCAAATTTGAGCTTTTCGCGTTGAACGTGAAAACTAAAAGGTGAAAAAACCGTTTCACTTTGGATTTGGAAACGTTTCTGTTTCTTTTTGCTTATCAAAATCCTTCCTGAGTAATGTGTTTTTTAAAAGATAACTAGAAAAAGAATATTTTAAAAGACTACGGTAAGTAAAGAGCTAGTTTACATTTGATCAGATCAATTTTGGTATCATTGCCATTGATTTCTCATCGAAATGTACCAAAAGTGGATTGATTTAATGGACTGGATTGAAATTGGATTGATTTAATGGCTTGTTAACTTGTGGCTTCTTTTATAGTTTTATAAAATAGATGCCTTTTAGAAAGCTCTTTGCATTCTAAAATACTAAAAGGTTAGATAAAAGCTAAAGCTAAAAGCTAAAGCTAAAAGCTAAAGCTAAAAGCTAAAGCTAAAAGCTAAAGCTAAAAGCTAAAGCTAAAAGCTAAAGCTAAAAGCTAAAGCTAAAAGCTAAAGCTAAAAGCTAAAGCTAAAAGCTAAAGCTAAAAGCTAAAGCTAAAAGCTAAAGCTAAAAGCTAAAGCTAAAAGCTAAAGCTAAAAGCTAAAGCTAAAAGCTAAAGCTAAAAGCTAAAGCTAAAAGCTAAACTGAACTCTTTAGCTTCATTGAGAAACAAGTTTTACAAAAAAACAAACCAATCACCTAACACAAAAGAACTTTTTATCATCAGATCTCGAAAAGTGAAATGATAACGATAATTGTTCTAATGATTATCAAAAGAGAAATGAAAACATGATGAGACAAAGGGATTGTGAAAGAGAAGAGCTAAGCAGAACGAGAAAGGGGAAAGATTTGCTTGTCTGAGAACTCCCATTGGAAGGACCTGTTCTTCAGCCTAACGGACAGCCTTTCCCCTCTTCATTCTCTTCATTGAGAGGCATGAGTCAGAAAATGGTTAGAACGGCTAATGAGCGAGTTGGCTGGATGGAAAAGAAAGCTATTGCAACAGTGAATCAGCGGTTTTGGGACATTCATACCATCATTCACGGTATTATTGCCTGTCTTGAAGATCTTACTAGATCTTTCAACTTACCACTTCGAACCTAGCTACAAAGCTAGACCTAGCTACTAAAAGCCCCCGTAAAATTCTTCTTCTTTATTTTTACCCCATAGGCCTTAGTTTTCGAGAAAAACGTGTTCAAAGTTTCGGCAATTTTTGGCAAACCACACCTATAAGGGTACGCGACGCCCAGCGGGAGGAAGAGGAGCGGTGGTCTGGGGGATAGTGTGCTAGGCTCTAAAACGTATGGTGGGGAACTTTTCCGCGGGTTCAATTCCGCTTGCCGCCAAATTTTTGCTTTTTTGACAAATCGCGTCCTCAGCTATAACAGGGCGCCACGCCGAAAGGCAACAAGTGAAGCGGCGGCACAGGGGATAGTGTGCTAGATTCCAAGACCAATGCCGGTCTTCCTCGCGGGTTCAATTCCGCTTGTTGCCAAACTTCTGGCTTTTTTTGGAAAATTTCCAAAAAAAAACTTCTCTATGATTATTATAGTGTTTTTAAAGCAGTAATTAGCTATTTATTACCTATTTATTAGCTATAATTAGCTATTTTTTTACAGCTTTCAAAGATTTGCTGGAAATTCCCGGCATTGGTACCGCTAGTTAGTCGAAAATGGCAATTAATCACAATTAAAACGTTAGAACAGTCATGAGGTCACATAACATTTATGAGTTCTTTGAGGTAAGCTTGTGAAATCTTGCGATTCTCATTGTCAGACGTTTATTGACAAGATTAGGAATGACAAGTGAAGGTTGGACAAAAAGGAAAGCTGTTGCAGCAAGAAATCTAGAGATTGAAGTCTAAAGATAGTCTGAAGATCGTCTCTAAAGCCTTAAAACTCCTCAAATCTACCAAAATTCTTCGAAAATTATTGGCTAAAACTGAAAATTATAGGCTAAAGTGATGTGAAAAGTTGAAGGTGACAAGTCGTTCGGCTCAATGAGACGGAAACGCTCATTGAAATGGATCTAACTGCAAAAAGGGCAATAAACCTTGACCGTTTTCTGAAAGATTTTGGGAAACTCTGAAAATTTCCAAAGAAAAACCGCAAATTTCATTTCGAGCCAAAAAACTGACTGTTTTCTGGTTTGAAAAGCTTACAAAATAATCTTGGCTTTAGTCTGGCTTGGCTAAATCTTGGTTTAATCTTGGCTAAAGATAGAAATTGCTTTAGAATCGTTGTAAATTTGTGTTAAGTACCGAAAATGGTTGTAAATTTTGAGAACAAGATTTTTGACGACGAGGTTTAGCCAAGCGAGAGAGACAGATTGCAAAAAAAATTCTCAAAAATGAGAGACTTCCCTCTCTTTTCGTCAATCTGATCAAATCTAAAAGAAAAATGGAAAAAGAAAAGAGCAAAGGTCTTGCCGACGAATCAAAACTTCTTTCCCAAGTAATGCATATTCAAGGTTAGCCTTGAGACTGCCTACACTGGAATCTGTTATTTTACGGAGTTTCTGGAAGGGAATAATGGGATCTTCGTTGAATTTTGCAGGATAAAAGACGATCAAAAGACACAATCAAGAGACAAGATCAACAATCAGGAGAAAAACGATCAATTTGAATCGCATTTTCCTCTCTGTTTAGCTGCTGTCAATTGCTTAATAAGATTTTGAATTTCTCGCAAGAATGCGCCCAAGTTTAGGGCAAAAATTGATTCCAAGAATTCAGGGATAGTGAAGCCGAAAATAGAGAAATTGGCCTAGAAATCAACCGCTCCTTTCCCCTCTATGGGTGCCAAAAGGGAAGCCTTTGATTCCAGACAGGTATGCCAGGTTGCGAGCAAATATGCGGCCGCACAAAGAACACCTCGCGAGTCATTTACATAGAGATTTTCTTTTGCATTGTAAATGGTCTTAAAAGAAGATATTTAGCTGTAAATTTGTAGCCGCGGGTTTTCGGGAACGGCCAATCGATTGGTGCCCTTCATTTTATTGAGTTTATCATTTAGAATTCGGGTTTGATTGGCTAAATGTTTAGAGAAACTCGAAAATGACTGATCGAAAAGCCTTTCTATAGCCTTTCTATAGCCTTTCTATAGCCTTTCTATAGTCTTTCTATAGCCTTTCCATAGCTTATCTATAGCTTATCCATAGCTTATCTATAGCTTATCTATAGCTTATCTATAGCTTATCTATAGCCGTTCTGTAGCCTTTCTATAGCCTTTCTATAGTCTATCTATAGCCTATCTATAGCCTAGAGAAAATAGCCTATCTTGGAGAGAAAATTAGCAGCTTTCAAACGATAGTTATAAGCATAGATCTCCTTTTATTTATTATTAGAAAGCTATCATATTTTAGTTAGATATTTGTAAGCGTCAAGTGTCCTTAAGTGTTCATAAAGTCCATAAAGTACACAAAAACAAGTCAAAAGTGATTTACAACTGTTAATGTTTCGCCTCTCAGATAATCCGCAAGAAAACCCTAATCAGAAGGATCAACGCTTAAGCAAAAGAACACGAATTTGTTACTCCACTCGCACACTATTTGCGGACAGGAGAATTTAGGGGAAAGGAATCCCCGAATCGGGACTCGTCGCAATGGGGAAAAGATCACAAAAAGAGCACAAATTTTCTCAGGAGCCTTTCCCTCTTTTTTTTTTCTTTCTTCTACCGATCATTTTCTTGGCCTTTTTCGGGAGAATACACTCCATTGCACTTGTGAGAAAGTCAAGAAGCTCGTAAAGGTGTTCCCTGGCTCTGAAAATCTCTACTGAAATTTGGAAAACCATGTATTTTCCTTGGAGAAACTGGCTTTTACATTTGAAGATTGAAAAATGAACGTGAGAGATCTTGAGTTGGAGTTGAGGTGAGAAATCTTAATGGATACGACATTTTGTGCCACTCAAAATCAATTTTTTTACAAAGTTTACTGGATTTTGACCAGATTTCTCTTTAATTTACTGGCCAAAGTCTGGGCTAACTTTTAAAAAGCGATTTCTATGGTATTTTGTACTTAGCTTTCCATCTTTTACGACAAGTTAGCCTATAGTTTGCATGCAAATTAATAGTGCGAACGGATAGCGAAATCGTTACAGCCTAGATCTAGCTGACCAGCTCCAGGTCTAGCTGACCAGCTCCAGGTCTAGCTGACCAGCTCCAGGTCTAGTTGACCAGCTCCAGGTCTAGTTGACCAGCTCCAGGTCTAGCTGACCAGCTCCAGGTCTAGCTGACCAGCTCCAGGTCTAGCTGACCAGCTCCAGGTCTAGCTGACCAGCTCCAGGTCTAGCTGACCAGCTCCAGGTCTAGCTGACCAGCTCCAGGTCTAGCTGACCAGCTCCAGGTCTAGCTGACCTTATCTTTGGCCTGGACCGGCTTGGCTTACAACTGCCTGACTGGCTTGGCCCAATTGTAACCCTCAAATTATTAGCTTTTAAAAGCTAAAAGCTTTAAAAAAAACTTTAAACATTAAAAATAAGCATAAAACTTTTAGAAACACCTGTTTATTAGTGAAAATTTTATAAGCAATCGACAGCCAATCAGAGGGGACTAAAGGCTCTAGTGTTTTGTTAGAGATTGCTATTTTTACAAGTTCTTAGATTCATGTATGGATAGAATTTAGTTAAAATAATAATAAACTGTAACTGTCAGTAGTAATAAACTGTAGGAAGTGGATAGTAACTGTAGGAAGTGGGTAGTAACGGTAAGAAGTGGGTAGTAACTGTAGGAAGTGGGTAGTAGCTTTAGGAAGTGGGTAGTAACTGGAGGAAGTGGGTAGTAAGTAGTTACAATAGTAAGTCACTGGATTCTAAAAGATCTAGCAGTGGAAAAAATGGCCACTATACAATCCACAAGTACCGAAAAATGATAAATCCTATTGAGTTGGGAGAAAGGTAGGAAAATGAGGCAAAACCCAACTACAAGTGTCTCTCAGGATAAGAAAAAGAAAATAGAAAGAAACAGAAAAAGAAATGAGACAAGTGGATAGACTCTCGATGGAAAGACATTTCCCAATCCTTTTTTGGGGAAAGGACTGGTCGGCAAGGATGCAAGAAAGGAATTGAGAGATGCCACTCTTTTTGAGAGAAAAAGAAACCCCAGCCCAACCCGAGAGCATATAAGAAGTCAAGAATCTTAATAAAGAACTGGAGTGAGGATCGACTCATTCTGGATAATTATTAGTGCTTTCTTGGATGGATTGAGGTTCGGGGAAACTATTGGAAATGATTACAATATCAAGATGACTTTTTAAAACACTTTTAATCGCTATTTACTGTTCACTCTTGTAAGATAGGATATGAAGATTAAAGTTTGAAGGAAATTGAGTTAAAAGCTATTAGGTACATGTATAAGAAATGCATAAAATTTCAACATTTTCATTCATAAATTTCCAACGATAGAAACCAGATATCGATGAATGTTATAAACTATTTGAAAGTTCTAAATCTCCTCTACAAAATAGGCCAAAACGTGTTTCAATTCATCGAACCATTGAAGAAATTTCGAGGGCGAAAGGCGAGTGACCGAAAAAGGAATCGAGTCACTTTAGGGACAAGTTTAGTGTGGTCAAAATAGAGTTAGCTTCCCAAAATTGAAGATTTTAAAACAAAGGATAGCTATATATGAATTCATTAAAAAAGGCTAACAAAAATGTATCTACAGAAATTTCTCTAGAGCGTAAGTTCAAAACCCTCAAAATTGTCAAAAAACCGGCTTTTTCACAAAAAAGAAGAATTATTGTAAAAACAAAGTTTTTCCATGAAATGATCCCAACTCTTCATTATTTTGAATGATATTTGAATGATTTTGAATGAAGGGCGCTCATTTTCCACTATATAGTCAAAAGCGAACTCTTGTGAAAGTGGGGTTTTCAAAAAGTGCCCTTTTTTGGTCCCTAAAGTGACTCGATTCCTTTTTTGGTCACTATCATTTCGCCCTCGAAATTTCTTCAATGGTTCAATCATTTGAAACACGTTTTAGCCTATTTTGTAGAGGGGATTTACAACTTTCAAATAGTTTATAACATCCATCGATATCAGGTTTCTATCGTTGGGAATTTATGAAAATGTTGAAATTTTGAAATCCTCATTTCTTATGCATGTATTATATCTTATGCACTCTTATGCATGCAAGTAATATCTTTAGTGTAGCTAGTTTTAGTGTAGTGTAGCGATCTCTAGTGATTAATAGGGTTTTCTCATTTACGGACTAAAATTCAGAGAACTTCTTTGTGAGAATGTAGAAAATATCACTAGAACATTACTGTAGGGAAGCTCTGAATGTGAACCTTTGATGATCTTTGATAATTCTTAAAAACTTAAGCCTATTCGTTTGTTCTTGGACTGTTGCCATTCAATGAACAAGTAGTTTTTCATTTGATCTTCATATGAATAAGTATATAACATCACAAGTTCGTTACTGGTCACTTTGAACAACATTTTTAACCGTTACTGGTCACTTTGAACAACATTTTTAAGCCGAGCAATGAGTGAAACAAGAAAAATGAGTTACTAGAGATTTACTATTAGATTTGTAACAATGAGCTTTATAGATCTTTGCTTTTACAAAGTATACGGAGAGTCAGGATAAGTTGTTACACATTTTTGAAATACTTGAATGAAGCTTTAAAATATTGACCACGCATAAGTTTCATTGCTTTTAGCTTTAGAGTTTTCAAGCGGTTTGAAGAGGTCGCGAGGATTGTACAGTAGATCCTCAGTACTGTATTCTACTGTAGTACAGTAGTCAACTAAAAGTATTCCTCTTTGACCGATTGTGAAATTGAGAATTGCTGAAAGGAAAGAAGAATAGTAGTCAAATGTTATGCGGAAAAAATTATAGCCTTTAGTAAACTAGAAACTTTTAGTTTTTTCTCAAAAATGACGGTAAATTTACTGTCTAGCTGACTTTTTTTTGTCTTTCTTGCTGCCAACTTCAGAGTTTTTAAGCTGTTTGAAGCGGTGCCAGCAAGACAACTTTAGACGTTAGACAACTAAAGAACAAAAGCAAGACAATAACTTTAAAGAAGAAAGACAAAAAGAAAGTCAGCTAGTCAACTTTAAAGCTATTGTCTAGCTTACTTCAAACAGTCTAGCTTACTTCAAACAGCTTAAAAACTCTGAAGTTGGCAGCAATCAAATTTGTGTCAAGATTTTAGAGTTTCATTTAAGCATTTCAAAAATGTCTAACAACCTAGACAACCAAAAATGTTTAGCAACCTATACAGAAGTATACTTTGTAGCATTAAAGAACTATGAAGTCCGGTTTCATTATTGCCAACCTAATAGTCAATCGGTAAAACAAAAATTTCCAAAATTTAATAAGGCTTTTAAAGTTATTCAACAGCTTGAAAAACAGAGTAAAACAGTAAAACAAGAAAACTGAAACGTGAAGATTCCTTTCTGTGAAACGTAGCATAAGTCTCGTGGACCGGATGGGTCACAATGAGAAGAAAGAGATGAAGAAGAAGGGAAGAAGAAGGGAAGAAGAAGGAAAGAAGAAGGGAAGAAGAGGAAAGAGAAGAGGAAGCAAAGACATTGCATTGAATATAGGACAGTCTAATGGAAAGAAAAGACGACCCGTTAAGCTTTTCATTGTTTTCTCTCTTTTCTCTTATGAACTTAAAGGTTAAAGCTCCGCGAGGAGCTCTTGGAAACAGATTATGATCTTCACGATTGAGGCAACCTTGAAACTCACCTGCATAGATAGAAATAAGTTCATATAATAGTCTGCAAGTACAAGTTTTACGAATTTAAAAGACTAAGATATTTGCAGTATCTATAGAACCTATCGAATCTACATACCGTGCCGTACATACCGTGCCGTACATACCGTGCCGTACATACCGTGCCGTACATACCGTGCCGTACATACCGTGCCGTACATACCGTGCCGTACATACCGTGCCGTACATACCGTGCCGTACATACGGTAAAATCTAAAAATTCGTAAAACTTGTACTTGCAGACTATTATATGAACTTATTTCTATCTATGCAGGTGAGTTCTACAGTATTGTAGATTCGGTATGCTATTGTAGATTCGGTACAGTATTGTAGATTCGGTATGCTATTGTAGATTCGGTACAGTATTGTAGATTCGGTATGCTTTTACGGTATGTACGGCACGGTATGTACGGCACGGTATGTACGGCACGGTATGTACGGCACGGTATGTACGGCACGGTATGTAGATTCGATAGGTTCTATAGATACATACCGTGACCGTACATACCGTAAAAGCATACCGAATCTACAGTATACCTAAACAAAAGGTATTCAGTCATAAAGACTAAATGACATTTGAAGAAAATAATAACGTAAACATTTTAAAGATAGTTATCATCTTAGATATTACAATCTACAAAACTCTACAATATGTTTGGTAAATGAGATTCAGACAGTAAAATTAAGATTCTGAAAGGTTGGACAGACCAAGAATTGCCTTTTGTATTTCCTTTTTTGTAAAACAGCTGTATCTTTATCGTATTGTAAGCTTTAGCTTAGCTCAATTGAATTCTTTTCAATAAACATTTATGAATCTGAAATTTCAAATTTCTTCATCCATATAGCGGAAAAGTGTAGAGATTGTTGGCAAAAAACGGGTAAAACGGTGAATAGTATCCCCATTGACGTTTTTGACGAAGTTCTGATCTAAAATTTCGAGTAAAAGAGCTTGATAAACTAATCAAATAGAACCTTTTAGCATCAAAAAGTTACAAAGATACTCAAGAATCGCCAGAGGACTCGGGCACACCTCTTCGACAGCACCGTCCTCCCGGCACTACTCTGCTACAGGACAGAGACCTGGGCCACGACCTGGGCCACGACACAGACCACCGAACGGGCCCTGAGAACAACGCATCGAGCCCTTGAAAGGAACCTCCTCGGGCACAATAGGAACTCGACCAAGACCTAAGAAGTATGGATATGCGCCACCTCTCGGGACTCAGAGATCCAGTGGAAGTGATCGAGAGAAAAAGACTCAGATGGGCCGGCCACGTAGCCAGAAGAACAGACGATACGGACGATACGGATCACAGAGTGGCTACCACGAGACCAGAAGAGGCCCATCGGAAGACCAGCAACGAGGTGGAGCACAAGAGTGGCAGCGACGGTCAGAGAAAGGATGGCTAGAGTGCAACCACCACCAGCACAAGCAAGTCGAAGACTTCGAACCAGGAACAACCAAGATAGGAAACACTGGATGACAATAGCAAGGGAGAGAGAAATGTGGAAGCAGGTTGTGATCTGCGCAAAATAGGAACAACTAAGTGCGAAGACAAATCAAAAAAAAATAGAACCTTTTCTGTCGACCAGTTGCGGCGATGAACGACGTAGGATCACGATATCGTTTTTCCCTAAAACAACTAAAGCTCAAGAGAAACATTTGACTCTTGGATTTCAATATAAACTTTGACTCATTTATTCAAAGTCCTTAAATTGCTAAAAAAATTCTAATAGAAGCCATTCTCTTTTGCCTAGAAAAAAATGATTGAAAAGCGGTAAAAGAAAGCGGATTTTTCATCATCTTCTATGCATTTTTTCTAAGTGCTGGTTAATGCTAAAAATATGTGTTATATCTCAAAAAATTGCCCATCCTTTCCACTTTAATTTGATCCCTAAGTGTACAGAAACAAACGTACTGGTGTCGAGATCTGAGTGGTTCTTTGAGTGCAAACTTAGAGGACCAATAGGGGGCCGTCCTACTAGTTTTTACGGTAATTTAATGGGCTTTTGCGAGTTTAGAGGACTTTGAATAAGTAGTCGAGCTTTAAACGTCTATAACTTTCTACAGAGACTTGATTTTCATGTAATTTTGATATATTTTAAGAGAAGACATTTCAGGCTTTCGAATGAGACTAAATAGATTTAGAGCTGAGATTTAGAGCTAGAGTTTAGAGCTGAGATTTAGAGCTGAATTGGATAGACGAGTTCCTAGATAATCAAATGAGCAAGTTGTCAAAATCAAGTTGTAAAGTGATTACAAGTTGTTGTTGGTTGGCTCACTTCTGCTTTGATTTCTCGTAGCGATTCGATGGGATAGAATATCGAGAAATCAAAGCTGAAACTGCATTCTACAGATTCTGGGACTTCTTATGATTCAGGCCTGCAGCAAGGCCCAGTCAAGATCTAGCGTTTGTCTGGCTACGTCTGAACTTGCCCATGAAATGCACATGCTAAATATGTATCAGCAGTTTAGCAGCAGCGTGTCCAACTGTTGACTTGCTGACTATCTTCGCATATAGTCAAAGAGTAAAGAAAGTCAACAAGTCAACAGTTGGACACGCCGGTTCTTTTATGGGTTAGAGCTGGGAATATGGGTCGGCGCTGGGATTCGAACCCGCGACCTTATCGGACGAACCCGATTACCGGACGAACCCGATTACCAGGCGAACCCGATTACCAGGCGAACCCGATTACCAGGCGAACCCGATTACCAGGTGACACCGACTCTATGAATGCTACACCGATTCTACGAACGCCGCTACACCGACTCTACGAACGCTGCACCGACTCTACGAACGCTACACCAACTCTACGAACGCTACACCGACTCTACGAATGCTACACCGGCTCGTACCCGAGCCGCCAATGTAGCGCCTTATGTCTTACTCAACAATGTACCTGGGCAATAAAGCGACACTTCGCACAAAACGAGAATCAACCAAACCAGCATGATTTACACCGGTAGCAAATAAAACAAAAAGCGATAGCGTTAAAACCAATAAAAGTTTCATTTTTGTGACAGTGTAAACTTTAAAACTCTTGCAAATGTTTGAGTACTTTGTTTACGATCTTGAAACTCACTATCAGCATTTCGTTGACCTTGAATCTTTTGATATAATTGCACGTTTATTTTCCAGAAAACCCTCTTGCCCAGAGTTGATTGTTGATTTGTTGTTGATAAAAAGAAAACCAGTTTGAAAATTTTCTAAAAAGATTTATTTAAAATCCAATATCACAAAACGCTCGAGAGCCTTGGCATTCACCGCCCGCTTGACCAAAGAAATCGTTCTTTCTGGAATTTCAAAAGCATTTGATCAAAAAGTCAGTTTATTGCTGAATAGCTAAAAATGAATTTTAAAGATTCTGCACAATCTTGGATTCACAAAAATGGATTACCGTATTCAGTCTAGATTAGGGTTATCAGTCTAGATTAAGGTATTCAGTTAAGATTAGCTGGATTACGGTAGTTAGTCTAGATTAGGGTGATCAGTCTAGATTAGAGTATTCAGTCTAGATTAAGGTATTCTTTGCAAAAGTAAAACAGATGAGCTATTTTATAGATTACCCAAATCTTTACAAATTAAACGCCAAAAAATGCGAGGAGATCATTTGCCGTCACTCTGTATGTGTCTCACAAGGAACTGTAATTTTTTAAATCGGAAATCCTCACTCACAACACCGCGTCAACGGCCAAAATTGTCCATCACCGCAAAAGCCATCACAGGCGTAAACTCGAATAACTGAAACTGATCATATTAGCACCAAAACTTATGACTTTTGACTACAGCAGGATTACTACAGTAGGATTTTTTACATGCTTGAAATTGAAGTGGTACAAGTAAACAGCAAAAATTCCTGTGCCTGGCGGTTGTTTAAAAAGCTGAAAGAGAATTGCTATATTTCAAATTGACCGTCTTGCATCTGCCAAAGCATATCTGTGAATCCAACTCTTATTCTACTTTTAAAAGACATACAAACCGGCTCGATCGACTAACGTCGCGCCGAGCACCCCTTCAAGACCCCTGTAACAATAACTTCGCTGCGAGGCAACTCAAATTTGCATACTTCAACTCCATGCTTGAAAACATTCAAAGCAAAAAAGTTTGGAACGGAGGGGAATCGAACCCGACACCCCCCTTAGAGCAGTCGTTTTGTAGACGCGACGCCAACCACCTCGGCCACGCCCCCCCTCCCCCAAGGCCTGCCGAAGTTAAAAAGGGGCGTGGCTAAGAGGTTCTCCTAATCTTTTACAGGTTTTTGATGACAAACTTCTTTGTGTTTTCTTGTATCAAAAAGTATGTACTTAATCATTTTTAATTCTCGATCAATCAAAAAAAGTTTGTTTGTCGAAATCGGCTCACGGGAAGCCGAGATCCAGAGTGTGACGAACAGACGGACGGACAGACGGACAAACGGACAGACAGACACACGGACAGACAGACAAACGGACAGACAGACAAACGGACAGACAGACAAACGGACAGACGGATAGAGAGACGGACGGATAGACGGGCGGACGGACAGACGGATAGACGGACAGACGGATAGACGGACGGACGGACGGACACTTCTCTTTTATATGTAGTAGATTGTTTCTTAGATATTGATTTGAAGTGAATTCATTTGAAGATGGTGCTTAAATTTAACGTTAGATTTATCATTCATTCATTTAACAAGTTCGAATTCAGATTTGAATTTGAATAGAATTAATTTATTCTTTAGTCTCTACAACTTTTCTCTTCTTGTGTTCGATAAGTTTACTGTGTGTCATTTTGTGAATTAAACATGTTCGCTTGTCACTTTTTATGTTTACATGAATAAACTATATAGTGTGGCTAAAAATAGCTAAAAGTATTTAAAAAACTAACTCTTTGCCTTGACGAAAGCTATAATGAAAAATATTAGCAGCAGTGAATGTAATGAGACAAAACGCATTGAATAGGTAAGTGATCGTCGGCGTTAAACCAATACAGATTATTGGTTCTTCAAATAGAATGTAAAAAGAATGTAAATAAGATTTTGGAATGAAATTCGATCAGCTGTGATCAGCGAAAGTGTCGGGGGAAATGAGAGTTCGGAAGAGAAAGTGAGTGAGGGGTGAAATGAGGAATCGGTTGAATGAGTGGAACAGCCAGCCGTCTCTCTTTTCTGGAAGTGGATCTCTTTTAAATTTCATTCATCTTCACCGCCAATCTCATGCCATTCACCATACCTTTTGGATTCGATTTCATTCTCATATTCGATCAAAAATTCCATCTCTTTTATGGGTTTTTTACTGGGTAATTAGGATTGTTTTATGGCGATTTGTCACGCTAAAGTTTTGAATTGGAATAGCAAAATAAGAAATGTGTTTTGCTCTTTGCTTCAAATGCTAATTTATATTTACAATAGCTTTTAAAATGAAGACTCCATTTTAGAGTTGTTTTTATACGTATTTACTGTACCATACTTAGAGGGCTGATGATTGTCATCAGAGCTGATGATTGAGCTGATGATTGTTATGATTGAGCTGATGATTGAGCTGATGATTGTCATTTGTCTTTTTCGAATGATCTTGCGAAACTTTTAATAAACGGCTAATGAGATCAAGTGAAATTCTAAGAATGACAAAAAGTTGACACGAAAGATTGGCGGATCTTTAGAATGACAATGCAAGACAAAAAAATAATCAGAATACCCATATAAGACTCAGATTTGTTTGTCGATGTTTGATGATAAATTTCACAAAAAAGTTTCGAAGCCAAAAGTTCCAAAGCTTAGTCCAAATGTCAATAGTCCAAATGTAGTCGATACTCAAGCTCCAATGGACAATCGGATGCTCTTTGCCGCCATCTAAAAGACAGCTATATCATAACTAAAAGACGCCAGCTTTTCAGAATCTTCTTCAACAACAATTTGTAAATAAAGAATAGAGCTTTCTGATAAAACAAACCATAGATCGTTCATTATTTATTTCAAAAAGTTAGCTTTAAACAAGCGGACAAGACTTTCCGGTCAACCTGTTAACTACTAGCCTCACTAGCCAGCTTAAGAGCTTTATAAATATAGATATTCTGGGCGAGTCAGAAGAGCAGCCAGGAGACCAAGCACGGACCTAGCTTTGAAAATGACCCTGACCTGGTCTAGGCCTGGCTTTGGCCTGCTCTAGGCCGGCCCATAAAAGCCCCTGGACCCATCAGAAGCCAGCTAGGCCTAGACATGACCTTGCTCTGGCTTTGCTTTCAGGCCATAAAGGCTGATTGGAAAATCCTTGTTCATAACACAAATAGCAACTAAATACTCAAAAACCAGGCCTGCTCCTCAAGGCCATAAGCATGGTTCATTATTGATTTCAAAAAGTTAGCTTTAAACAAGCGGACAAGACTTTCCGGTCAACCTGTTAATCACTAGCCAGCTTAAGAGCTTTATAAATATAGATATAAGCTTTATAAATATAGATATAAAGCTTTATAAATATCGGTTTGCTTTCGGCGAACAAGCGGACTAACTTTAGCTCAAATTTCTTTCATTTCTGCTAATCACAACGATCATCAGCCAATCACAACGATCATCAGCTAATCACAACAATCATCAGCCAATCACCTGGTCATTCGAATGAATTGCATTGAGAAATCTTTCCCCATCAATTCGTTATTGCAAAAGATGTCCAATTCTTGATATCGACTCACATCTTTCCATAAACACATTGCCAAATATCTAGAAATTACATAAAAGCTTTGTTAGAAATTCACTTTGTTAGAAAAAACCTCTTCAAAGTGTTTATCGTAGCCAATGATGATAATCGGATGATGTTTCGAGCAGCTTTGGCTAAGCCTTCGCCTGGCGACAATTCCACCACAGTCTGGAAGGTTTTGCTAAGTATTTGATTCCTAATTCTTTTAGTTTAAAGCTTGTCGCTTGAAGCTTGAAGCTTGAAAACACATATCTTATCTTAATACAAAATTTGAATACATAAATTCACCTGATTTCCATCTCGATGATGTGATAGAATTGCTTTGCCCTCGAAGCATTTATTGTAAGCGCCGACAGTTGGTTCATCCTGAAAATTGAAAATGAATCAGTTTACTAAAGATTTATGGTGATTGTTTGTATGAAAGAATAGATTTCTTGAGCTTATCTGCAACTCTGACTAATTCAAAAGGCTTTGTATCCATCAAAAGCTAGATCCGGACCTAGCTTCTAGCCGGATATTGGACTAGTCTGAGAATTTTTGTTCACAAAAAGCCCTGGGACGGTTAGGATTGAAGTTGGATTAGGAGCCGACTCTTCTTCTGATCTGATCTCTTTTTGTTAGTCTATTCTGGCCTGGCTTGTACTGACTACAACCTAGGGCTCTATTGAAACAATCATAGGGTGGCCGACAATTATAGCGCCGCACTTCAGAGCCCTAGATTGACCAAGATTGGGTCAATCGTTCTGATCTTTCTGCAGATAAATCTTTAGTATATCTTCTAAAACGGTGCCCATTATCTAATCGATTCAACCTTTCAACTTTTTTATATAACCTTCCAAAGTTGAGAGTCGAGTGTCGCTCGACAAGCTACTCATTTATAAGATTTTTGAGAGCGATCTTGTCAAAATCTTGTTGAGGTGGAATTTATTAGGTTAATGAACGAAATCACACATTCTTTACGCAATTTAAGTGCAAAAACTCTTCAGAAATGTCATCAAAACTCGCTTAAAATGGTCTACAGGCCAGTAGCCAGGATTTCGGTGTTGGGTTTTTTGGAGAATCGTTAGAGCTTCGTCCAGAAGCGCCCAATCAATTTACGGGAATTTAGCAAAAGCTTTAAGCTAAGAAGTGAGTTAAAAATCCAATTTAAAGCTTGTGGAGCGAGCTAGAGGCGCTCAAAGTTAGGCAGATGCGCAAAAGAGTCGTGACAACCCAACTTTGAGCCCCTCTGGCTCGCTCCACAAGCTTTAAATCGGATTTTTAGCCCACGAGTCCTATGTAAAACAACACGGAGAATCGATTGGCGGCGGTTAGAAGTTTCCTGGATAACGACTAAGGGTATAAAATGCCAATGCTGGCAAAAAGCAAAGTCAAATGGCAACTTCAAGAAGGTTTCTTCTTTTTCACCACTAACCTTTTTCTTCCCACTCTCCGGCTCCTCAACAATTCCCTCCTTTTTATTCTTCCGTCGAATAAAGTCAAATCTTCTCTTTTTCTCCTCAGCAAACATGCCTGAAACTTTGATTTTTACAGAACACTTTTTAATAGATTTTCTTGTTTTGATTCTGAACCAACCGGGTACAAGCCGATAAACGATATCCTGCAGTGTTCTGTCAAAAGCCACATAGTGTGAGGGATGAGATTGGTGAATCAATTCTCCGCATTGTGGGCAATTGTTGTTCACTTCCTGAATTGAATAGTTTACTCGGATACCTCTGTGGTTAGAGTAATTCCCCTGGATAGCAAAAGGTCGTGGCTTCAATCACCTCTCCGAAAATCTATTTAATGATATCCGTTAGCTGAATTGATTGAGCCCTTTTGATTCTCCGATTATTGAGTTACTGTTATCGGCTTACTGTTATCGGCTGTTTGGATTGGTGAATTGAAAACTGCGGGCTATTGTCATATGTGACAGTTTGAGCACTTTCTTCAAAAGAAATCTATTTTGGTGTCAATGGAAAAGTTGTAGCGAATCAAAAATAAAGCTTATCTCCAAATTTTCAGAACGATTCAAAAACTGGTTTTCAAGAAATGAGAAATTGAAATGCGAATACGAATTTTCACGAAACTTGCAACAAAACTTGCATTTTAAGCGGAACTACTAAGTGTATCTTTTTGGAAATTTGGCTATAAGCCTAATTTTTGATTCTCTACAACTTTTCTATTGACACCAAAATGGGTTTCTTTTGAAGAAAGTGCCCAAACTGGGACATCTCCAGTCTCCATCTCCAGTCCTCCATTTTTGAGTCTCACACTTGTCTCACACACAAACCAAAATCCTACTACGAAAGAGGAATCCGCAAATTGCCCGTAAAATGGACAGAAGTCGTCAATAATAATGGAGATTATTTGGAATGAATTGATGGTTTTATGTTGAATAAATTTTAGTTCAAAGTCCTGCAGTTTTCAATTCACCAACCCAATAGAAACGCTTTACTAGAAATGATTTACTAGAACTGCTTTACTAGTAATGCTTTACTAGAAATTCTTCAAGATTTTTACAGAAAGATGAACTGGAGTGGCACGGCTCAACAATTGAAAAGTTGAAAGATTTAGCTTAAAAGGATTGTTGAAATTGAAAGATTTCAGGTTCAAGCTTTTACAAAGGACTAATGAAGGCCTTAATTTTTTTAAACTTTTGACACATCAAAGCAGCTTACCCCCTTAGAATGTTAAGAATGCTAAGAATGTTAAGAGTGCTTGTGTAAGAGTTTAAGTTTAACGATCAAGCAAAACTGCTAGCGGATAAATGGTGTGATAAAATAAAATAGCGCAAACGTTTTTTTAGTTTTTTGATTGAGTTTTGAAAAGAGTTAAGAATAAAGCGCTTTCGGAAATGTGTCACTTTTCGAAATTTACCCTAATCTTATTTATTCTTGGGCTGGTTTTGTCAAAGTTACTGAAGAAGAGATCGATTTAGATTAGATTTAGATTTGACAAAATTTGAGCCAAACGATATTCTTCAAAAATTGAAATCTCTTATTGAAAATATATTTTTCAATTCACCAACCCAATCGAAGATCGATTTTAATCTTTAGACCTTCATTTTAAAAGCCTATTTAGAAGTAATCAATTCACCAATTGATCCACGCTTTGCTCCATTAGAAAGGCCTAATATTTTCCTATAAAAGATCGTTGAAATCTAAAGAAATGTTTTGTTTCTGTTTTTTTATTCGCAGATTTGAACGTCAAAAACGACTCGATTACACGATTTAGACACTTTCGTTCAAAGAAACCTTGCCAATTCCTTCACTTCTTTATTGTTATCAAATGTACTGTGCTTTACCTTAAACGACGTAGGCTTGTTAATGCAAAAATCTAGTCGGAAACTCAATTCTGATTTGCCAACTTCACTTACTTCAAAATGTTTCAGTAAACAAGATTTGCAAAAGGTGTGCAGACATTCGATGACCGTCGTTGCGTCAACGAAATACCCCTGTAAATTGGATTTTAAATCTAATCATAGTTTAAAAGAATACACCGGCGACATATGGTTTATTTACGATATACCTCAATCACGATACAATAACACACACAATACTAGGCTATTTCTTAACTTAATCCACGCCATGACAGGCGGCTCTTAATCCTTAATCCTTAAAACTTAATCCACGCCGTTCCTGAGTTGATCGTTTAGTTTTGTCAACGGTAACAAATACGAGCTTTTGTAGTCCTTCGCGTCAAAGCCCTCTTCCTAACCCTAAACTCAATGGGAAACTAAATAGCTTTTTCTGGTGGTGGAGGGAAGATGACGATGAAGGAGTGGCTTGTCACTTTAAAGAACTGGATCCACAACCACCAGATTACCCTCCCGGGTAGTCTGGTGGTTGTGGTAGAATGGTAGAATTGGTAGAATGGTAGAACTGTGGTAGAATGGTAGAACAAAAACTGGTAGAATCTTTCAACCCGAAGAGAAAGGAAATCGACGCTGTCGCACACTGGGTTCGAACCCTTGACCTTCCGATTAAGATAAAAGACACTTAAGCAGTCAGCCAAACATGGCTTTGTTTAATTTTGTGTTTAATCTTTTCGTTAACAGTTTTGAACTGACCTTGCATAGCCGACAGGTGATGTGATCGTTTAGTTTTGTCAACGGTAGCAAATACGAGCTTTTGTAGTCCTTCGCGTCAAAGCCCTCTTCCTGAATTGTTTTTTATTCCTTAAGCTGAATGATTGGCTAGTAAATATTGGATTTGTTATGATTTTTATGATTGTTATTATGTCAGAATCGAATTTTGTCGTCAGAATCCGATCCTGACAATTGAATCGAAGCCTGAGAACAGAATCGGATTCTGACGACAGAATCCGACTCTGTCGTAACATTTCATTACCCGATCGATTACCCGATCTTTACTCTACGTTTACCAAAAGAAACATCTAGCTGACGTCTAGCATCTAGCTCAATTCAAACATCTAGCATCTAGCTCAATTCAAACATCTAGCATCTAGCTCAATTCTTCCACTAATAGTAAAAAGAGGCACCAGAAAGGATGTGTTTCTATTCTAACCACAAAAAGAACAGAACAAATAGATTTTCTTCTAATAGAACGAATTTCAACTATTAAATCCACCCTAAACTGTTCTTGCAGTGTACTTTGTACTTTAACGTGACACATCTCTTCTCGTACACTCAATTCTTCATTTTTCTAGTAGCAACGATTGATTTGGCAAGAAAAAACTCAGGAACCTGCACTAGAAAGTGCACTAGAAAGAGTTTCTCATTTCCCGAGCTCAAAGTGGATTCAAAAGAAATATAAACTGAAAATTCTCAAAATTCACTTACTTTTACATCCTTTTCAGGTCCATTTCTCGTTTTTCTTCCCTTTTTAATCGGTGGTTGTGCTTCTTTTTCTCCTTTTGAAGTCGATCCCTCATCATTTTCTCGTTTCTCTTTCCTTTTCATAATCTAAATTTAAATTTGATAAAGCTAAGGAATGATTTCGATTTGGAAATGAAAAAAAAAGCAAATACTGGGGGTGGGACAAATGCGACCTTTTTTTTGCGCACCTGGACATTTGCGCACCTTTTTTTGCTGGAAAAGGCCTTAGGAAAGGTCGTAGAGCTTCAAAAACGTTTTCATAGAAGGGAATCGTATGCGTAGATTCCGAATTTCGACAAATCAGACCTCGCTGACACGTCAAATTTGGGCTAAAAGGCAAAAACTACGCAACTTTACGCTTTTCCGCAGTTTTGGCCTTTTAGCCCAAATTTGACGTGTCAGCGAGGTCTGATTTGTCAAAATTCTGAATCTACGCATACGATTCCCTTATATGGAAATATTTTTGAAGCTCTACAACCTTTCCTAAGGCCTTTTCCAGCAAAAAAAAGGTGCGCAAATGTCCAGGTGCGCAAAAAAAAGGTCGCATTTGTCCCACCCCCCAAATAATGAATAACGAATAATCAATAACAAATAATCAATAACCAATAATCAATAACAAATAACAAACAAACAAATAAAAGTATAAAAATAGAGTATAGTTATTAAAAGTGATCGTTTGGAAATGGGTTTTTGAACAATTTTGAACAATTTTGAACAAAAAAACAAAGTCAAAACAATTCAATTCAATTTTCTAATTTTCTCAAAACGATTTAGCTCTATTCCCGAATTATATTGACAAGTGTTTCCTTTTTTATTTTGTTTTATAAAAAGCTAAACCTATTGAAAAATGTTGTTACTCAAAATTTATAAAGAAATGAGCTTTTGATGAACTAAATCGCCAATTTATATTAATAAATATCGCCAATAAATTTTCTACAAAGAAAATAAACAAATCCTGGCTACTATATAAAGTTTTCTATAGAGCTGTTCGAAAAATGGGTTTTCGAAACTGTAGTGAAGTGAAAAGTTTTCATCAATGAATGCAGAAAAATGTTGAGTATTGAATGAAAACATTTGCTGTTTAAAAATTTAGATTTAAACTTTAAAAAACGGTTAAATAAAAGTGGTGGGAAATGCTAGGGAAGGGTTTTGCTAGTTGGCGACGATTGGGGAAAGAGAAAGATGGAGGGGAAAAGAGAAAAGGAGAAGGGTTGACCTGGGATGGGAGTGCAGAGTGAAGGGATTGGGGAGAGGGGTGAGAATGGGAAAAAGATGAGAAATAGAGGAGAAGATGCGAAGATTTAGAGTTGAAAGATTGTGAAAAGAACTGTAAAAAGAAGATAAGTGAAAGATGGGAGAAATTAGAGTGAAGGGATTGGAAAGAGATTCGAAAAGAGCATAGAGATTGGAGAAGATTGAGAGATTGAGAGGAAGGAGAAGAGAATATTGACAAGATTGAGAGAAAGAAGAGGAGAATATTGGCAAGATTGAGAGATTGAAAGAAAGAAGAAGAAAATATTGACAAGATTGAGAGCTAAAGATTGAAAAGATGAAAGAAATCTAGGAAAAAGACGTAGAGATTGATAAAACCCAAAAATATTGGAGAAATCTATAAATAAGAATACAAGAATCAAATAAAACTCTGAGAAAAGCAAAAGAATTTGAAAGAGATTTGAAAGAGCTTTGAAAGAGCTTTGAAAGAGCTTTGAAAGAGCTTTGAAAGAGGTTTGAAAAGCGAAAGAAAAAGATCTCAGGCTTTAGAGAGCAAGAGATTTTCGCGGAGAATCCAATTGAAAGAGATCACGAAAAGAGGGGAACATTGATGGAGGAAGAGAGCAGACAGGAGAGAGCGCCTTGCCAGAAAAAGCCAATAGAAAAAGACACAGAGCATTTTAATAGTCAGAGCAAAGAAAAAACACTTTTACAATTGTTGGTCAAAGCTTGTGAAAAATAGAAAAAACGATAAATGCTTCGCAAAATGTTCAGCCTTTGAGTTTAAGCTTTTTTTCATACTGTAGTAGTTGCATACTGTAGTAAGATAAAGTATAAAAGCCTAGTGCCTGTAAACAAACAAAAAGTTTAAAGATGAAAGCTAAGATTCATAAGATTCGAAGGTTATTTTCTAGAAAAATCGTGGGCCTTTCTAATGAAGCCAATTGTAGGTCAATTACTGAATTTGTCATTTATAAACGCTTGTAGAAAAAAGTGTCTAAAGACTTATGGGTAAACCTAATACAACCAATACAACCAATAAAACTAGATTATCTGATCTTATTTTGGTTTAGTCAACGAGTTAATGTAAAAAGCAGTTAGCTAACGAGCTGCATAACTAACGATTAAAAAGATAATTAAAAAGACAATTTTGTGGCTGAAAAATGAGTCGACAAATTGTTCACTAACCATTTTGGGCAAAAAAACGATCAGTAATTGCCAAAATTGTGGATCGATCAGTAATTGCCACTTTTATTAACCCCATCGGCAGTTGGCCGCTTTTTGTAGCTTGCTTCTGGTAAAGTGTGTGTAATTTCACCCGAATTCATTTATATTCTTTCTAATCTTTTCAATAAAACATCAAAATGGTTTCATCTTGCAAACGAAACGCGCCGATAACTTGACGAGACTCCAATAGTTCCAATCGGTATAGCAAGATTTGTCGTTCAGAATCTATTATAAAAATGATTGTGGGAGATTTGGTACACGCCCTGCCCCTTTTGCCATTAGCAATCCAACTTTGAGCTCAAATTTCTTGGTGTTGGGCTGTCTAATTTAAATATTCTTGGTATCATTAAATGCGCCAAGTCTTTCTCTGTCGATTGGTGCAAAAACTATTTCAATTGGACCGCCCAACATCAAGAAATTTCAGCTCAAAGTTAGATTGCCAATGGCAAAAGGGGAGGGGCGATTTTGGGACCTTTTGTACGCGTCCCGCCCTCCTTGCCATTGGCAATAGAGCGTTGAGCTTAAATTTCTTGATCTTGGGCTCTCCAATTGAAATAGTTTTTGTACTAATCGACAGAGGAAAATTTGGCGCATCTAATGATATGAAGAATATTTAAATACTTTTAATACGCCAGAAAGCATGGGTTTTCATTCTACTGCACAAAATACAATTAAGATTACCCCAAAAGCCATTGTCTCGTCGTTGATTGGAAAATAGACGTGATGTGAATAGTCAACTGGAGTCCCATCCACCCATGAAGTTGTGTTGTCAGGGTAGGCTCTAAAAAGCTGAATAAATCTTTTCGTAGAGTGACATGGAGGTGCGCTACGTTGTTTACAAAATACAAAATTTTACTTCTACGATTCCGTCTGCTCGGGTTTACATTGAGAATAACTCTCTGATTTGTAAGCATACAGGGTGTTCCAAAAGTTCTGGCACAAAAGCAGCTAGCAAATGTCTAACTTTTTAAAATGCTAAGTGTTATACAGAGATTTGAAGCCCGGAATCTTGGCTACATTTGCATGTCAAAAGTTTTCGAATTAGAAACACACAACTCATGTAACAAGCTTTTGAGTGAGCACCACTCGGTCTCTTTCCGGCATGCTGTCATTTTTGTCGATTCTCTTTAATAAAACATTTCGTTCAGAATGGCTTCCCCAAAACAATTTTCAATTTTCAAAACAACAAACAATATTCTTGTTCAAAAAATGAAGTTTAGTGCATTTATAGAGCTAGAGCAGCACATACATCAAAATTTGAACGTGAAAAATGGCGGCGTGCCGAAAAGAGACCGAGTAGTGCTCACTCAAAAGCTTGTTACATGAGTTATGTGTTTCTAATTCGAAAGCTTTTGGCATTTAAATGTAGCCAAGATTCCGGGCTTTAAATCTCTGTATAACACTTAGCATTTTTAAAATATGTTAGACATTTGCTAGCTGCTTTTGTGCCAGAACTCTCGGAATACCATGTACCAAATTCATGCGAGATTGGAAACTCAACAAGTGCGGTGTAATCGACTTAGGAAAGTGCTGAATCCAACAAAATGACTCATTTTTGGTTTTTTAGATTAGCTAAAGATAATGCGATAGGTAGAGCCGCCTACCGTAATCCAATCCACGCCTCAGCGTACCCACAGGATCCCGTCCCGCTCGGTACGTGCTGCGTTTGATCCAAAACGTTATACGAGGCCACTAAGTCTAAAAAACTCATTCTTATTTAAACCTAAATCATCTAACCATTAACAAAGCTGTTTTCTGCATCGGAATGTATTGAGGCTAAACTTGAAGCTCGCATTTGGCATTGCTCTTGAGCGTCATCTGGAGTCCACGAAGCCCAGAGGCCATCACTACCAAGAGTGAAATTCTAAAAAGTTCAATTTTTCATTGAAGTTTCAACAAAGTTTCAACAAACTTGCACAAAATAACAATATCCGTTGAATGCTTTCCATCCGTCTTTGCAATTGGCTAAAGGTTTAGATTTTAGCCGTTTTTTGGGCTGTCGTTGCCGTTCAACTTACGGGCTGTCGTTGTCGATGGTCCAGTTGGGTTGGCTGGAAGTTGCTTTAGTAATTCGGTCACTTTATTCGATACATAAAACAAGACTAGTTTTAGCTCATCTACACTAAATATCGTAATACTACAGTAGTCTTTTCTTCAGATTTTTTCATTCTACTAATTTTGATTTCGAATTGAAGAAAAGATTTACGGCAGCTTTTAGAGATCCAGAGCTTTTAGAGATCCCGAGCTTTTAGAGATCCCGAGCTTTTAGAAATCCCGAGCTTTTAGAGATCCAGAGCTTTCAGAGATCCCGAGCTTTCAGAGATCCAGAGCTTTCAGAGATCCAGAGCTTTTAGAGATCCCGAGCTTTTAGAGATCCAGAGCTTTTAGAGATCCCGAGCTTTTAGAGATTACTTGTATTGGGTTGGTGCATTGAAAACTGCGAGACTTTAAACTAAAATTTATTCAACATAAAACCATAAACTCATGCCAAATCATTTCCACTATTATTGACGACTTCTGCCCATTTTACAGACAATTTCCGGTTTTCTCTAGGCTTGGTTTTGAATCGAAAAACTTTTGTAGCCAATTTTTGACTGCTTTTTCCGGATCGAAGTGTTCTCCCGCAAGCGGATCGAAGTGTTCTTCACTCATGGTTCGGAATAAATAGTAATCAGAAGGGACGAGGTCCGGACTGTTTCGGGATGCGCCAAAAGTCCCCTAACCAAGGCTGTTTATTTTATAGCGAGTCAGTTTTGCAACATGCGCGTTGTCGTGGAGGAGAACGATCTTTGACTTAGGGGGGCCTATTCTTCTTCAGGGATTCATTCACCTTTCTCAACTGTTCATTGTGTTTGATTGCATCAAGAGTCGCCTTGCTATCCAGCAACTCCCAGTACACCACTCTCTCCATATCCCAAATCCATTTTAGAGCTTTTAGAGATCCATTAAAACTCATTATTTGCAATGAGCACACTCGAATCTTTATCAAGAAGATTACCATTTTAAAATGCTTCCATTTTTAACTCTTTTTGGTGCCTAGTGCCTTTTTACTACCTTGCACTGGCATCTGGCAAACATACGGTGACGCCGTGTCACAGCTCTGTGATTGCCAACTTCCCGACCTTGGATCAAGCACCGCACAACCGTACGCGCTATTTGGTTCACCTAAAATGCTTTTATCCACTATAATTTTCTTTTCCCCGTACCTGATTTCCATTTCTGATAGCTTAGAAAGGAGCCATCAGCGTAGATCCAAGTTCCATCGGGCAACTTCTCGACACCGATGTAAATCAGACGATTGTTCAGAGCTAATAGTGAACGTTTGCATTCAAATTTCAAATTAGCATTGATAACTTTTCAATTCTTTGAATCTTTTCAATTTAAAGTATAGAATTTTTACCAGAAAGTCCTTGAGCTGTGACAAGGGCGTTAAAGAAAGCGTCTGTGATCTTGACAATGTCACCTCCCGATTTCTCACAGGAGCGAATCGCTTGAGTGTATGAGGTTTCTAGATTTCACAAATCAAGTGGAAAACGTTGGATTTGCGCACTTTGAACTCGAATTGATTTGATTTGAACTGAAGCAATGAATTGAACTAAACCAAAACACAACGTATTTGTGTAAATGAAAGCATTTCATTTACACAAGTAACATTTTCTACATTTTTCACTCTTTTTCTACATTTTTAGAGCATTTTTTAGCATTAGAAAACCTCAAAATACCGGAAAAAAATTTTGATAGCAAAAAAGGTTTTCGAAATCCCTCTAGTTTTGTCTTTTGTTATCGAAATTTTACTGTATCCTTTCAACTCTAATATTAGCCATAGCCATATTAGCCATTAGCCATAGCCATATTAGCCATTAGCCATAGCCATATTAGCCATTAGCCATAGCCATATTAGCCATTAGCCATAGCCATATTAGCCATTAGCCATAGCCATATTAACCATTAGCCATTATCAGCCATAAAAACCTTACCTTGATCTTCGACTCGTAAACAACTATTCTCCTGTGGCACCTCGAACCATCCATTTGGGCAAAAAGCCGCAATTTCATGAACAAATAAAGCAACAATTATCAATTTAAACATTTCTCAGCACGATTGTTTATTTGCTTGAAGCATTCGACGAATTCTTATCACTTTCGATAATCGGATCAAAGTATAAGCCAATGCAGCCAATGTCTATTAACTGAGGGTTTTTGATAAGCAATTTGTCGAATTTGTACTTTTCTTTGTACTTTCATCAGAAAATTCGTTGGAAATTGTGAATTTGTTCAACGATTTATTGTGGGTTAAAACTCAGCAATGGATCAGTGACTTGAATGCCGATTTTCTCTTGTTGATTGCGGAGATTGTGCTCGAAGCGCTTTCGCTGGCTCGCCAATGTCCATTCGGAACGATGTGAGCAAATCAACATCTAAAATTTCTTGATACTCTGAACAGATGACGAATAACACTATTTTTATTCTTTTCAGAATCATTTTCAATTCAAACTTACCCTTTGCTCAGGAAGAATTCTCATCAAAAAGCAAGAGGCAAAGTATTTGGCGAATAGCGAGCGAATCTAAAGTTTTCTAAAGCGAATCAGCAATTTTCACATCCTACCTGCTCCTCTTTGTGCTCTGGATTCTCATAAGCAACAATGTTAACGACCAGGCCACCTGGAGAATGATATAGAGCTGATTAGAGAAGACGTTTGATCATAAACAATTGGAAGACTAGTTGTATTGTGACCGCGAATTATAGCGACTCACTTTTGAGGATCTAGCTCATCGAGAACTCAATGAATCCGTAAGAAATTTTTGGAGGTGATTTTTGAGTGTGTTTCCTGTAGCCAAGCCCATTTTCTCACTGATTGGTGCTTTTAGAATCATTATATAACCTTACAAAGTTGAGAGTCGCGGTGTACCTGATGCAAAACTCAATTTAAGGACCGAAAATCGAATTTCTCAGAAAATCTTGAACAGAAAATCGAATTCCTATGAGTTATTTGATCTTTTGTTTAATCTGTTTGATCTTTTTTGTCTTAAACGTGATCATATTCAGTAAATAACTTCAAAAACGGCTTTAAAAAACCTTAAATTAGGTTTTTCGCAAGGTGCACCGCGACTCTCGAGTTTGCAAGGCCATATAAAGATTCTTGAAGCACTAATCAGTGAGAAAATGAGCTTGGTTACAGAAGAAATACTCAAAAATCACCTTCAAAAATTTCTTACGGATTCATTGAGTTCTCGCTGAGCTAGACCCTCAGAAGTGAGTCGCTATAATTTGCGGTCAGACTATAGACTAGGCTAATAACAAGACTAGGCTAATAACATAATCGTGATCTACCTATTCTAGGCTTTCGTTGAGTCAACCTTGATTTTGACTTGGCATTAGCCTTTCCTTGGCCATGGCTTTTTAACCCCCAACCGGCCTTGGCTTTGATTCAACTTAGCCTGCAAAAACTGGCTTGGTTTACCTTGCTGGCAGTTATGTTTTGGGTTTAGCTGATAAAACCTTTTTGTTACATAATTTCTTTACCCATCGGATTGATCAGCTGAGCAATATTCGCGATCGTTTCCTCTTCTCTAAATCCATCAATCGGACAAATGACGACTCTCGCTTTATCATTCGAACAAGCGTCCAAAACGACGTAATCGTAAATTTCTCCTTAAATAAAAAGAATTTTTGAAGATTTGAATTGAATAATTGAATAATTGAATAATTGAATAATTGAATAATTGAATAATTGAATAATTGAATAACCTATTCACCTTTTGCTTTGATCTCCTTTGCGTACTCAATTCCATCAGCGATAATAATCCGATTTGATCCAGTTGCTTTGTTCGCAAAGTATGTTTCAGCTACTTCAACCATTACTGGATCGATTTCAATTGTTGTTACATCGATCTGAATTTAATTGTGGTTAAATCGATCGATAGAAAAATACTATTCTTACATTTGCCTTTGGAAATTGTGAAATGTAGTTTTGAAGAGTGCCGCCACCAAGGCCAAATGCGAGAATCCGATTGGTTTTCTTTTCAAAAGTTAAGGCCTAAATTCGTTAAATTTATTGGTTGGTAACTTTTAAAGGTAGTGCTAAGTATACTGTTAACTAGCGTTTCGGACCGGGTAAGATCGGATCGGATCGATTGGATCGGATTGGATTGGATCGGATTGGATCGGATTGGATTGGGTCGGATCGGATTGGATCAGATTGGATCGGATCGGATCGGATCGGATTGGATTGGATTGGATTGGATTGGATCGGATTGGATTGGATTGGATCGGATTGGATCGGATCGGATTGGATTGGATCGGATTGGATTGGATCGGATCGGATCGGATTGGATTGGATCGGATTGGATTGGATTGGATCGGATTGGATTGGATTGGATTGGATTGGATTGGATTGGATTGGATTGGATCGGATTGGATCGGATCGGATTGGATTGGATCGGATTGGATTGGATCGGATCGCGATCCGAAAAACGAATTTTCGGACTCTATTTACAGCTACATCAAAAATCTAAGAATATCATTTTAAAGCTCTCACAAAATACTAGAAAAAACTAATTGGAATCGATTTATTTGAATGCGATCTAACGGGAGAAAAATAAGAAAACATTGGCCAGCCAAGAATTTTTTTTGACATGGTACAATAGACATGGTTTCGGATCGGACCGGATAAGATCGGGTCGCGATCCGATCCGCTCCAATTCGACCCGAGCCTGATCCAAACTGAGTAATACAATTATTAGATGGATTGCTACAAACAAAACAAATCTCAATTGATGAGTAAAACGCACAAAAAACTTAACGCTAAACGATTTTTAGTAAAGGTACACAGATTGCAGAGAAATTTGGTGATTTTTGATCATTTTTCGGATCCGATTCAAACTGATCCGATCCGATTCGATCCGAAAAACAGATTTTTTGGATCAGATCCATTTCGACGCAATCCGAAAACATGTCTACTGTTAACTACTATTAATGTATAATGTATACTAGATCAAGATTAACAGTCGATCAAAGTTAACAGTAGATCAAAGTTAACAGTAGATTAAAGTTAACAGTCGATCAAAGTTAACAGTCGATCAAAGTTAACAGTCAATCAAAGTTACCAATCGATCAAAGTTAACAGTTTTCATTTTAAACAAATGATATTCAGTCTTTGATTCTATTGGCATTCTTTGATTCTATTGGATTCAAATTTTAATTGACAACTCTGATAATTTTCTTGATCTTTGGTTTTATCAAATGAAGATCTTTAGAATGAAAAACTTCTAAACTAATAAAAACTTTTGTAGATGAGAAATTTTGGGATATTATACCTCTAGGAGGCTTGATTCAATACGATTTTACCCCAAAGTTTGTATTTTCAAAAAAATCTGCATTTACCACGCTAAGAGACATGGAAATAAACAAATCAAAAAATAAAAGGACTATCAAAAATCAAAGGGAAACAATTGAACAGTGTTCTGTGCAAGATTTTTAGCCTAAAAGATGCAAGATGTCTTCTTGAAGTGTGCTAAATGCTATTTTGAATTTAAATTAATGGATAATGGATGGATTAATGGATTCTTATTGGTGATTTGCGTATAGTAGTTAAATTTTTTGGTTTAGTATTGAATTTGAATGAGATCTACACTACTGGACAATGAAATATCATATTTGAAAAAAGATCGTCACTTTCGCGCGTCTGTAACTCCCTTGCCTTTACCGTATTTCTAAATATTAATATTACCATTGTGTAGCCCTTGAAAAGAGCTTTCAGAAAATGTATAACACTAATAGTTTAAACTCAAAGACAACGGAGTTACAGGCGCGCGAAAGTGACGATCGTTTTTCAAATACCCTAAAGTCTAGAGTATAAGTTGATCCGAGTATAAGTTCTGCCTTAATTTACATTCGCTTTAATTGCTTTGAATTTCTTTTTGTTGGGTTTTTATACATTTTTATTGTTATATAAACTTTTATTATTGTTCTTGGAGCGCGGGATACTACAGGGTGACAGCCTATCACCATTGCTATTTGTTATGGATACGTCCAGACGATAGTGTTGAAGAAGACCCTGGAAAGCATCTCTTTCGACCGTCCACGTGGACTTTGGCCGGATGAAGAGGCCAGGGAGGGATCCATAAGACTGAGCACCGGGGAGGAGCAGGGCGGACGCGCCGAGCCACGCCCGGAGCAACAAATAACAGCCATAACAATAACAAATAACAGCATGAAATTGCTATAACCCTCAATAAATTTACTTCTGTTATTGTTCTTAAAAAGCAAAAAAGTTATGCTGCAGCGGGGTTCGAACCCTCGACACACCGCACCGGAGACAGCCGCCAATTTGCATGCGAAAACCAAACAGAACTTATACTCGCGACTTTAGGGTACAAGATTGAGCCTCATTTCAAGCTCCTATTTCATTCTATCTCATAGTCGGTCATTAGTAGCTCTTTGGAATAACTGTAAGGATAGTTTTCATCAAAGACACCAGTACAGTTGTCCCAAGAAACAATAGACTTTTTTTTGATCATACTTCTTCCAACAATATTCAGGAATGAAGCAATATCACTCTAGGCTTTCCTTTTAGGCTTTCCTTTTAGACTTTTCTTTTAGACTTTCCTTCTGGGACTTTGACTTCAACGGTAATCTTAATCGGTAAACAGAACTTATACTCGCGACTTTAGCGGTAACTCTTTTCCCGATCTTTTTCAACTGCATAAACATCTCACCTCAATCATATACCCGCTTGCCAACATAATCATCACATAGGGCGTTATCATCACATTTTTATCGATACCCCAATTTGCCGTATTTGAATTGGCTTCAGTTAGCTCTTCTGAAAGTTTATGTAAACCTTTATTTATGATTTATTTGTGATTACTTGGAAATGTGAGCACTGCTTGTGATAGGGAAGCTGTTTGAATCTTTTCCGGTACGATGTCACGTTGCACTCGCATTCTGGAATTTTGCTAACAGCTATTGCATGTTTCTATGTATGATGTTGGGGTTTTTGGATAGAGGAAAAGAGGAAAAGCTTTTAAGACACGCCAGCATCACTCACAATCAGTTTTTTAAAATTAGAAATATGATTTCACAATCAGTTTTTACCCACTCTTCATCATGAAACTGATATGCACAATCCATCACTTTGAAACATTCATCAACATTACTTTATGGCTTTATATATGGAAAGCGATGTGCCAGATGGAATGCGATTGTGTGCGCGCAAAGAACACTAGACAGCTCTTCTTGAAAAAAATAGAAGAAAGGGGGGATAGAACTTGTGAGGATCTGGAATCTGGAAATGATCTGGAAACGAACGCACTACGACTCAGCCACAACTGCACAGGTTTCTGCCCGCAAGGAGGCCGCTAAGACTCCGCAAAGCCCCGCTAGGACCCACTAGGGCCCAACCACATTTTCAGAGTCCTAACAAAACTTTAGACGCTCACAACTCCATACAGATTATCATTTAGCAAAAACGAAATGCGTATTCGGAATCAGCATCAAATTCTGCGTCGAATGGTATAGGTCGCATAGAATTTCGCTCAGCCAGTTGACCTTTCCTTATTAGTTTTTTCTTTATTTTACCCACTCTCCATCCTGAAACCGATATGCACGATCCATCACTTTATAACAATCACCCATCGAGCCGCAGAATTCATGGATCACTATCGGACTCTTTGCAATCAGTTCTTCTTCGATTTCTTTGGATCTGAATTGATTCGTATTTCTTGACACTCAAACTCAGCCATGTAATTTAGTAATTTCTCTACACCTTTAGTAATTGTCAGATGATTACAGAACATAAAGCTCTTGATTAGACCGTTCTACTTGTTCAACTCTGACAATCAGATTTCACTTTCCCTTCAAATCCCTAGCCATCTCTAGCTCTAACCATCCCCTTTTCGATCCTTTTCCGTTGGCAATCTACGAATTTTGCTCGTATCTTGATTGGGTTTCGTTTAAATAACGTTGAATTTCTTTTATTCGATAGAAAAATTGATTTCGAGTCGAATGAAAGAAAATTCAACGTTTTTTAAGTCGACTGGAAGTAAATTCAACGTTTTTCAAACAAATCCGTCTAAGCGATGAGTAAAATACGTAGATTGCCAGCGAAAAACGGACTGAAATAGAAGCGGGGTTAACCAGCATACTCAAAACCCACCTCTTTTTAGCTGCAGCTTCATCTTTAAACAACTCTCCAAGATCTATGTTGAACCCGTCCGAGATAATGTACTAAAATTGCTCATATCAGTGTTGTGAAAGTTTTTTTTGGTAACTTTTGTGACAATAATGTGACAGCTTTAGTCTTTTTAGCTATTTTTACAAGTTTGCACATCTAAAACGTGCACAATTTTAGATTCAATAGTTGCAAGAATAAAAAAAACTCAATTTTTGGTTTAAAGGAGTGACTTAAAAACTAAAAAGATTAGGCTGTGACCAAGCCAAACTAGAAGAAGGCTTTAGGCTTGGCTTTAGGCTTGGGTTTAGCCTTGGCTTTAGGCTTGGCTTTAGGCTTGGCTTTGGGCCTGGCTTTGGGCCTGGCTTTAGGTTTTGCTTTAGGCTTGGCTTTAGGCTTGCCTTTAGGTTAGGCCTAGGCTTAGGCTTAGGCTTAGGCTTAGGCTTAGGCTTTAGGCTTGACTTTAGGCTTGGCCTTTGGTTTGGCCTTAGGCTTGGCCTTAGGCTTGACTTTAGGCTTGGCTTTAAGCTTGGCTTTAGGCTTGGCTTTAGGCTTGGCTTTAGGCTTGGTTTTGGAACAATCTTGATTCTAAGTACTCGTCCACTCAATAAACTCATTTGACAAATGAACAAGTTTTCTTAAAACAGACACCCGCAACCCTATTCAGACTAAAAAAACACTCACCGCCGCATACGCAATAAAAGCTGCAAGAAGTATGTAGAGGCGAAAAGAGTCGGCCATTTTTACAGAAATGAAATCAATACAGAGCTAATAAGTTGGTCAGTCTAAGCAAAAATGATATCCACATCATATTCCCCATGTTCATCCATCCATTGTGTCACCGTAAATTTCGTCTGTGTGCAGAGCTGGGCGGAGAGACGAAGAGCGCCAACTAAAAATGCTTCTCTTTTTGACTTTTTTTTTTTTGGGGGGGATTCAGTAAATTCAATTTCTGACACAGCATTGAAATGCTTGCATACACTCGGCGTCCATAAAAATATCATAAATTTGAAGATCAAAAAAAAGATCAAAGTCATCACATAAAGACGAATGGCTGGGTTCAAAAGATTCAAAAGATAAACAGCCATTTTCTGTGCATCATATCATACAAATGAATCATTTCGTAGCTTTTGAAGACAAAGCAAAATTTTGGAAATGATCTCAGCCAAACATTGCAAACATTTTGAGTCTTGGTGAGAATTCGGGCTTCGCTTGGCTTGGCTTGACCTAACTTGGCTGGCCAGGGGACTGTGGCCAGGGGACTGTGGCCAGGGGACTGTGGCCAGGGGACTGTGGCCAGGGGACTGTGGCCAAGGGACTGTGGCCAGGGGACTGTGGCCAGGGGACTGTGGCCAGGGGACTGTGGCCAGGGGACTGTGGCCAGGGGACTGTGGCCAGGGGACTGTGGCCAGGGGACTGTGGCCAGGGGACTGTGGCCAGGGGACTGTGGCCAAGGGACTGTGGCCAAGGGACTGTGGCCAAACCAACGTTCCAAACAACCAATTTCCAACTAACAAGAAAAACGTGTAAAAGTTGATAATGTATAAAGCAGAGACCCTGGAAAAGAAAGTGAATAGCTTCAAAAAATTCCCCGATTTCGAAAGCCCCCAGGTACAAATTTAAAGCTGAATATCTTCTCTTCTTATCATCTAAAATGCAAAAGCAAAAATCTTTATTTAAATTGCCGGCGAGATGTTCTTTGAACAGGTCGCATAATCGCTCTCCATCTGGCAAACCCGTCTGGTATGCGGTGCTTCTGTTTTCGACCACGTAATCCTTGCGTCGAGATCGTCTAATTTAGATCCGTGCCTTATCTTCTTTGTAGAACATCTACAACTCAGAAGAAATTCCCTGTGTCGAGTGTTCTTTGAGCGGCGGCGTAATCGCTCTCCATCTGGAATACCGTTTGGATATAGGGTGCTTCCCTTTTCGAATGCAAAAGGAGAATCCGAATTGATACAAATTCCACATTCCTCCAAACGGAGGAATGTGGCTCCCCAGCAGGAATGTGGCTCTCCAGGAGGAATGTGGCTCTTCAGGAGGAATGTGGCTCTGTGGCTTAATCGCTCTCCATCTGGCATGCCGTTTGGGTATAAAATGCTTCCCTTTCCGAATCCAAAAGGAGAATGCGAATGATACAAATTCCACATTCCTCCAAACCAAAATCAAAAGATTTCTTCTTTTAATACCTGATGAATTCTTGATGAACTGAGAAATAAAGAATTGAGGGCTTCTAAAGAGTACGTTTTTCGCCCAAAACACTCAATGATTAAATGCAATCAATGAGGAAAACAGCTTAACAACAAGAAGAGAAAAATGAGAAATCCCTTTGCTCGACCAACGAGGAAGCGCTCGAGAGAAGAGCCTAAAAGTTCGAAATTTACATTGAATTACCATTCATACGAAAGAAAAAGCTATTTTTTTCTTATAAACTATATTGCTTTAAGCTTTGTTTCATTTATTAAACATTTATTAAACAACATTCAATCACTTGCCTTTTCATATGCTTCCATTTTCTGATTTGCCAACTCTTCCCAATCATTTTCGGATTTTGCGAGTGTTTCTGCCCATAAAACGTTCAGCAGCTCGGCTCGTTTCACCTCTATCCGCTCAATTTTTTCCGAAACAAACCCAAAATCTCTTTTTGTATCATTTACAATGCAAAAGATAAATCCCTATGTTACATAAAAACTGATTTTTTTGGTAAAATATCGGTAATGGGACAAATGCGACTTTATTTCGCGTTTTAAAAAAGCTCTAAAAAGCTAATATTTACCAATTTCTATTCGAAAAGTTGTTTTTAGGGCGTAGAATTCAAATTTTGACATATCAGAGCTTGTGGAACGAATTTGAAAGATCAAACGGATAGATGAAATAACAGAAAATTGTCGATTTTTCCCTATGTATATAAGAAATGCGGATTTCAACATTTTCATTCATAAATTTCCAACGATAGAAGCCTGGTATCGATGAATGTTATAAACTATTTGAAAGTTGTAAATCTCCTCTAAAAAATAGGCTAACACGTGTTTCAATTCATCGAACCATTGAAGAAATTTCGAGGCCGAAATGCGAGTGACCAAAAAAGGAATCGAGTCACTTTAGGTTCTCGGAGGGGCGCTGGGCGTGACGTTAGTCGGCCGAGCGTCCCAGTCTAGATGTCGGTGGTGCTTCGGAGGGTACCAGGGTTGGTTCCGATATTGCTTTGAAGGATTAAGATATACAGGGTGTCCGATGCAAGCCCCCTATTCACAAAATCCTCAAAAAATCAACTTGATCTTGTTATGTGACGCCTGAGGCAAAGCCATTTTTGATACCACGATGAGCCTTGAAAAATCAACGAGAAAATTTTCTCGTCTACAAAACGACTGCCCCGAGAAATGTTTCCAGACTCAAACCGATGACCACTCTTTTTCGGACAGCCTGTATATCGGACTGAGATCCAGTGTTGTCACAGGGGTTTTGGAGGGAACACAGGAGGGGACGGGGTCCCTTAACTTGAGAGATCAAACTATGCTTGATCAAAACTTTTGCCCCAAAACACCAAGCCAGAAAAACCCGTCGTTAGGCGAATTTTTTGGCTGTTTATTTAAACTAGGACGAATTTAAGGCTAAAAAAACAATGAGAACGAAAAACTGATAATAGGAACGCAAATTTCGGTTATTTGATCAAGAAATGCTTTGAAATGTACAAAAAATTATTTCCTGATTCCAAGAGAACAATCAAAAGTAAGAAAGCAAACAAAAGTAAGAGAACAATCCCTTTCTTTTCATATTCTATAAATTATTATGATTTTATTATTAAGTTTTAATGAGAGAACAATTCTTCAGGGAAAACTTGATTCTCAAAAACCGAACAAACAAAGCTTTCAGCTTTCAAGCTTTCAAAGCATTAAAATAAACACAAATCTTTTGAAATAATCTATCAAATTAAGCTAACCAAGGAAATGAAATCTCATGGGTAATTGTGATTCCTAAAGACTTTTGAAAGCCAATGAGAAATCAAGCCAATTAGAAATCAAGCCAATTAGAAATCAAGCCAATTAGAAATCAAGCCAATTAGAAATGCAAAAAATCATAAAATCAAAGCCAGTAGGTTTCTTGATTTCCCAAGATGAATATGGGAAATTATATCCAGATGAATGGAAATATCTTGGTGAAAAAAAAGGACCTAGGCAGAGCGGAAATAGCATTCCCTCGACCCCTCTTTACTCCTTTTATCCACTACTTTTGCATGTCCTTCTCTTCTTCTCTTCGATGATCAAAAACTTGAAAAAGCTCGTGGAAGAGAGACTCTTTTTACTCAATTGCCCAATAAAAACACTGCCAATCATCCGACTCAATGACATGTTCATTCAGTGTTCGTTTTTTGGATGACATACGATGAGTGATTAGTTGTACTTGATTAGTTGTACTTTTAGTTGTACTTTTAGTTGTACTTGATGATACGAATGACCATTACATTACAGATTACAAAGTTCTTTTAAATCTTGTAAATTGTTTGTGTTTTGAATTGAAATGACTTTTGAGAACATGTAAGAATTGACTTTAACAACAAAAAATTGAACAGTCGTTTTGAATTGAACAGCCAATTGAACAGCCAATTGAACAGCCAATTGAACAGCCAATTGAACAGCCAATTGAACAGCCAATTGAACAGCCAATTGAGCAACCAATTGAACGGCTCTTTGTAACACATCAACAACAATCGAAGGTATACTTTCAAAGGGTTCCCCTAAGCTCTAGTTGAATATCTTTTAGTTTTATGGGAAAATTCAAACAAATGGGACAGCTATGAAATCTACGAAGCCGCACAATCTGCGTAGATCTGCGTAGATTTTTCGTAGCTGTCCCTTTTGTTTGAAATTCCACTAGAAGATATTCAGTTGACTGGGCAAGGGGAATACTTTGAAAGTTTCCAAGGACAGATCATGTTCATTTTGACTTTAGGACCGCTAAATTGGATCATTAGGTAGAATGGAATTAATGATTGAATCATTAGGTAGAATGGACAATCTGGGCAACGGATTGGAGAAGTCTCGTGATCGCCGGGAGTTTAAGCAAGATCTCTTTCAAGAGGACGATTTGAATGGAAACAAAGAGGGAAACCATGGGGATGCAGATTTGATTGCACGAAGTTGCAACGATCGACTTCAAAACTCGACTTCTATTCAGTTCAGATCGACTTCTATTCAGTCGATTTCTATTCTTCAAAAATGATCGGTCTTGTGTGCAGCGCTAAATCAAACAAGGAAATGAGCTCGAGAAGCTTTATGAAAAAAGAAAACGGATCGATCGCCGGGTCGCCGCTTGATTGAACGACGCTTGACGACACGGCTTTGGCGCTGTGGATTCGTGAGCGAAGAGCCGAAAAGAAACGTGTCATTCGTCGAATCATTTGGAACAAAGCAATCTCTGATGCCAAGATTCCATTCAAGAGGACCCACGACTGGATGGTATCGTTTTTGAAGCGGCAATCGCTTTCGTTGAGAGCTCCAACTTGTCAGAAACTTCCAAATGAGTTTGAGAAGATTCAATAAGCTGCAAAGTTCTTTAAAATTGAAATTAACGATTGAATCATTTGTTCAGTTGGAATTTTGTTATTGATAAAGTTGAAAGACTTTTCAATACTCAACAGTGATGTGAGCACAAAAGCACAGCACAATTTTCGATGGAAAAGCCACACTTTCTCATCAACTTTCACACTTTCTCACCAACTTTCTCACTTTCTTTCTCATCTTGTGAGCTGAATTCATTACAAGATAGTTAATTTCAATTCATCAAAGAAGATTCGTGATGTTTTCAAATCATATCCAAACTTATTAGTGTCACCTTTCACAGCGTTTTTGACTTTTTGCTTCTCTCGACTTCTCTAGATCTCTAGGTGATGGGTATCCTAAAAGAAAAGGGTTGAAAGAGAAGCAAAAAAGGAAAGCAGAAAAGAAAAGCAGAAAAGAAAAGCAGTTGTCTCTGAAGAACAGAATGTGTTTGAAAAGGGAAACAGAACAGAACATGAGCATGAGATTGAGAATGAACTGAAAAGAAATGAAAGAAAATGAAAGAAAAGGGAAACGCCAAGAGGCCCGCCACCGCCGATCAATCGATTTCTCGTCCCTAACTCTTCCTGTTCGGAAAACTTTTGACTTTTTTGTGACTTTCATTAGAGAACCTGCAATTCTTGAAGGTAAATATTAAATCAGCAACTTGTTAAAATTCTATTGAATAGATTTAACTGTCAAGTTTTTGCTTTCCTCTGCTTTTTCGCTCTTTTTGTGCACGACAAGGTTGAGTAAACTTGATAACGATTCAAGAATCTTTGTAAGCGCTTTGATACTAATAAAAAAAAGCTTGATAACAACTCAGAAATCTTTGTAAGCGCTTTGATACTAGTAAAGTTGGACGAGGGGCACCTAAATTTTTGATTTTTCTACGTTTTCTTTGGTAATCGATGACGCTAATCACGAATTTGATGTTTAAAAAGTCAATTCGCTTTTCGAGTTCTTGGCAATTTTAAGTTTCAACAAATTTCATCTTTTTAAATGCACATTTTGTATGCAACGGAAAGCAAAGCAGAGCACATTTTGTATGCAAATAAGCCTGGGACACGATGCTGAGCCTGGGACATGATGTTGAGCCTGGGACATGATGTTGAGCCTGGGACACGATGCTGAGCCTGGGACACGATGCTGAGCCTGGGACACGATGTTGAGCCTGGGACACGATGCTGAGCCTGGGACACGATGCTGAGCCTGGGACATGATGTTGAGCCTGGGACACGATGCTGAGCCTGGGACACGATGCTGAGCCTGGGACACGATGTTGAGCCTGGGACACGATGCTGAGCCTGGGACACGATGCTGAGCCTGGGACATGATGTTGAGCCTGGGACACGATGCTGAGCCTGGGACACGATGCTGAGCCCGGTCCACTTAGCCCAAAATCTATGCTGATGAATCGGCCGGGCTCTAATAGCAATACACTCCAATACAAAAGATTAAAAAAAACAGCCTAAACAATCTTTTAACATTTAGGCTTTTAACAAAAGGCTTTAGGAAAGGTCGTAGAGCTTCAAAAATGTTTTCATAGAAGGGAATCGTAAGCGTAGATTCTGAATTTCGACAAATCAGACCTCGCTGACAATTTGGGCTAAAAGGAAAAAACTACGCAACTTAACGCTTTTGCGCAGTTTTGGCCTTTTAGCCCAAATTTGACGTGTCAGCGAGGTCTGATTTGTCGAAATTCGGAATTTACACATACGATTCCCTTATATGGAAATATTTTCGAAGCTCTATGACCTTTCCTAAGGCCTTTTCCAGCAAAAAAAAGGTGCGCAAATGTCCAGGTGCGCAAAAAAAGGTCGCATTTGTCAGATGTCGAAAAACTTGTGGTAGAGTTGTCATTTGAGTATATGTTATTAGAATGGAAAGAATGGAAAGAATGGCTATTAGTACCCGGCCGATTTATCAGCATAGATTTTGGGCTACGTGGATCGGGCTCAGCATCGTGTCCCAGGCTCAGCATCGTGTCCCAGGCTCAGCATCGTGTCCCAGGCTTATTTGCATACAAAAATGTGCTCTGCTTTGTTTTCTTTTGCATACAAAATGTGAGATTTGCATTTAAAAAGATCAAAATTTATTTGGAACTTAAAATTGCCAAGAACTCGAAAAGTGAATTGACAACACGCGTTTTAAACATCAAATTCGTGATCAGCGTTATCGATTACCCCTGGAAAAGATGGAAAAATCATTTAGAAAAATCAATTTAGGTACCAGCTCAACTTTATTAGTACCAGAGCTTTTGGGCCACCAATTCTTTTAAGCAATTTTTGGTGTTATTAACTTATGACCTTTGTAGTCTTATTTTATGAATTTTAAAGACTTTCTTTTTGTTTTAGACCAAGTTTTAGACAGTTTTAGACAGACAAAAAAAAAATGCCAAAAATCGAGCCGAAGTTTGAGTTGGCGTTGAGGAGGACGATTTTCTATTCAGTTCTGATTGTCATTTATCTTTTTCTTGGTGCTACCATTTTGTCGTTGATACGACCACCACGATATGACAAGGTTTGGATGAAGTTTTAGATAAATAAACAGATTTCAAGTTAGTGAGAGTGATTTGCGTTGGCATCAGCTTTAATTCAAATTGATAAACCTATTATTTTGGTTGTGGGACCCTTGATACGCGCGCCGCCCCTTTGCCATTGGCAATCCAACTTTGAGCTCAAATATCTTGATGTTGGGCGATCCAATTGAAATAGTTTTTGTACCAATCGACAGAGAAAAACTTGGTGCATCTAATGATACTAAGAATGTTGATATTGGACCGCCCAACATCAAGACATTTCAGTCCAAAGTTAGATTGCCAATGGCAAAAGGGGCGGAGCGACGGACTTTTATCCGCGCCTGCCCTCCTTGCCCTTGGGAATCCAACTTTGAGCTCAAATTTCTTGGTCTTGGGCTCTCCAATTGAAATAGTTTTTGTACCAATCGACAGAGAAAGACTTGGTGCATCTAATGATATCAAGAATATTTAAATTGGACAGCCCAACACCAAGAAATTTGAGCTCAAAGTCAGATTGCCAATGGCAAAAGGGACGGGGCGCGTATAAAATGTTTGAAAACCAATTATTTTATCAGCATAAAGTATCGTTGTATCATTCAGGGATCACTGGACAAAATGGAGCGGATAGACGTGAAACGAGCCGAGCTGCTGAACGTTTTATGGGCAGAAACACTCGCAAAATCCGAAAATGATTGGGAAGAGTTGGCAAATCAGAAAATGGAAGCATATGAAAAGGCAAGTGATTGAATGTTGTTTAATAAATGTTTAATAAATGAAACAAAGCTTAAAGCAATAGAGTTTATAAGAAAAAATAGCTTTTTCTTTCGTATGAATGGTAATTCAATGTAAATTTCCAAATTTTAGGCTCTTCTCTCGAGCGCTTCCTCGTTGGTCGAGCAAAGGGATTTCTCGTTTTGGGGCCACTTTGAGCGATCGTTTGCGATGATCACAACGATTGGTTTGTTTTTAGTAGTTAACTATTGATTGATTGATCTATTGATCTAACTATTGATAGCCAAATATCGAATCTAGCTTCAATTTTCGTTTATAGGACCGATCGATTGTCGGGAATTGTCAACATTCGCGAAAATCTTCTGTTTCATCTACGCACTTCTTGGTGTCCCGTTAACGCTTCTCTACTTGGAGAAATGCAACCAAATGGCCTCATCGTTGTGCTCAACGGTTAGTGAACTTTCAACTATTTGACACGAAAGACAAGATTATTTCTAGGACCACTTTAAGCCATGCCTTACTAGAAATGGGAAAATTCCAAGCCGAACCTAATTCCACTTTCGTTTTCTTCGCCGATTCTTGGCCGATCGCTCTGAAATTTTGCCTACAGAAAGGAATCGACCTTTTCAACTTGTAGACAAAATTTCAGAGCAATCCGTCAAGAAACGGCCAAGAAAATGCAGGTGGAATTAGTTTCGGCTTGGAATTTTCCCTTGGAATTATCTATGCCTTACTATGCTCAACTTTTCAGGGAAAGACCCTAGTCGCTGCAACGAGTCTCATCTTCTTTGGAGCAATTATCTATGATATTGTTGAACAGGGATCTGATGATACGGTAAATAAAGGAATTTCTAAAACTAGAAATAGTCTTTAGCCATTTATCGATGCAATGTTCAGTGTCTTCTTACAATTTTCAACGATAGGTGAAGAGGATCCAAGAGTTAGGTGAGGAAGCTGGGTCCGGGTCCACCAACTGCTAAATTTAGTCCCAAACGATGTTTGTTTTTGCTGACTGAATAAGTTCGCTTTATTTGATGACATCAGAATATTCAGTCTACAAGAAACAAAACTCAATCTTGCTAAATTCAGCAAATGCTAAATTTTTTGTTGATTGATGACAATTGTTGTTGATTGATCACATTGGAGAAGTTTGGCGAGCTCTTGCGTTGTTTGCATTGGATCGACTTGAATAAGTTGTTCCAATTCATTACTATCGATAGCTGCCGAGCAATGCCCATGTAGTTCGTCTTCAAGAGGTTCAATACCTTCTCGGAATCGTGCAGACCAGAGCTGGCAGGATCTTTCGGTCAAAACTTGTTCACCAAAAGCGGAACAGATCACGATGTGATTCGTCAGCGTTTTTGCCCATCTTGAAATCGTAGAGAAGACACGCGTGCACAACATTCTTTTGACTTTCTTTCTCCACCATGATCTAAAGCAAATAGCAATTAAAAAGTAAAGGCTTTGACTTAGAAAAAGCGTAAAAATAAAGTAAATATTCAAGAGTACAAAGATACAAAAGAAAATCAAATAAGATTTCCACATTAAAAAATAGAACATTTTATACCGAGTGAAACTTCTTTTACATCAACCTAGTAACGCTCGGTGTACTCTCTTGATTTTCTTCTTTTAGTTCATCAATAAGCATTCGTTTCATAATTTTGCAGTACCCTGTACAACAGACCTGGTGAAGGCAGATCTAGCTTCTGGTCGGCTTTGGACTAGCTGCCGGCTTTGGACTAGCTGCCGGCTTTGGACTAGCTGCCGGCTTTGGACTAGCTGCCGGCATGGACACTGCCGGCTTTGGCGTGCCGGCATTGGACTAGTGCCGGCTTTGGCAGCTGCCGGCATTGGACTAGTGCCGGCTTTGACAGCCGGCTTGGACTAGTGCCGGCTTTGGACGGCCGGCTTGGACCGCTGCCGGCATTGGACGCTGCCGGCTTTGGACGCCGGCATTGGACTGCTGCCGGCTTTGGACTAGCCGGTTTGGCCATGCCGGCTTTGGACTAGCTGCCGGCATTGGACTAGCTGCCGGCATTGGACTAGCTGCCGGCTTTGGACTAGCTGCCGGCTTTGGACTAGCTGCCGGCTTTGGACTAGCTGCCGGCTTTGGACTAGCTGCCGGCTTTGGACTAGCTGCCGGCTTTGGACTAGCTGCCGGCTTTGGACTAGCTGCCGGCTTTGGACTAGCTGACTACTTTAGCGAGCGAAAGTTCTTTTCCATCAATCTAGTAGCATTTAGTAGAATTGCTAAATTGGTAAATCGATTTTGAAAAATTGGTAAATGATAAACGACTAAATCCGTTTAGCAAAATTGCTAGATGGTGAACCGGTAAATGCTAGGTGGTAAATGGTAAATAGTTTGGTGGACCCGGGCCCTGTAATTCTGTAATTAACAGTACATAACAGTCACTTGCAGTATCAGCCTCATTCTTCAATTGTTTTTTCAGAGGCTTTTTCACCTACACTCTGTGCTTATTTGGTCTTTCATTGATGTCGGTGACGTTCATCATTATTCAACAAGAGGTTGATTTGATTTATTTCATTTTTGAATTTATTCTAGTCAATAGTTTGTCTGAGATTCAGAAAAAAGGTAGATATGCACATAAAAATGGATACCTTATTTTCTCTGATAGTAGCGCTCTAGATTCTCAATATCAACCCCATCCTCTATATTTAAGTTGTGCAAAGTTCGTGCAGTGATCGGGTGCCTCGTTGATTCACTCCAGTCAAACCAGCAATGTCGATGATGTCGATTTTACTCGATCCGATCTCGATTACACTTCCGATTCCTAGAAAGCTATAACTTGGTGATCAGAAGTTGTCCCAAAAGCTACCCGAATCATCATTCACGCTCCCGTCCTCGGAATCCTTTGAAGAGCCAAGTTCAAACAAAGCATTCGTTCGTCGGATTACCATTTGCACCAAACGAGAGTGTAGTGAAGCAACGAGATGGTCACGTTCCATTCTTGCCTAATAAGGGGGCTTTATTTTGTTATATAAATCAATTCACAATGGACAGTGTTTTGATCCCAGTCGCCTCTTCTTTATGTACAATCACCGAACGAGCGATGAGTTTTTTGAAGAGTGAAAGAGCGGAAAGACCAAGGAGGAAAGCCGCGTCTTCCATGTCTAAATTTGAAAGAATTTTCGAAACAATAGAACTACGACTAGTTGCAATTTCTGCGTACAATTTTCAAATAGGTGCCATTCAAATACAATTTTATTATTAAACTTTAGTGCTTTAGAAGCTTTGAAAGGATATGCTTAGAATGGTTAGAATGGTTAGAATGCTAGAATGCTAGAATGCTAGAATGCTTAGAGTGCTTAGAGTGCTTAGAATGTCTAGAATGCTTAGAATGCTTAGAATGCTTAGAATGCTTCGAATGCTTCGAATGCTTAGAATAATGCTTTCAGAAATCAAACCATTGAGATTCTCAATATCAACCCCATCCTCAGTCTCGTAGAACATCAGATTTTTCAAGAGAGCACATGCGGCCAAGATTCTCAAAACGTCATCAAAAGGAAGACATAGCGTGCTAAAGTTTTTCGTGTAACTTTAACCATTGAGCTTACCATTGAGCTTTAACCATTGAGCTTCGAATTTCTGACAGTCGAATGCTACTCGCGGATCCATTGCCCAAACGGAAGCCAGCAATACGGAACCTTTCTGAAATTCAACCATTCCGTGAATTCCCTTATTCGGCTCTAGATTTTGCGTTGTTGAACCTTTTTCAGTTGGACCCATTTGAGAAGCAATTGTAGCAAGGAGCAAAGTTGAACATCGTCTAGAGGAGGCCTCTGAAATAGGCACTTTACAATTATTTAAGACTACATCGTGCTTACCGTATTTCCTTAGTAATGCATCCGCTAAACAGCGTCGCCTAAATTGCTCGAAATCTCGAGAACCGCTCCATATCTCTAAATTTGGCTCCTTATCTCTATAACTTTGGTTCCTTATCTCTCTAAATCTTACTTCCCGTATTTCCCCTAAACAGCGTCGCCTAAATTCCTCGAAATCTCGAGAACCGTTTATCAGAACCTATCGATGTGGGGTCGGAAAATGTAGTTGACGATGAGATCTTGTGGGGGATTTGAGTGTTGAGCTTCAGCAATAGCTTGGAAACCAACTCGGCTCGCCGGGGTGCACTACTATTTGAGAAACTACGGTAACAAGATTAGGCCTGGATTAGTGCTATTTCATAGAATGTTATTAGTACAGTATAAAGTCGGAAAAAATTGGTCAACAAATTGCAGATTGAAAAAATAACATCACGTTTCGAGCTACAGTTTTCATTTCTGTTTGGCAAAGCAGAAAGATGGGCTAGCGAAGCAAAATCAAGGAGTATGGATCGGGTTGATGAAGAGGTTTGCATTTTTAGCACTACTAATATAAATGCCGCACCCTGTACTTACGCCATGGGTTTTTCGAAGTTATTTACTAAAGAGATGATTTAACAAGCGATCATCTTGACTCATTGATTGACAAGCTAAATTCTTTTAGTCGTAAGGCTAAAGCAAGCCTATTGCCAATCAATATCTAACCAAAAAGTGCTATAAAACTTAGCCTGGTTGTTTTCTTGAGCTATAAGCTTGAGTTTTCTTGAGCTTGAGTTCAAGTGTTTCTAATGTTGGTTAGGGATGGCTAAGGATGGCTAAGGATGGCTAAGGATGGCTAAGGATGGCTAAGGATGGCTAAGGATGGCTAAGGATGGCTAAGGATGGCTAAGGATGTCTAAGGATGGCTAAGGATGGCTAAGGATGGCTAAGGATGTCTAAGGATGGCTAAGGCTGGCTAAGGATGGCTAAGGATGGCTAAGGATGGCTTGGCGAGGCTTCAGTGAAATTCTAAATACCACATCAACGCCTAGTTCTTTCAAAGCATCAGTAATCAATAGCTGGAATCAATAGCAATCAATGTCTAACCAAAAAGAGCTATAAAACTTAGCCTGGTTGTTTTCTTGAGCTAAATCGAAGTTCAAGTGTTTCTAATGTTGGCTAAGGATGGCTAAGGATGGCTAAGGATGGCTAAGGATGGCTAAGGATGGCTTGGCGAGGCTTCAGTGAAATTCTAAATACCACATCAACGCCTAGTTCTTTCAAAGCATCAGTAATCAATAGCTGAAATCAATAGCTGAAATCAATAGCTGGAAAAAACTTTTGAGTTGAAATTGTACAAGAAATTGTACAAGAAACTATAAACTAATTTTTCCAGGACGAAGAAGGCGATTGGTAGATCGATTGGTAGAAAAAAAGTGGGATTTAGGAGAAAACTTTCAAATTTTCATCACTGCCTTTCTTTTCTTTCACTTTTTCATCTCTTTTCTGCTTTAAACAAATCAAAAAGTTGTCTTAAAATTGAAGATTTCTATAGTTCTATATTCTATATTCTAATTTCTTTTTTCCATTTTTCGCCATTTTATTGCTTTCTTGAGAGAATTTTTATTGATATTGATTAAGGAGAAAATTGACAAATATACAAATACAAATACAAAATTTGTACAAAACAAATTTGTACAAAACAAAAAGCACTCAATGGAAATGAGATCGAAATATTCGACAATTTGGAGGGAAATGTTCACTTGCAAAAAGAAATAAACAAAAAAAAAATCCCGTTACTGAAAGAAAAAAAAACCCTGTGAGCCACCAGTTGAGAGATTGAAAACAAGAAAAGTAAACACGAGAAAAGGCAAAGGTTTTTTGTATATAGGTATGGTTTTCAAATTTGGCATTAAGATAAGGGATTTGTGTGCAAAGGAAAGTGTTGTAGGCTAGAGTTTTGAGCGTACTTTGGTACTTTGGTACTTTGGTACTTTGGTACTTTGATACTTTGGTACTTTGATACTTTGGTACTTTGGTACTTTGGTACTTTGATACTTTGGTACTTTGGTACTATGGTACTTTGGTACTTTGGTACTTTGGTACTTTGGTACTTTGGTACTTTGGTACTTTGGTACTTTGGTACTTTGGTACTTTGATACTTTGGTACTTTGATACTTTGATACTTTGGTACTTTGATACTTTGGTACTTTGGTACTTGGTACTGATACTTTGGTACTTTGATACTTTGATACTTTGGTACTTTGATACTTTGGTACTTTGGTACTTTGGTACTTTGGTACTTTGGTACTTTGGTACTTTGGTACTTTGATACTTTGGTACTTTGGTACTATGGTACTTTGGTACTTTAGTACTTTGGTACTTGGGTACTTGGGTACTTGGGTACTTTGGTACTTGGGTACTTTGGTACTTGGGTACTTTGGTACTTGGGTACTTTGGTACTTTGGTACTTGGGTACTTGGGTACTTGGGTACTTGGACTTGGGTACTTGGGTACTTGGGTACTTGGGTACTTGGGTACTTGGGTACTTGGGTACTTGGGTACTTGGGTACTTGGGTACTTGGGTACTTTGGTACTTGGGTACTTTGGTACTTGGGCACTTTGGTACTTGGGTACTTTGGTACTTGGGTACTTTGGTACTTGGGTACTTTGGTACTTGGGTACTTTGGTACTTGGGTACTTTGGTACTTGGGTACTTTGGTACTTGGGTACTTGGGTACTTGGGTACTTTGGTACTTGGGTACTTTGGTACTTGGGTACTTTGGTACTTTGGAGCATAAACGCGCTGCTTCTGGTAAACTCAATCAATATAAAAGTGACTTTTTTGTGACATAAAAGTGACAATAAAAAGCACAGTTTTCTTCAATTTTCTTCAGTGTTCAGAAGGCGCAGAAACGCGCACCTTCTGGCGCACACGGGAAAGTCTTTATATGTACTTTTCTGCGTCAGAAAACGCACAAAAAAAGCCACTTCTGGAACACTCAATGAGAAAGGAGTACGGTGAAAGTTTTTGCGTACTCTGCTCGTGTAAACATGCGACTCCTAGTACACGGGAAAACACTATCCTTGCACAAAATCTCAGAAATTCATGTTTGAGCTGCGAAAATTTTTTTAGAAAACAATACAGTACAAAAAGGGGTGCTTAACGGTGAGGGGAGCGATTATTGGAGGGCCGGGGAGGAGGTCAACTCTTTGGCCAACTCGCAGCTCAAGTTTAAACACCTTAAACTTGTCAGCTTGGAAAGCTTTGATAAGATTTAGATAGCTTAAAACGCTAGCTTTCCGAAAATATTCGTTTTATCAAAAGCTACTAACAAAAACCTATCTAAAATCGGTCTGTAAAAACTCGACCCCCTGACAATCGCTCGTCCCCGCCGATAACCGTAAAGAGGCCAAAAAATTGCAAATCTTTTGTCTTCTGAATAACATTTCATCAGAATATAATAAGGAAATTATGTTGTTAAATTGAAGAATTTTGAAGCAGCTGAACTGTGCTCAAAAAGCAGCTGAACTGTGCTCAAACGTATCCTTTCTAGTGCACTTGATTCTCGGATTTTCTTGAAAACAAGGTTACTTGACTAGAAAGGAGAAAGATAAGCTTTATGCTTTGATGAGTGCGCCAGAAAGCTTGCTTTAAAGTTTTTTTTTTGAGTAACAAGTAGATGGCTTCAAAGCTAAGGCTTGCTCAAAGCTAAAGACTTGCTTTCCCATACAAATCACTTCATAAAGCTTTATGAATAGATAAAGATATTGAAATTGAATGAAAGATATTGTAAAATTAAAAATTGACTACGAGTGAAGAAGTTTTTGTCGTTCCAATTGTTGTAACATCGAGTGTTTCTCGTAATCCCAGCAATTCGACGAGAAACGCGCCGTTGTGTTTCCCGTTGAGGCGTACGTTTTTGCCCTGAAATTTTCTCTGTAATCGATAAATGATAATCGATAAATGAAAGCGATAATCGATAATCGATAACCGATAATCGATAACCGATAATCGATAACTGCTAATCGATAGCTGCTAATCGATAACTGCTAATCGATAACTGCTAATCGATAACTGCTAATCGATAACTGCTAATCGATAACTGCTAATCGATAACCGCTAATCGATAACTGCTAATCGATAATCGATAATGTAAATTGTTAATCGATAAACTGTTAATAGTTGAAAAGTTTTGAAACCAATAAAGAACCGAAAAAAAGAACGCAAAAAAGCAAGCTGAGCAAGCAAGCCGTTTTTGGGGATCATGCAAAGGATGGAAGGCTTAAAAATACTGTAAATGTCAAAAGCTTATTCATTAAAGTAAACCAGGAGAAAGCTATTTAGTCAACAAGACTGAAAATCTATTGTTTTGTTGAAGAATTTAGTCAACAAGACTGAAAATCTTTTGTTTTGTTAAAGAATTTGAAAGATATTCAGTCCAGAAAGCTAGCTGAACGCTTTCTTCTGGTATAAGTAATGAAAAAGTCCACTGACACTTTGCATTAAACTTGTTCCCATAATTTGACAGTTTTCTACTCATCCCAAAACTCACAATTTCTGTTTTTTAGAAATCTCTGAAGGTTCAGAGAGCGCTGAACCAGTCGTTCGTCCTGTCAAATGCAGATTGTTTATTTGCAAAACGTTAGACTCAATTTATAGATGAGAGGTCTATTTTTGGATGATAAATAAATGGTAAATAATAATAAGACATGCGTAGAAGCTAATTTGCTAATAAAATAATGATTTAATAGCTAATAAAGCTAATAAAGCTAGTAAAATGTAAACCTAAAAGTTTCCCAAGTAAAGCTAAGCTAAAAGCATAAGTTTGCAAATCCCAGTCCCTTAGAATACAGTAAGTGTTCCGTCAATAAGACTGAATAAGAGATAGCCTAGTGTGTGTTGAAGTGTGATTATCAAAGTCCAGAGTCAAAACCCGGAGTCAAAATCCGGAGGCAAAGCCCGGAGTCAAAACCCGGAGTCACCGGTGTATAACTTTTCCCTTAGCCAAGCTCGAAAGCAATCACAAAAGCTCACTCGGTGCACTTGGACGAAACGGCGAGATGCAGCTTTGGTGACCTTTTTGTGTCGAATGGAGCACCGAGCGGGGAAACCGTCGGGATCAACACCGAAGTGACGTCCTGAAATCGATAATCTTTTAAGAAGCTTGTAAAAACTCTAAAGTATCGTTCGATATATTGATTGGATTTTGATTTGGATCAAATTTAAGTCTCTGAGGACTCTGAGCAAGAGCTCTGAGGCACCAGAGCGCTAGGTGCGCACTAGGAACGCTAGGTGCGCACTAGGAACACTAGGTGCGCACTAGGAACGCTAGGTGCGCACTAGGAACGCTAGGTGCGCACTAGGAACGCTAGGTGCGCACTAGGAACGCTAGGTGCGCACTAGGAACGCTAGGTGCGCACTAGGAACGCTAGGAGCGCACTAGGAACGCTAGGAGCGCACTAGGAACGCTAGGTGCGCCTCTACTTTGTTCTCGGACAAACGCGAGCTTTCTGGCACACTGATTTGTTAAACCTGATCCAAGCCAGAAGCTGCCCGTTTGTCCCAACACAAAGTCCACACAAAAGAGAATCCAGTGCGCTAGATACCGTGCATCTGCCAGAGCACAAAGTACATCTAATTCACATCGAAAGTTTCCTTTTTTTCAAAAACTTTTGATCAATATATCGACACGAACTCTTGTATTAAATCGCTCAAAAATTTGAAGCCATGCTGGGGGGAAATTCGAGCAGAAAAACTCACTAAATAAATCTAGGAAAGAAAAAATTGTTAGAGTGAGTACGACGGATGGTTGCAGGGAATTTGAAGAGTCAATTTGAGCAAAAAAATCTCTACTATTTTCATAAGTTTTCCACTATTTTTCGTACATTTCACTAAACTTCTCGATTTGGCGAAAAGTGGTGAGAGAGATCTGAAAAATGAAAAAAAAACGATGGACTTGGGTGAGCGAAGATTTTTGCGGGAAATTCGTCATATCGAAACGGCAAATTCTCACCCAAATTCCGGGGAAATGAAAGAAAAATGGAAATTTTTGAAGAATTTATAGAATAGAGGATGGATAGAGTGCTTTTGAGGGGGTTTATTTGACATAAACGCCGGGTGTCTGGCTTACTGGTTTGATCACTTGGCTCTTACATATTTTCCGGGTAATTTGCACGGGTCGTCACGCTTTGAAGGCCTATAACTTTGCCCAGAGATCATATTTTTGCTAACTTTTTATATCATTGTACAGCTGACATTTTAGGCTTTTAAATGATACCAAATAGCGCTTGATTGAATTTTTCATTCCCATGCAAACAAGGGGACACGACACCCGAATTGGATAGGCCTCATTTGCTCAAAGTTGGCTCTGATTTTCTTGAACTGGATTAACCAATCAAGCGCTATTTGGTATCATTCGAAAGTCTAAAATGTCAGCTGTACAATGATATAAAAAGTTAGCAAAAATATGATCTCTGGGCAAAGTTATAGGCCTTCAAAGCGTGACGACCCGTTCAAAATACCCGAATTTTTCGAAAATACCCGAAAACTAACCAAGCGCCGATCACTTTATACCGATTGGTTCTTATTTTGAGCTCTGGATCGGAAACACACCACTTCTGGCATACTTCTGGCATCGCAATGTTTTAGTTTCCTTGGATATCAAATGCTTATTTCTAGTGAAAGCTAAAGAATCGCGTGCGCAAAAAAAGATGCGTTTGTATTTTGTACTTGTTTTTTGTTTGCAAACGCACCCTTTCTAGCGGACGAAGTTCTTCTTTTTTCTTGAAATATTCATTAATATCACAAGGAATTTAAAAAAAACTGAAATCCAGTGTGCTAGAAGAAAGTGTTTTCAATTTAAGCTCACAGTACAGGCTAATTATCGATTAGATTCTTAAATTCATTTCAAAAGGATTTCAAAAAGGTTCCAAAAAAGAAGATTTTTGATTGTTTTGATTGTTTTGATTGTTTTGATTGCAAAAAGATTGCTTTAATAAGTCTAAATCAGGATTTGGACTGATTAAAGGCTTATTTGGACTTATTAAAGGCTTATTTGGACTGATTAAAGGCTTATTTGGCCTTATTATTATTCTTAAAATACTACTAAAGTTTACCAGTTTACCAGCGTTTATGTCCATTCAAATGACAATTGAAATCACTTACCGTTTCTGATCCAAATTGTGTCATTTTGTACAAAGCGGCACCGCATTTTGTCGAAACGATGAAATTCTTCACGGATTTCCGGAAACGCTTTCCCCAAATGATGAACACCCAAAAATTTGAGGAACAATTGAGAACGAGGAGGAAATTCGAGATATCGACAAAGAGTGAGGCAAGTGGACTCGACATAAACGTCTCGGCGCCGACCAACTGAAAGATCGATTGGTAAAATGGTAAAGAAGATTATGATGACTGAAAGATTGTGATGATTAAGTTGATAAAGGAGTCAACTACAATTGATATTAGATTAGTCAACAATCTGATGAGAATAAGAAACTAATAAGCCTCTCTTTTCTTCAAAATTTTCCAAAAGCCAAACCATAGATCTTTCTGATATTTTAGTATGATAATTATCAAAGATATTAACATTATTGTACAAAGTTTGAACTCAATTTGATGGCTAGACGTTGAGAAAGAGTCTTGTGATAGCTCAGAGTGATAAATGATAAATGATCAACGATGAATGGGTTGAGAGAAAGCTTTTGCGCGAGTCTAGTTGCTATTTTTAAGATTCGAAGTTGAAGATTTTCAACCGTTCAACTGATTTGGTGGCAAATTCCCTTTAAATGTAAAGATATTCAATTTACCAACTTACTAAATTGTTACTAGAGCGTGTTCCTCGCGTAATTACTCGAGTAAAATTTGCATGAGTAATCTTTACTCGATTAATCGGCGTTTTTGGTCGAGTAACTACGAGTAATCCTCTTTACACGTCGAGTAAATTGAATATCTTTACATTTGAAGGGAATTTGCGACCAAATCAGTTGAACGGTTGAATATCTTTAAAAGGAGCGGTATATAAGGCGGGGCTCGTGATTTTCGTGCTAATTTTTTTGCAATAATTCTCGTTAAAAGTATGGTAACTTTTCCTAAGCGTGCGTTTTAAAAAAGGCCTTACTTGCGAGGAGCACAGTCTAATTGTTATACTAACTGTTACACAACTAACCTACTAACTACTTATTGGGTTGGTGAATTGAAAACTGTGGGCTATTGTCATATGTCACAGTTTGAGCACTTTCTTCAAAACAAACCCATTTTGGTGTCAATGGAAAAGTTGTAGAGAATCAAAAATGAAGTTGATATCCAAATTTTCAGAACGATTCAAAAACTGGTTTTCAAGAAATACCAAATTTACGAATTTTCACAAAACTTGCAACAAAACTTGCAACAAATCTTGTATTTTAAGCGAAACTACTAGGTGTATCTTTTTGGAAATTTGGCTATAAGCCTAATTTTTGATTCTCTACAACTTTTCTATTGACACGAAAATGGGTTTCTTTTGAAGAAAGTGCTCAAACTGGGATCTCCAGTCTCCATCTCCAGTCCTCCATTTTTGAGTCTCACACTTGTCTCACACACAAACCAAAATCCTACTACGAAAGAGGAATCCGCAAATTGCCTGTAAAATGGGCAGAAGTCGTCAATAATAATGGAAATTATTTGGAATGAATCGATGGTTTTATGTTGAATAAATTTTAGTTCAAAGTCCGGTTCAAAGTCAAAGTTTTCAATTCACCAACCCAATACATACCACTAGAAAGTTGTTTTGTACTGCTGAAACTTTGTAACATTGTTGGACCAAAATTACAAATTTCTTTGCCACTACTTGAAATGATTTTACCCAGCTGTGGATTCGTTACCAGTTTCTCATTTCTATAATTTCCAAAAGCCCCCTTTTTTAGATATGTGCTTGTTTTGATTTTCCCAACCCATTCTCTTTAACTGACTCGCTTTTCCTTAAGTCTCCTAAAGACTCAAAGCTTTCGCTTTTCTTGTTTTTTCTTCTTTTTTTTCCTTTTTTGCTCTTTTCTACTCATCCTCCGCATAATTCATTGACTTCCCACGCTTCTCTGTTCAACTTTTCCTTTGTCTCAAAATTTGCAATCCCCTTGAGAGCCTTCAGAAACTAGATTCAATTTTTCAATTGAATAAATTATGCAGAAATGTTTTTAGATGCTGACGTTTCGTAAAAAAGACTACACAGGTGCTTTTTTAAAGATCTTTGCGTGTCAAAAAGTCATTAGAGTTCCGCATTGGAGTCAAAAAGTCATTAGAGTTTCTGGAGTTCCGCAAGAACTTTGATCATCAAGTGTTCGTTTGACTCACATTTTCTAGTAGATCGGCCACTGTGGGCAAGATGTCCGAGATCAAGAATTTGGCGATTACCAGCACCAACATGATGTTTGCCTTGTGCTCTTTTCTGAAGATGACTTGATTTGATTGATAAACTGGAAGCGACAGTACTAAATAGTTACAGTACCCAGCTACAGTGCTCAATAGTTACAGTATCCGGCTACAGTATCCAATAGCTAGAGTACCCAGCTACAGTACCCAATAGCTACAGTACCCAATAGCTACAGTACCCAGTTACAGTACCCAATAGTTACAGTACCCAGCTACAGTGCTCAATAGTTGCAGTATCCGGCTACAGTACCCAATAGCTAGAGTACCCAATAGTTACAGTATCCAATAGCTAGAGTACCCAGCTAGAGTACCCAGCTAGAGTACCCAGCTACAGTACCCAATAGTTACAGTACCTAGCTACAGTACCCAGCTACAGTACCCAATAGCTACAGTATCCAATAGCTAGAGTACCCAGCTACAGTACCCAAGAGTTACAGTACCTAGCTACAGTACCCAATAGCTACAGTACCCAATAGCTACAGTACCCAGTTACAGTACCCAATAGTTACAGTACCTAGCTACAGTACCCAATACCTACAGTCGGTACTCATTGTCATCTTTTACTTTCACTAAACACTTCATCCAATCCAAACCTGCTATAGACTGTCGTCTTCGTCTTGCACCGTCGATCAATGTCCAAATTTGGTGGGCAAAGTTGTCGCCTTTGCGCGACAGCATTCCGGAGCTCGATCGAGATCCTCGCCGTGAGGGCACAAAGGAGAAGGCATGGGCACAAAGTGACGAACAGCATTGCCAATATCACATGGTACACAGACCAATAGAGGCCATCCTGGAAAGTAATCATTTGCCGTTGTTTCCTGTCGAACTAGCATTGATTTTAATACGATACACAAGTTAAGTGAGTCGTTTGTAAAACTTGCAATTATTGCATACTGCTCGTTGATGAATTTAACCTATTGTCTATTGTAGAATTTGAGTTTTTCAGTGTTTATTAGGACCTAGGTCCATTTTTAAACATTTCCAGCTTTCCAAAACCAAAACCAAAACCCTGTTTACCCCAGAAAAAACCACTTGACCATCTCGTCCTCATCCTCATCTCATTCGATGATTTTCGAACCCCCACTTCTCTTTTATTTTTCAAATTCTTGGAACCTTCTTCGGCCCTTAATAATCCAAGTTTTTCCCTCTCAAATTTCTCATTCAATCTTTGCAAAAGAAAGTTTTTTTTGAGTTTTTTAGACAAATATTTCATGAGCAAGGGAAATTGGGGCGATTTCCTCACACATTTTTTTTTGAGTTTCTGTAATTGGAAAGAACTTGGGATAATTGCAAGTCCAAACCATCGATTTGTTGAGATTTTAAGTAAGTAAGTAAGTAAGTAAGTAAGTAAGTAAGTAAGTAAAAAGTTAGTAAAAAGTTAGTAAAAATACCTGATACAGATTGGTTCTCGCGATTTGCGGAATACAGTACTCTTCGCCGGTGCGGCGATCCGCGCCGCAAACCTGAAAGTGGAATTTGACATTCAGCAATTAAATGTTAACTCAAATTAAATAGTAAATTAAATTAAAGTAAGTATAGAAAAGTTGTACATTTCGAGCGTCGTCCCCTCTGCCGCCAAAGTCCTAAGTCTCCCCCTACCAGGATGGCCTGGTAGGGGACACAAACAAATCCAATGCTCTAACGATTCATTAGATCATTAGACTTGTTTAAATGTAAGAAATAAAAAGATAACTAAGCCAGTCAAAAAAGTTAACTTTGAAGAAAGTTATGGGCAAAAAACATCAAAAAAGTGTTCACCTAGGGGGACACTTTAGGGACACTTGGGGGGGGGGCACTTAGGGGGGACACTTGGGGGCACTTAGGGGGGACACTTGGGGGCACTTGGGGGGACACTTTAGGGGGCACTTAGAGGGACACTTGGGGGGCACTTTAGGAGGCACTTTAGGGGCATTTAGAGGGACACTTGGGGGATACTTGGGGGCACTTTAGGGGCATTTAGGGGGCACTTAGAGGGACACTTGGGGGATACTTGGGGGCACTTTAGGAGGCACTTTAGGGTCATTTAGGGGGCACTTAGTGGGACACTTGGGGGCATTTAGAGGGACACTTGGGGGACACTTAGGGGGCACTTAGTGGGACACTTAGTGGGACACTTGGGGGCATTTAGAGGGACACTTGGGGGACACTTAGGGGGCACTTAGAGGGACACTTGGGGGCACTTAGTGGGACACTTGGGGGCATTTAGAGGGACACTTGGGGGACACTTAGGGGGCACTTAGAGGGACACTTGGGGGACACTTGGGGACACTTGGGGGCACTTAGTGGGACACTTGGGGGCACTTAGGGGAGCACTTGGGAAGCAGAGGAGGCACACACTCGAAATGTATAAGTAAAGTTACCTAAATTAAAGTAAATTGAAATTAAAATTGAAGAACGTCTCGATTTTTAAAGCTTTCAAGGTACCTCTTCAACGTGAACCTCGAAGAAACGAGGAACTGAGAAAAGGACGGCCAACAGGGAAACCACCAACATTAGACGCTTCACGCGGCTGGAAATACGATAATTTCTGCTATTATCTATTAAAATACTATCCGAATGTACTCATAAATAAGTTTTAAAAAACACTTAACTCCCTCTAGAGTAAGGGAGATCGAGTACTTTGAGGTGTAATGGTTAGCACAGTTGCCCGGTAAGTGGTCACGGGTTCGAGTCCCAGCGGCCCACGAGTTTTTTGATTTGCTCTAGTTTCAACTAAACTCTAGACCTTAAAAATACTTGACTGAGCTTTAAAGTTGGGTATATGGTATCTAAAATACTTAACAAAGCTCACCTGCGTTTCCCGATCGCTCGATGTTTCAATGGTTGACACAGCGCCAGATATCGGTCGATTGTCAAAGTCAAAACGATCCAGACTGAGCCTAAATATAAGCTTTGTTCAAAATTTGATTATGGCAACAATAAAAGTCGTTATAAATGTTCATTCTAAGCTTTAAAGTTGGGCATACATCCCTAATAAAACATAAAAAGCAAGTGAGAGTTCAACTAGTACTAGTTCTCACTAGTTCACTTTCAAATCCGCTTTCAAAGTCTAATCCTAATTCTAATTCTAATGCTAATTCCAACCTGTATGCGTTGTGTTTGCAAATGTGTACACATAGGGATAGATGTGCACGTAGGAACCATTTGAGACGAGATGGCCGAAGATCAAATTTGGCAAACAGTACAAGAGGAAAGCGTTGCACAAAAGCGCCGTTTGCCACATGGTAAGCGTGACCTGAATGGCTTTTTGAATGACAAGGGCTAAGATCAATTTTCGTAGAATATCAAATCTTGTCACTGACTAGGGAAAGGGACGAACTCAAGGTGAGCTTTTGTCTCGACTAGGCCACTTCAGAACCGAGTATGAGGAATCCGAATCTGGAATCAAAATCTGCCAAATGACTTCAAACAAAAATTTGGGAAAAGAAAAACAAAAAGCTGCAGGGGGAGCGAACCATGACTCTGCGGGCGGCAACCTAATGCACTATCCACTACGTATTTTTTGAAAATGAAAAAGCCTTTTTGTAGCATTCGTTTTGACGCGATCGACATGTTGTAAATTGCTTTAAATATTGGGTTGATGCATAATTATCCGGACTTCTTTTATAAATGATTTTATTTAACAAAAAATAACATAAATAGTTAGAAAAATATGTTTAATTGATTATTCTGGAGCATATTCACCGCCTACATCAATAACTGATTGCCATTTGCTTGGAAGACGATCGATTCCACGAGCGAAGAATAAACGATCTTTGGAGGCAATCCACGCTTTAACATCGTCTATCAAGTCATCCAAATCGTTGTAGATCTTATTTGTTTGCCAATTTTTGAGCGATCGATTGACGTGGTAGTCCGTTGGGGCTTCTCCAGTTCTTTGAGATCGCGAAACGACTCTGCGGCAGACCATCCCTTTTCGAAGTGGTAGAGCATGATATGGCGAAGATGGATATGATTGTCGACACGCATTTTGTTCACTAAAGAATAACGAATATTTAAAAAAAAGAAATAGACAAAAAGCTTTCAAAACAAAAAAGATACAAGCACGCAAAAAGAAGTCCGGATAATTATGCATCAACCCAATACATTAAGGGATGCTTTAAAACCCTCTTTCCTAGACTAGAACAGATGCGTTTATGGCGCCTAGTGGATAACGGATTAGGCTAGCGCTCACAGGATCGCGGTTCGATGCAGCTTCCAGTTTTTTTTTTGCGGCTAAATTTTCAATTGAAGTTTTACACGTCTGAAAAGTCATTTTGGGAGATTTTGATTCTAGATTCGGATACCCGATTCCATAAAGTGCACTAGTTGTCCACAAAAGCCAAAAGCTTACCTTGAGCTCGTGCCTTTCCCTAGTGAGTTCCCTAGTGTTTTCCCTAGTGCAAAATATCACTGTAAACCGGTTGTTTTAGGCGTAGTTTTACAGTAGTTCGGCCTATTTTTCCTGCAAGATTTTTAGAGCAATGTTGCTTGCGCAACAAAGACAAAAAGAGTAAATTGCATAGAATTCAGATATTCAGCGAAGATCTTGACTATCCTGTGACTATTTTTTGAGGCTCACTTGCATCTATAACAAAAATAGATACATTAGTAGAATATTTAAATCATTTACCTATACATTAATCTTCGTTCATGCACAGTTCTTTTTCTTTTTTACTTTTTTGTTGGGTATTTTAGAATTGCTGCTTTCTTGTCTTTTCTTGATCTTTCTTTGTCTATTCTATTGTCTATTCTATTGTCTATTCTATTGTCTATTCTATTGTCTATTCTATTGTCTATTTGTCTTTGTCTATTTTGTTTTCGAACGTATTTTTGGGTATTTTTTCATAAGAAATGAGTCATAAATTTCATCTTCCAATTGAGCGCTAAAATATTCTTAATCATTAGCCCTACTTGTTTTGATGTTTTTGATGTTTTTTTCTTGAGTTTAGTGCAACTATTTCTAGCGGCTGAGGGTGGGGATTTGCAAAATGAGTGTTTTATTTTGGTGAAAAAAATCTCGATTTTCAGCTAGGAGACGAATGAGTGAGTAAAAAGGAAAAAAAAGCTAGATTTCTATTCGAAAAACTTTGTCCATACGCGCATCTTTGAGTTTGTAAGCTTTAAAACTGAAGTAACGTTTCAAGTGTGATGAATTAAATGAATTCAAGTGTGATGAAGTGCAATACTAACTAGTATTAGTAGCAGTTACACTCAAAAACTAGAGTCAGTGGGGAGAGTTTTCCGAGTCAGTACAAAGTTCCAAATCCAAATCAACTCCAAATCAACTCCATTTTCATTTCTCTTCATTTTGACTCGAAATTTAAGGAAATCGGTTGTCTGAGAACGTTTGGAGGAGCTTTGACGGAGCGTTTGACGATCTGGAGGGGATATAACAGCAAAAACTTCGCGAAAATCAAAAAAAACCTCGTCGTGAATGTGTTAAATAATGATATTTGTCTTTAGTTTATGCAAAGTCATAAGTTTACTTCAAGATTTTGGTCTAGAAATGGGTCTAGAAATGGGTATGGAACTGGAAATGTCGTGATTTTGGTCTAGAAATGGGTATGGAACTGGAAATGTCTTAATTTTGGTCTAGAAATGGGTATGGATCTGGAAATGTCGTGATTTTGGTCTAGAAATGGGTATGGAACTGGAAATGTCTTAATTTTGGTCTAGAAATGGGATGGAACGGTATGCTTTCTAGAATGGGTATGGAACTGGAAATGTCGTGATTTTGGTCTAGAAATGGGTATGGAACTGGAAATGTCGTGATTTTGGTCTAGAAATGGGTATGGAATTGGAAATGTCGTAAGTTTGGTCTAAAAATGGGTATGGAACTGGAAATGTCTTAATTTTGGTCTAGAAATGGGTATGGAACTGGAAATGTCATGATTTTGGTCTAGAGATGGGTAAGGAACTGGAAATGTCTTAATTTTGGTCTAGAGATGGGTATGGAACTGGAAATGTCGTAATTTGGGGCTAGAGATGGCTATGGAACTGGAATATGTCTAAAGTTTTTGAAAATTGACCAATTTTGACTAAATCTTGACCAAGTCAAATGAGTAAAATGAACTTTAGATCATGCAAGCTTCATCTCTAGAAGCAACTTTTTCAAAGATCCCCAAACGTGAAAGATTCCCAAGAGTTTTTGTTGTTGCTCAACAATAAAGCCGATCATTTTCTACTTATCGAAATTTCCACCAAAACAACTCTTGATTTCCCCTTCACTCAAATCCATTCATAATTAAAAAACCACGAATTTCCCCTCCTCAAAATAGTAAAGTTGTGCATTTCTCCATTTTCCGCTTCTCATTCATTTTTGCCTCATTGAAAATACATCTAGTTGGGCTATGATCGCTTTCTTTTAACGCTCAAAAAGTCTCTTTCTGAAGTCTGCCAACAACAGACTAAAAACTCGTCATGAGAAGCCAAGGAAAAGGATTTGAGATTTTTGAAATCTGAAAATCTGATTTGAGATTTGGATTTGAGAGATTTGGATTTGAGACTTGGAATTGAGATTTGGATTTTAGAGATTTGAATTTGAGAGACTTGGATTCGAGATTTGGATTTTAGAGACTTGGATTTGAGAGACTTGGATTTGAATTTGAGAGATTGGGATTTGGATTTGAATTTGAGAGACTTGGATTTGAGAGACTTGAATTTGAGAGACCTGGATTTGGATTTGAGAGATTTGGACTTGAATTTGAGAGATTTGGACTTGAATTTGAGAGCTTTGGGTTTAAATTTGAGATTTGGATTTGAATTTGAGAGATTTCAATTTGGATTTCAATTTGAGAGACTTGGATTTGAGATTTAAATTTGAGATTTAAATTTCAAGTGTCTACTCACTAAGTAGTATTGAATAGCCGGTGTGCCGGTTCGTTCGCATCGAAGGAAAATGAAAATCGAGAAGAGATTGAGCACAACACCTGGAAAGGCAACGGATTTGCACTTGCATTTTGTTAATTTGCTAATTTCTTTGTTTATTTCTTTGTTTGTGAACATTTTCTTAGCAATTTAACAATAACATTTTTGCTAAATGTAAACAAAATGATTGAATAGCTTTAAGATTTAACTAGAGTAAGATATTCAGTTATTCGAAAGACCCTTACTTACTTAAAATAGCCAACTCTAATGAAATGGCAATTCTTTAGACTTAAAAGCTGTGAAAACAGACATCACTTGTTACTAGTTTATAAGAAAATAAGCTTTATGAAGGTTTATGAAGGCTTATGAAGAAAATAAGCTTTATGAATCACTTCTTTTTCCCAACTCACCCGTAATGACGAAAGCAGCGGTGAGATATCCATTGATGATGTGAGAGAACATTTCAACGAGAAGCGCTAATAGAGAAGTGTCGTCAATCTCGGTCACCGTTGGGTCCATCCTAGAAAGTTGAGATGATTTTGAGTAAGCTTTTAAATAGTTAGGCAAAAGATTTTTAGATAAACATTAAGAAAACAAGCTTAAGATAAGATCTCAAGATCTACAAACAGCGCATTACTTTTATAGCTATCTTTGCGACTATCAAGAGCCTCAAGAGCGCAAAGGTTAGGAAAGAAAGGTAAGAAAGAGCTGAAAGGTTTTAAAATTTGAGAGATCTATTAAAGATTTTGGGAGATATAAACCGGCAATAGATAAAGGAGCATAAGCAAAGGGGATCCCAGAGAGAGATTCATGAGCCACGATCACCGCCGCTGTTATGAACCTCAAGATGCTGGTGACGGATGGACAAACGGACGGAACGCCATATATAGTAGTAAACACACAGGAGCAAGAAGGCCCAGAGCCCCCCCCCACCCGAGCCACCAGGGTACCCCCACGTTATTTTCTGGCTTGCATTCTTTTGAGAGCTGCATAGTAGAAGCAGAACTTACTCTACTATACTAAAAACAGTTAGATATCTGAAGATATAGATAGCTATAATTGTAGAGATAGATATGGCTAGCTTTCAATAGTTGGATTGAACTTGAATTGAATGAATATTCAATGTTTAGCACAAGAAAATGTTGACTTCTTGGCTGATTTTCTTACAGGGATCTATATACCCAAGTCCAAGCCAAGCCCAAGCCAAGCCCAAGCCAAGCCCAAACCAAGCCCAAACCAAGCCCAAGCTTTCAATAGTTGGATAGAACTTGAACTGAATCAATCCTCAATGTTTAGCACAAGAAAATGTTGATTTCTTTGCAGATTTTCTTTCAGTGATTTATATACCCAATCCAAGCCTGTAGAAAAGTCAGAGTTTCCAGAAAAGTCAACGATTCCAAGAGGATTAAAAGTAAATGATGAGATAAACAAATCCTTTGTTTATTTTTATTATCAAGACTATTCAAAAGTTTTTGGAAGTGAAGAGAATCCCCGGAATCCGTTCATGAAAGAGAATAGAAACTAAAGGCCAAAAATCCAAACAAATTGCTCATCTCTTTCTCACTTTTTCTCATAATTGTAGGCGTCTTTTCAAATTGGATTTGAGCTTTCCAATAGATTAACTTATTCTATTCAAAAAAAAGAGATTATGATTTGAAGTTTTTGAACAATTCAAACAATTCAAACAATTCAAACAATTCAAACAACTTGAACAACTCCTACAAGTTGACAAATTGGTTAACTAAACGCAACAAGATTCAGAGATCAAAGGTACGCAAGGTACTTGTTGAAAAGGAGCTAATTAACATGATCAAATCGAATTCTAGTCTTCAACTCTCATGCGTGAATTCGTGAATGATGAGAGAGTGTAAAATTCGAGGATCTGTCTCGGGAAAGTGCTTCATTTTCCGTGAGCTAGTGTGCCAGAAGCCGTCACCCAATTGCCGTACTTTTCCGTTTCCCCAACTATCACCAAAAGCTATCAAGTCAATGCTAAACGATGGCTACCGTAGTTTGACCCTATTTTTAGCCTTTTCCTGTTTTTCTGAGAGAGAAATCATTGTTTTTTTGAATGAAAAAAGTTTATTCCTTTCATTTTCTCCGGTTTTGAAAAGGTTTGAATTGTTCAACTGTCAATTGTTGCTTGACAGAAACTTGTTTTGTGTACCGAAACTTGACAAATACACCAAAGTACACTCAAAAGTTGCGACATCAACGCCGGCTCTCAACCAGGAATGCTACAGGTTTGAGCTGGGTCCTATGGTTAGTCCAGGAACAACTATGTAACTAAAGATCAAAGAGATAACTTTTATATGAATGTAAAGTCAAGGAAAGACTTTGACAAAGCTTTTTGTATCATTTTTTTGGTCCAAAATGGCCTAGGCCAGGTTAGTTATAATAAAAAAGTAAAGGAAGAAAGCAAGAAAGCAAGAAAGCAAGAAAGCAAGAAAGAAAGAAGAAAAATTAGATATCCGGAGACAGGATTGAACCCTCGACCTTTTGCTTTCCTCGACCGCGACCTTTGAATTGCTCTAACCACTAAGCTATCCGGTACCTTAACTTGTCGAGAGAAAGAAGGAAAGACGAGGAGGAAGAAGAAAGGAAGAAAAGGCTGTACTAAATAAGGTTGTACTTTCAGGTCAGATCAATTGAAAGCCAAGAAGAAAGAAAGAAAGAAAGCCAAGAAGACAGAAAGTCAAGAAGAAAGAAAGCCAGGAAGAAAGAAAGCCAAGAAGAAAGAACGCCAAGAAGAAAGAAGGTCAAGAAGAAAGAAAGTAAGATAAAAAGAAAGAAAGAAGGAATCCAGTTCAGTTCAGTTCAGTTTAGGAATCAATTTGAAACCTCCTAAACAGTGAAAAGACTGATTTTAGGGCAAGCTTCTGGCCAGAAAACGTATATCTTCAAATCAAAAACAATCAAAAGCTGATAATAAAATGTTTTAGCTGAAGATATTAGTCTCAAAAACGAAGCCACGAAGCAATACAGCAGTACAAGTTCTTTCAGAAAAGTGTACAAACATCTAAAACGCCAAAAATCTGAACAAATCTTTCGTCTACCAAAGAAACCAAAAATATTTATACGATTTCCAAGAAATGAACACAAAAACTAGGAAAAACTATGTTCTAAAGCTTCTCAATTTTTCAATTTTTCAAAAATCTCTTTTCTGAACTCGATTTTTCCATTTGTTCATCAATTTTTAGTTCAAAATTCTCAATTTTCAAGGGTTTCTTTTTGAAAAATATTTTGTTTTTTATTAAATAATTAAATATTAAATAATTTTCAACAAATATCAAATTTTCTGGATCATTTTAGTACAAAAATTGCTCAAGAATCCAGAAAATTTTGTTTTCAAAAGAAGTAAAACGAAATTTTGTTAGAAAAACGAAAATTTTCTCAAATCCAACTTCTTTAAGAGGGAAATTACTATTTTGATCGTTTAACTGAATATCTTTTTTATCTAGTGGTTTACTATTTAGGGAGTAGGCTAATTTCCGCTGGTATTTGCTGGGCTTCTTTGCTGGTCATTTGCGTAACTCGATCGTTTGCGCAAATCGCCATAACTCTGTTCTAAGTCAGCCAATCTTTATGATGTTGGTGTCATTTTGTAGATCTCAAGAAATGCAACAAAATGACACCAAAATCATAAAGATTGGCTTACTTAGTAGAAAGTTATGGCGAGTTGCGCAAAAGACCCAGTTGCGCAAAAGACCCAGTTGTGCAAATGACCCAGTTGCGCGAAAAATTTGGCGCAAAGTAGCCACCCGTCAACTATTGTGCTAGACAAGAGATTGCTTGTTTAAAAACGGAGAGAGATGATGAATTTCTAATGCTAATTGGTAGGGAATTCTATACGTGAGCAAAACTATTGTAAAAGCAATTAGAAGTAACATTAGAAAGAGATCTGGGATTTAAAAGATATGCTCCTTCTGGAGCTAGAGAGGAAGAAAGGGCTCTCAGTTTGTAGCTCTCAATAAGTGCAATAAAATGGCACCAAAATCATAAAGATTGGCCCACTTAGAAGAAATTTATGGCGAGTTGCGGAAACGACTCAGTTGCAAAACAAAAAATTGCGGAAATGATGAAATGATCAGTGAAAACGATCGAATGATCGTAAATGAATGATCGTAAATGAAATGAAATGAAATGAAATGAAATGAAATGAAATGATCAGTGAAATGCAATTGAAATCAAAATTTTCTTAGATTTACGAAATTTTGTGAAATAAATTCACCTGTTTCTTCGAGAATTCAAAAAAAAAAAAATTTGAAAATTAAAATTTTTAAAATGATCTTTGAGACTTACGCATTGGGTTTTAATTGAAATTTTTAATTGAAAATTACTCAAATTCTCGAGATTTTTCAGTGTTTCACTTTCTTTGAAGCTATCAAACACAAAAAAAGAGATAATTTTTGTAAAATTGTGTAGTTTGGCGAAAGAAATCTCTTAAAAATTGCAAACCTTATTGTAAATGTAATTTTGAGAATTGAAAACTAAAAAATTGCAAAAGAAACTGTAAGCTGAACGATCAAAAAACGATCAAAAAGATTCAAAAAGAAAGAAAAAGAAAAGAAAATTGAGCAGGGGAAAGCTAGAGTCCTCTAATTGTACTCTAATTGTACTCTAATAGTAGTAAGCAAAAAGATTCGTTTTTAAGGCAATTACATGAAAAAAAACCTTCCAAAGAATATAAACTTTGGTCAAAAACACTTTTCTGGGAGAGACAAGGAATTTCTGATGAATTCTTTAAGTGCGAATGAGCGGATGAAGGATGAATTGAGAGATCAAAGCTTGGATTGAGGGAAATAATGAGAAGTAAACATTGAGGAGGGGAAATCATTGAATATTTGGAAGAGAATGTGAAGAAAGTCTGGAATTGCACCTTTTGTTGTAAAATCGGAAAGGGCGGAGGTCAGAAAAAGGAGAATTTTCTGGGGAACTGGATGTGAGAACATTGGAAAGGTGGAAGAGTTTTGCTCAGAAATTTGAATGAAAACGAAACTGGAGGTGTTTCTAATAAACAAGCTACCGTAAATACTCTAAAGCGCACCCTAGAAGCGCACCCTAGAAGCGCACCCTAGAAGCGCACCCTAGAAGCGCACCCTAGAAGCGCACCCTAGAAGCGCACCCTAGAAGCGCACCCTAGAAGCGCACCCTAGAAGCGCACCCTAGAAGCGCACCCTAGAAGCGCACCCTAGAAGCGCACCCTAGAAGCGCACCCTAGAAGCGCACCCTAGAAGCGCACCCTAGAAGCGCACCCTAGAAGCGCACCCTTTCCACACAAAAGTGCGCCGCGCACCCTTTCGCTGTAAAGTGCTTAGAATTGTGTATATGAGCCATATTTATAACCTAGATGGGTTGGCAGTAAAGTTTAAAAGGATCTAAAAGAAATTCTTTTGTTTTAAACATGTTTTTCGTTTTTTTAGAGCATTTCCAATAGAGCTAGAATGATTTTAAAAGATTTAAAAACAAATTGTTTATGGTCCCCGCATTTTTTTGGGAAGTCCGAAAAAGGATAGTGGAAAATTAGAAGCACATGCGCTTGTATTAGAGTATTTACGGTAAGTAGATCATGTTTTGAATTGTAAAATTAGTAAGTAAGTAAGTAAGCAAGTAAGTAAGTAAGTAAGTAAGTGAGTAAGTAAGTGAGTAGGTAAGTAAGTAAATAAGTCAGTAAGTGAATAAGTAAGTAAGTAAGTAACTAAGTAAGTAAGCAAGTAAGTAAGCAAGTAAATAAGTAAGCAAGTAAGTAAGCAAGGCAAGTAAGTAAGTAAGCAAGCAAGTAAGCAAGTAAGTAAGCAAGTAAGTAAATAAGTAAGTAAGTAAGTAAGCAAGCAAGTAGGCAAATAAATAAATAAACAAGTAAGTAAGCCAGTACAGTAAATTGCTTGATAAAAAGCTCAAAACGAATCTATTCTCGAGCATTTTATTTCAAATTAGCAAATTTCCCCAGATTTCCCCTGCAAAACGGCCAAAATCCGTCAATTTACATCAGAATTTACCTCAATTCCGATGTTTGATGTAAAGGCTGACTATTTTTCTGTAATTAGAGTCGTGAAATATTTCTGAGAACAAAGTTTAAGCCCTGGATGTGTGTGGTGAGGAAAAGTGGTGTGAATATCGCTAATGAATATTTCCGGAGAGGCAAGCGAAATGAAGGGAAATCTCGGCGAAATGAACGGAATCCAGAAAAGGTTTCGGCTTTTCGGGAAAACATTTGTAAAACATGATATAGGAGAGCTATTTTCGAGGTTTTTCTCTAAGATTTTATTTTTAGTCGCAGATTTTGAGTGGGCGGAGGATTTGCAGGCAAAATTTTGAATTTTGAAGTTTTCAGCTACGCAATTTATCTTTATTTTTGGGATTTGGACTTATGAATTCTTAGATTTAGGCTTTTTTTGAGAAACAAATTGTTTGTCATGACAATTTTTACAAACTGATCATCAATTGTTGTCAATCAATGCAAAAATGATTGTCGAGAAACCAGAATTTCAAACGGATTTGCTCTTTAGAGTGTTAGAGTGTACTTTAAGCTCGAAAGAATGGAAACAAACCCTGTCTGGGACAGTGAATTCGAAATTTCGAGACAGCTACACTACTGGACAATGAAATATTATATTTGAAAAAAGATCGTCACTTTCGCGCGTCTGTAACTCCCTTGTCTTTACCGTATTTCTAAATATTAATATTACCATTGTGTAGCCCTTGAAAAGAGCTTTCAGAAAATGTATAACACGAATAGTTTAAACTCAAAGACAAGGTGGTTACAGACGCGCGAAAGTGACGATCGTTTTTCAAATATCATATTTCATTGTCCAGTACTGTACATGAGACAGACATTTGAAAGATGCAAACGTTGAAAGTCTGAAAAAGGCTCTGAAGAAAGCCTGGGCGGAAATTCCGCAAAGTACTCTGCGGGCCGCCGCGGCTCACAGTTATCCAAAGTTATCCAAATTTATCCAAAGCGTCTTAAAGCCGTTATTAAGAATTATCAAGAATAAAGGTGTCCATATTAAAGAATTTGTTATTTTTTTAAATGAATATGATTACTGTTGTTAATTTTAAATAAATTTTACATCAATCCGTTCATATTTCATTACGAAACACGGTTCTGAGTCTGTAAAATAGGCCTGTAAAAAGGCCGCACCCTGTACTAGCAGAAATATGAGAAAGTGCACTAGAAAGGCTGGGTTTTTATTTTGAGCACAAAGACACGAAAGAGTAAACAGGATTTCGGACGAGGAAAGTTTCCCCAAACAAAGATGTAAATTGAAGCCGACCTATTGTCTGAAATTTCGACATTTAAACTCATTTGAACTTATTTGAACTCATTTAGTCTCCTTTTGAATCATAATAACGCAAAAACGGAGATCTTTCGGATCTCTTTCAGCCTAAGAAATGTACTCATCTTTGGGGAAAAAAAAAATCATTTGAGAAGCGTCGCGGGAATTCAAATTAATGTCGACTAGGAACGCCTCTTTTAGGGAAAAAAAAACTTTCAAAATTATCCTTTTCATTCATCAAAGTTGGGAAATTTTTTGATGAAAGAAAGTAGTTTCTTTCAGATTCCATCCAGCTTCCAACAAATAATTATAGTGGTCAAAAAAAACGAGATCTCAAAGTTCGAGAAAAGTATTCATTTTCGTCTTTTGAAACCTTTAGTTCCCCTAGTCAAAATGAGATTGAGAAATGGGGAAATGGAATTGAAATTACCGGTATCGAAAGTTCAATTCAATTCAATTCAATCAATTCAATTCAATCAATTGAATTTTCAAGCTTAAACCCGATCAATTTGGTAGATGGAGGTTGTTGCAAAAAGCTAGGACTTGGGAAGTTTAGTTTACCACTCTACTGATTCAACAGTTACTGTAAAAGCTAGGAAATGATCAAGTATTGCTACGTACATATTGCTACGTACTGCTACGTACATATTGCTACGTACATATTGCTACGTACATATTCCTACGTACATATTCCTACGTACATATTCCTACGTACATATTCCTACGTACATATTCCTACGTACATATTCCTACGTACATATTCCTACGTACATATTCCTACGTACATATTGCTACGTACATATTCCTACGTACATATTGCTACGCATTGCTACCTAGCTACATATTGCTATAGTAAACTAAAAGTAAAAGGCAAACAGCTGATAGATGGCATATGTTAAATTCTATAAAGAATTTAAATGTTATTCCAGTCTTATTCCAATCTTATTCCAGTCTGATTCCAGTTTACTGTAGTGACAGGGCACTCGGTTCTGGACCTGAAACTTTGCAATACTTTTAACGTTACTGTAATAACAATATGAGTATCAGTAGCAATAGCATTGTTTTAATAGCAAACAGCAATAGCAGTTCGCGAGACGGCATTCTGAGCGCGTACAGCCGCGTAGTCGTTACTGTTTTACTGATAATTTAGTGAAACTTCAAAGAAAAACTAAACTTTTATACTCATTCGATGGCTCTGAATCTCCTCTTGAGAACTAGTACAAAGTTATCGAGAAATTGCTGCGAAATAAATAACAAGAGTCCTTTAAAAAGTTGAGCTGACACCAAAAAAAAAGCGTCATTAGTAAAACCCAAGTCGTATCGTCGTGAGTTTTAACCGGTTCTGGGCTTCAAATGCAAGCCAGAACAGATAGCTTTGGCTTTTGGTCTGGCTTGACATGGCTTTGGAAAAAACCTGAACACTTTCTTATCTATTTCAACTATTGACAGGTTTTTCTACCCAGAAAGGCTTCTACCTTTCTACCCAAGTCTACCTAGAAGCTCATAGAACGATCAGCTGACTTCATCATTTATTTGTTTAGCTGTTTATAAGATAATAGATAGCTTGAAATATAATAGATAACTTTCTTCTTCTCAAAACGATAGTTTAACTTCCGTCTCACTCAAAAGATCAAAGATCAAAGTTCAAAGTCTCATAAGAAGTTCTTTCTTTCAAAAAATTTCCGTGAGAAAATGCAGCTACATGTTGTAAGAAATAATCTTTTAAAAATTCAGGGAAAAGCTTTTGAATCACTAATGAAAAGTCTGAATAACAGAAAGCGAGATTGGGAAGTTATTGGGTTGGGGAGAATGAGTCGGCGCCGAAAATCAAAGAAATTTCTAAAACTTATAGCAGACTTTGTCAAATGATATGCGTTTGATATCCGTAGAAGGGTAACTAATTCTCTACAAAATAATATTTAAAAGAGAACTCAAACAGCGCCTCAACTCAACAAAGGATCATTTTTTCACAAAATCGATAAACTGTCATCTAGAGTAAACGGTTGGAGGGATCTTCCTGAAAATTTGGTAACTTATGTAATTGAGTGTGCTCTATCTTTTTTATATAAACACCAAAGGAGGTTTATGTGGAAGAAACTGTTCAAGCAATGAGTCGCACTTTTTGTCATTTTGATTAGCTGTGTTTGGGAATCCATAAAATCCCAAAAAAGAAAAGCTTTGTGGAATCTCTCAAAAGCCATTTTGTAAAGAAATAGTGGACCATTTTGATGAAACCAAAACGTGTATTTAAAGAAGGTTTTATGGGTGCAAAAAGTTTCTTTAAATTTCGGCGCCGACTCATTCTCCCCAACCCAATACATTTACAGTGACATATTGCTACAGTTACAGTTACAAAATTACAAAAGTTACAAAAGTTCCGAAAATTACGAAAATTAACGTCATCAAAACACAAAATAAACACAGAATCTTTCGAAAATACTTTAAAGTTCAATTTTCTTTTTTTTAACAACGTAATTTGCGCTTTCAGTAGTTTAAAACGCTTTCAGTAGTTTAAAACTAACAATTTATAGTAAAAACTCGCAGTTTGTCGTATAAAATAAAGCTCAATTCGTTTATTGTTTGATGTATTTTGTACCAAAGTTGCAAACTCACCATTCTTAGTGCACTAAATTCTGCATTATTTAAGCAAGAAGTAGACTTGAGTTCGTTAGAAAGGGTTACAATATAAAAAAATAGATTTCTGTTGATGTTAAGCAAATGGAAAGACTTGCTACGTCCATATTGCTACGTACATATTGTAGTACACCAGGAAGGGTGGGTTTTCTAGGGATTGGCGCCAAAGTACACCAAATAAACAAAAAAAAATTAAACAAAGAGATGTTGATAAAAACAAAAACACTAAAAACAAAAGAAAAAATGCTGAATGAGAAAATTTTATGACTGTTTCAAGCGGAAGTGAAATCCCTTTTCTTTCCTCAAAAAAGCGTCAGAGTTATAGTCGATTTTAGGGTCATTTACGGGAAAATTTCCTAAAAGTCAAGGTAGTGAAAAGATTTTTTCAAAAAATCTTGTGATAAAATAAAAAATAAACTTAAATTTCCATTTCTAGATATAAGAAAATACAGAAATTAAGATAAATTACGGTGTTTTTTGAAAGCTCCTCATTTCTAAAGGCTTTGGCTTAGGCTTTGGCTTTGGCTTAGGCTTAGGCTTTGGCTTAGACTCAGGCTTAAGCTTAGGCTTAGGCGTACCTTGGAAATCAAAATCTTTGTAGATTCTTTGAAGCTTTGAGGAATCAAAATGCCTCGACTTCCTCAGAAAAATGCTCAAAAAAGGGCTTCCTTTCGCTTAAAAATTGCCTATATTTTCAAGGATTTCCAATTTGACGAAAGATTTCTAAAAATCCTCACAGTTTTCCGGGGCGTTTCCGAAGCTTTTCCGGAGCTTTTCTGGAATTTTCTGGAATTTTCTGGAATTTGCTCGAATTTCCTGGACTTTCCTGGATATTTTTTCTTTAAAAAACATTTTATCACCATGATGACTGTTTCAATACATTCAAATCCAAAAATGAACATTTTCCGGAAAAAAACTGAAGGATTTTCCGTAAATATTACTGAGATTTTCTCTCTCTTGGCGTCACCGAATGCTTACAAATTTCTCTTTTGTAAACATTTTTAAAGCTAATGTTTTTTAAAGTTGATTGAAAATTGAGAAAATTGAAGCTGAGGAATTGGAAAGTTTATGGAAAAATTCTGGAAAAACTGTGGAAAAACTGTGGAAAATTGACACACAAATTAAAGCAACCAACCATCCCTCTCCACAACATTGGGAACAGCGCATTGACTTGGAAATTTTTCTAAGTCCAAACTAAGATATGCATGGCTTAGCCTTTCAGCCTGAGGTGACCACTTGGTAGGATCAGCCAGATATCTGAACTAAGATCTGCATGGCTTAGCCTTTTAGCTTGAGGTGACCACTTGGTAGGATCAGCCAGATATCTGAACTAAGATCTGCATGGCTTAGTCTTTTAGCTTGAGGTGACCACCTGGTAAGATCAGCCAGATAAAATGTGTTAAAATTTAACTGAATAGAATTTGAAGATTCTGATGATGAGTAATTTGTGCTTTGTTTTTTCAAATTAGTCAAAAGAATTTTAATTTAATTAGATTTTGAGAATTAGGGTAAAATTTTGGTGAAAAACGATGTACTGAATGAGAAAATCTTCCAGGTGAAAGCTGTGAAATGACAAAATTCACAAAGAGTTTACAAAGAACTGAAGCTTTGGTAACACAAAGAAAAGAGCTGTTACAGAGAACTCCAGGTTCTCTAGAATCTTCAAAGTGTTCTCTAGAAATGTGTTCCTCAAAGTGTTCTCTCCAGTGTTCTCTAGAATCTTCCAATTCTAGATACGGTTCTGTGGAATGACGAAATTTACAAAGAACTAGAGTTCTAGGTACTTTGTGCTGTGCAATGGAAACATATTGTTTCTAGTGGTGCGAAAATTTCTTCTAGTTAAGCAAAATGCAAAGAACTCGATGTTTTGCAAAGAATTTCGTGCATTTGATGGCTTACGTTTCTGAAAAAGGGCTTATTCTTATTCAATCAATGAGATTAACAAAAGAAACAGACAGACAGACAAACGGACAGACAGATAGACAGACAGACAGACAGACGGACAGACAAACAGACAGACAAACAGACAAACGGACAGATAAACTAGGTGGAAAGAGTCTCGAAGATGCAAAACAAGAAGTTCTTGATACGACAAAGAACTCGAATCAAAAGAAAGCCAACGCAAAGGTTGATGATGAACTGGAAAGCCCTCGATTGGAAGAGAAGCACAAACAAAATATGGTCGATGAAACGGGATTATTTTCTGTTGGAAGTTTTCGCCATATGGACAGCGGCAGCGGAACAGGAAGAAATGTGAATTTTTGAGAAGTTTTTTGAATGCAGTGTACAAACTTTATTTATGCCTTTTGACTTTGAAAATATCTAGCTACAGACAAACAGACAGACAAACAAACAAACAAACAAACAAACAAACAAACAAACAAACAAACAAACAAACAAACAAACAAACAAACAAACAAACAAACAAACAAACAAACAAAAAAGCTAGAATGAAATTAGAATGAAATTCCAAGCATCTTTCAGTAGATTTAGCCAAAAAAACCACTTATTTTGTAAAATCCACTTATTTCAATCAAATCTGAGTTCTGAATTTCGAAAGAGATTTACATTTCTTGCTATCAAAAAGAAGGATTAGTGAACGAAAAGGAAATCTCAAAGAACAGACGGCTCTCCATTACGTCCTTTCAACGTGGCCTCTCCTTTTTTTCTGATGACATTTCCGCATTTTTCCGGCTAAAGCTGAAATTATCTAGGCAAGATAATCCCCTAGTGTAGCATTTGATCGTAAAAAGAGAACGCAAAAGTGAGTCTCTCAACTCAAATCAACAATGAACAACGAGAAAAGTTGGCAAGTCAAATGAGTGGAGAACTAGAGTCTAGTAGTCTAGAGTCCATTATATATTAAAAGAGCAGTTTTATATATAATAAATTGTTCGTCCCTCTGTACGGCCTTTTTCTCAGTCGTCTTTAAGCCTAAAAAAATTGAAATCTTGTAAAAAGCCTTAAAATCTAATGTAGTTATTTCATTTAAATTAAAATATTAAAAATTCAAGATTGAGTGGCACTACGTTGGGGTCGAAACCGGCCCTTGTGGGCCGTAGAAAAGCGTGCTCCCGACTGCGCCGACGGCGACGAGAACGCCGGAAAAAATAACCAAAAAAAGATCGAAAATAGATTAATTTAACAAACTAGTGCTACTGTTGAGCTACTATTGTTGAACACATGTTGGAAATATTGCTACTCCAGCAACGAAAGTACCTACCACCCCTGCTAAACCAGCAGCGACTCCAGCTCTAGCTCCACCAGCTAAACCGGCGGCTGCACCAGCTAAACCAACAACCCCGGCAGCTCCACCAGCTAAACCAACAACCCCGGCAGCTCCACCAGCTAAACACAACCCAGGGCCCCGCAGGCCCCCCCCCGCCCCCCCCGGGCGCCCCCAGCTAAACCAACAACCCCGGCAGCTCCACCAGCTAAACCAACAACCCCGGCAGCTCCACCAGCTAAACCAACAACCCCGGCAGCTCCACCAGCTAAACCAACAACCCCGGCAGCTCCACCAGCTAAACCAACAACCCCGGCAGCTAAACCTCCACTGAAACTCAAGCCCACATCGGATGATGTGGAACCTGCTGAAGAGATTTCTCTTCCATTGCCAAAGAAAGCCAGGTTAGAAGCAGGTTTGGAAACGGAAAATTGAATATCTTTTGATTTTCAAAGCAAAACCCAACGAATGGGGCAGCTGTGGAAAAATCGGAAAAACGCCGGTGCCCCATTTGTTGAGTTTTTCTTTGAAATTTAAAAGATATTCAATTTTCCACTTCCAAACCTGCTTCTAACCTGGCTTTCCTTCTATCTTTTTCCGCTAGCAAGCCTGGGTTAGTAGGGTAAATTGATCCAGAAAATCGACAAGCCTCCATTAAAGAATTTCAAAGACTGAAATTTCCATGAATCTCAATTGGAGAAAATGGAAATTCAATGGAAATTCCCTGCAAACAATCCGGGAAGTCTTTGCTCTTTTGTTTGTAATATAAAATCAAAAATAGAAACATTCTTTATAAATGATTAACTCATTGTTTGTGGGGGTAAAAGAGGAGGAGTTGTCCTCGCTTTTCTCTCCACTCTCAACCCAAATGGCTTTCAATTTCCGCCATCGCTTCCCGCCAAACAAAAAGCTCAAAAAGCTTTCTATGAAACAAAAAAAGAGATTCAACTGAATATCTTTATATATCTCTTTCAAAAAAACTCCTCAATGAAACACCGGAAATTAGGAATAGACGTCTTTTCGCCGAGTCCAAGCACCTCGTGGTACCTGTTTTTGGCATTTTTTTGATGTTTCAAATAACTTTCAATAAGGGAACTTGAAAAATACACGTAATGGTAGAAAATCTCGGGTGTAATTGGGCAAAATACAGTACCCTTTGCCTAAATTCTTTCGTAAAGCTGAATCAGTGTTTTAAAAATTGTTAGATAAGATCAAAGATACTAAATTTTGTTGAAAATTGTGTTGAAAAAAAGTGTTGGAGTTGAAGTTGGACAAAACTTTAAAGAATCAAGGACAAGCTCAAGCACAAGCTCAAGTAGAAGTTTAAGCTCAAGTTCCAGCACAAGGCCAAGCACAAGGCCAAGCACAAGGTCAAGCTCAAGGTCAAGCACAAGGCCAAGCACAAGGCCAAGCACAAGGCCAAGCTCAAAGTCAAGCTCAAGGTCAAGCACAAGGTCAAGCACAAGGCCAAGCACAAGGCCAAGCACAAGGCCAAGCTCAAAGTCAAGCTCAAGTTCAAGCACAAGGTCAAGCACAAGTTCAAGCTCAAGTTCAAGCTCAAGTTCATAATTTGCGGTAAGTTTAACTAGCAAATAACCTTAAATTACTGAAAATAGTAATGTATTTTCACTACAGTATGCTAGAAAAAGATTTAGACGGACTACTGAACAGCTTTCATTTTGACTTTAAAAGATACTCAAGTTCAAGCTCGAGTTCAAGCACAAGTTCAAGCTCGAGTTCAAGCTCAAGTTCAAGCACAAGTTCAAGCACAAGTTCAAGCTCAAGGTCAAGCTCAAGCTTCAAATCAAGCTAACATCATCCCCTTTTCCTTTTTTCGCAAATTCTTTCTTCTTCTTCTTCTTCTTTAAATTATAAATCACAAACCAAAAATTATAAATTGTCATCAAAAAAAAGTCAACCTTTAAGCCAATTTTTTCTCATCTCTGTGTTTTGGAATTAGTTTTTTTAGTTTATTTTGGAAAAATGTCCTTTCAAATGATTCAATGAGAGCCAATTCTCAGAAAAAATTCTCAGAAAAAAAAAGAATAGTAAAAACATTGTGACTCTGCAAGATTTGGCCAATTTCAAGCCAAAAATGGAGTCATAGAGAGAGAAAAAGAAAAGATTAATAAGAATAGCCGAAAAAAAGTGAGTAGGAGAGGTCAGCTGAGTGAGGAAAATCCTAAAAAAAAAAAGGAAAATCTGAATGAGACAGCGAACAAGCAAAAAAATCTCTTCAGACACACGTTTGGGAAGCGTTCAGGGGAATTCAGGGGAATTTGTCATTGGCTTTTGAAGCGTTTCCTCTTTAAACCATACTTTGAGCTAAAGAATGGAACCACACCCTTTCTGGGGCACTGAATCACTTTTCCACTACGCTAAACTGGGTTCTGGAAAGCTCTGGACAGTTCTGGAAAGCTCTGGACAGTTCTGGACAGATTCCAGTGCACCAGAAAAAGTGTGTTTCCATTTTTGATCAATAATAATCAGTAATGTAACAAGGTTACAGTAGACTTTTGATCAATAGTGCATGCTAGACAGTGAATGGACAGTCAATAGACAGCTACAGTCAAAGTATTACAACTTGAGAGAGATTCAGTTAAAGTTCTAAAAACCAGCTGAAAAAACCTGCTTAACAGTGGCTTTCTCGGCTATTCTCGGCTATTCGGCGTCGTGGCTCAGTTGGGAGCGCGCTTGTCTACGGCCCTCCGCAGCCCCACGCAGACCCCGGTTCGACCCCCCGTAGTGCCACTCAATTCTCAATTCGTCATTTCTGATTTTAAATGACACTACTACAATATATTCTAAGATTCTCTAAAGAAGTTTTAGCTTTCTTGACAAAACACGGCTGAAAAAAGCTCGTAGAAACGGACGGACGGACGGACGGACATTGCTCTTTTATATAGATAGTAAATTAGACTAAAAATTTGCATACTAGGGTTTTCGGCTAGTAAGAGATAGTAAGTTTTAGCTTTATTGGTCAAAACACGGTTGAGAAAATGCCTGTACAGACAGACGAACGAAAAAACACGGCTCTTTTATATATAGAAGATTTGGATTTGTTTAATTACTGAATTATTAATTAAATAGTTGATTTAGATATTTAATTAATAATTCAGTAATTAAACAAATTCAAATCTTCTATATATAAAAGAGCAGTTTTTTTATTCGTTCGTCTGTCTGTACAGGCATTTTCTCAACCGTGTTTTGACCAATAAAGCTAAAACTTACTATCTATATATAAGAGCTAAACAATGCAATCAATTCGAGTCGGTTTTAAGGATTTCACTAGAAAATGCTGTAGACTTCTAGTATTTCTAAAATCGTTTTCTAAAGTATTTCTAAAATCGTTACTGATTTTAGAATTGGCTCTTGCGTAGTTCTCAAAAATCTACAGAATAACGTGCCCTTTTTAGGTGCATAATGGCAAAAAAAGAAAGAAAAAGAAAGAAAAAAGAAAGAAAAAAGAAAGAAAAGAGAAAAACTAAAGAAAAGAAAAGCACAAACTAAAGAAAGGTCGGTCTCCTAGATACGCATCGTCAGTTCAAAGACGCTTCCGCCTACCCAATAAGGCCTATTTTTGGGTTAGTTGCCTTTTTTAGAAAAGAAAACGTCTATGAGAATCCGAAATTGGTGAGTTCTGAGAACAAATCATTTACCCAATCGATCATTTACCCAATGCTTCGTAGACTTTATAAAACGAAACGAAAATTGCAATTTAATCATTTGATCTTTGCCAGATCTCCGATTTTCAAAAGCAATTTACATGATTTACATGATTTAAATGATTTACATGAGTAGACATGACATTTTTTAAATAAACATGAGATTTTACATAGAAAAACAATGATTAGCTGATTTTTAAAAAGAAAATGACGCCTTCTTGGGTATTTTGAAGAGCAAAATCGAGAAGGAGAGGGGGAAAATGAGCAATGGACTGGCTATTGAATTTCAAAATTGTGTGAAAAGGAACAAAAAGGATAGGGTCAGTGATTTTTGAGATCAAATTCTGGAGAAAGCTCTTGTTTTCATAAATGCTTAAGTTTTAAGCTGAAGTTGGTGCTGCTAAGTTGAAGTTTTTAAGTTGAAGTGTCGGACAGATTGATTGGATCTGTTCAAAATTGCTTTGCAGGTTTCTTACTTGTTTGCTTGCTTGCTTGCTTGCTTGCTTGCTTGCTTGCTTGCTTGCTTGCTTGCTTGCTTGCTTGCCTTTTCTTACAGATATTGCAAAAGACTCATTTCTCGGAAATGAAATCGAACTCTGGCTCATTGAAACTGCTAGCCAAGACTGCTAAGCACTCGGTCAAAAGGATACTAAATAAGTATTAGAGAAAGCTTTTAAATCGTTGTCTTTAAAAGCTTTTAAACCGCTGTCTTTAAAAGCTTTTAAACCACTGCTTTTAAAAGCAATTTATCCAAGCTAACAATATCAATTCAAAAAGTAAACTTTTACAAATGAAACTTTCAACAAAGTCTTCAAAAAAAAAGACAAAGATGATCCCTCTCCTTCACTCAAAAAAACAACATTTCCCTGTCAGACACCAAAAAAAGCCAAAAATGGGAAAACCTCTTGTGAATCGGGAAGTGAAGTGAGCACTTTTCTAGAGAAATCCACACTTTGAGTTAGCTGGGAAAAGGCTAAAGGATCGGTAACCAATTTTGAGAGAAGTAGGCTCTGAAAACAGCCAAAAACGGGAGATTTTACAAGAAGTTTTGTGCCATTCTTATTGTTAGACTTTTCCATTAGACTTGAATTAGTTTCGTCAATGTGTTAGGCTATAGTTTGGTTATTTTTTAAATGAACTTACAATCAGCCTCAGCTCAATCTTCCATAGAATATGCAGTCTAGCTAAAGTTGATCGAAAATCTCGTAAACGCTTGCCAACTATGGCAGTCAAAGATTGAAATTCACATTGAAATCCCCTTCAAAAGCTTTCTTAAATTCGATCATCCCGCAAAAGTTCAAGGAAGTTTCCATTGAAAATGTTAGCGCACAAGAAATTCTTTGGAATTGAATGAGGAAGAAGATTTCATTGATGCGAAAAGGAATTTTATTTCAGGGATCGGTCGATTCGATGCGTTTGCCGTTGGCAATCTATGTATTTTGCTCGTATCTTAACCGGGTTTGTTTGAAAAATGTTGAATTTATTTTCATTCGGCTTGAAAAACGTTGAATTTACTTTCATTCGACTCAAAATCAATTTTTCTATCGAATAAAAGAAATTCGACGTTATTCAAACCAAATCCAATCAAGATACGAGCAAAATTCGTAGATTGCCAATGGCAAAGGATCGAAAAGGGGATGGCTAGAGATGGAAAGGGAAAGTGAAGTCTAATTGTCAGAGTTGAACAAGTAGAACTGTCTAATCAAGAGTTTTACGTTCTGTAATCATCTGAAAATTACTATTTGAGGGTTTTATCAAGGTTGTCATTAGTGTTGGTGTACTTCGTGTTAGTTTTAAGCTTTTTGAAACAATATGAAACAATAATCAATATGAAACGATTCAATTTTCAGAATCTCTTGATCATATTTTCTGAAAAGTATTCAAGAAAGAAGCTAGTGTACTAGAACTATACTACTATCGATTTCTAAAGTTACTAGAAATCGTACTAGAGCTACAGTACGATCTCTTTTCTAGTAGAGGCACAGTACGATCTCTTTTCTAAGGTTTAAGTCTTCTGGGTAAGCCCGGAATCGATTTGAAGTCAGACAAGTCAGACAAGACAGACAAGACAGACAAGACAGTACACTAAAGCTTATCTACCTTCAGTTTACAAGTGCAGTACCTTTTTTGACGGCATCTTTTAGAAAATAGTCAAAAGAAGACAGCTTTGTTATGAAATTTTGAGTTTAAGCATTAGACAAGTTCAAAATACCGACGTACAGTATCTTTAACTCAAAAAAAACTTTAAACTTTTCAAAGTAAACACTTTCAGCAAGGCTAGAACTATAAAAATAAAGGGGAAAAGCTCTTTACCTACCAAAACACTCTTCCCAGCCCTTTTTTTGTTATTTACTTGATGCTAAAAGACCCCACAAATCATCCCAGAATAGGGCATCAATTACGGGAATTTTTTTTTTTCATTGAATCTCTCTTTCTTTTTGACTTAATCAAAAAATGAGAAAACATCGATGTTTTGGTGTGAATGAAAAATGAAAAGACCAATAAAGAAATAAAATAAAGGGGAAAGGCTCGGAGAAAAGTCGAGGAAATGGAAATTTGTTGGAGAGAAAGGCTGCGAGATCGAAAACAACAAACAAATTGGCTTTCTTGCATGAGTTCAGCCACGAATTGGGAAAGGATTTTATTTCAAAAAGTGCAAATGCTTAAAGGGGTAAAGATTTAGGCTACAATAGGCTACAAATCAAAGCTTTTATTGTGCGAATGCGGCGCTATAGAAGACAGTTTTTTTTACATGAGCTTTCTCTGCTTTAAATCTGATAGCTGATAAGTCCATTTAGTTCTATAGCGGTCAAATTCTAGATTTGCATATCCAGTACCACAAATCCAGTCCAAGAATCTGATATCACTGGCTAGAGTACCAGATCTCTGGGAAGCGGATCTGACAATGAGCTCTGACAATGAGCTCTGACAATGAGCTTTGACAATGACAATGATCTGATCAGACAGTTCCTAGAGCCGATTTTTCAGGGTAAGCCAAGCCAAGCCAAGCAAAAGCAAAAGTTTTAGGCCAAATTAGACTAAATAGAGAACCAAACCAACAGTAATAAAGAAGTGAAGGAATTGGCAAAAAGATTCCGGTAGATTCGGTAGATTAGGTAGATTTCCAGAGAGAAGATTGAACCTTTTGCAAAAGGTCGTGAACATTTTTCTTTCTGGGTAATTGCTCTAACCACTGAGCTATCCGGTACCTTAACTTGTCGAGGGAAAGAAGAAAAGACAAGGAGGAAGAAGAAAGGAAGAAGAAAGGAAGAGGAAAGGGAAGAAGAAAGGAAGAAGAAAGGAAGAAAAGGTTGTACTAAGTAAGGGTGTACGTCTAGGCCAGATCAATTGAAAGCAATTGGCTTTGGCTTTAGCTCAAATGAGGAAGCAATCGAATCAATCAATCAATCAATCAGTCAATCAATCAATCAGTCAATCAATCAATCAGTCAGCCCATCAATCAATCAATCAAAATCAATTAAAATCAACTGAAAGCCTAAGCCATAGCTTACTAACAAGCCAAACTTGTGCTTAGAAGTGAAAACACACCCCGTTCTCAATCCTTATTGCAATTATTGCTTAGAAATTATTGCACTCGTGAAAGCTATGGGAATTAAGAGCTCTTCTAGCTATGGGAATTAAGAGCTCATTAGAAGAACAAAAATTATTTGAATCAAACAGAATTCAGAGCACCTAGCTAACAGAAATTTGATGGTCATTTAAAGAGAAATAAATATCAAGAAGATTTCTCGATTGAATAAATCAATAAGCAAAGAAATCCTTCTTTAAATATTTCGAAAAAAGATCAAAAATGAAAATGAAAACTGAAAACTCTTTTTGTAACTAAAAATTATTTGATTTTTGCAAAGTTTTCAATATTTTCTATTGAAAAAAGCATCTAAAAAAAGTGCTAAAAAGGGATAATTTCGGAATTTTCTGAGTTTTTTGATGTAAAAAGGGTTCTTGGAGTTGATCTGTGCTTCTTTTTTAAAGAGAAAATTTGTACAATTTGAAAATTACTATGAATTTTGTAAAGTTAAAATTAATAAGCTAAACTAAACTCTTGGAGTTTAAGTCGAAATTTGGACAAACGCTCTAAAAGCGAAATTGACAAAGTAGCGATGACTAAGCCTAGCTGGAAGACTAAGCCTAGCTGGAAGACTAAGCCTAGCTGGAAGACAAAAGAACAATGAGATTTAGCTTTTAAAAAGGCATAAGGCTACAGAGTAAGGCATACGGCTTTCCCCTGGCGGCAATGGGACGTGTTGGTGTGACTCGTTGGTAAAGCGCTCGACTCGTAAGCGAGTTTCGCTCGAATCCCGGCGCCGACCCAGTCCCAACCCATAAGAGATTTTATTGTGCGAATCCGGTTAATGTTTAATTCTATAGGATTCATGATATGTTTAATTGATTTTATCTGGACCAGAGTGCCCAACAGGATTGATATCTACTATATATAAAGCAGAAGAGACGTCTGTCTGTCCGTCTGTGCACAAACGCGACGCTCCGTAATTACGCTTGCTCTATCGGTTAAAAGGTAAAGTATTCAGCTTTTGCTCGCAATATTTTGCTTCCAGGCGCTTTCGGCTATGAGGAATCTGACTTTTAGGTTCATTTTTAAAAAGGGAGCGGGGCTTAACATGAGTTACCGTAGTTTTAGTCATTTTAAAGAAAGAAAGCTAACAGGAGCGGGTTGGATGCGATTGGAGAGCGCGACAATCATCGTTTAAATGTTTTGCCTCTTTCTTCTTTCTCAAGACTATCAAACATTTTTAGTTTTAAGTTTAAATTTAGCCAAAAAAACGAGAAAAAAAGAGGGAGATGAATGCGGCGGTTATCGCTCTGAGGGTCAAGGGTTCGATTCCGGCTCGCGAAAAATTTTTTGACTTTTTTTTGCAAAATCCTCAAAAATGTGTTTCTAGGGGTAATTTAATGCGCTGAATACGAATAACGTGTTTTTAGCCTATGCTATCAAACAAAAAACTATCGAAACGCGATTTCGGCACTTTTTGGGTGGACTGAGCTCACTAAAACGCCCGTAAAAAGTTCAAAATTAAATGAATTCAAAAACTGTTTTGACGATATAATTTGTCTTGAATTCAGCTTTCTGATGAGCCATTGTACGTTGAAATTGGTTGAGTTTGAGAACAATGACAATGGAAAAACGGACAGAACTTATCCAGCGATCCAATATTAGCGGAAGGTACTTATCCAGCGAGCCAAGATTAACGGAAGGTACTTATCCAGCGACCTAATATTAGCAGAAGGTACTTATCCAGCGATCCAATATTAGCGGAAGGTACTTATCCAGCGACCCAATATTAGCGGAAGGTACTTATCCAGCGACCTAATATTAGAAGAAGGTACTTATCCAGCGAGCCAATATTAGCAGAAGGTACTTATCCAGCGACCTAATATTAGCAGAAGGTACTTATCCAGCGACCTAATATTAGAAGAAGGTACTTATCCAGCGATCCAATATTAGCGGAAGGTACTTATCCAGCGAGCCAATATTAACGGAAGGTACTTATCCAGTGACTCAATATTAGCGGAAGGTACTAATCCAGCGACCTAATATTAGAAGCAGGTACTTATCCAGCGAGCCAATATTAGCAGAAGGTACTTATCCAGCGAGCCAATATTAACGAAAGGTACTTTACATGGGACCCTTTAAAGTTTAAACCTCTAAACTACCGTATTTTCTGTAATATCGCTCTGAGGTTATCGCTCTGAGGGTCAAGGGTTCGATTCCGGCTCGCGATACTCTGCTTCCAGGGGTTTTCGGCTATGGGGAATCTGAGTTTTAGGTCTATTTTGAAAAAGGAGGCGCTTTCTTTAGACAAATTGCTTTTAAGAACGCTTTGTACTTCGATGACTAACCAAATTATAAAAATTATCAACTCCTGAATGTCCAAAAAACTTAGAAACCTTATGAATCTAATTTCTTCAAACTTATTCAACTTTTCAAATCAGTATCAATTTGTTTTAATCAAATTAGCGTATCATAAAATAAAAACTTTCAAAGAAACCCACCATTTTCAAACGATTTTGCGGAAATGTCGGCTGTTTCGTCTGTCGAAATCTCGAAAATTCGCTTTAAACCCAAAGGAGATCTGTAAATTGATTGGATTAAATTTAAATTTAAAGAATATTGAATAAATTCTAAAGAATATTGAATAAAAATAACGAAACTATAATAAAATAAATGAATGACGAAGAAAAAGCGATTCAAGAAAAGAAAAGAAAAGGAATGATGCAGAAAAGGAAAAGGAATTGAAAAAAAAACTCGAACAAATTCTAAAGACGAACCCAATTATGGTGAACTTTTTGAGGGAAATGAGAAAAAGTTTGAAATAGTGAACAAAATTTTGATTTCCTGAACTCAATTGTAGACTTTTGGGCTCAAGAATCGAAACACATTCGATCTAGCGCATTGGCTTCCTCGTTTTTCTTTATCAATCAATCGTTTCTACAAGAATTTGAGTGCTGGAAAGGTTAAAGAGAAATGAAGGTGCTGGAAAGCTCAGGAAAGAATATCATAACACCGATTAGCTAAATTTTGAATTTACGCTACGGCGAATACGAAGAAATCCAATAAACAAATATTTAGAATATTTAGAACCTTGGTTTAGAAGATTTCAGTGTGCATTCAGGAAAATGTGACAACAAGAAATATGTTGACAAAACTAACATAAAGAACACTAGTCAGCAATTCTTGAAAAAAGGGAAAGAAAGATCCAGAGTCGGGATCGAACTTGAGAGGTCTCTCCCTGGAAACGAGTGCTTTACCACTCCGCCACGGCTGCAACCAGTCCTGGCCGTAAGGAGGCTGCTAAGACCACACACCAAATTAGCCAATGACCCCATCAAAGACCCCCAAAGACCCCCCAAAGTCCCCCAAACCCCCCCCAAAACCCCCGGGGAGAAACCAAAAGGCCCCCCAAAGGGCCCCCGGGGGGAAGCAAAAACCGGGGAGGGCCCCAGAGAAGAAACCCAAGGGAAAGGCACAAAGAAAAAAAAAGAAGACCCCATCAAAGACCCCCAAAGACCCCACCAAAGTCCCCCAACTTCCCCGCCAAAGACCCCAGCAAAGACCCCAGCAAAGACCCTAGCAAAGACCCCCGTCAAAGACCCCACCAAAGTCTCCCAAACTCCCCGCCAAAGACCCCCAGAGACCTCACCAAAGGCCCCAGCAAAGGCCCCGCCAAGGATTCCACCAAAGACCCCGTCAAAGGCCCCAGCAAAGACCCCGACAAAGGCCCCAGCAAAGACCCCAGCAAAGACCTCGCCAAAGGCCCCAGCAAAGACCCCAGCAAAGACCCCAGCAAAGACCCCGTCAAAGCCAAAGTCAAATGATCTTCATTCGCCAAAGACCCATTTTCAGTGTCCTAACAAAACTTTAAACGCTTATAACTCCTGACAGATTGTCATTTAGCAAAAACGAAATACATATTCGGAATCAACATCAAATTCTGCGTCGAATGGTATCGGTCGCATAGCATTTCGCTCAGCCAGTTGTCAGTATGAAATCAAATGCAAATTTCGTCTCGAAACTAAACTCCTAATCAATCAGGGATTGATTTATATGTGAGTTTTTGAGCGAAAACCTCAATTCAATCAAAAAAATCGCTTTTACTATTATTGAATAACACGTTTTTGGTTTTTTTTTCACAAAATATCCAAATACATGACTCTAATTAAAGGAAAAATATCAATTTTGAGGTTTTTTTTTATGTAAAGCCTTGATCGAGGATTAGTATGAGCAAAGTATGAATAAAGGTCTAAAAAACTGAAAGTATAACTTTTACGAATGAATACGAGTACTTAAATACATTAAAATCGTGCCAATTAGTGAGAAATTTGACTCTTGAAGCCATAGAAATTTCAACTACAAACGAGATCAATTCCAAAATGAAATGATTTCGAAAATCTTTCCAATCCAAAAAGTACAAGTCAAAAAATTCTCAAAATCAATTTTTTTCCCTTAAAAAAATCGAAAAACGCACAAGGAACTTTGGAAAATTTTTATGTGATTCATTTGAATGATTTGAAGAGAATGAGGGGAGAATAAGATGGAGAAAGCTTGAAAACTTTGAGCGGAAGAAAAGCCAAAACGGTTGGGAATCTTGCTGAAGGTCAAATAGAGTTTTTCTTTGAGTGTTCCGAAAAACCCAAAAAAAACTTTCCCTTGGGTTAATTGGTAAAAAAATTTTTTTTTTTTGAGAAGAAAAAAAAAAAATTTATATTTAAAAAAAAAGGAAATTTTTAAATTATTTTTATTAATGAAAAGGGGGAAAAAAATTTTTAAAAAAAAAAAAAAAAAAATAATAAATAAAAAAATAAAAATTAAAAAAATAAAAATTAATATTAAAAAAAAAAAATAAATAAATTTTTTAAAAAATAAATTTATATAATAAAAAAATAAAAATATATGAAAAAAAATTAAAATATAAATTTAAAAAAATATAATAAATAAATAAAAAAAAAAAAAAATAATAAAAAAAAAAAAAAAAAAAATAAAAAAAAAAAAAAAAAAATAAAATTAAAAAAAAATAAATAAAAATAAAAAAAAAAAAAATAAAAAAAAAAAAAAAAATTAAAAAAAAAAAAAGAAAAAATAAAAAAAAAAAAAAAAAAAAAAAAAAAAAAAAAAAAAAAAAAGAAGGAAAAAAATTAATATTTTTAAATTTAAACATATTAAAAAAAAAAAAAAAAAAGAAAAAAAAAAAAGGTAAAAAAAGATTAAAAAAAAATGAAAAAATATTTTTAAGTTTTTTTTTTTGGGTTTTTATAAAGCAAAGCTTGAGATTCTACCTTTTTGCGGAAATCTTGAAATCCCCAGTGGCAAATCCCTTTTCCAATTCATGGGGCCACAATTCATGCGAAAACTCGAGCTTGACTTGACAAAATTCCCTAGCAATAAAGAAACGGCAACGAATTTGAGGAGTTTTTCCCTGAAATCAGTTCTAAATTCATATATTACATTGAAATTTCTGACGACACAACGAACAGTTCACAAACAGAACAGAACAGCAGAACAGAACGAACAGAACCAACAACACAACGACCCAACAGTTCCTAATCCAATCAACTTTTGTGCCCCTAAATTTCACTACATCAAGAGACAAGAACGTTCCGAAAATTGTCGAACTTGATGAACAAATTTTGCAGTCAACAACGCTTTTTCTAAGGGAATTAGCGGACTTTAATTAAGTAATTAAGTTTCTAAGGGAACTTTAATTAAGTAAAAGGTAAAATTTGAGTTCAAAAATCTAGAAATTCTTTGATCAAACGATTATTAATTATCTTTTGAAATAGCAGAGTAAATATTTTGTAGAAGATTGTTTTGAATTTCTGTTTTCGAAACTCTACTTTGTCAAAAGATTGAGTTTAAAAAGAACAAACAGGAGAATGTTTTAAATAGAATAATAATAATAGAATAATAATAATAGAATAATAATAATAGAATAATAATAGAATAATAATAATAGAATAATGACAAATAGCAATAGAATAACATTAAAAATTACCCATTCCTTTACTAATATATATGCTTTATTCATTTGAATAACGACAAGCAAGATGGCAATAATCACCCAGGACACCACTCAAAACACACGCAAAAGATAAAAAGATAAAAAGATAAAAAGAAACCATCAAGAACGACTCACCGAGCAGTCAAATCAATTGCCGAAATTTAAATCAATGACTCGAGTCGAAATCGAAATCGAACTAAATCGAACTTTAAATATAGCCAAGAATATCAGAAACGTGGGAATATCACGAACATGCGGGCGTAAAAGGTTCCACAGTTTCATCACTCGATCGAAAAAAAGAAAACTGTGAGAGCTTTTAGAGGCAATGGAAAGTTGGCGTATGAGTTGGCGTATGAGAAAAAGGCCTCCTTATGGAGAAAATATTGGATTGGTGAATTGAAAACTGCGGGCTATTGTCATACGTGACAGTTTGAGCACTTTCTTCAAAAGAAATCCATTTTGGTGTCAATGGAAAAGTTGTAGAGAATCAAAAATCAGGCTTATAGCCAAATTTCCAAAAAGATACACAAAGTAGTTTCGCTTAGAATGCAACTCGGTGAAAGTTTTGTTTTGAATTCTTTGGTTTTTTGAATCGTTCGTTTCAGATAGCCACATTCTACAATTTTCACGAAACTTGACAACAAAACTTGCTTTTTAAGAAAGTGCTCAAACTGGGGTCTCCGTTTTCCTCTCTTTTTGTTTTTTGAAGAAGCGCTTAACCCATATGACAATAGCCCGCAGTTTTCAATTCACCAACCCAATCTTAGGTTGAGGTAAAATGTAAGATCCATGCAAAGTTGTTGGCTAAAAACCTAAACCTCGTCCATTAACTACTAAGTGTATCTTTCTGGAAATTTGGCTATAAACCTAATTTTTGATTCTCTACAACTTTTCCATTGACACCAAAATGGGTTTCTTTTGAAGGACGTGCTCAAACTGGGATCTCCAGTCCTCCTCTCCAGTCCTCCATTTTTGAGTCTCACACTTGTCTCACACACAAACCAAAATCCTACTACGAAAGAGGAATCCGCAAATTGCCTGTAAAATGGGCAGAAGTCGTCAATAATAATGGAAATTATTTGGAATGAATTGATGGTTTTATGTTCAATAAATTTTAGTTCAAAGTCCCGCAGTTTTCAATTCACCAACCCAATAGAATAACATTAAAAATTATCCATTCCTTTACTAGTATATATGCTTTATTCATTTGAATCGCGACAAAGCATCGACAAAGACAAAGCAGATCACAATAATCACCCAGGACACCACTCAAAACACACGCAAAAGATAAAAAGATAAAAAGAAACCATCAAGAACGACTCACAGAGCAGTCAAATCAATAGCCGAAATTGCTTTAAATCTAGCCAAGAATATCACGAACATGCGGGCGTAAAAGGTTCCACGGTTTCATCACTCGATCGAAAAAAAAGAAAACTGTGAGAGCTTTTAGAGGAAATGGAAAGTTGGCGTATGAGAAAAAAAGGTTCTAATTTGGCTTCGTAGAGAGCCAAATTAGAATTTGAAAGTTTTGTTAATTATAAGCCAAAGTCGATTTTTTTCAAGCTTCAATTTGACCAAAAATGGCTATGACTCTTTTGGCTTCGTAGCGAGCCGAAAAAAAAGCTTTTGAACTCATTTTCCTTCTCTTTTTCTTCGTTCATTCAATTTTTGGCACCATAACCCAATAAACATTTCGATTTTTACAAAAAATATGAAACAAAATTTGGCAAATTTTCCAAATTCCCCAAATCCCCAAAATTTTCCAAATAAAAACCCCAAATTAACCCAAATTTCACAAATTTAACAAATTTTTCGAACATTTTCAAATTAGAATTGCAAATTTTTGTTAATTATTAGCTAAATTCGAGTTTTTTAAGCTACAATTTGATCAAAAATGGCTATGAATTATTGTAGATATTCCGAGAAAAGGAAATCTTATTAGAAAAAGAAAAAAAGAGAAAAATATTCAATGAAAAAATGAAAAAAATCGAGAAATGATGTTAAGATTTTGAAATTTCAAAGAAAAAGAAAAAGAAATTGCTCAAAAATCTCTCGAGAAATGATTAGGTGTGAGGATTGAGCTCTGACAAAGTGTCAATTTTGTGATTTCCCCATTTTTCCATAGATTTTTATGATAGATTTCTAAATCCTCATAAAAATTCGTTCATAAATTCGAAATTTCCGGACTTAGCGGAGAGTTTCGAACGAATTTCGAACGAATTTCTAATGAATTAGTCCCGATTTCCCAAAAAAAACCGGATTTCAATGAAAAGTTGCACTAGGGAATTGAAAATGCGAAAGATCTGTTAAAAGATTTCATTTTTAAGTAAGTTTGGGAACTTTTAAAAGCATTGCTTAGACCAAAAAACCTTTTCTAAACACTTTATTTGACCTTGTTCTCAGTGTACTTTGGGAAGCATGAAGTTTGTAAAAATGAAAATTGCGCCGAATCGAATTGCATAAAGATTTTTTGATCTAAATATCGCGTAACTCTATTTTAACGTTAGAAATAGAAACGAAAACGAATTTTGCCCAATTTTGACATCAACTTTGAAGCTCTAGGCTCTAGGCTCCAGCTCTAGGCTCTAGCTCTAGGCTCCAGCTCTAGGCTCTAGCTCTAGGCTCCAGCTCTAGGCTCTAGCTCTAGGCTCCAGCTCTAGGCTCCAGTTCTAGGCTCCAGCTCTAGGCTCCAGCTCTAGGCTCCAGCTCTAGGCCATAGCTCTAGGCTCCAGCTCTAGGCTCCAGCTCTAGGCTCTAGCTCTAGGCTCCAGCTCTAGGCTCTAGCTCTAGGCTCTAGCTCCAGGCTCTAGCTCTAGGCTCTAGCTCTAGGCTCTAGCTCTAGGCTCTAGCTCTAGGCTCTAGCTCTAGGCAGTGTACTTTTATTCGTTTACTTTGAGCTGAATTAGGAGTGTAAACGAAACCTATTTGATAAACTCGATTCTTGCAAAATAAGTACCAAAGAAGGTTATTGTTTCGATTTTTCGCTTTGGAATAAGCTTTGTGCCTTCTTAAAAAGAAAATAGAATCAAAAACGAATGAATCTTTGAGAATCCATCAAAAAGAAACAGAAAAAGAGTTAAAATTTTGTGGCAAGAAGGGTTTTTGAAACAAAAAAAAAGGAGAAAAATGGCAAAGGATCAGGAAGAAAAATCACACGTCTTTCTATTGCCCATTGAGCAAAAAAAAAAAGCGAAATCGTTTGGAGAAAATGGCGCGTATTTTGCGTGTGAAACATAAAATAGCGGAAGTTGTTTCGAAGAGAGAAATTTTTTCGAAGATTTCCCTCAATTTTCTTGTTTTCTCTTTGAGTTTAGTGTGATGCGCTGATTTCTTGTATGTGCTTGTATGCGTATGTGCTTGTATGTGCTTGTATGTGCTCTTGTTTCTAAATCCACATGTTATAATGCACTCAAAATTTCAATATTCTTAAGGTGGTTCTCATAAATAGCACTCTTAGTGTCTTTTAGTTACTGAAAAAACGGGAATTCATGTGTGCAAGAGTACAAAGTATAAAGTCGACAAGCCCGCAAAGTTCATACTTGAGCACAAAGTCCAATTGAGCACAAAGTCCACGAAAAGAACCAGCTTTCACGAGAAATGCTGATTCTCAAAGCGTCAAACGATCCAATTGACCTTTTTATTGGGTTGATGCATAATTATCCGGACTTCTTTTTGCGTGCTTGTATCTTTTTTGTTTTGAAAGCTTTTTGTCTATTTCTTTTTTTTAAATATTCGTTATTCTTTAGTGAACAAAATGCGTGTCGACAATCATATCCATCTTCGCCATATCATGCTCTACCACTTCGAAAAGGGATGGTCTGCCGCAGAGTCGTTTCGCGATCTCAAAGAACTGGAGAAGCCCCAACGGACTACCACGTCAATCGATCGCTCAAAAATTGGCAAACAAATAAGATCTACAACGATTTGGATGACTTGATAGACGATGTTAAAGCGTGGATTGCCTCCAAAGATCGTTTATTCTTCGCTCGTGGAATCGATCGTCTTCCAAGCAAATGGCAATCAGTTATTGATGTAGGCGGTGAATATGCTCCAGAATAATCAATTAAACATATTTTTCTAACTATTTATGTTATTTTTTGTTAAATAAAATCATTTATAAAAGAAGTCCGGATAATTATGCATCAACCCAATATATTTCATTTCTTCAACAATATCATTGTATGCTTAGAGCCATAATATTGGGTTGGTGAATTGAAACCTCTATTCACATCTAACATCACAGCTAAACTTTCCTGCGTGAGTGTAACTTTGGTTGCCAACACTTCACAATTTGAAAGAATTGGCCAGTAAAATCTTTAGTGTAAGCTTCAAAACTACTATTAGGTTGGTGAATTGAAAACTGCGGGAATTTGAACTAAAATTCATTCAAAATAAAACCATAAATTCATTCCAAATAATTTCCATTATTATTGACGACTTCTGCCCATTTTACAGGCAATTTGCGGATTCCTCTTTCGTAGTAGGATTTTGGTTTGTGTGTGAGACAAGTGTGAGACTCAAAAATGGAAGACTGGAGAGGAGGACTGGAGATCCCAGTTTGAGCACTTTCTTCAAAAGAAACCCATTTTGGTGTCAATAGAAAAGTTGTAGAGAATCAAAAATTAGGCTTATAGCCAAATTTTCAAAAAGATACACTTAGTAGTTTCGCTTAAAATGCAAGTTTTGTTGCAAGTTTGTGAAAATTTGGCATTTCTTTCTTAAATTTGGCATTTCTTGAAGCCCAGTTTTTGAATCGTTCTGAAAATTTGGATATAAGCTTGATTTTTGATTCTCTACAACTTTTCCATTGACACCAAAATGGGTTTCTTTTGAAGAAAATACTCAAACTGTCACATATGACAATGGGCGGCAGTTTTCAATTCACCAACCCAATCTTAGGTTGAGGAAAAAGTAATGTCGCTTTTGAATTCCCATTGTTGGCAATTTTCCAGTTCTTGGCTTGTTTTCAAATAGAGATTAGCTAGACACTCTATACTTTCATATTATATATGACAATAGCCCGCAGTTTTTAATTCACCAACCCAATTATCTTTAAGAAGGTCTAGAGTCTTGAAAAAGTCAAATATTCATGTTTCTAGCAAAAAATATAGCTCATTTCTCTTTCAAAATCCGTCAAAAATTTCACGAGCACTCATATTTTTCATTGGTGAAAAGAAAACTAGAGGAAAAACGAGATCGTTTACGAGAATAGGGCCAATTTTGGATTTGGTGAAAAGAGGGAAAAGATCGAGACAGCAAAAAAAGAGAAAAAGTGGTGAGAAATGAAAAACCTGGTAAGGGCAAACGACTTCCGCTATTTTATACACTTCAAACGCATAACACTAAGGCTATTGTCTGATAAAGAAGAGGTAAAAAAAGGGCTTGTGCTTTTGGGGCTATTGGTAGAATTTTCTGCCTCATCTGACCAGTATTTCTGTACACTTTGAAACAGTTTTTCGGTGCTGGAAGCAGCACAAAAACACGCACTTTCTGGTGCACTAGATTTCCCTGTTTCCTGTTGTGGAAAGGTGAGATTAGTGCACGCTAGAAGTAATGCGTTTCTAGCTGGAGAACTAGCACAAAGCACACAAGTCTATGATTCAAAGCCGCAGTTCCCCCGAGAGTTTTCCCCAAGAAATGTTCACAGGAATTGAAAGAAGAAGCATTTTATATCTAAAGTTCAAAAAGCGGGGGTGGGACAAATGCGACCTTTTTTTTGCGCACCTGGACATTTGCGCACCTTATTTTTGCTGGAAAAGGCCTTAGGAAAGGTCGTAGAGCTTCAAAAATGTTTTCATAGAAGGGAATCGTATGCGTAGATTCCGAATTTCGACAAATCAGACCTCGCTGACACGTCAAATTTGGGCTAAAAGGCAAAAACTGCGGAAAAGCGTTAAGTTGCGTAGTTTTTGCCTTTTAGCCCAAATTTGACGTGTCAGCGAGGTCTGATTTATCGAAATTCGGAATCTACGCATACGATTCCTTTAAATGGAAATATTTTCGAAGCTCTACGGCCTTGCCTAAGGCCTTTTCCAAAAAAAAGGTGCGCAAAAAAAGGTCGCATTTGTCCCACTCCCCAAAAAGCTGTCATTAGTTGATTCAACTAATGACACCTTTTGGAACTTTAGCTCTAAAAAGTCACAATAGTTGAACCCAAAGAGATCAAAGATAATCCCAAAAATCCGCTTTCACAAATGAATTGTTTAAAAATAAGAAAACCTCAAAAAAAATCAAAATTCACAAAAACAAATCCTCAATTCTCATCAAAGCCAGGCCAGCCAGCCATCAACATTTCAAAAATCCCTATTTTATTTCACACTAATCCCATTACATTGATTTTAAAAATGTCGTGCGGCTAAATGTCGTGCGAAATGTCCATTTCCCCTTCACTTTGTGCAAGGCTGGTATCAAAATGTAGCCCTTCAATTGGGCTACACGATTGTATAAAAAACTTTGACAAAAACTCTTGTTTAGTACAAGAAAAATGACCGCAAAGTGAGCGCCCCAACACCCATACAAAAGACGATAGACGTCGTTGTTAGTATTGCGATGTACAGTCAATGCTCTCACTTTGTGGTCATTTTTCTTGTACTAAACAAGAGTTTTTCTAAAAGTTTTTTATACGATCATGTAGCTCAATTGAAGGGCTAGAGTTTGATACCAGCCTTGCACAAAGTGAAGGCCCTAGTAAATAGCAAATCCATTAGGCGCAATTCTCATTTTTACACAAAAGACGATAGACGTCGTTGTTAGTATTTTTTTAAACATTTCAAAAATCCCTATTTTATTTCACACTAATCCCATTACATTGATTTTAAAAATGCTAAAAAATCAGTGATTTTGATTGCTTTCTTTTTGAGTTTGATCATTTTACACAAAAAGTTTGATGATTTTTTTGATCATTCATTTGAAAATTATTAAATACTTCCGGAAATTCGAGGATTTTCGTGGGAATTTTGTAAAAATAGGAATTGCGGTGTGAGAATTTGACGTTTAGAATGATAAAGAGCAAAATAGAAGTGAGAATTTTTGTTTCTGAGAAAACGGGAAGTTGGAGCTTGGAATAAAGATCATTTTTCGAATCTAGAAAGAAAAAATTTAACGCGAAACTATGTGAAATGTTTTTCAAACTTCTAAAACAATGTAGGGACTGAGAAATTCGTATAAAAAACAGTAACAGAAAAACAGTAAATACGGTAGATTTTTGTTTGGTTTATAATTTAGATAAAGTTTAATTTAGATAAAGTTTACAAAAGATTAATGAATTTTAAGGTCGGGCTAAATTTGGATTAGATAAGCATACGCATAAAGTGGATGAAACAATATTATAGGTCTAAACTATCTTGGTATGGGATGGTATAATCGGAAAGCACCATCATCTTATCTATTAGGTTGATGCAAAAGTCTTTTTCATTTTTTTTCGTCTGCCGTTTCAAGCCAACAAATGCACGAATTAAACTACGGTTGATTTCATTAGAAAAACCAATTATTTTTCTGCAAAATAACATTAAAACGGGTTTAAAAATATTGAATGCCTGGATTTTCTTGAGAGTATGAAGTCGGGTAGTCAAAAAGGGCTAACTCGATGATGCGGTTTAGACACCTTAGCTAAAGAAAACCTATCTTCGTGTCAATAGATAAAAGATAGAGAAAAAAAAACGTTTGATATTTCGCCAAAATTTCAGAGAAATTCATTCAGCCAATTTTTCCGTAGAGTTTTTTATAGATTTTTACGAAAAAGGCGTTTTTCACTCTCGAATTTGCTTGAAAGTGAACCGAAATTCATTTAAAAAGATGCAAATTGAACAAAAAAACACTTTTTATTTAGAGAAAAGCAGAGGTTAATTGGTGAATTTGTTACTTTTTAACAGAAGTACGAAAAAAATGAAAAAGACTTTTGCATCAACCTAATATTTCGAGCAATTTAGCTTCGACTGCACTACTATTAGAGAGAATACGGTATTTGGATCGATTAGAGTTTGTTGATCGTACAAATCATTACCGTAAAAAACAGTATTTTATCAAAGTAAACATGAAATATGAAGAATTTTGAAGAAATTTGAAGAAATTTCACAATCTCACCTCAAAATGAGAAAAATGACTGTAAGGCCAAAGAAAGAAAGAAGCCAAAGAAAGAAGCTCATTCAAAAAGCAAAAATCCAGTGAATGAATATAGTTTTCAGTAAACTTTTGTAGAAAAAATAAACTTTATTATGATTGGTAGGCCTATAAACTTGAGATACATTGTTTATATATGTTGTGTCCGATTTAGATTTCCGTCCGATTTAGATTGAATCTAAATCGGACGTCCGATTTAGATTGAACTTATCGCGGACGTCCGATTTAGATTACAGTCTATATCGGACGTCCGATACAGATCGAACAATAATAAACGTGCTTCATATATGTTCTTAAGCGTTTTTTTGCAATTTTCTGCGCTTTTCAAAGAAATTTTCAAAGAACATATGTTAAGCACGTTTATTATTGTTCGATCTGTATCGGACGTCCGATATAGACTGTAATCAATAAAAGACCTTTGAAAAATGCAGAAAACTACAGAAAACGCTTAAGAACATATATTAAGCGTGTTTATATTATTGTTCAATCCATGTAAGATTTAGATTGAATCTAAATCGGACGTCCGATATAGACTGTAATCTAAATCGGACGTCCGCGATAAGTTCAATCTAAATCGGACGTCCGATTTAGATTCAATCTAAATCGGACGGAAATCTAAATCGGACACAACATATATAATTTATTCAAGAAATGAAAGACATGAAAGATTAGTACACATGAATTCATACACTTACACGCGAAAATGGCTGATAGAAAGCAACACGATATAATCTACTATATATAAAAGAGCAGTGTCTGTCTATCTGTCTGTCTGTATGTCTATCTGTCTATCTGTCTATCTATCTGTCTGTCTGTCTGTTGGTCTATCTGTCTGTCTATCTGTCTGTCTGTCTGTCTATCTGTATGTCTGTCTATCTGTCTATCTGTCTGCGAGAAGTCAAGGATTCGAATTCGCCTCCGGCCAAACATTTTGCTTTTTTTACTAAAAGCACAAATATAATAGAAATAACAAAATCAAGATCATCTACAGATAATTTAAAGGCTTTAAGACTATTGGACTCTCTGAAAACTCCAGGGAGTAGACTTCAAATTCTGGCAAATTTATTGGAAAAGAGTTATACACAAGATTATTGGAGGTGATTGGAATTTCGGAAACGAAAGAACCTCTCCTTGAATCAACCAATCAACCATCACTTTGAATAAATCTGACTTTGGGTTGAGGGTTTGACTGTTGAGGGTTTGACTGTTGAGGGTTTGACTGTTGAGGGTTTGATTATTGCCTGTTTGACTGTTGCAGCTTAAAATTCTTTCACAATAAGGATCAACATAAGCTATTTCCCTTTATCTTAACTTTCTTTGATCCCTGTAAGCCGGCTTCGATTTGCTCAATTCGATAAAGCTATAATCAGTCCCAATTTTCAATGGATTGACGAGGATTTGAGAAAAATGAATGAGGAAGTCTAAGCAAAAAGGTGAACTTTATAAGAACAAATAATAAAAGTTAAAAGAACAGAGATTTTGAGAATATTCGTGAGATTTGCATTCAAAGCGAAACTTTCACGAAATCAAACACAGAATACGGTAGATTATTGTTTAGTTTATAATTTATTAGGATAAGAAACTGCGGATTACTTCCGAGGATCAAAGTTTTTTTTATTTGAAAGTGTGATGGTCCGGAATTTGGGTGCAAGACTACTTTGCATCGCCGGACCCAGAATTTTTCGAATCAGACACCCAAGGACAATCCATTTACTCGCTCACAATTTCCGGGTACACACATCAAACTTGGCTCAAAACACCATAGAAGAATTAGGCTGAAAACTTGTGCCTCATCTGCCCTATTCGCCTGATGTTGCTCCCTCAGATTACCACTTGTTCCTGCCTATGCAACACTCTCTTGCAAATCTAAAGTTTAACAATCCTGAAGAAGTCGAAATTTGGGTGCAAGACTACTTTGCATCGCTGGACCCAGAAACAGACAGACAGACTTTTCGAAACAGACATCCGAAGTCTACGCAAAAAATGGAAGAAAATAGTTGATAATAATGGCAAATATCTTTTGGAATAAAGTTATTTTCTTATTGATTTTTGGGTTGTTCAAATGTTGGTTATAATGTTCAAATGTTGGTTATAATGTTCAAATGTTGGTTATAATGTTCAAATGTTGGTTATAATGTTCAAATGTTGGTTATAATCCGCAGTTTCTTTTGCAAGGACCTAATAGATAAAGTTTACAAAAAGATTAATGAATTTAAGCATATTTTAAGCATATTTTCATAAACACATAACACAAGAAGCCAAACAAAAGAAAATTTCAAAAGAAACCCCGAAATTGATCATTTTCTGATCATTGAATCTCTTTTTCCGTTGAAATTTATTGAGATTTTCACTCAAAATGCTCAAAATGCTCAAAATGCTCAAAATGTTAATGCTAGTTTCTTCTCGAAAAGTCCAAGCCAGTTTTTTTTCGTAAACTCGAACTTTTCTCGAGTGGAAACCACAAATTAATTGAAAAATTGTGTTGCTAAAAATGTCAGAAGTGAAAAAGAAAAAGGAAAGCTGTTAGGTTTCAATTTTTTTGCCTAAACCAGGGAAATTGCCAATCGCAACATAGTAATTTATCTTTTTTTTCTTTTCTAATGTTTTCCAAGAAATAAAAGGCTCTAATTTTCTGATTCTAAAGTGTAAAGAACGCCGGGAAAAAATTACAAAAAGAAAAGAACATAAGAATAAGAAAAGTAATTCGCATCGTTGACGTTGAAGTGAATTTTCTTTTGGAATTTCTGATCAATATGGCATTTACAGAATAAAACCATTCCTTTCTATAAAAATAATACTTTGATTTCCTGTCTTTGTTATTAAATTGAGAACAAGATTTTACATAGTGTTATTTACATAGAAAACGCAATAACAATAAGCAATAAGTGCCTACCGTAAATACTGTAATAGTACCGCACCCCCATAATGACGGTGCAGTTGTGTAGTCTAGCTTTGAAGCGTTGTGTAGTCTAGCTTTGAAGCGTTGTGTGGTCTAGCTTTGAAGCGTTGTGTAGTCTAGCTTTGAAGCGTTGTGTGGTCTAGCTTTGAAGCGTTGTGTGGTCTAGCTTTGAAGCGTTGTGTAGTCTAGCTTTGAAGCGTTGTGTAGTCTAGCTTTGAACGAGTTTTTCTCGACACTGGTTTATGCTACAATGTTTGCTTAGGTATCAAAAAATAGCTGAAATTCAGGGCTATTTTTTCATACCAAAGATACACTTTCGGGTTTCTCGCCTAGCTCCACCCATCATTTCCTTTCGTATCGTGAGAGATGAGCGGCACTGATGGAGGCGCGCTGCCACTTCTGGGGATCAGTGGAGGTCATGGGGCACCAAGTTCGATTTAAATCCAAGGGTATGAAGGTAGCCCTGAAAAAATAGCCTTGAATTTCAGCTATTTTTTGATACCAAAGACGCATTTTTTGAAAGTACGGATGCTTTGAAAAAAATGAAATACTAAAAAACTGCGACATGCGACTCAAATACTTGCGACTACGCGACTGTACGAGGGCGGTGGGGTACTATTACAGTATTTACGGTAGAAAATGCTCAAGACATTGATCGACTCGATTTTAAAAACAAATTTTAAAGCCTTGGAAATCTAAGAGATCTGAAGAAAGCCTCTAAAAAGTGAAAAATTTGAAAAACTACCATAATCTTCAGATTCAATCGTTTCACCAAATTTTGATCGATAAGAAATCAAAATGTGAATCGAATGTGATTAAAACTAAGCCAACCAAACTTTTAAACTAGAAACTAAGCAAAATAAACTAGAAAACTTTTAGAAAACGCTGTGAAGAACACACTCTATTTGAACGGGGATTTGATAAACTCATAGATCACTCCCTCTCCCCTTTTCCAAAAAAAGAAGATGGATGGACTCGATACTTGATCATGGCAAAAAAGCTTCACACCTTGACAAAATCAAGCAAATTTCCTGGTCAAGGTTCGAAAGGTTTCTTGGAAGGTTATCGAACATTTGATACGCACCCTTTGCCATTGATAATCTAAGTTTGAGCTCAAATATCTTAGTGTTGGGCTTTCCAATTTCAATATTCTTGTTATCATTAGATGCACCAAGTCTTTCTCTGTCGATTGGTACAAAAACTATTTCAATTGAACAGCCCAACACCAAGAAATTTGAGCTCAAAGTTGGATTGCCAATGGCAAAGGGGGCGGGGCCTCGCGTATAAAAGGTTCCACAACCTTCGCACGTTTTGGAAAGAGCTTTGGTCAAAAGCGACACTTTTGTGAGAACATGAAAGTTCTCCTTTTGATGCTACTTTTGATGTAAAGTTCTCCTCCTCCGTATAAAAGGTCCGTCGCTCCGCCCCTTTTGCCATTGGCGATCTAACTTTGAGCTCAAATATCTCGCTGTTGGGCTATCCAATTCGAATACTCTTGATATCATTAGATGCGCCAAGTCTTTCTCTGTCGATTGGTACAAAAACTATTGCAATTGAACAGCCCAACACCAAGAAATTTGAGCTAAAAGTTGGATTGCCAATGGCAAAGGGGCGTGTCTATCCAATGTCTCAATCTTCTTCAAAATCCTTTTCAAGGCATCTCGTAGACTTGACAAAATCAAATTAATACAGATTTGTGCGAAGATTTACAGCTTTCGAAAGTTTACACGCTTTAGAAAGAGCGTAGAGAAGATACGGATGGCAAGGCATGCTTTGTGCTCCCCCAATTCTCAAGCCAACCCAAGAAAATGAGAAAATAGCACGCCAGAAAGCATGTGTTTCCATTAATAAACGAAAAGTACGTTAAAAAAACAATGTTTACATCAAACTTTTGATGAATGAATGAACAGAATAGCCCAGAATTGGTCAAAAAGTAAAGCCAATAAGAACAAAAACTGAAACCATCCAAAGCGCTATAAAAAAACGAGACACTTTTCGGACTTGATAAACCTAATCACAAACTTTAAAGTACTTTGAAAATAGTTTTCTATCACAGTTTTCTATTTCTATCACTAGTTATTACATTTCTCTCGAAAAAAAAGTGGCAATTGGGGTTTTCGCGGAAAAAAACACACATTTGGAAGAGCGAAAAGCGCGAAAAATATTTGATTTTTAATGTTTTTTAAGATTTATGTTTAAAAATTACAAAAAACACTTTAAAAGATTAAATTTTTGAAAGTATTTTAGCATTTTTTTATGATTTTGTAGATCATTTAGGGGTGGGACAACATCGACCTTTTTTTGCGCATTTTCTGCCTCATCTGACCAGTATTTCTGTACACTTTGAAACAGTTTTTCGGTGCTGGAAGCAGCACAAACACACGCACTTTCTGGTGCACTAAATTTCCTGTTTCCTGTTGTGGAAAGGTGAGATTAGTGCACGCTAGAAGCAAGCTAGCCATCGTGACTTTTCCCGAAGTAATTTTCTAAGCAACTGATAAGACTAGGCCTTTTATATGTAAATATTCAACTCTATGGGCAGTGGCTGAGTTCAAAGCAGACCTCTCATCCTATCCCGAAGCCTCCGAAAAAGTTAGGCTTTGTGTGTGGTGGAATCCTAAGGGATTGGCTCATTTTGAAATATTAGATAAAGGAGACACTGTTGACGTGAGACTTTATGCAGAAAAAATGGGTCGAGTCGATCCAGCATTGAGGAAAAAGAGGATCGATCCATCGAAGGTCAAATTTCTTCACGACAATGCTAGGCCTCACATTTCAAAGATCGTCCAAGAACAAATCGATACGTTGAGCTGGAAACTTCTTCCACACCCACCATACAGCCATGGTCTAGCCCCTTCGGATTACTATCCCTTTCGGGTCAATGAAACAAGCAGTTTCTGGACAGCAGTTCAAACAAAAAGTAGGCCATCGAAAATTGGGTTGGCAACTATTTTGCCTCTAAAAAATCTTCAATTTTACGAGGCCGGTATTCGTGATTTGGAGCAACGTTGGAAAGAAGGTTATTAATGCTTTTGGTGTTTAGTTTTATTTTAATTTTGAAAGTGTTTGAAAATAAATTTTAAACTCAGTATTTTAAAAACGTGAACAAAAAAATAATCCTTTCATTTCAAGCTAGTACTTTGTGCTCAAAACTTGTCGGCAACTTTTTGGAAAAGTATCTGGGAAAGATCCAATTTATTTCAAAAGTGTCAAGTGTTATGCAAAGAATTGTAGCCCTTAATCTTGGCTTCATTTATCTACGAAAAACTTAACGATTGGCCTTATACAACTCATTTAACAAGCGCTTGAATGAGCGCTAGTCGCCATCTCTCGAATCTGTTATTTGGCCGCATCAACTTAAATTTTGGTCATGCCAGTTTAGTCAAAACAAATAATTGGTGTTATTAAGTGATGTTAAACGTTATTTTTGCATTGAAGAAATATTGAAAAGCTCCTTTTAACAATTTTAAATAGAGAAAAGCGGCCAAATGAGATGAGAGATGGCGACTAGTGCTCATTCAAGCGCTTGTTAAATGAGTTGTAGAAGTCCAATCGTGAAGTTTTTCGTAGATAAATGAAGCCAAGATTAAGGGCTACAATTCTTTACAAAACACTTGACACTTTTGAAATGAATTAGACATTTCCCAGCTACTTTTCCAAAAAGTTGTTGCGGTAACCCTGCGGTATCTATTTAAAATTGTTAAAAGAAGCTTTTCAATATTTCTTCAATGCAAAAATAACGTTTAACATCACTTAATAACATCAATTATTTGTTTTGACTAAACTGGCATGACCAAAATTTAAGTTGATGCGGCTAAATGACAGATTCGAGAGATGCCAACTAGCGCTCATTCCAGCGCTTGTTAAATGAGTTGTAGAAGTCCAATCGTGAAGTTTTTCGTAGATAGATGTTGCCAAGAATTAGGGCTACAATTCTTTACAAAAACACTTGACACTTTTGAAACAAATTGGATCTTTCCCAGCTACTTTTCCAAGAAGCTGTCGCTATTTTTTGCGATCACCCTGTATTATGCCAAAATGAAGAATATTCAGCCGACAAATCTTATTAGAGAAAAGCACGAACTCAAGGTGAGCTTTTGTCTGGACTAGTGCACTTTACAGAATCGATTATAAGATCTGAAATCAAGCACACAATGTACAATTAGAAACTGAGACTTCACTTCTTTCAAGCTGTGAATAGCAAATGATTTGGAATAGAAACAGAAAGACATTTGAATTTTAAGAAAAGACATTTGAAATCGGCTTTATATGGCATTTTTGGGGATCTAAAAGATTTAGCCTGTTTAGATTGTAGAAAGCGAAATTTCTCCTCACAGAGGGCGCCACTCAAATTCTGTTTTGCGCGCGGATTTCCCCCAAATCCAACTCAAATTTTTTTCACCTAAAATCTCTTGGTCCAGAACTTCTGAGTCTAATCGGAAAATGAGGAACTCAACACAGCTCCTACATGCAATTCTCTACAAAGAGAGATCAATTTTGGGTGTTATCCAGAGAAATCCCCTCAAATTCAATGTCTCGCTTTTTTTCTATCGCCTTTTCACGTGATAAAAGAATTTTTAAAGCGATTTTCCATTCATTTTCTAGTCTATTTCTTCTTTTTGGCTCAAAAAAGAAATTCGGAAATTGAATATAGCCAAATTTGACAAACAGAAATTGAAATAATAACGAGTAAAATATTTTTGATTTATTAGTTCGTTTTGTTGTTTGATTTTCGTTATGATCGTTAATTGACTTTTCGAAATGATTGAAAGAGCTTCTGAGCTTTGAAAGCTTTGAAAGAGCTTCTGAGCTTTGTAAGCTTTGAAAGAGCTTCTGAGCTTTGAAAGCTTTGAAAGAGCTTCTGAGCTTTGTAAGCTTTGAAAGAGCTTCTCAGCTTCTCAGCTTTGAAAGAGCTTCTAAGCTTTGTAAGCTTTGAAAGAGCTTCTGAGCTTTGTAAGCTTTGAAAGAGCTTCTGAGCTTTGTAAGCTTTGAAAGAGCTTCTCAGCTTCTCAGCTTTGAAAGAGCTTCTAAGCTTTGAAAGAGCTTCTGAGCTTTGAAAGCTTTGAAAGAGCTTCTGAGCTTTGTAAGCTTTGAAAGAGCTTCTCAGCTTCTCAGCTTTGAAAGAGCTTCTCAGCTTCTCAGCTTTGAAAGAGCTTCTAAGCTTGTCGCTTTGAAAGAGCTTCTGAGCTTTGAAAGCTTCGAAAGGGCTTCTGAGCTTTGAAAGCTTTGAAAGAGCTTCTGAGCCTTAAATCTTTTGTCGCCGAAAGTCTCTTGATCCAGAACTTCTGAGTCTTCTGAGTCTAATAGGAGAATGAGGAACTCAGCACAATTCCTACATGCAATTCTCTACAAAGAGAGAGATCTACAAATCGACAAAGAGAGATTTTGGGTCTTATCCAGAGAAATCCCCTCAAATTCAATGTCTCGCTTTTTTTCTATCGCCTTTTCACGTGATAAAAGAATTTTTAAAGCGATTTTCTTTTCATTTTCTAGTCATTTTTTCTTTTGGCTCAAAAAAGAAATTCGGAAATTGAATATAGCCAAATTTGACAAACAGAAATTGAAATAATAACGAGTAAAATATTTTTGGAATCTGAAATTTTGGGAATTTGTTTTTTCCGGCAAAAATACAGTAACTTTGTCTTGATTCTAACAATATAAGCATTTCATTTATTTCATTTCTTTAATTACTTTTTAATTTCTTTGTAAAAGGGAAATAGTGATTCTTTTATTAAATCAAAAATGGACTTTCCCTAGCTTTTTATAGCTGAGTTATCGGTGGCTGAGTTACCGGTAGCTGAGTTACCGGTAGCTGAGTTACCGGTAGCTGAGTTACCGATAGCTGAATTACCGATAGCTGAATTACCGGTAGCTGAATTACCGGTAGCTGAGTTACTGTATCTCAGCTGAATTCTTTATAGCTTTATAGCTGAATTACTCTTCAATTACCGTTTCTCAGCCAAAGTCTGGGCTCAATAATGAATTTTTAAAAAATCAGAAATCAGATCACCTTTAGAGAATCCAATCTCTCGTTTCTCTAAAGCTCAGAAGCTCTTTCAAAGCTTTCAAAGCTCAGAAGCCCTTTCAAAGCTCAGAAGCTCTTTCAAAGCTTTCAAAGCTCAGAAGCTCTTTCAATCATTTCGAAAAGTCAATTAACGATCATAACGAAAATCAAACAACAAAACGAACCAATAAATCTTTGAACAGGTGCTTTACTAACCATTTTCTTTTTAAGTGGGTGTAATCAAGGTCAAATCTCTGAAAAATATAATGTACTTAGAAGAAAAAGCACAGATTTTCTGGTATTCAAAATGAGAAACGAAAAGGAATACGGAAATTGAACTTTTTAGGCGAAAAAATGAGGAAATTGTGACCGAGCGTCATTTGGTTTGGTCAAGAATTCTCTAGTTCTTTTCTTTTTCAATAGATATCAGCCGATCTATCAGCCGACACTGGCTTTGCCTTGGATAGTTATAAAGTTTCATTCTTTAGAAAAACTCTGCCCAAAATCTACTTCCTAAAAGCCACCTACCACCTAAATACTCTAATAGAACGCCAACCTCTCCTACTTTGCCAATTCTTCTTAGAAAATCTTTTTTTCCTCAGCCTCTAGCTCTTTCCCAGCTAGACTTTTGGTACCAAAAAATACTAGATTTCAAGGGCTATCATTTGACACCCAAGCGAATACTGTAGCATAAAGCAGCGCCGAGAACGAGACGCTCAAAGTTAGACTACGCGAATGTACGCCCGTCATTATCATTAAAAAGTAGCAAAGATAGTCAACCCAAAAGCGCTTAATTGGAAAGTGCGGTAAACGGAGGTTAGTTCGGGACACCCTGTAGATTTCAAAGGCTATCATTTGACACCCAAGCGAATACTGTAGCATAAAGCAGCGCCGAGAACGAGACGCTCAAAGTTAGACTACGCGAATGTACGCCCGGCATTATTGGAGTGGCGTTTGATTTGAGTATTTACGGTAATTTTCGAAAACTATTCTAATCAAGCTAACAATTTGCATTCAATTAGCTCAATTTTTGTCGCATTTGTCTCAGTCACAAAGATACTCAAGAATCATCAGAGGACACCTCTTCGCCAGCACTGTCCTCCCAGCACTCTACTACAGGACAGAGACCTGGGCCACGACACAGACCGCTGAACAAGCCCTGAGAACGACGCATCGAGCACTTGAAAGGAACCTCCTCGGGTACAATAGGAAGACGCAGCTCGACCAAGACCTAAGAAGTACGGATATGCGCCAGCTCTCGGGACTCAGAGATCCAGTGGAAGTGATTGAGAGAAAAAGACTCAGATGGGCCGGCCACGTAGCTGGAAGAACAGACGACAGATGGACGATACAGATCACAGAGTGGCTACCACGAGACCAGAAGAGGCCCATCGGAAGACCAGCAACGAGGTGGAGCATAAGAGTGGCAGCGACGGTCAGAGAAAGGATGGCTAGAGTGCAACCACCACCAGCACCAGCAAGTCGAAGACTTCGAACCAGGAACAATCAAGCTAGGAAACACTGGAAGACAATAGCAAGGGATAGAGAAATGTGGAAGCAGGTCTGTGATCTGCGCAAATAGGAACACCTGAGTGCTAAAAACAGATCCAGAAAAAAAGCTACTCAATCCACACACTTGTCACCATTGAATGAAAGATGCGATCAAAAATTGACCTATTCACTCACAAACTAAACAAATTTGCAACTAAATTTCCGCGAAAGTCATTCGGGAAATTTGTCTATGAATATTTTATCAAAGCAATTCATCAATTCATCAGAAAAAGTTACAAATTCGTGAGACTACAGATTTAATTCTGAACATTGAGTTTCCAATCCGAATTTAGCAAAATTTAAACCCCAAACCTTCCTTATCGAGTTCAAACAGATGTGCAAATATAAGAAAAAGTGAATTTGATGCTACTCTTGATGACTTTTCTAGACAAGAGTCAATAAATAAGAGAAATTGTCGAGGTTTTGAGAGCCGAACAAGAATGAGTGCATCTAGGGACCACCAACCATCAACTCTTTGGCACCATTCAACGCAGAATCATTGATAATTATGTTAAATTTTTTAAATTAGCAAGATTTGATAAAAAGAAAAAAAATAGAGCAAAAAAACACTGTTTATTCGAGAGAAAACTTTGAAAGTTTGCAATTTTTTTCTTTTTATCTTATCTTTTTAATTTAACAAATTTAACCTAATTATCAATGTTTCTGCGTTGAATGATACAAAGCACTTGATGGTTGGACGCGTCTAGACCCACCCATTCATAATCGGCTACGACATATAATGAACATCGGCGGCGAGTTTGCACAATGGAGTGCTATCGGCTACTGGGGCAGCTCCTAGAACACAAATTTGTTTATTGCTATTGATCTGACAAAGGAAATTGATGAAGTGTTGATTGATTGATTGAAATGAAGTTTAAAGGATCACTTTAACCAAAGAAACTAGGTAAGTTTTGATAAGTTTGACTATTAGGTACATGCCTAAGAAATGCGGATTTCAACATTTTCATTCATAAATTTCCAACGATAGAAAACTGATATCGATGAATGTTATAAACTATTTGAAAGTTGCAAATCTCCTCTACAAAATAGGCTAAAACGTGTTTCAATTGATCGAACCATTGAAGAAATTTCGAGGGCGAAATGCGAGTGACCAAAAAAGGAATCGAGTCACTTTGGGGACAAGTTTAGTGTGGTCAAAATAGAGTTAGCTTCCCAAAATTGTAGATTTAAAAAGAAAATGGATAACTATATATCAATTCATTAAAAAAGTCTAACGGAAATGCATTTACAGAAATTTAGATAGAGCGTAATTTCAAAACCCTCAAAATTGTCCAAAAACCGACTTTTTCACAAAAAAGAAAAATTATTGTAAAAGCAAAGTTTTCCCATGAAATGATCCCAACTCTTCATTATTTTGAATGCTATTTTAAAGCGCTCATTTTCCACTATATATTCAAAAGCGAACTCTTGTGAAAGTGGAGTTTGACTACACTAAACTTGTCCCTAAAGTGACTCGATTCCTTTTTTGGTCACTCGCATTTCGCCCTCGAAATTTCTTCAATGCTTCGATCAATTGAAACACGTTTTAGCCTATTTTGTAGAGGAGATTTACAACTTTCAAATAGTTTATAACATTCATCGATATCAGTTTTCTATCGTTGGAAATTTATGAATGCAAATGTTGAAATCCGCATTTCTTATGCATTTACCTAATATAGAGTTAAGAACAGAAGTTTAAATAAGAGTGGACTAATTTAATGTGTAAAGTATTTGTGAGCCTTTTATCTATCTAATTGTAAACTGGTAACCTTTAGAAAACTGGTAACTTTTAGAGAACTGGTAAGCTTTAGAGAAGCTGGTAAGCTTTAGAAAGCTGGTAACCTTTAGAAAACTGATAACCTTTCGAGAACTGGTAACCTTTAGAAAACAACAAGACCAGTTGAGCCAATTTCTTCAACAATTTATGTCCAATAAAAATACGGAAATAAAGGAGCAATATTTTGATGAAAGAAAGGCATAGCTGGTAGAAACGTTTTTTTTTGGTGAAAGTTCTGGTTATCAGTTTGTTATCAGTTTCTAAAAGGTTTCTAAATAAGGAAAAAGCTAAAGCAAAGTTGAAACACCTATCTCTATTAGAATTCCTAATAATGTTAACGTTTTGCAACATTGAAAACATCTCCCAAAAGACTAACAACGAGTCAACGAGCTCCTAAAAACCTCCTAAAAACAACGAGCTCCTAAAAAGTCAAAATATTTTTAGAGGTTTTAAATGATTCTTCCCCAATTCTTTCACTTCCTGTCATCAATTTGTCAACATGCAACGTGGAAAAGGTTGAGGGAGATCCCGAAAAAAAAGCTGACTCACAAGGAAAACGCATTGAGATCCCTGAATATCTTGATTAGCCTCGAGAAGATAGAAGATGAGACTAAGCTGAAGGAGAAATGTCAGGAAAGAACGCGTAAATTCTTCCCCGATTTAAAAAAGAGAGTTGCACGTACTCCATATCTTAGTCTAATTTCGAATTTCTATGTGATTGAACTCTAGGAATTGTTAAACTAGAATCTAAGGCTTGTCCGCTAGATCCAGTCAGACCAAGGCTACACACTGGACTAGACAATAGTCCACATTGGATTAGGCTTAGGCTTAGGCTTAAGCTTAGGCTTAGGCTTAGGCTCAGACTCAGGCGAGAGCTCAGGCTCAGGCGAGAGCTCTAGGCTCCAGCTCTAGGCTCTAGGCTGTAACATGCCTAGTATAAAGACAGTAAAATTAGCCTAAAGTGTGTAGACTTATAACAAAAAGATCTGTCGGTCCTTTTGTGCGGTGTTTTTCTCAGCACCAACCCTTCGATTTTGATCCGGTACGCCAGATTCGGTCAGACCAAAACTACATCTAGACTAGACAATAGTCCACATTGGATTCAAAGTGTTATGCACTTTAGGTAAATTTTGATGTGAATAACTTGTTTAACTTAGCTGAAAGGATTTGTAGTAGAATTGTAACGAAAAAATCTGTCGGTCCTCTTTTGCCGTTGGCAATTGAAGGTTTTTCGTGTTTCTCTCAACATCAACCCTTTACTTTTGACTATTTTGACTATCATTCGATGCAAAAATGAAATTGCGCGTCGAATCATACCAAAATTAACTCAAAATATAATACCCACACAAAGTTGTTGGCTAAAAACCTAAACCTCGTCCATTATGGGTTTAACCTTAATCTTTTGCCTCATAACTTTGCATGGAAATTACATTTTGAGTTAATTTTGAGAATCGCTTTTGAGAGAAAGCTTAAAGCTCGCCTTAACTTTAATAGTTTAAGCCTATTTATGGTAGATTTGCTTTCCCGAATAATATGCTTAAAAAGCCGGGGTTCTTCGTCTCTTATAGTTAGAAAGGATTGTTCTTTATGCTATTATTGGGTTGGTGAATCGAAAACTGCGGGCTATCGTCATCTGTGACAGTTTGAGCACTTTCTTCAAAAGAAACCCATTTTGGTGTCAATAGAAAAGTTGTAGAGAATCAAAAATCAAGCTTATATCCAAATTTTCAGAACGATTCAAAAACTGGTTTTCAAGAAATGCCGAATTTACGGATTTTCACGAAACTTGCAACAAAACTTGCATTTTAAGCGAAACTATTAAGTGTATCTTTTTAAAAATTTGGCTATAAGCCTAATTTTTGATTCTCTACAACTTTTCTATTGACACCAAAAGGGGTTTCTTTTGAAGAAAGTGCTCAAACTGGGATCTCCAGTCTCCATCTCCAGTCCTCCATTTTTGAGTCTCACACTTGTCTCACACACAAACCAAAATCCTACTACGAAAGAGGAATCCGCAAATTGCCTGTAAAATGGGCAGAAGTCGTCAATAATAATGGAAATTATTTGGAATGAATTGATGGTTTTATGTGGAATAAATTTTAGTTCAAAGTCCGGCAGTTTTCAGCTCACCAACCCAATACAATACTTTTCCCTCAACCTTTCCTTTTTCAAATCCTAAAAGCTGTTACCTAAAAGCTGTTACCTAAAAGCTGTTACCTGAAAGCTGTTACCTAAAAGCTGTTACCTAAAAGCTGTTACCTGAAAGCTGTTACCTAAAAGCTGTTACCTAAAAGCTGTTACCTGAAAGCTGTTACCTAAAAGCTGTTCAAACTGTTCAAACTTGCCAAAGTTCGTTTATAAATTAAGTTAACTTGAAAAAGAAATGAAAGAAACTAAGCAAATTCTTTGCTGGAAAAAATTTTTTCGGCAAGATCTCTTTTTCTAATCTTTTTTTCAAGGTTTAGGTCAACCCTCCAATTTTTTCGCTCCTTTTTTTCCTCCTTTTTCCCTCCCTTTTCCCCTCCTTTTTTCCTCCTCAATTCACCTCTCCAAATCACTCCTTGCCGCAATTAAGGCGTTCCCAAATGTTTCCCAAACGAAAAGAAAATGTCAGAATCGAAAATAAAAAAGAAGTGATTGAAATTGAAAAGAAGTTTTGTGTTCTTTGGAAGAATTATGGAAAATTGTCGGAGAAAATGGGCAAAAAGGCAGAAAAAAGGCAAAAAAGCTTAGCTTTCACTTGAACTGGCTGAACTGTTTGAACAAATTCAGAAAATTTAAAAAGTAAAAGATGAGGAAATACCTTTTCCAAAAGCCTAAACCTGGGCAGAGCTTAAAAGTGGCTGTTTTCACGTTTCGTTAGTTTTCCGTGCAGAAACCTAGGCTAAAAACATGTATTTCGTGATCAGCGTCAAAAATAACAAAAAAAAAACAAGAAAAGCGAAGGAAAATCGCGAAAAGCGGCGGAAGGGCTATTGATCTGAGGGTCGCTGGTTCGACTTCCACCGGTGACAATATTTTTCAAAAATTTTTTGCTAAGATTCTGAAAATGCGTGTCTAGGGGTTATTTTTGACGCTGATCACGAAACACATGTTTTTAGCCTAGATTTCTGCACGGAAAACTAATGCACACCTTTCTCTACCGCCCTACTAAAATAGCTGTAACTTTGGGACTCAAAACGTTTTACCAATCGATCCGTCTTGAATTCAGCTTTAGGATGAGCCATTTTGGTTATAGAACGTGAAAACAGCCATTTTGGCTTTTGGCGAAACCCTGTATATTGTGATATAAAAAGTGGAAAAAACGACAGAAAAGCTTTGGCTTTTCTGCTTTTACGCTTTCACTTTACAAAGTTTCGAAACTCACAAGTTTACAAAGCCTTTGCGTAAACTCGAGTGAAGTTTTTGATTCTCCTCAAAATTTAGGTCAAATGCCTCTGTGGCTTTTGGCTTCTGTTTTCTTCTGTTTTCATCTTCCCTTTTTCCCAAAAGTCACGACTTTTCAATTTTCAAAAGTACACAATTGGAAAATATTCAGCCAAGGAGAAAATAGAGGAAAAAGTGAAACAACAAGTGAAAAAAGTGAACGTCAACGTTGGGGAAATCTTTGTGAAAAGCGGAAAAACGGCTTTTAAAACTTCCCCATTGGTCCTATTGGGCCTTGGCCTCAATTTTTTCTATAAAGCAAAAAAAGAAGAATGTTTTCAATGGAAAAACATTCTAGAATCTTTATTTGAGCTTTAATAATGGGATATCAAGCAGAGGATTTTAAAATTGAGTGCAAAACTGTGGAGCAAAACTAACGGAGTGCAAAACTCAAATTTCAAGTCCTTTAAACCAGCGGTGAACCTGATTTCACCTATACTTTTCATTGTTGACTCTTAAAATCAATATGGCTATATGGCTTAGATCATAATGGCTTAGATTTTAACGTATTTAACGGATAAACACGGGTTTTAACGGCTTTAACGGCTTTAACGGCTTTAACGGCTTTAACGTAGCTTTTCAATTACAAGGAATTGTTTTTGACAGCTTTCGCAATGATTTCCCATTTGACCAAACATGACCTCTTTCCCAAGCTCTAGAGTTCGCTTTTGGTTCGTTTTTGGTTCATTTTTCGTTCAATTTTATTTGTGTTCAATCATTTATAAACAAACAAAAACATATCCATACTTTTCAAGACATTCAGCCAGTCAAAAATAATGAAAACCTGATTTCACCTATACTTTTTATTGGTGACTCTTAAAATCAATATGGCCATAATAATGCCTTAGATTTTAACGTATTTAACGGATAAACACGGGTTTTAACGTAGCTTTTCAATCACAAGGAATTGTTTGTGACAACTTTCACAATGATTTCCCATTTGACCAAACATGACCTCTTTCCCAAGCTCTAGAGTATTGGAACCGTATTAGATCAAAAAAAAGAACCGTTTTGGAACCGTATTGGAATCGTATTAGATCAAAAAAGAACCGTATTGGAACTGTGTTAGATCAAAAAAAGAACCGTATTGGAACCGTATTAGATCAAAAAAGAACCGTTTTGGAACCGTATTAGATCAAAAGGAACCGTTTTGGAACCGTATTGGAACTCAAAAGGAACCGTTTTGGAACCGTATTGGACCTCAAAAAAGGAACCGTTTTGGAACCGTATTAGATCAAAAAAAAGAACCGTATTGGAACCGTATTAGATCAAAAAAAAAGAACCGTATGAACCGTATTGGAACCGTATTAGATCAAAAAAAAGAACCGTTTTGGAACCGTATTGGATTTTTTGGTTCATTTTTCGTTCATTTTTAATTGTGTTCAATCATTTATAGACAAACAAAAACATATCCATACTTTTCAAGACATTCAGCTAGTCAAAAATATTCATATTTTTAGTTACGGGATGAGCTTAAGCAACTCTTCTAATAAGCAACTAATAAGCAACTCTTCAACCGTCAAAAAAAAGAAAAATTTGTAAAATGCATTGCTTGCATTGCAAAAAGCTCATGAAAAACTTCAAAATTGAATCTGCGGAAAAAAAACTTGATTTTAATATGCAAAACGGATTAGGGGAAGGGTTGGGTTTTGTTCTGAGAAACAATATGATTCGATGAAAATATGAAAAGATTAAAATTGGAAACCAACAAAGTGGAGGCAGAGGAAAAAGTGGACAAATTGGGAAAGAAATTTATGGATTTAGTCAATGGAATGCATGAATATAGAAAGAATTTGTTTGGATTCTGAAAACGCGAAAAAGAATTGGGTACACAAATCGTTTTAATACGAGTTTGATTTCAAAATACTTTTACAATCGATCCACACAGTTTTATGACATCAAGCACAATCTGGAAAGAGAAACAGTATGAAAAAAAAACGGAGAATCACAGTAGCATCAAAAGGAGAACTTTTCATAAGTCTCACATAAGTGTCGCTTTTGACCAATGCTCTTTCTAAAATGTGCCAAGGTCGTGGAACCTTTTATACCCGCCCCGCCCCTTTTGCCATTGGCAAGGCAAATTTGAGCTCAAATTTCTTGGTGTTGGGCTGTTCAATTGAAATAGTTTTTGTACCAATCGACAGAGAAAGACTGGGCGTATCCAATGATACCAATAAAGTTTTAATTGAACAGCCCAACACTAAGATATTTGAGCTCGAAGTTAGATTGCTTGGAAGAGGGGCGGAGCGACGGACCTTTTGCCATTTTGCCATTAGTTAGATTGCTATTGGCAATGCAAATTTGAGCTCAAATCTCTTGGTGTTGGGCTGTTCAATTGCAATAGTTTTTGTACCAATCGACAGAGAAAGACTTGGCGCATCTAATGGTATGAAGAATATTTAAATTGAACAGCCCAAGACTAAGATATTAGAGCTCAAAGCTAGATTACTTCAAAAAGGGGCGGAGCCATTGTGAGACCTTTTATACGCGCCCCGCCCCCTTTGCTATTGGCAATCCAACTTTGAGCTCAAATTTCTTGGTGTTGGGCTGTCCAATTGAAATAGTTTTTATCCCAATCGACAGAAAAAGACTTGGCGCATCTAATGATATCAAGAATATTCAAATTGGATAGCCCAACACCAAGATATTTGAGCTCAAAGTTAGCTTTCCAATGGCAAATGGTGCGTATCAAGTGTACGATAACCAAGTTTTAACACGTTAATCCACATGGTATTACAGGTTTTTAAAATGACGAGAGAGTCTCTAACAAGTTAGCAATTCTAGAAGAGATTTTCAATTCAAGAAAACTTGCTTTTGAGAATAACATTCAAAGTTGATGCATTATTCTAAAATAGTACTTTTTATTTTGTTCTTTGAGACGAATAGACCATAAATCACCTAAAAACGTAAATTTTCTCCATAAAAGTAAAGAAATTACCAAAAGATGTACTCAAAATGTCAAAAAGTGTCAAAATTTGTTTGTTTTTGAGAACTGAAGTACTCTAGAAAAGCTGCCTACATTTCTACAATAATTGTAAGCAAAAAGAACATGAATAAAACTGTAAGAGATCATACAAATTCACCTAAAAACTTTTAATGAACCAATACAAACTAAATTAAGCGAGAAAGCTTTCTTAATTCGCAGCGAAATTTTGAATCCTGAATGGATTGGGGTTTAGAGTTTTAAATTTGAACGAAAATCCCGCTTTTTGCCTAGAGTCTACCCCAATAAGCCAGTGCATACTAATTTGTAGCCAAAAAACTTTCCAAAGCCAACGATTCCCCTTTGGGGGAGAGGAATGGGTCAGATTACGGATCAGAGCGGCTTCAGAGCCCGTGCATCCGCCCCGCAAATGAATTTTATGCTCATCTTTTCTGTTGAAAATGAAAAGAGAACTTGTGCTTCCTCAAAAACAACACGAGAGTGAGCTTTCAAAAATGAATAGAAGAGTTGGTGGATGAAATCTTCACAGCTTTCAAACTGTTGGCTGCAAAACTTTATGGTTGAATGCTACCACTTGGGATCAATAAAGCTAAAGGCTTAAAACTTTGTTTCTAACTGGGAAAAGGCACGAGCTCAACGTGAGCTTTTTTTGGACACTTTTGTCTGATGATTTTAGTGTAAAATTGCAAGAAATATGTGGAAAGTTTGCCTAGAGTTTGCCTAGAAGTTGCTCCAAAGTAAAATCGAAAACTTGGAGAATTTGAGCCAAGTATGACTTAGTTTTCGGTACAAGTCAAGCAAGAATTGGTTTGTCCTAGAAAATCTCATATTCCTTGGACAAATGAATGATTAAAAGTGACAAATGAATGAATGACAAATGAATGATCAAAACAAAATGTTTCTAGCTTCTAGCTATCTACATTTTCAAGAAATTATCCCTAATCCTGTCTTTTTTTTTCTTTATTCTCCAGGGTCACATCACCGAACTCAGAAATTACACGGCCAGCACATAAATTTTTTTGGCGAACGAAAAGAGTTAGACGCTTTTGAGGGAAAGGAAAAGTTTAGCATTAGTCCCAAGGGAGCAGTCGGGAAGTGACTTCCTAACCTAAATATGTATAAGTTAAGGAAATTGGGATTTTTGGGATTTTTCTTGAATATCAAAAAGGTTATCAGTGCAGAGGTCAATGAGAAAATGAGATAAAGAAAAATTAAAACGGAAAAACTCTTTGAAAAACAATGAACTGAAGATTTTACAGTGTAGAGATGAGTAATTCGTTTTCGAAAAAGTGACAATGTTTAAAAACACCGTAAACTTGCCTCTGTCTGATGAAAATACAATAGTTAGTTGTTTAAGTAAAAAGCAAAAGCAGAACATTGTAAAGTTCGAAGAAGCTTTACTTTAGAATTGATGATTCAAATTTTGAACGGCATGAACTATGAAATTTGGCTTCTTAGATCTCCAAGATCCCGGTCAAACCCTTTCACCCACAAAAAATAACCAGTCTACTTCCAAAAGTCATAAATCTTTACAATTTTTTTTTCAAGTTTCCATGGAAAAGAATTTTTTGCCAAATTGTTTGCGTCTTAAACTATTAAAAGGTTCTATCATTTCTCTACAAAATCGCTTTTGAGAGAAAGCTCGCCTTAACTTCAATAGTTTATACCTATTCATGGTAGATTCGCTTTCCCGAATAATATGCTTAAAAAGCCGGGGTTCTTCGTCTCTTATCGTTAGAAAGGATTGTTCTTTATGCTATTATTGGGTTGGTGAATTGGAAACTGCGGGCTATTGTCATCTGTGACAGTTTGAGCACTTTCTTCAAAAGAAACCCACTTTGGTGTCAATGGAAAAGTTGTAGAGAATCCAAAATCAAGCTTATATCCAAATTTTCAGAACGATTCAAAAACTGGTTTTCAAGAAATGCCAAATTTACGAAACTCAAAATCTAAAGAAGTGATTTCAAAACTGTTATAGGATTTAACTTCTGTAAAAGATTGGCCAACCACTAGAAGAAATCGCCTCCTACACCTACCTCGGAAGAAGCATCGACATGGAGGGAGACTTAAGACCAGAAGTCGGCAGACGAAGACGAGCGGCCTGGACAGCACTAGGAAGCATCAAAGAAGTCACAAAGATACTCAAGACTCACCAGAGGAGTCGGGCACACCTCTTCGACAGCACCGTCCTCCCGGTACTCTGCTATGGGACAGAGACCTGGGCCACGACACAGACCACCGAACGGGCCCTGAGAACGACGCATCGAGCCCTTGAAAGAAACCTCCTTGGGCACAATAGGAAAACGCAGCTCGACCAAAATCTAAGAAGTACGGATATGCGCCAGCTCTCGGGACTCAGAGATCCAGTAGAAGTGATCGAGAGAAAAAGACTCAGATGGGCCGGCCAAGTAGCCAGAAGAACACACGACAGATGGACGATATGGATCACAGAGTGTCTACCACGAGACCAGAAGAGGCCCATCGGAAGACCAGCAACGAGGTGGAGCACAAGAGTGACCGCGACGGTCAGAGAAAGGATGGCTAGAGTGCAACCACCACCAGCAAAAGCAAATCGAAGACTTCGAACCAGGAACAACCGAATATGGATCTGCGCAGGTTGTGATCTACGCAAATAGGAACACCTAGGTGCGAAGACAGATCAAAAAAGATTGGCTATAAACACTTATGAAAGAAAATCAAAAGAAAGCTTTTAGAAAGAATTCTAAAAAGGACAGAACTTTCGAACGTTGTCAGCTCAATGATCAAAAGAAGAAATGCATTAGATTCAAGTGGACTTGTTAACAAAGCTTAACGAGGCTTAACGAGGCTTAGGCTTAACGAGGCTTAGGCTTAACGGGCTTAACGAAGCTTAACGAAGCTTAACGAGGCTTAACGAAGCTTAACGAGGCTTAACGAGGCTTAACGATTCTTCAAGTTTACCCAGTCATATCAGCTCACTGAAAGTTGCTAGAAATCTAAAACTTTTTTTATCAGTTTTAGAAAACGCTTTCCTCTTTGCATTTTCTAAAATGTGTCAACTTTTTACAACACCGTAATCTTCAAAAATTTGAGATATTTCAGTTGTTTTCAAATCTAAAACTGTAGCTTTTAAGTGAACAAGTGAAGAAAAAAGTGAAAAACTCCCCAGGGCCTACTAGCGCTGACCCAGCCATTGAACAAAAACTCTAAAGTACTCAGGAAGTACTCAGGAAGTTAAGAGAAAGATTGAGGAAGTGTCTCAAAAAAAGAACTGATCTCATATTTCTTTTTTATTTCTTTTTCTTTTTATGAGAATCAAAAATTTGGTATCCTCTTCTCTTTTGAAGTCTTTCAATATCTCTTTTTAAGTCTTTCATAAAGTTTAGATCTCCCCGGGGGCAGCGATGGATGACAGAATCCAAAAGAAATGTCTCCTTCTTCAAAGAACTAGAAGAATTTGGAGTGCGCTTTCTTATGAATTGTTTTTTTTCGGCATTTGTCACATGGGGATTTTCGGGAGGGTTTTTTGCGTGAAATAACGAATGAATTAAGCTAAGAATTCATTCCTTATTTCGCGGGAAAGGAAATGAATTCTTAGCTTAATTCATTCTCATTCACTTGTTAGCAAAAGAATTTTGCTGAAAATAGCAAAATTTTGTACAAGCTACAAGTAAAGTACAAGTAAAGTACAAGTATATATATATACTGTATCCGACAAGGAAAAGTGACAATGCAAACAGATTGAACAGCGTAGACAAGTAAAGTACAAGTAAAGTACAAGTAAAGTACAAGTAACGTACAAGTACAAGTACAATTACAAGTAAAGTACAAGTAAAATACAAGTAAAGTACAAGCTATCTTATAGGAGGATTTTGTACTCAAAATAGCAGAAGACGAAATTTCATACACACATCATAAAATTGGATTTCATGGCAGCTCTCTTCAAATGCAGTGAAAAAACGGTATCTTTAATTGTCGGGACGTTCAAAACGGCTGAATCTGTTCACCGAGCTTCAAAATCAGGCCGTCCACCAATTACAACACCCAGAGCGGATAAAGCGCCCGTCAAAGCTCACAAAAATAACAAGGATCTCAATGCGAGCGATGGAGTCGTGATGATGGAGAGTCAATTCGGCAAGGATGTATCACGAATGACAGTGAGTAAACGCTTGATTCGTGGTGGGTTGGTGACAAGAAGAGCAGCCAAGAAGCCCTTGATGAATGCCGAAATTTCATGCACACATCATAAAATTGGATTTCATTCAGCAAAAGATTAGATAAACGACTATTGCAAATAAAAAAAACTCCATTCCGAACTTGCGATCAAATTTGCGTATCGGTTTGGTGCCAAATATACCGTATTTTCTCTAATAGTAGTGCTCAGCGTGCACTACTATTTATCTAAAAACTTGTAAAGACTTTGAGGCACTTTGTAAAGGCATCAATCCAATATTTGAGAAAAGTACCATAGTTAAACCGTTAGTTTATCGTTAGATCAGCCCGATTTTGGTCTCATTGACTGAGCATTGTAATTCCTCGTCGAATGACACCAAAATCAGACGGATTGAGTGTAAACTAACCCCTTGACTACGGTACTTTTCTCAAATAGGTGCATTTTTGACATTGGACCCTGACATTGGACACTGACATTGGAATTTGATGACGAATTTTTCAGCTAACACTTTTGCATCGCTTTTCAATCGCAGTAAACGATTTGTTCTCAAAGTTCGAAGCTCGATTTGATTTTTTAAAAGATCTTTTTGATCATTCACCCCAAATCTCCATTTAATTGGTTCAACAGAAAAAAAAGGCGCTGCTAACGATCAAAAAGTAGGTGCAAAAGATGAACTGTCAAATAATCCATGCTCTGGTGTGCCCGAGTCCTCTGGTTATTCTTGAGTATCTTTGTGACTTCTTTGATGCTTCCTAGTGCTGTCCGAGCCGTTCGTCTTCGTCTGCCGACTACTGGTCTTAAGTTTCCCTCCATGTTGATGCTTCTTCCGAGGTAGGTGTGGGAGGTGACTTCTTCTAGTGGTTGGCCAATCTTTGGCAATCTGAAAATGACGGTGCTCGATTTGTGCCGGAAGGACGGTGCTCGATTTGATCTTTTAAAATCCATTCACCCCAAATCTCCATTTAATTGGTTCAACGGAAAAAAAGGCGCTGCTAACGATCAAACGATCAGCTAACACTTTTGCATCGCTTTTCGCAGTAGGTGCAAAAGATGAACTGTCAAATAATCTTTGCTCTGCCTATAAAAAGCAAAATTCTCCTGGCAAAAGCTTTTCGTTTTCAGAAAGTTTCTTGCAGTTCTTCTGAAAGTAAGCAATTTTTAGATTTTTGACTTAATCGCTTCACCAAAAGATTACTGTAAGCCAATGGAAGCACATTATATCATTATCTAGTTTTTATCCGCCTATTTTAAACGATTGTTGAATCATTGATATGCGCCCCGCCTCTACCATTAGCAATCCAACTTTGAGCTCAAATTTCTTGGTGTTGAGCTGTCCAATCTAAATAGTTTTTGTACCAATCGACAGAGAAAGACTTGGCGCATCTAATGATATCAAGAATATTCGAATCGGATAGCTTACAGAGATATATTTTGCTAAAAAATTGAGAATTTGGGGGGGGGAAAGGGGGGGGGGTGGTTAATTTTTAGGGGGGGGGGGGGGGATTTTTTTTTTAAAAAAGGGGTTTTTTTTTTTATTTTTTTTTAAAAAAGGGAAGGGGGGGGGGGGGTTTTTTGGGGGGCGGGCCCCCCCCCCCTTGGGAAGGGGGAGGGGGGGAAAAAAAAAGGGGGGGGGGGGGGGGGGGGGAAAGGGGGAAAACAAAAAAAAAAAGGGGGGGGGGGGGGGGGGGGAAAAAAAAAAAAAAAAAAAAAAGAAAGGGGGAGGCAACAGCGAGATATTTGAGCTCAAAGTTAGATTGCTAGTGGGAAAAGGGGCGGGGCACGTATCAAATGTTCGATAAGCTTTTGAATGGCTGAAAAGGCTCTTGTAATATCTTGTAATCTATCTATTTGATACTGTAATCTGTCTAAAATATGGTATACAAATATTCAATGAAAAATTCGATTTTCTGCAATTCTTCAGAATTTAAAAGCCTTGAAAGCTTGAAAGCTTGAGTTTGCTTTCGTTCTTTTGACTTTTCTGCAACAAGGCTGGCCGGCTGAGTGAAACAAAAGGTTTACAGTATCTTCGAAGCTTGAAAAGTCTGCCATTTTTTTATATAATACTTTTTTTCGTTGCTTATCGACCAAATCTTCAGAATGCGCTACTTCTTCGTGCTGCTCTTGGCAACTCTTCTGCAACAAGGCTGGCCGGCTGAGTGCCCGACACCAGTTGGCGGGAAAATTCCCACAAAATGCGATGTGGCGTTCACAATGATATTGAAAACATTGAACACCACAATTCTCACCAAATCAACGATGTGGGGAGTGAGTGAGAAATGATTAACATTTTCAAATGCTGGCTCACAGTTCGCTGACCAAATCGGCAATTTCGCGTGGGAATGGCTGAAAGCACGGAAAGCCCAACTTGGCTGCACGGTACCGACGATGTGTGAGATTGGAAATGGTAAGTAGGAATTGTTAAATTGTAGACTGCAAAATTGTAGACTGTCAAATTATAGACTGTCAGATTGTAGACTGTCGAATTGTAGACTATAAAACTGTCAGATTGTAGACTGTCAAGTTGTAGACTGTCACGTTGTAGACTGTCAAGTTGTAGACTGTTAAATTGTAGACTGTCATAGACTGTCAAATTGTAGGCTGTCAAATTGTAGACTGTCAAATTGTAGACTGTCATAGACTGTCAGATTGTAGACTGTCATAGACTGTCAGATTGTAGACTGTCAAATTGTAGACTGTCAAATTATAGACTGTCAAATTATAGACTGTCAAATTGTAGACTGTCAAATTGTAGACTGTCATAGACTGTCAAATTGTAGATTGTCAAATTGTAGACTATAAAATTGTCAAATTCCAGTTTGTAAGTGCATTTAAATCTTTAATTTTGTAAATTCAAAATATTGGACAAAATTTGTCATCAGAACTCATCAGAACTCATCAGAACTCATCAGAACTCATCAGAACTCATCAAGAATCAAGAATTTAGTCATTAAGAACTACACATTTGACAAAGTGGACACTTTGATGGCCTGTGTCTCAAAGTACGATCAGAAAACGGCAGCGATGGTGGCGATGGATGTGCCCGCTGTGATGACCATTGTTGGAGTGAGGTTTTCGACGATTTTCTTGTAACTTTTGTTTAGTTTTTGTAGCTGAAACTGGGATTTCTTGTATTTTCCTGAGAAACTAATGAAGATTTTCTGAAAGAAACTTTAGAAAAGATACCGGAATTCTTGTTTTTCCTAAAATCCTTACAATGAACATAGAATGAAATCGGCTGAAACAATTTCTCTGAAGTTTTGCTTATCTACCTAACTTTTTATTCTCTATCTTTTGTCTTTTGACATCAAAATAGATTTCTGTGAGAAAAAGTGCTCAAAAGGATTGAGTTTCAGCCGATTTCACTCCTCGACTTAACACCTTTAAAAAAATGAACTAACGCTAGCTTTTCAGAATTTATTAAACGGCAATTTGTAAATAAATAATAAGACTTTCTGATAAAACAAGCCATAAATTCGATTGGTTCATTATTTATTTTAAAAAGTAACCTTTAAAAAAAGCGGAGAAGACTTTCCGATCAACCTGATAGTCTACACGGTGTTCAAGAATTCCGGCCACTTTTTCTCTAGTGCGTAGCTCCGCTTCGAGTTAACCATTTCCCATTCCCAACCATTTCCCATTTTTGTTGGTAGAATTTAGTGCTTATTTTCAACAATTTACTTTGAAACTTTACTCAGAAACTCAAAATTAGCAATTCTATAAAACTTTGAAATCTCCATGGAGCCTCTGGGACGCGGCTTTTTGTGCCTCAAATTTTGAACTTAAAGAACTTTTAAAATTACGTTAATAATGACTACCCGACCATAGAGGAAACACTTGTAAATACCTACCGTAAATACTGTAATTGGACCCCATGGGGTACTATTTTTCCCTCCCCCTTTAGGGTGGGGTATTATTAGAGGGGTGGGGTCCAATTACAGTATTTACGGTAAATTATTAATTGAAAAAATCGAAGTTGTTTGCTACTTTTTTTAAACAGTAACTATTTATGTTTTAGGTGAACCAGTTCAAAATCGACGAAATTGGACAAGGGCTTATCTGCGCGCTGATGGAGTGCCTAAAACCACTTTTCACAAATGAGGTTTCTTTTAGATTGAGCTTTAGATTGAGCTTTAGATTGAGCTTTAGATTGATCTTTAGATTGAGCTTTAGGTTGATCTTTAGATTGAGCTTTAGCTTGAGCTTTAGCTTGAGCTTTAGCTTGAGCTTTAGATTGAGCTTTAGATTGATCTTTAGATTGAGCTTTAGCTTGAGCTTTAGCTTGAGCTTTAGCTTGAGCTTTAGCTTGAGCTTGAGCTTTAGATTGATCTTTAGGTTGATCTTTAGATTGATCTTTAGGTTGATCTTTAGGTTGATCTTTAGATTGTGCTTTAGATTGAGCTTTAGATTGAGCTTTAGATTGAGCTTTAGATTGAACTTTAGATTGAGCTTTAGCTTGATTTTTAGCTTGATATTTAGCTTGATCTTTAGATTGATTAAAAAGTTCTTTATAGATAAATGATGCCAAGATAAAGGGTTTTATTTTTGCTATACAACACTTGACACTTTGGTAATAAGTCAAGCGTTTGCCAGAAACTTTCCCAAAAAAAAGGTTTCGCCATAATTCGCGGTCACCCCTGTTTTTATTCGAGTTCTAATTTCTAATTTCGAGTTTAATCGAATTCCAGTTTGTGCCGAAGTTTAAAAAGTGGTGTCCGGCTCCAAACAAAACCACCATTCAAAACAATGTTTGCGCGCTCATCGCCGAGAATATCAATCAAATTCCGCTTGTGCAGAAATGCTTCAATGTGAGTTTGTCGATATTGTTAGTTTAGTCGATATTGGCTTCCGGAAAGACGTGCTGGTTATTTTCAGTGCTGGTTTGGCTAATTTTAAGGAATTAGTATCAAATCTAGCAAAAACTGCCCCATTTTTGACAAGTTTTCATCGTGATTGAACCCGATCTATTGCCGGAAACAACTCTTTTCCTCTTCAGGCAGCCAAAGCTCGCACAAAAGTGCCCGTTATGCAGAAACTTTACGATGTCTATGTGCCAAAGTACTTCAAGCTCTATCAATCGTTCCGTGACAACGCATTGGTCCGTTTACAGCTTTAGAATAGTTCATGAGTTTCATTTTTTGGCCTAATAACTTTGTTCAGGTGGCTTGCCAGACGAAATCGATCCTTTGTGGATGCAACATCACCGTCAGCGATGTGGTGAATCAAACAAATTTTCGTTGAATAAATGACCGAAGTTCATTTTACCATAAATTTAAAAGCATTATGTTGAAAACACCAACAAATACTTTGTCTCAAAACTAACTTGCTGTTCGCTAGCGTTCACATTACTAGTGTTCACTATTGTTCACATTACAAGTGTTCACTAGTGTTCATATTACAAGTGTTCACTAATGTTCACATTACAAGTGTTCACTAGTGTCCACATTACAAGTGTTCACTAGTGTTCACATTGCAAGTGTTCACTAGTGTTCACATTAACTGGGTGTTCTCTGGTGTTCACATTAACTGGGTGTTCTCTGGTGTCCACATTACAAGTGTTCACTAGTGCCCACATTACAAGTGTTCACTAGCGTTCATATTGCTAGTGTTCACTAGTGTTCACATTAACTGGGTGTTCTCTGGTGTCCACATTACAAGTGTTCACTAGTGTCCAGATTACAAGTGTTCACTAGTGTCCACATTACAAGTGTTCACTAGCGTTCATATTGCTAGTGTTCACTAGTGTTCACATTAACTGCCTGTTCTCTGGTGTCCACATTACAAGTGTTCACTAGTGTCCACATTACAAGTGTTCACTAGTGTCCACATTACAAGTGTTCACTAGTGTCCACATTAACTGCGTGTTCACTAGACGTGGCTAGACTTGTACGCATTTGCTTGAATCAATAACAAAACCAAGTTTATTCAATACAATGGAGTAAAGCGTGTGAAAATGTTTCAACGAAACAATGTTTTGCTCAAACAATGTGCTCAAAGAAACAATGTGTTGGTCTAAAGACAAAAAGGAATCACTTTGATGAAAATTTTGAAAGTATCTGATCTAAGTGTCTAATATGAAAGTATCTAAGTACCTATATTGTAAAATTATCTAATAAACAAAAGAAATGAACTTTCACAAGACAAAACGAGAGAATTCTAACTAAATGGAGAAGGAGGCGACTAGTTGCTCCATCGTAGTTCGACTTGGTCTGGGTGACCACCTGGGTGGTGGAGCAGCCACTCAATGAAGAGCAGCCACTCAATGAAGAGCAGCCACTCTATGAAGAGCAGCCACTCTATGAAGAGCAGCCACTCAATGAAGAGCAGCCACTCTATGAAGAGCAGCCACTCTATGAAGAGCAGCCACTCAATGAAGAGCAGCCACTCAATGAAGAGCAGCCACTCTATGAAGAGCAGCCACTCTATGAAGAGCAGCCACTCAATGAAGAGCAGCCACTCTATGAAGAGCAGCCACTCTGTGAAGAGCAGCCACTCTAATGAAGAGCAGCCACTCTATGAAGAGCAGCCACTCTATGAAGAGCAGCCACTCAATGAAGAGCAGCCACTCTATGAAGAGCAGCCACTCTATGAAGAGCAGCCACTCTATGAAGAGCAGCCACTCTATTAAGCGGTCAATTCACCAACCCAATATTTCAATCCGGTGATGAGTGATCATTGTACCCGATACCACTTCAAATCATTATCCAGTCCATATTAGGACAATAATCTGTACAAAGTACACTCCTGCAAAGCCTTTTTTTTCGATGTTGAGTCTAAGTTCGGAAGTTTTCGGCATTAGGCAGTTTTCATACCTTTGCTTCCACTTTTTCGTGCTCACAGATCGACAACAGCTCAATTTTTTAGCCCTTTAAACGAGCTTTTGACCATCAGACACCATGAAATTGGCCGCTTTTCGAAAGCTCATTAAAATTTCTAAAAAGTAAAACCGTTTTTTCACACAAAAAGCTATCGACAATCATAAATGGGTAATGATCCGAGTATAAAACTTTGAAAAATTCGAAAATAAACCTATTCTGGTCAAAGCTTTTTTGTCGAATCAATTTATTCGAAATGAGAAATCAACTACTTTTATTGATTTCCTTGTCACTGATCTCATCTTTGTATGCGGCTAGTTGTCCAGCTGATACGACGGCGAAAATCCCGACAAAATGTAGTACTTGCTTTGATTCAATCGTGAAAACAATCATCAATAAGACGACGATTTTGGACAAGAAAGTTATGTGGGGAGTGAGTGATTTGATGAAGTTTTCTTTTGATGAAGTTATCTTTCAAAATCTTTTTACAATCTTTCTTTTAAAAAAATGAGGAACTGAATGAAATTAGCTGTTCGAAGCTAGCTGCTGTTCGAAACTAGCTGGCTGCTGTCCAAAGCTAGCTGGTTGCTGTCAAGCTAGCTAGCTGCTATCCAAAGCTAGCGGCTAAAAGCGGAGCGCCAAAGCAGCTGGCTGCTGTCCAAAGCTAGCTGGCTGCTGTCCAAAGCTAGCTGGCTGCTGTCCAAAGCTAGCTGGCTGCTGTCCAAAGCTAGCTGGCTGCTGTTCAAAGCTAGCTAGCTGCTGTCCAAAGCTAGCTGGCTGCTGTCCAAAGCTAGCTGGCTGCTGTCCAAAGCTAGCTGGCTGCTGTCCAAAGCTAGCTGGCTGCTGTTCAAAGCTAGCTAGCTGCTGTCCAAAGCATGGCTGCTATCCAAAGCTAGTAGCTGCTGTTCAAAGCTAGCTTGTCAAATAGCTGGTGCTGTCCAAAGTAGCTGGCTGTCCAAAGCTAGCTGTGCTGTCCAAAGCTAGCTGGCTGCTGTCCAAAGCTAGCTGGCTGCTGTCCAAAGCTAGCTGGCTGCTGTTCAAAGCTAGCTGGCTGCTGTTCAAAGCTAGCTGGCTGCTGTCCAAAGCTAGCTGGCTGCTGTTCAAAGCTGGCTGACTGCTGTTCAAAGCTAGCTGACTGCTGTTCAAAGCTAGCTATTCTGAGTGAAATAAGCTATTCCGTAACTGTCCAAATAACGATAAACTCTGCTAGATCAGAGATCGATCGATAGTAATGAACTGGTACTAATAACTGGTCTAGTACCACATCTAAAACCCTTCCAAATCTGAATCTGGCAATATACCTTGAATAATTCGATTGTTAGCACTGTAATGGATGGATGAGGTATTAGGGCTAGTATTAGGGCTTTAAAACATTGTTGCCAATGAGTTTCAGCTCGCAGATAAGTTCCAAAATCCACAAATCACATAGCAAAGTCGATTCGCTTGCCTTTTTTTGATTAATTTTTAATTCAATTCGTCTTTTATTCAGTTTGCCATGGAGATCGGCAATCAAACATTGAGTTGGGTGAAAAATCGAGTCAACGGCGGCAATAAAGCCGTGCCGACGATGTGCGAGATTGGAGGATGTTGGTTATTAGCAATTTTAGATTCTCGATATGTATAAATGGTTCAAAAATTGCATTTAGTGGTGAAAGACTACGCGGTGGCCAATTTGGATTCCCTCATTTCGTGCGCCACCAAGTACAATCCGGCTACTGCCGGAAAGTTGGCCATCGATGCCACATCGGCTATGCTTATTGTTACGGTGAGTTTCTAAAGTCTCAAGTACAGTACTTACGACTGCACAAGTACAGCAGCTTTGACTTAACACAAGTACAGTGCTCAAGCTCAAGCTCAAGCTCAAGCTCAAGCTCAAGCCCAAGCTCAAGCTCAAGCTCAAGCTCAAGCTCAAGCTCAAGCTTTAGGTGCTGTATAAGTGACTGTCGGACTGATAGTGAATAATGCACTTATTCAGCTGCTTTTTTAAAATTTAACTAATGAGTACAGGGTGTTCCAAAATTATAGAGCGAATCCTGTTTTGACAATTTTATTGTTTCATCTCGTTCTTTTTCCTTATTTATGACCAAAATTCTTTTGTGTTGGCTTTTTAAAGGATGAAATCACAATTGCATTTGCGACCAGTCATAGTTCGACTCTCACAAGTAGAGTGTGTTCCTCACGAGTAAGTAATTACTCGAGTAAAACCTTACATTTTCATCAGCCTAACATCAGCTCCCGGCCCAACTCCATTGGCCATTGCACCTTTGAAGCCTTTGATGAGATTGGCGGAGGCTTTCTTTGGAATACCCCTCTTTTGCGCGTACGCTTGAGCACTTTGCGTTCTCCAGACATCTAAATATACAGCTCGTATGAAAGTTTGCTTAACAAATATTTTAAATAAACAGTAGAGTGCGTTTTTCGTGAGTAAGTAATTACTCGAGAAAATGTAAGGTTTTACTCGAGTAAAAGTAAAGTAAGCAAAGTAAAGTAAGCAAAGTAAAGTAAGCAAAGTAAAGTAAGTAAAGTAAAGTAAGTAAAGTAAAGTAGGTAAAGTAAAGTAAGCAAAGTAAAGTAAGCAAAGTAAAGTAAGCAAAGTAAAGTAAGTAAAGTAAAGTAAGTAAAGTAAAGTAGGTAAAGTAAAGTAATCAATAGGCTACTCAATAGAGTAATCCTGTAGCTAGTGTGCTTAAGTTGTAGAAATATGTCACCTCCAGCAATGTTCTGTAATGCTCTGGAAAAAGCTACCGTAATCCGGCTGCTTCTTAAAATTCTAACTAATGAGTAATCCTGTAGCTTTATAGACAGCCAAATGCTTTTATTGCAAAAGTACCAATACAGGAAGTTACAGAAAATCAAGTCCACTTTTTAACAAGTACACTTTAGCCTTTACCAAGTACAAGTAGAGTACCGAAATCCTATGCAGACAAGCATTCAATCGCATCATTTTCAGACCAGCGGCTTCAACCTGCAAACAATCGCTGATGGCTTGATTTGTGCCGTTTTGGAGTGTCTCAAAGGTCCATATAAAAATCAGGTACTCCGGAAGCAGGAACTCATTGAAGACTTCTTTTAGTTTGTCCCGAAATACAAGAAATGGATCACCACTTTGGACAAGACCACCATTCAAAACAATGTGTGCGATTTGTGTGTGCAATATTTGCAAACAAAGACACTCCTCCAGTCGTGTTTCAATGTGAGTTTGTTTTCTTGAAAATATGAATATCCTATTTTAAAAACTAGCCTCATTTTCCTATTACCTAGTTCACAGAGTTTATTCTATTCAATAACTAGTCTTCAAAGTCTCAAAGTACCGTGAGATCTGTAGACGATGAGAACAGTTGCTTTAACAATACAATTGAACAGCTAGGAACAGTTGCTTTAACAATACAATTGAACAGCTAAGAACAGCTGCTTTAACAATACAATTGAAGAGCTAAGAACAGCTGGCAATACAGTTGAACAGCTAAGAACAGCTGCTTTAACAATACAATTGAACAGCTAAGAACAGTTGCTTTAACAATACGAAACATTTCTGATGCGCTTACTGTAAGAATATTTTCTGCAAAATGCTAATTGGCTTGAAAATCGATTCAACACTAGTTTATGCAAAAAGATCGAAAATAGTACTTTAACCAACTCTACATACCATTCAAGTGGTGCTAAAAATGTCCATTCAAACATTCAAAAAGACCATTCAAAGGGAGGATGCAAAAGCCGATACTAACTCATTAGCTCATGATATTAGCTCTATTAAAATTCCAGAGTGTCAAAGCGAGAACAACAGTGAAACAGATGCAGTCACTCTACGATAAATACGTTCCCAATTATGCGGGAGCGTATCAAGGATATCGAGACAAGTCAACGGTAAGTTTAACTATCGTAAAACTGTTTCCTTTTCTTTTTCCTTATCTACTACTTTTCTGGTTGGGTTTCTGGTCCTTTTCTGGTCCTTTTCTGGTTAAATTTGCATACTTCAACTCCATGCTTGAAAACATTTAAAGCAAAAAAGTTTGAACGGGCGAATGGGAATCGAACCCGACACCCCCTCAGGGCAGTCCTTTTTGTAGACAAGCCGCTAACCACCTCGACTATGCCCCCATCTCTCCGAGAGCGCCACCGAAGCCAAAAAGCGACGTGGTCAAGTGGTTTTTCTGACTTTTTTACGGGTTTTTGATGAAAAACTTGTTTTAACCAAAAAGCATGTACCTATTCATTTTTCATTTCCTATTGATCCAAAAAAAGTTTGTCGAAATCGGTTCACGGGGAGCCGAGATCCAGTGTAACGGACGGACGGACCGACACTTCTCTTTTAGATAGTAGATATATAAAAGAGCAGTGTCTGTCCGTCCGTCTGTCCTTCCGTCTGTCCGTCCGTCCGTCCGTCTGTCTGTCTTTTCTCAGCCGTCTTCTTTGGGCCAAAAAAACTGAAACTTCTTGAAAAGTCTCAAAATATAATCTAGTTGTGCCATTTCAAATAAAAAACCAAAAAATCACTACGTGAGTCGAGCCCGAACCGTGTAGGCCGTAGACAAGCCCGCTCCCGACTGCGCCACCGTGACCATGCGTCAGTTCCCCAACATCCAGCTAGTAAAACCCGCCATTAGGCGGGCTTTTCAGCTGTTTAAATTATAATATTTACAAGGGAAGATCAAGTGAGCAATGAGGTCAACAAAGATCAATCGAAAGATTCAAAATTTTTCTCATATTGATGACTTACAAGGGAAAGGTATGACCAGAATGTGACCAAATGACATGAGCCATAGACCATTCGACGCAGAATTTCACACTCATTCCGAATATGGTTTCAGTTTTTGCTATGCGCTATCCTATCAAAAGTCATACGAGTTTAAAGTTTTACAAGGCATTTTCGAACTCAAGATCAAATTATGATAAGTTAGTTTCCCAAAGGCGTTTCAAAAGCGTAGGTGACCGGGTGGTATATGGGAAGCGAACATGGGAAGCGAACATGGGAAGCGAACATGGGAAGCGAACATGGGAAGCGAACATGGGAAGCGAACATGGGAAGCGAACATGGGAAGCGAACATGGGAAGCGAACATGGGAAGCGAACATGGGAAGCGGACATGGGAAGCGAACATGGGAAGCGAACATGGGAAGCGAACATGGAAAGCGAACGTGGGAAGCGAACATGGAAAGCGAACATTCTTTGGTTCGACTTTGATCGACTTCATCTTTGCTTTTTTTTCTTTGACCAACTTCGGTGTTCTCCGTTTCAAAATTAGCCGCAAAATTAATCTTGAAGCAAAAATGAAGGGGGAGTCGAACCAGAGAATGTTCGCTTCCCATGCTAACCGACTACCACTCTGTCACTGACGCTTTTGAAACGCCTTTGGGAAACTAACTTATCATAATTTAACCTTGAGTTCGAAAATGCTTTGTAAAACTTATGCCTTTTAATAGGATAGCCTTAAACTCGTATGCCTTTTAATAGGATAGCGCATGGAAAAAACTGAAACCATATTCGGAATCAGCGTGAAATTCTGCGTCGAATCGTATATAAAACATGCCAGTTGACCTCTTTGCTCACTTGATCTTCCCTTGTTAGTTAACAAAAAGAAACTCGAGCACTTTTTCGGGATTTTTGAAATGATTGACTCTAATCTCTATTTAATAACATTCTCATATTACGTCAGAGAATATCTATTAAATAATTTCTAGGTCGCTTGCCAAACGAAAGCCACATCGTGCGGTTGCAACATCGACGTCACCGATGCGATTAATGCCGGCCAAAGTGCAGTCGGATAAAAAAACATCGATAGAAAAGTATAAATAATCTATCAGTTTTTGAGAATTTAAAACAGATCAAGAAAAAAGACAAAATTATAACAAAAAGTTTACTTTGAAAACAAAGATATTGTCAAAAGGGTTTTTAAAGTTATGGGGATTCAGCTAAACTTTTATGTGTCTATTTTTTGTGCTCGATCATTTCTTTAAATAATTATCAAAATTGCAAATGACTTGGTTTATTCTACTTGGAGGAGGAACGCTTTTCATTCCCAAAAGCTGAATCCGGTCTATGGGCAGATGGGTCATATAAAATTTTAAGTTTTGTTTCCAGACCCCCAACCGGGTCGATTTTGGAGTTTTTGGACGGTTTATCATAATATAAAAACAAAACTATAGGAGGTTTCCGAAAAAAGGTTTGTAGGAGATCCGGCTAGGAGATCCGGCTAGGAGATCCGGCTAGGAGATCCGGCTAGGAGATCCGGCTAGGAGATCCGGCTAGGAGATCCGGCTAGGAGATCCGGCTAGGAGATCCGGCTAGGAGATCCGGCTAGGAGATCCGGCTAGGAGATCCGGCTAGGAGATCCGGCTAGGAGATCCGGCTAGGAGATCCGGCTAGGAGATCCGGCTAGGAGATCCGGCTAGGAGATCCGGCTAGGAGATCCGGCTAGGAGATCCGGCTAGGAGATCCGGCTAGGAGATCCGGCTAGGAGATCCGGCTAGGAGATCCTATTATGATCTCCTAGCCGGATCTCCTAATTATGAAAGAATCATATGATCATATTATGATCAAATAGATACAGTACTTGTACATTCGTTTCTTACAGTTCTGTAGTAGTACTTGGTACAATAGTAGCTACAGCTACCATTAAGAGTAGATTTTCAGTACTCCAGTACTCATAAAACTTTAAAACTCCTGGTAGTAGTCAACTAAAAGCATGCAGCGACTCCAGGGCTTCAACGACTCCGTACTCCAAGGTTACGGTAGGATTTGGAGGGCCTACCCTTGGAGTACTGCAGTCTTGAAGTACTGTAGTCGACTAAAAGCATGCAACGACTCCAGGGCTTCAGCGACTCCGTACTCCAAGGTTACGGTAGGATTTGGAGACCCTACCCTTGGAGTAGAGTCTTGAGCTTCTGCGAAAGCTTGGAAACCGTAAAATCATCACCAACTCGGCTCGCCGGGGTGTACTACTATTAGAGAAAATACGGTAACAGTTTCAAAGCATGTAACACATAAGCATTTCGAAGGCTCCCGGAAAAAACCAAAACTGGTTTGGGTGGATGACTGCAAACACATTGTGCATTTCTCTGGTTACTGGGCATTACCATGATCTAGCCTTTGGCTATTGAGACAAATTCGGATCCAAGAAAAAACGTGCCTTCTCTCATTTGCAGCCTTCGCAGAGATGGGGTCAAAGCAATGAGTCAGGGTAATAGACTCTGTACTTGTACTTGCTTCTCGAACTATTGGCTTATTTAAAAGAAAGTTTTGCCTAACTCTTCTTTACTGCCATCCAATCCCTAATCGGCCAGCCTCTTTTTGAAGCGCGTGAACTTTATTCCGATGAGATTTCAGCTGCAATTCGAGATCTTGCGATAGTTTTTTCGCGAAAAATGATTCTCTTTTGGTGATTTTTGGCGGCTATCTACTTTGGAATTGGGAATTGAGACGAAATAAAGTTACTTGTTGAACTATAAGGCTCGTCTGGCTAAATTTTGTTTGATGGACTGTGAAAGAATGTTAGTCAGCTGGTGGCGGGTTGATTGACAAAAAGTAATGACTATTTGCAACAGCTGACAAAACAAAAAACATGTTTATTAGTAAAAAGTTAATTTCTGCATCATGCTCATTGTAGGTTTTTCGGTAGATCAATTGGATCAGTTTCTGATGCTCGCTGTGATGAATCGTGATCAGTCCCATCATCCAGTCGTAGTGGCGGGCGCTCTGAACTGAAAACACTCTATGGTAGTGTCGTTTTTCAAAGTTCTTACACAAATCTGAGTCGGAAGCTTTTCGATCAACGCTTGTCGCCACTTGGATAGCTGATACTTGATATACCGGAGTTTCCGGGCACGGAAAAACGATGGAGAGGTTCGTGAGGAAGGTTTCTTTTGAGCAAGAAGTAGAATGAATAATTTTATTCTCTTTGGCAAAGTTGGCATTGGTAAAGTTTATAAATTCTATAGATCTCTAAGTATCGTATATCTGTTTAATATCTGATGCATCCTCAGGGTCGAGAGGGGCCCGAGTGGGGCCCGAGAAGGGCCCGAGAAGGGCCCGAGAAGGGCCCGAGTGGGCCACAAGTCTACCCAACAGTCCATTGGCAGAGGCCGGAAAATGAATAGGCAGCTCGGCCGACTCGCGACTCATAATAATCGACGGTGAAACTTCCGCTAGGCTTTCCATCAAGGTTTGTAATGTACATTAAGCTGAGTGTGGTTCCTGTTGAACCCGTTGTACCCGTACAGGTCAATCCACCGCGTCCATCGTTCCTCAACGGAAGCTTTTCCTTCCCATCCACACAGAGCAACACGACCAACGGTGTTTGTCCTTGATGTTCACAGGATCGAGTCACCCGAAACTGGTACCGAGTTTTCGGTGCTAGAACCAGTGTGGCTGGCTCTAATGTGTACGGTGAAAAGTCGACACGGGCATCCGTGAAATCCCTGTAGATTGTCGGTCCATCATCCATGAGAATATACGTTTCCCAGGATATTGTGTCTCTGCAATGCTGATTTGATGCTTTCGATGGGAAATGCCGACACCGAAACTCCTCGGGCGATTGCGTAAAGAAGGACGGAGCAAAGCGTTTATTGAACTTTTGCTCACTAACACTGCCGGCACCCCAGCAACAATCGATCAGATGCCAGCCATGGGGAAACTTGACCGCATTCCACGCGTGACCTGCCTTGAATTTGGGGATCCGGCCATCAGTCACCCGACAGTAGCCATAACCTTTACCGTGACCCTGCACGACAACAGCTTTCAGATTGGCATGTGATGCCATTGCGGCAAAGAGATCTGCGTAACCCGCACAAACGGCAAGGCCAGAGCGTAGCGTGGCTTCTGGGGTACTTGCCTTAACTGTACCATTGAAGAAATTCTCGACATCGTAAGCGATATTCTCGTGCATCCACGTGAATATCGCCCTCGCCTTGTCGATGGGATCTGAGAAAGGTGAAGTGAGCTCGATGGCTAATTGCCGAATGTTATTATAGGATTGTCGGGGGAATCGCGAAGCATGATGATCGGGTGTCGAGAAATCGCGGCACTTCAAGCAAACGGCGGGACTTTCTTGTGGAAAGGATTCAGGTTGTTTTCTTGCTGGTGGATGCTCCCAGGAATCATCCATGCTCCAGTCACCAGGTTTTGGTCTTGTTTCCAGTGGTATCCGCGGGGATTTCGGTGTCGATTCGGTGGAAAAAGAGCCACCGTTGTTGCCAGTTCGCCGTAACGAACGCGGAGACGGTTGAGCATCCACGCCATTTCTGGTGCCAAAGTTTGTGCTTCGGTGGCGTGGTGGCGGAGAATTGCCAGATGGTACTCGATTGCCGTGCTCTGGGCCTGAATAACCGATAACTTCGTCCAATTTTTTCATCATTCCATCACCAAAGTCGGTAAATTTTGTGAAAAGTGATCTTTTCTCATTCGTCTGCTTCTGCTCAATGGAATTTCCTGGTAAAGCGGGTTGAAGATTTTGTGATCCGGCGCCATCTACTACTCTAGTGGCAGCGTAAGTCGTCTCAGAGGGTTTCGAAGTTTCTCTCTTTGGGACGGGTGGTGGGGGTCGTGGTGGTGGTACTGATCCCTGGATGCTACTAGCAGCAGTTTCCCGAGTTTCCCACGAAGAAGCGGAATTTCGGCTAACGGTCGGCGAATAATAAGGTGCTGGTGGTGGGAGCACAATCGTGCGTACTGGCATGTTTCTTTCTGACGAGGGCCACCCTGGTAATGGTGCCAGCGAAGGCCTAAAAGGGAATGACCCTATTTTGAAACAAGAATTTTATTAAAGGGGGCGGGTGCAGATCTCGGCCGGGCCTTAAACAAGATTTTTTACGGTAACTATATGTTTTCATTTTATAAAACATTAGGTTTTATTATAAAAACAACAAAAAACACCCGGCTAGAATGTTTTGAATTTTATTTTTAATTTTGGAATACTCCGAAGTTCGCCTGCAGACAGGGTCGAGTCATCTTCTGAGGAGTCATCAAGTACAGATCCAAAAGAAGATATTAGCCTCGGAGAAGCTTTGAATGTAGAACAATGTTTGCTGCACGTGATCACAACGAAAAATAACAAGCTAAAATCAGAGGAGATCGGCAGGTTGAGTGCTATCGGTGCTTTTCGAAGGCAAAGGGAACAAAAGTCACTAAGATAAAAAAGACTCCTGTGACAATTGGAAAAAAGATATTCTACAAAAAATTTTAGCCTCTAAAAAAGCTGGTGATCCAGTCAGTGATTTTGACGTCGACGACGACGATCTTGACAAACTTGGAACCAGGCTGGAGGAGCTATTGAACATCAGTGAAGCTGACGGAGATGAGAATGAGGGGGGAAAAGATTCAAATAGTGTTTGCTGTTCTAATTTTTTGTTACTCTTTGTTTTTCTTTTTGTTTTTATTTCTCTATGTGTTTGCTTTCTTCTAATTTTTTGTATATTATCTATAAATTGCATATTTAGTGTCGTCAGTCTGATTGAGAAGCTACCGAGAGGATGACTCTGTCTGCAGGCGAACTTCGGAGTATTTTAAAATTAAAAATAAAATTCAGAGCATTCTAGCCGGGTGTTTTTTGTTGTTTTTATAATAAAGCCTAGTGTTTTATAAAATAAAAACATACGGTTACCGTAAAAAAATTGTTTAAAACCCGGCTCTGTTCTGTTCTGTTCAGATCTGTTCTGATCCGTTCAGATCGCGGATCGTTGAGATTGAGTTTAGCCTAAGCTAAACTCAATCTTTCCGATATGAAAAAAAGACTAATTGAATGATATAAAATTATAGAGATATAGAAATTGGATGTATGACCCTAATAGAGCAAAACTTTCGAAACAATTGTTCTATTCTTTTTTCTGATCGACAAAACATTGAGTTTGAACGAGCTTATTACTAAAAAAAGCCTTTTTGGAATAGAGTTTTGGTGAATAGAAGCCGAACCGACCTCAAAGCGGTGCTGGCGACGGGTTCATCGTGATGTGGAACTTCTTCTGATGCATGCCGTAGACTTTCCATGGCGAGCAGTGCGAATAGTTGCTCCATCGCAGCTCGACTTGGTCTGGGTGGTCTGGGTGGTGGAGGCTTTAGAGCAGCCACTCTATTAAGCGGACCATTAACGCCAACTTGGCCGAATGGTGAATGGATAGGGCTACGCGAGACTAGGTTCGTTCTTGGTAAGGCCATGTCTTGTCAAAAATCTGTAGCTTTAGTACAAATAATTGAATGTGGTAAAGGCGATGGGAAGAGCGGCTAATGCGAACGTGAAATCGTTGCCAGATATTTACGAAGAAAAATCGATTCGATGAGAAATCGGGAAATCCTCGGGAATAATCGATTCCCGAGAATTGGAGTCTTTCCCTTGAAAGGGCTTATCTCACCAAGCGGGCGTCGTTTCTCTTCGTTTCTCTCGTTTCTCTTTTCTCTTCTCTTATGCAAACAGAATAATAACCTTTGGAAACTTTAGGCTAAAAATAGGAGACAATGCTGATGGCAGCGATAGCAGCAACATCATTTTCAGTTAAGTCATGCGCAAATATTCTCTGCTTTAATTAATCTCGGTGATTTCACTAAGAAGCTCCGATCTTTAGTTATCAATTGGCTATACGACGATAAGGCTTACCGATTGTTTATTGTGAGTGAACAGAGCTAATCCTTAAAAGCTAACTGTGAGCTAACTGTGAGCTAGTCCTTAAAAGAGAGCATTTTCCAAAAAAATCAAAAAATTAACAAACTTTACGCGTTCTTGGTTGCATCTTATATTGAGCAGCATCGCAGCAGTATCATCGCTCAAACGTTTTTTTACGAGGATTGTTGATTATAAGCCCAACAGAACTAAAATAATAAACAGTTAGCAATTTGTTTGAAATATTAACGAAAATGCGCGTTCCGAGTTCACACTTGTTGCTGGCGCAGCTAGTAATTCCACGATTTGATTTTGATAGATTTTTGATTTGATAGATTTGATAGATTTACTTAATATAAAGTCCAAAACAAAGTTACAACAGTAATAAAAGTTTTAGATAAAGCAAAAAGCAAATGCTTTGCCCAAGTCCGGGGTCGAACCAGGGCCAAGAAGCTTACCACAGCGCACTTACCACTTGGTCACGATAACACTTGGTCACGATAACACTTGGTCACGATAACACTTGGTCACGATAACACTTGGTCACGATAACACTTGGTCACGATAACACTTGGTCACGTCTTCGGAGTACGCAAGATACTCGATACTCGAGATACTGATACTCGCGCAGTCAAATAAATAGCGCAACACGCCAAAACTCCTTTTTTCACACACAAGCACTCATTTCTCGCTAGGTGAAGGTGCGCGGAAAAGGTGCGCGGGGAAAATGCGCGGGGAAGGTTTCCCTCCACAATTTTCCCGCGGGAAACGTTCCCCGCGAGGTGATGGTTTGGGCTCAGGATGCACAGAGACTCATTAACTCATTAACTCAGGACTCATTAACAATTTATAGTCACGAAAGGCGTGGTTTTTTTTGTGTTAAACAAGCGGGTACTACTATTTTTATTACATTAAATTTGTAACCTTTGCTTTAGTGAAATCCCCAGGGCATTTCCTAAAAGTACCTCGTTACCACGTTATCACGGTATTGCCCAAAATGTTATCACTCTTTAAAGAAAAGTACCACGTACCACAAAGTCTAATCTCACTTTATCTTTAAACTAGCTATCCATAGGTTTTTCAAAACCTTTTCTTGTTTTAAACCATGCGTCTGCCGTTGAACAGTTGCTTCCGTTACATGGAAATTTTCCTAGCGCAATAACTTTTTTTGGCAAGACAGATTTTGAAAATATTTTAGTTTTTGCTTATCTGGATAGCATAAAACATTTCTTAAGATTATTCGTTCCTAGGTATAAACGGATGTGGACTAGAATTTGGGTTAAGTTAAAGAGAGTGGATCCCTTTTGATATCCCGCCATCTCTAACACCCCGACAACCCAACTCAACTCCTCCAACGTATTAGAGGAGAGTCCCTGTGAAATGACCGACCTGTACTGCAGTTGCATAGACCCGGAAGATACGTATCTTTATTTACAGTAGTACAGTAAGACGAATAGATTACAAATGAGTGTAAGGGGGAAGGGGGAGCTCCAAATGAGAGTCTCATTTATCCTCCTGGGCTCCTCACTGTCCTCCTAGGCTCCTCACTGTCCTCCTAGGCTCCTCACTGTCCTCCTAGGCTTCTCACTGTCCTTCTAGGCTCCTCACTGTCCTCCTAGGCTTCTCACTGTCCTCCTAGGCTCCTCACTGTCCTCCTAGGCTCCCCACTGTCCTCCTAGGCTTCTCACTGTCCTTCTAGGGCTCCTCACTGTCCTCCTAGGCTCCTCACTGTCCTCCTAGGCTCCTCACTGTCCTCCTAGGCTTCTCACTGTCCTCCTAGGCTCCTCACTGTCCTCCTAGGCTCCTCACTGTCCTCCTAGGCTCCCCACTGTCCTCCTAGGCTTCTCACTGTCCTTCTAGGCTCCTCACTGTCCTCCTAGGCTTCTCACTGTCCTTCTAGGGCTCCTCACTGTCCTCCTAGGCTTCTCACTGTCCTCCTAGGCAATCTCAAGGACCGCCCCTTCTCGGCAATAAAAGGGATAAGCACAGGGGAGGACACATTTGCATAAGAATAGACAAATCATTCAATAATAACAATAGTAACTCAAATATCAGTTTGGCTCGGAGCTGACAGGATTCAGATTTTTGAGTTACCAGAAACTTCTTTTTGTACTCGTTGTGCCAAAATAGAGCATAAAAAACCGAAAAACTAGAATCTCGCCGATTTTTATCTTTGCAAATCTTATGATTTTTACCCTCTTCTTTTCTTGAGATAAGCCTTTGAATGGAACGTCGTATTTTGTGAATTTGTCGGAAGAAAATCCGGGCCAGTCAAAATATAAAAGAGGCTTTTATCAGTTCTTGATCTTTCTCTTTATTCTCTTTATTCAAAAATGATGATTTTTCTATTTATTCAAGTCATTTTTTTGCAAATCGCCTATTCAGCGGCTCAGCATTGCCCCAATGGATTTACCTATCAATCCGATCTCAATCTATGCTATTCTAGTCCTGTTCAAGCGGGTTAGTTGAAACTTGCAAAACACCGTTGAATTGGCGACCTGCAAAACCCAGGAAGCTGTTAGTGGGGTAGTATTTTGGGTATAGCTTTTTATCGTAACAATATTTTTTCGATTCTAAGTACTTTTCCTATAACATCCGCGCGAAAATGCGTTTTCTTTAAGATTTTTCCGTTTGAATAACCATTCAACGCAGAAAAATGTGCTGAATTCAATGGTGAAAAAAAATTATCAAAATCTACACGACGGAGTTTCCCCTAGAGTGTGTTCCTACCGGATAATGCGTTTTCTAAAATGCGTTTTCTAAAATTCTATTTGAGAAAACTATCGTAGTCAAACCGCTAGTTTGCATGCAATCGGTTCGATTTTGGTATCATTGATTGAGCCTTGTAATTCCTCATCGAATGATACCAAAATCGGAGTGATTGCATGTAAACTAAAGTCAATCTACAATTATCAATTATCGAAATCTACAATACGGATTTTGGTTTGTTCACTATTGAATTCAGCACATTTTTCTGCGTTCAATGGCTATTCAAACGGAAAAATCCTATAGAAAACGCATTTTTTGCCATATTTCGCGCTGAAGTCCGGGGCGGGGAGGAGGAGGAGGAGGAGGGGTTCCCCTGCCCGTTCTAGCCCGTGATGTGAGACTAGGAAGTGGAAGTGAAGTGACCTACGTCACACCGTGTTTTTTTAAACGGGCCGGAAACCACGTGACGCGCAGAGAACACACAGAAAAACAAATTTAATGAGTCTAAATAAGGTGAAGAGAAAAAATTCCCCTCGTCTCCGATAAATCCCCCCTTTATAAGGAAAGTACCCGATTCTGTCTTTGGTATAAGAATACCAAATAACACTATCGTAAATACTGTAATAGTACCCAGTGATCTCAGTGACTATAATAGTACTCAATGATCCCAAGAGTGGTTGTCATCTCGACGACTCCGTTCAAGTCAACACCGATTTCGTCAACTGTTGCCAACATCTGAAATCAGTTTTGCATACCGTAAATACTGTAATAATATTCCACCGCCCTCGTACAGTCGCGTAGTCGAAAAGGTTTTTTAGTATTTCATTTTTTTCAAAACGCCCGTACTCTCAAAAAGTGCGCCTTTGGTATCAAAAAAATAGCTGAAATTCAGGGCTATTTTTTGATACCTAAGCGCGCATTGTAGCTTAAACCAGTGTCGAGAAACACTCGTTCAAAGCTAGACTACGCAACACTCCGCACCGTCATTATGGGGGTGGGTTACTATTACAGTATTTACGGTAGGTACTTATTGCTTATTGTTATTGCGTTTTCTATGTAAATAACGCTATGTAAAATCTTGTTCTCAATTTAATAACAAAGACAGGAAATCAAAGTATTATTTTTATAAAAAGGAATGGTTTTATTCTGTAAATGTCATATTGATCAGGAATTCCAAAAGAAAATTCACTTCAACGTCAACGATGCAAATTACTATACCAATATTTTAGTGTCTTTTTGGAGTTAAACTATTTTTTGGGCTTAGGCTCCAATCTAACTCTCTCTATCGTTTAATATACCTAAATACAATTCCAATTTTCCCTTAATTTCCAGCATTCTTTGATGACACGCTGTCGGCTTGTCGCAGCTCAGCGGCCAGGCTCCCATCCATTCACAATGCCTTTGAGAATCAGATTTTTGGAAAACTGACTGCAAGTGAGCTTTTCTTCAACTTATTTTTATAAGAAAGTCAGCTAATAACAATAGTATTTGTTACGAAATAGATGAAACTGGGAGTACAAAGATTTGGCTCGGAGCCTATGCGGTGGGGCACAATTGCCACTTCGGTCAAACGTGCTACAATTGGGCGTGGCTTGATGGAACCGATTGGAGCTACGACAAAACAAATAGTTGGGCTTTTTTTTTGATGTTCTTTATCGTGCTTTACGATTTTTAAACCTGTAAAGCTCAAATTCTTTTACAAAGCAAAACAAACAAAAAAAATACCAAATTGAAAACCAGTTTTGACGCTCGAGTAGATCAAAAGTCGTTGTTTCCAAATTTTACTTCCAAATAATTGAGGCCAAAATGGGGAATCATTATACCAAAGTTTGCACAATCATTCTACAATTCATTTTAGCCGCTGCCGATGACGCCATGGTGACCTATTTGGACTCGAGGGATGGCCGATGGTATGGATCGGATCGGAAAGTGCTCATCCCGGCCATTTGTGTCCGCGATCCAATTAACTGAACCAGAATTGACAAAACCCACTTTCTTTTCAATAAATTTACTTATACGTCAGCTTTCAAGTGACTATCCATTTTAAACTGTGGGGGCCGGCCGCGATCTGCCAGATGGTACTCGATTGCCCTGCTCTGGGCCTAAATAACCGATAACCTCGTCCAATTTTTTCATCATTCCATCACCAAAGTCGGTAAATTTTGTGAAAAGTTATCTTTTCTCACTCGTCTGTTTCTTCTCAACGGAATTTCCTGGTAAAGTGGGTTGAAGATTTTGTGATCCGGCGCCATCTACTACTCTAGTGGCAGCGTAAGTCGTCTCAGAGGGTTTCGAAGTTTCTCTCTTTGGGACGGGTGGTGGGGGTCGTGGTGGTGGTACTGATCCCTGGATGCTACTAGCAGCAGTTTCCCAAGTTTCCCACGAAGAAGCGGAATTTTGGCTAACGGTCGGCGAATAATAAGGTGCTGGTGGTGGGAGCACAATCGTGCGTACTGGCATGTTTCCTTCTGAAGAGGGTCACCCCGGTAATGGCGCCAGCGAAGGCCTAAAAGGGAATGACCCTATTTTGAAACAAGGGTTCTATTAAAGGGGGCGGGTTCAGATCTCGGCCGGGTTTTGAACAATATTTTTTACGGTAACTATATGTTTTTATTTTATAAAACATTAGGTTTTATTATAAAAACAACAAAAAAACACCCGGCTAGAATGTTTTGAATTTTATTTTTAATTTTGGAATACTCCGAAGTTCGCCTGCAGACAGAGTCATCCTCTCGGTAGCTTCTCAATCAGACTGATGACACTAAATATACAATTTATAGATAATATACAAAAAATTTGAAGAAAGAAAACGCATAAAGAAATAAAAACAAAAAGAGTAAAAAAAAATAGAACAACAAATACAATTTGAACAATTTTCCTCCCTCATTCTCATCTCCGTCATCTTCACTGATGCTCAATAGCTCCTCCAGTCTAGTTCCAAGTTTGTTAAGATCATTGTTGTCGACGTCAAAATCACGAACTGGATCACTATTTCCATAGCTCTCTTGAAAGCATCGATAATAGGCCTCAACCTGTCGGTCTCCTCTGGTTTTAACTTGTATTTTTCGTTGTGATCAGGTGCAGCAAGCCGAGTTCTAAATCCAAAACTTCTTCGAGGATAATATCTTCTTTTGGAAATATCTTATTTTGTACTTGATGCAAATAGAATAATGATTTTTCATAACATCCTTTCCTCGGGAAAACTTTCCAATTGGAAAGATCTCATTGGAAACTCATGGAAAGATGGCAGGAAATCGGAAAATTCTGGAATAAAGTACGGAAGCTTCATTTCCGAGAACTTATGTTGTATTTTGGGTTACTGTCCGCAAATATTCGGACAGCAAAGACGAATCTGATCTCAGAATTGGATCACATCGAGACATTGGATTTGGATTTTAGTTTGACAGAGTTTCAAGAGTTTGACAAACCGTTAAAGAATGGGTTTAAAGTTTTGGAATCGAAAAGGCAATGCCGAGTTTTGTCATGGAAATATCTGAGATCTGATCTGAGAACTTCACGTGAATATTTTTTGAATTTGCTCACAAAAATCCCCGCTTCAATTGATCTCATTTTTCTTTGAGGTACTTTTGAAACCGAAAACCGAAGGGGTGCTTTTATTAGAGCTTTTACGGTAATTACCATTCTGATATTACTTTTTTGGCATTAAGAGAATATCTATTAAATAATTTATAGGTTGCTTGCCAAACGAAAGCCACATCGTGCGGTTGCAATATCGATGTCACCGGTGCGATTAATGACCTACAAAAGACAACTACAGAAGAAGATCTGGCCGTGATCAGAATGGTGAAAAGATCCGAACAAAACTTCAACCGATGGAAGACAAATGATGAGGGAATAATTTAGCGATTGTATCGCCGGAAACGATCAGATGACGATTAAATCAAGCTGGATTATATGCAAGAAGAGCTACCCGTAAACCTCTGAGGAACTCTAAGCAACGGAAGCAGCGCCTCGTGTTTGCACGGACGTACCGAAGTTGGACGATACGTAATTGGTCGAAAGTGTTATTCCCCGATGAGACAAAAACTAATTGATTTCACGCGGACGGAAATCATCTCATCCGGCGGCCGACTGGAAAGCAATACACACTCAAGTACATTCGCCCGACAGTGAAATTCAATGGAGGAAACATTATGTGTATTATGGGATTACTTAAAACATTATGGGATTACTTACTATGACGTAAGGGCTTGTTTTTAATTTCGGTGACTTATTGTTCTTTTCTAGGTGTTCTTTTCATCAATTCCTTTATAAATTTTGAAAAATTTATGAACAAGATAAATCAACAGAACAAATTACAATTAACAAAGAATTTTTAAGAAGAAATCGTCAAAATTTTGACATTTTGGCGAATGAAGGAGCGCGAAAATCGGTTGAAAACCTGAAATTGAGTTATTGATTATGAAATTGTCCTCAAATGACACTCTATTTGAAAATATTTGAATAAAAACCAAACCTTTCAAAGATTTCCTTTAGTTTTCGGATGTTTTCACAATACAAAGCACACGAACATGTTCAGGATAAGGATCACTGACTTTCATGTCATCCTGGACTAAAACTGCATTCAAAACATGATAGTAATTAGGGGAAAACTTGTGCACAAAGTACATTTGGTTGAGAATTTAAAAAGGATATCCATTACCAAAATAAAATAGCCTTTTCATTTCTTAAAGAGTTTGAACAAGATAAATCAACAGAACAAATTACAATTAACAAAGAATTTCTAAGAAGAAACCGTCAAAATTTTCACATTTTGGCGAATGAAGGAGCGCGAAAATCGGTTGAAAACCTGAAATTGAGTTATTGATTATGAAATTGTCCTCAAATGACACTCTATTTGAAAATATTTGAATAAAAACCAAACCTTTCAAAGATTTCCTTTAGTTTTCGGATGTTTTCACGATACAAAGCACACGAACATGACATTTTACAATAGAAAGTGTTTAATTGACAGGCAAATTTTTAACGGGTGATGCTTTAAGAGTCAAAAAAAATCCACACAATCTGAGTGTAACCATTTTTCAAAAATTCTATCAGCTTTGAAAATCTTCTCTCAAAATTTGAGACACTTTTTCCCAAGTCAACTGACTTCCGTGCAAAATTCCCCGGATACAAACTTGAAATTTTCACTTTTTTATGTTCAAACACACAAAGCTGGCATAGTATCTTGTAATATTTGATTGAGTTGTTCTCGTCGGAGATTTTCCCAAATCATTTTTCTTACCACAATCAGAGAATATCTTATAAGAGAAAAGGGAAAGAGCTTTCTTTTTCCATTTTTTGGGTGGGGTTTCTAGTGTTGTAGTTGGCTCGTTCGTTTGCCGGAAAGAAAAAACGCGCAAATAGACTCCACTAGGAAAAGGCTGGCTTTCCGTTTCTGCCATTTTTTGAGATTACTTACTATGACGTTTGACTGTTCCAATTTGTTATGCAGTTAGTATAGCTTTGGCGTTAAATTCGTCCATTTAAATTTACAAGTTTAACTTCGATAGTTTATTGGCTTTTAAAGGCTTTTTTTAAAGTTTTACTGTACTTTTTGGAATCTTTATTTGTTAGAATTTCATGAATTTCAGGAATTTATCAAGCTATCCAAAAAGTCTTTTATTTTTTTCGTTCCTTTCATATTTCCGTTAAAAAAATAACAAATTCATCAATTAATCTATGGTTTTTTCTAAATAAAAAGTGTTTAATGTTCAATTTCCCATCTTTTTAAGTCAATTTCGGTTCACTTTTAAGCAAATTCGAGAGTGAAAACAAATGTTTTTCGTAAAAATCTAGAAAAACCTCTACGAAGAAATTGGGTGAATGAATTTCTCTGGAAATTTGACTATATACCAAACTTTTTATGCTCTATCTTTTATCTATTGATAGGAAGATAGGTTTTCTTAGCTAAACGTGTCTAAACTGCATCATCGAGCCGACTAAACTGCATCATCATCACCTTTTTAACTACCCGACTCCACACTCTGAAAAAGATCCAGAAATAAGACATTTGAAACCCGTTTTAATGTTATTTTGCAGGAAAATAATTGACCTTTCTAATGAAACAAATCGTGGTTTAATTGATGCATTTGTTGGTTTTAAACAGAAGTACGAAAAGGAACGAAAGCCTATAGCCATACCAACGCAAGTACCAACGCATAATAGCCATACCAACGCATAGTAGCTTTCAGGGCAGCCTCTTGAAACTCTTTGATCCAAAAGTTCAAAATTCATTGGACTTGGGTCTTTGCTTCTTTTGCTAATCAAAGACGATTGCAAATTTTCTCTCTGTGATTTCTGCTCTCCCAAAGCACGTCCAGCTATCATTATCTGTAGTTCTCTAGTGACACGGAAAGAGGAAAAAGAAGAGAGCATCCAAAAAAAAGAGCTGCCACTTAGTCCCCAGCAAAACCAGATAAGGTGTTTACTCGGAAATTTGAGCAAAATTCAGTTCACTTATACTTTGATTTCTTTATGAAGTTTAGTTTCTTTGTTTTTATACTGATTTTGGTAAAGCTTTGACAAAAATTTCGCTAATTTTCAATCATAAATCCCATTGTTTGTTTTCATTTTTCGTTTTGACTAAATTCAAAGTCTTTTTTTTCTACTTTTTCTTGTTTATTTCTGGGCTTGGTTTGTCTACGAGTCTTTTTGAAATTAGCGCAAAACTTTCTTTTCGATAAATTCCGTTTCAGTTCCATTTTCAGAGAAAGAAGATACAAAAAGAAAACTCATGCTTTGCACGTGTACACTTCTCCTTTTGATACCGCTTTATTATGTGTTGAGGTAAAAATTTGAGAAACTTTTTGCAAAACATCATAATTGTGCAGTGTGTGAGAGAATACCGATGGGGGGCAATGATTATTAGATATTTATTCCGAATCTAGCACAATACTAATCTAGCGAGAAAATACAAAAGAATAGAATCAATCGTTGGTTCAGTGTTTCATAGCAATACGAAAAGCAATACGAAAGGGAATATACGGAAAAGAGAATATAAAGTGCGCTCCGTCCCTTTTATCCGTCCCTTTATCATAAAAGCTATCTTTTAGAGGCGGGACAAGGAAATCAGACATTCAAATCAAAACATTAAATAAGATTTCACAGAAAAGAGCCACTTTTCTGCACAATAATTAATAAAGTAGATTAGTGAAATTTGATAATTTCAATTTCAGATGGGTTTGGGAACTGTTCAAGGTGAAAGATCTTGAAAAACGAGCTGTACTGATCACTGGATGTGACTCGGGCTTCGGCTTCAAGATCGCTCTCCAATGTGCCCGTGCTGGGATCCCGACTTTTGCCGCTTGTCTTACTCAACAGGTAACAGAAAAAAAGCAGTGATCAAGAAAGAATAAGAAAGCGATCGCATTCTGAAAGAATGTTATAAAAAGATTCTAAAAAGTTACCTTACAAGATCTGGTTATATTTTATTTATTGGGTTAAGTACTACAGGGTGCGGCATAAGTATGGTTACAGACTCAGAACCGTGTATCGTAACGAAATATGAACGGATTCATGCAAACTTTATTTAAAATTAACAACAGTAATCATATTCATTTAAAAAACAACAAATTATTCAATATGGGCACCTTTACTCTTGATAACGTTTTAAGACGCTTTGGATAACTTTCCACGGCGGCCCGCAGGGTACTTTGTGGAATTTCCGCCCAGGCTTTCTTCAGAGCCTTTTTCAGACTTTCAACGTTTGCATGTTTTGTTGTGCATGCTTTTTGCTCCAAAATTGCCCAAACACAGAAATCCATAACATTGAGATCGGGCGAATTAGCTGCCCATTCATTGTCGGGCAATGAAGTCGGGCAAATTGTATGTGTTGCTATGGTTTAATCTTTGCTCTTTTTAGAACCAACAATTGCTTCAATTCACTTACAATTTTGACCATTTAAAAGCTTAATTGCTATTGATAACATTGATCTTCTAAAAGTAGCTTTTAACGCATTTGAAAATGCTTCCGTTTTGTGCTTTTTCAGAGAGCAAAAAGTTGAGGGAAGCAGAAAAGGCCAAATATTTGATGAATTTGAACACTTTTCGCCAAAGAAACCTCTTTTTGTGTCTTAAGACAAAAGATAGAGCATAAAAAGTTACAATTACAATCAAAATTTCAGCTTAGTTTGTCAAACGGTTTTTATTTTTTGGTCATTTAACGAATTTTCGGAAATTTGATACAAATAACACAAATTTCTGCTCAAATATCCTTCAAAATGCATTCAAATTTGTTCAAAAAGATGTAAAATGAGACAATGAACAACTTTTATTTGATGAAAATACAATCAACAACTTTTATTTGATGAAAACCGTAACTAAATTAGTTCTTTAGTTGTTTTGTAAGAAAAATGGAAATGCCATACCAACAGATTGGATTTGAACCTAATAATTGGTTCAACCTTCAACCTAACTCACTTTCTCCCATCATTTCTTGTTGTTATGGTCAAGTGTGTGTCGCTAGATAGTCGCTAATCTTAGTTAGATCCCTATTGACGGGCCATTTTAAGGCACTGGCGCAAAAGCGGCACGACGCCCTTTCTAAAGCGTGGATGCGCACCGTACCCAGCACAAAAATTCCCCTTTCCCATTCTTTTCATTTTTCTGCATCCCCTTATGGAATCGTGAATGTTGTCCGGTTTTTTTATGCCGAGTCCCGCTAAGTTTTCTTTCTCCTTCGTAAAATTTATTATGTTCTCGTAGCGCGTTTTAAGGTTACCTGTCTCCGCATTTTCCCTTTCCCTTATATTGTTCTGTCCGTGTTTCCTGTTTAAATTTTTTAAAATGGTTTTATTTCGCTTCTCTCAGCTCTTTCCTACTCCATTCTCTTCGAATCTTTTTGTACGTACATATAAACTTAGCTTAACCAATTCTCTTTCAACTAAAACGCAAAAAATCTACCAAATCAAATCGGCGCGATCTTCTTGAGGTTCTTCTTCTTATCCAATACATTCTTAACCTTATCCAATACATTTTTACTCAACAATCCTTTTTCTAAAAGAATTCGACACAAAATCTATCTTCTTGAGGTTCTTCTTCTTAGATTTTGTGTCGAATTCTTTTAGAAAAAGGATTGTTGAGTAAAAATGTATTGGATAAGGTTAAATGGTTACTAATTTAATTGTTTCTCTAGAGAAAAATGGAAATGTCATACCAACGCATAGTACTCAACCCAATAATTGGCGGTGTTTGCAACTGACTCACCCATCACTTTCTCCCATCACTTTTTTGTTGTTATGGTCAAGTGTGTGTCTCTTAATCTTTCTTCTTTTTGCAGGGAATCGAGAAATTGAAGAAAGAAGAGAACTCTTCGAAATTGCGTCCTTTTCAACTCGATGTCACCAAGGACGAGTCTGTTCAACAAGCCGTCAAATTTGTGGACTCAAATTTGAAGAATGGAGAGTGTCAGTGATTATTTGCAAATATTGGGAAACTCATCAAGCTAATTGTAAAGCTTTTGTATCTACAAAAACAGCTTCCAGATTTGTGGGGTCTTGTGCAAAACGCGGGCGTCTTTACCATTCATGGTCCCGATGATTTCATGAACGCTCAGCACTATCAATACTCGTTTGATGTGAACTGTTTGGGATGCATCCGAGTTACACAAGTACGAGATGGGAAATGAATAAAATTATCTCTAATTTTAGGCCTTCAAGAAGCACATCAAGAAATGCCAAGGACGAATCATTGCAACATCATCCGTGTCGGGAAGAGTCGCTTTCCCGGGAACTGGAGCTTATGCTGTGGGCAAATATGGTGTTGAAGCCTACATTGATGCTTTGAGGCAAGTAAAAGCTATTGGAATAGGAATTCCAATTTTTCCAAGCTAGACTGGAAGCTAAACTTAAAAGCTTGTTAGCTTTTTGCTGGCCTGGCTCTACTTACATACCCTAAGTAGTTAGTACCAATTGCAGAGTGGCGCACAATTATGGAAACTCGGTTTTTCGACTGTAACTCAAGGCCTAATCATTCAAATTTCCTAATTTCATATTTACCGTATTTACTCTATTAGTGGGGTCCTCTCTAATATTGGTAACGAAAGTGATACATCAATTGTTGATCTCTTGGATTAGTTCTTTTACTGTTTGTTAATGTTTTGTTACGGTTAAAGCTAAATAAAATATGAAGCCAAACTTGTTTTGTCAAGAATTTCGGAGAAAAATTGATATCTTTTCAATTTAAAACTTTGGTTTTATGTTCTTTTAAATTTCTCTAATAGTGGGGTCGTCTGGAAGGGGATTGAAAAAATAGTGGGGGACCCCACTAATAGAGTAAATACGGTATATGAGATTTCAAGTTAATTTCTGCCGTCAATTTCAATTTTTAGTCCAGAAACACAGTGTTACGCTTTTTATAGTACTTCGAAGTTCAGAGATGCCAACCTCTCGGCAAAATCGCTGTTTGGCAGCATTTGCACAGATTTTGAGGAATTTCCCGCTTCATATTTACTCATTTTCGCTTTTTATTAAGTAATAGAATCATCTGGAGCATTTCACATCAAAAGATTTTCAATAATCTCAAATTATTGAGAGCCAATAGTTCCCAGAATTCCCTGAAAGCTGAGCAGAGCAGCGATCTGTATGGTAGCAAAGCAGCGATTTTTTTTTCCATTCCAAATCATTTCTGATTTGCTCTCTTGCAAAGTGAATGCATTTATTTTGTGATATTTGGCTAAAGTTAACTAAGAAGTGAAAAAAACTAAAAGAATTGGTTGATTTTGTGGGCAATTCTTGAGAGTTGAAAACTCGAAAACGATAATTCTGCGGAGGTTGGCACCTCTGAACTTCGAAGTATTGTAAAAAGCGTAACACTGTATTGCTGAACTAAAAATTTAATTTGAGAGCAGAAATTAACTTGAAATTTCATATAAATATTTTCTATTATATTTCATCTAATAGAAATTTGGGGAATTGAATAATTGGGCGTCGTGTTAAAGTCGAAAAACCGCGTTTCCATAATTGTGTAAACTCTGTATGAGTAGACATTATGTAAAGTTTCCAGGAATCCTACAGTACTCCCTAAGTATCCAAATCGATTAAAGCCTCAATAATTAAACAAAAAAATGGTTTAATTTTTTAGATTTCACAATTTATCTTAAAAGAGCTCCAAATTTAGACAAGAATTGTACCCATGGGGAGTCAAGTGCTCAATTCTTGAGCCCGGAGCTTTCAAGACTCCATTGTTGGACCATCAAATGCATAAAAATCGAGTGAACAAGGTAAATAAATCTTTAAAAAGCAAATAAATGCAAGTTTTGATTATCTTTCAAAATTCTTGACAACATTGGTAGCTGTAAGGAAATATTTAGGCGTGGTCACAAGTTGACGATGAAACAAAAGCCGAGTACGGAGAGAAGTACAAGGATTTCAGTGAGTTTCTGAATTTGTATTGTTCAGTAGATTGCAAATTATAGCTTTAAGCGAGTAAAATCAAAATTACAGTAATCGAGAGCTGGAACAAGGCTCTCGACACGATGGCCTCGTCGAATCTCGCCTATGTCACCGATGCCTATTTCCACGCGATCACCGCTCAATATCCACGAAAAAGGTTTCAATTTTGAATTTTTAAATTCAAACAGTTGAAAGGTATCGAAAGAGGCAAATCCGAGAACTTTCAGATACCGCTGTGGATGGGACTCGATCTTCTTCTACATTCCAATCTCATTGGTGCCCACCGAACTCCAAGATTGGATCTTCCGCGCACTCATCTCCAAGGAAAACAAAGGAAATGTTGAGCCGGCTGTTTTTGCGAAGAAGAAAACGAATTAGGGCAGTTATAGTGAAATAAATTTAATTTTTATTTGCACATTTCACATGTTCACAATTTGAGTGTTCCCTTGGAATGAGTGTCGTGATGCAGTAAAAGATTACCGTCGATGAATTACCACGGAAACGGATGGGAAACGGATTTGGGACACCGGCTCGGAAATCGCTCAAGTACTAAAAAATGAGTTTGATGAGAAATTATGGGGTTGAGTACTAAGTCTTGCAAAAAACCCAAATTCATTTTCTAATTGAATAAGTCTCAAGTTACCAAATAAGATACGCTTTCTTTCATTAGATAGCCATTTCTCTTGCAAATGACTTTTGAACGCTTCTGAAAAGCCTTGTTTTGAAGGTTTTTCATCAGCAAGAAGCCGAGTGTTCAACAACGAGAAGGTCTGATGATGCGATTTGGACCGTTTCTTTCAATGAAACCTATTTTAATGAAAAAATAAAAAAGATAGCACACAAAAAGTTAGGTCTACAGCCAAAATTTCAGAATAATCCGTTTAGCGGTTTTCTTTATGTGCTTATTTTTCAATATTTTTAAAAATACCAGTTTTCGTTCTCGCAGATTATTCTAAAATATTACCTTAATACCTGTAATAGTAGCCCCCCCCATACGTTCAGCCGCGTAGTCGCTAAAGTAAATCATTTTTTTAATGCATCCAGATTTTTCTAAAATAAACTGTTACTACCAAAAAATTCTTCGCTTCAAGCGCTATCTTTTGATATCTAAGCGCACACTTTTCGCCGAAGCAGGGGAGAGAACTGAGCGTCACAAAATTGTGTGTTAGACTACGCGACTGTACGGGGGGGCTCTACTATCACAGGTATTACGTTAAAAATTGTTTAAAAATGGCAAAAAGTAGATGATAAACATTTATAATGAAAGGAACCGTTTGGCATTTGGTAGTTTGAGACTCGTTCATTTAGATAATGAAATCAAGGGTGCAAGACTTCGTATTCAACCTAATAATTCACTAACAACCTCCTTGCTAGAGTGTGTACATCTCAAGTAAGTAATTACTTGTGTAAATTTCTCCAATAATGTTTTTACTGAGTAAGCGTCAAGTCAAACCTCAAGTAATGCCCATTCTAAAACGCACTTTTCATTTATTTTTTTAAAAAAATTTAAAAAAATAAAGGAGCTAATCATTTATTTTTTTAAACATTTTGTTGCTGAGTTTTCAGCTGGTTTCAGTGATTAAAAGCATTTATTTTGCTTTTAATAAATGTTTGCAAGCAGTCTTTATCAAATTATACGTAAATTTATCACAGAGTTCTTTCTTAAAAGTGCTGACTCTGACCGGATTCGAACCTGCAACCTAACGGTCACTCGTTTTAGAAGCAAACGCGTAACCCACTCGACCATTCACAAAATTACGATAACTTTTTTCCTTGGTCCGCGCGTTAGAAAACGCTTTACTCAAGATGTACACACTTTATTCCGTACTCTTGCTAAATTGTATAATTTTAGTTAGAGAGCCATCTGAATTCAAAATAGATACTGGATATTCAAGATTTTTCATATTATTTACCTCAACATCCCCAAAGAGACTTGATTCAAGTGAGCATCCATTGTGATCAATGATTGCATATTGACGAGATCGATCCTCGTCTCCACTCACTGTACAATTGGTTACTTGTAGACAGAAGCCCTTCGCCGGTTTGCATTTGATATCGTAGTAGAGTGAGGTGTCAAGGTTTGTACCTGTATCGGAAGTCTTTTCATATTCAAAATATTCAAGGCTCAATAAAACTTTGCTCACGTACATTTCGGCCACACAACTCACCCGCCAAAATCCTCCCGTCTGGCCCATCTTCTCTGACAAAGAAATCGCATCTCGCTTCAGGAAATCTAGCAATTTTCGCTGAAAATCCTTCAGGAATTCGTTGTCCAAAATTCGTCACAAAAATACAAATAAATAGCAACAAGAACATGAGAATTTCGATTGAATCGATGAATAGCGACTAGACAAAAGAAAGCATGGTTAGCTGGAGCCTGTTTGAGTCACTTTTGCTTTCATTCCATCCAGACTCTCTTTGATTGTTCTTTTTTTGCATGTATGTTTGTTTCATAACAACAGTGCTTCACTCAACAATTTGTAAATAGACTTTATTTTCAATTTTTTTTCTACTACCATATACTCACTGTGAAATGTATAAAGAAAGACAAAAAAATTTCTCAAGTTTAGTTCTCAAATCGATGCACACTCATAAATTAAGCTCTAACTACGTTGAACAAATTGAATCAGATTAATGGAAATAGTTAATTTAGACAGGAAAGGATATAAAGTTAAAAATAAATTAGTCACTAGTCAACGAGGAGTAAGAAGAGAGATAAAAGAATCACAGAATATGCACGGGAATAGAGCGGATTTGAAAGATTTTCGGAATCTAATACAAAATTGAAATGACAATACACGTTAAAAATGTTTTCTACCAACAAAGATTTAGAGCGATGGTTGTCCGGCTGCCTCGAATGCACTCCAAGCGTCGTTTAATTCGGTGAAGATGGCCCGGGCAAGCTCTTCATGGGGTTGTCCTAGAAAATGGCAATGCTGTACGATATTTACTTCTAAAATTTACAGGAAACATTGTTAGCTTATTGTTATTTTTCTGCCTGATTTGACTCTCAAATTCTATTTAATTATCTCATTTTTAAGGCTTTTAGCTTACTAAGAACTAATATGTCAGAATTAGTTTCATCCGAAGATAAATCTCACCAGTCTGTTTGTCCGGATGCACGACGAGGCAAGCTTTGCGATAACTCTTTTTCACCTAAAATTTGTTTTTTATGCAACATGCTAAATTAAAATCGTTTCATATCCAGACAGAAACGTTTCCTCAAAGTCAAAGCCGTATTTACTAACGTGCCCCAACAGATTTCTTTTGCGTTCAAAAAATTTTACCTCATTTGCTGTCAATAGTGAAGCCATTGATGTTTGTTCCCATTTAGCGGCACCATCCCAAAGCACTTCATTGAGACTACCGAGTAGAGCACGAATGTTTCGCTCTTTTCCCGATGTCCAATCTCGAATCTAAAATAAAAGCACTTTTTGAAATATATCAAACACACTCTGACTATGAGATCTATTAAAGCCTAGAGATTTATATGTTAAAACAATTCTCGAGTCACCATAAGAAATCTTTGAAGTAAAAGTTATTGCCGTCTAATTTACCTTAATTGAGACCGGATCCATTCCTCTGACGTCTTCTTCTCGTCTCATGTCCGCCATTGTCCGATTTCTGTTCGCATTGGACGAGGTGAAATTGTGGGCGGACAGAAGATCTTCAAAAGCATTCACGCCAGGTTTCTTCGATTGACCACTCATATTCTAAAAAAGTAATAAAACCTCTTAAGTCAATTGCTCAACAAACCTCAAACAAAGAACGATTGTAGTTTGGGCGAGCTTGTGCGGGAGTACTTCTTCCAGAGTTGGCACCAGAAGCTAAAGTAAAAATTATAAATGAAAGTGGCAAACAGCTAATAGTTAGTAATTAAAAATTTTTCTATTCAATAAATATCGGTTGTTTAAAAGCTTACCACTTCTCTTCTATTCAAATTTTTTTTTCTTGTGAAGCAGACCTGGTTTGCTAGCAGGATCACTCGTTGTGGCTAAGAAATCGGCAAATGGATCAAAAGAAGCGGCGGCTGGCTGTTGCTGTTGTTGAAAGACGGGAGCCGATGCATTACGATGCATTCCAGTTGTTGATGATGGAGCTAAAGAGAAAAAGAACTATAGAAAGAACGTGCCTTAACAGTTTTACACTTTCGCCTCTTAAAAATGAAATTTCAAAACACTAAATGCTATAAGCGATACTCCTAACGAGTATAACAGCTTAAAACTTAAAGAACCTTGGGGTTTTTTCCAGTAAAAAGTTTTGAAAGTGCAGCAATAAAAATCTAAAAGGTTATTCGCACTCAATAGTGAAAAGAGACACCAATTTAGAACTTGTTGGCTTGAAGTTGGACGTGATATTCCTACGGTATTTTACTCTTCGTTCTTTATTTAAAATCTTTGTATCACTTTCAACTTTTTGTGACGTTAACTTCTATTACAATTACTAAAATTTTATCTGCTTACTATTAGAGCCTACTGAAAAGTACAAGCAACGCTACTCAATTTAAGATTTTACTGAATTTCGTTACCCAATGGTGTGTCCCAATTTAGCAGATCCGATTGAGGCGCCGGTGATCGAGCGGAGCTGCTATGAGTCGGTGTCGATTGCTTTTGATCTAAAAAACCAAATCAACTGGGTTTCACCTTGATATTAAAGTTTTTTTCAACAAACCTGTAAGAAGCTCGGCAAATGGATCAAACGGTGCACTCGATGAGATAGTTTGGCTTGAAGACTTAGAAGCAGTAGGGAAATTGTCTAAAAGTAGATTTAGAAAATAGTTTCATATTAGAATGGCTACCTTCACTTCCCAAAAGATCAAAAACATCTGGTTGGGTTGATGGAATGTTGGTGGATCGGTTGTCAAAGATCGGCGTCTCATCCTCCTGTTCAACTTCCTAAAAGCAATAACATTAATCGATAAACCGAATAATCTTATAGAAAGAACGTTCCTTAATAGTTTAACACTTTTGCCTATTCAAAATGAAATTTCAAAACACTAAATGCTATAAGTGATACTCATAACGAGTATAACAGCTTGAAACTTAAAGAACCTTAACATTTTTACAGCAAAAGTTTTTGAAAGTGAAGTAATCAAAATTTAAAAGGTTGTTCGCACTCACTAGTGAAAAGAAACACCAGTTTGGAACTAACAAATCATCAAATCTAATTCCATCTACCTTAACATAATAATAAAATTATTCATGAGTAGTAGCTTTTGGCACTTTGATGGCACAATAATATTATCAAAAACCAGGTCCCTTTTCAAATATAGGTTGAAACTAACCGCTCCCACTCGAATCCCGGCCATTCGCTCGTACATCTCGGCCTCATCAAACTTCTCATTCTTCGGCATTTGCTGTGGTCTTGTGGTGATCGTTGACAATGGCTCCGTTCTCGGTGTCGGTGAAACGGACGGCGCTGGAGCGCCAGAAAATAGCGAACTAAAGCAACAAATTAAAAACACAGCAAATTTAACGTCTTACAATGTTATAAATTTAACGATTTGTCTAGCTATACTTCTCCAAAAGTCGAAAAATTGCAAAAACAAACTGAAAGAAGATCTCCATTTCAAGAAAATGTCCCATCTCAAGAATTTGTAAAAGTTGGCAAAAGAGAAAGAGCTTTTCAAAAAAAATGCGCGAGTGTTAATTTCAAAACTACGTGTCACTCCAACTTACGAATAGTCAGTCTCGTAAAGGCTAAACGCTAATTTGAATTAAATGTAAACTTAATTTTGGTTCAATTTAATTCAATTCAATTTTTCTTTCAAAACTGAAACTTTTTGTTTTAAAGATTTCAACCACAATTTATCAAACCATCTTGAAGATGGTATTTTGACGTTTTTGGATACTTTGAACTAATACAGATACAAAGTTATATATAAAGTTCAAAGTTCGATAAGTTTGAAGTTATCTCAACTTACAGTTGACTTATTACTCACCTAAAGAAAGCTGGATGCTGATCTTGTTTGGGTTGTTTCTGTTCTTTTGCTTGAGCTGATGCTGGAGCTGGTGGTCTCGATGGAGTGGCTTTGTTTTTGAAAGAGGTATGACCGGGCAATGAAGGGAAATCGGGGAGCTCGGTTGGCGAGGCGGCATCAAGGAGACGAAGAGCTTCTCCTATAATTGGTTGTTTGATAAATTGTGTTGTGATAGAGTGGTCCTTTAAATCAAGTTCTAGTAGATTACTCCCAAAAGATTTCTTAGGCTCGTATCAAGTGCAGTTATAGTAGTCACACATTGTTCCAATTAAACTCACCATATTCGTGACTATCGCTAAACATATTCGCCGATCGAGAGCAATTCTCTTCATCATAGCGGAAAGAATCGGGTAGACCTCCAAGCGAACCGTTACCGTATTGAATGTTCAGAGAAGCCCTAAAATTTATAAAAATATCATTACTTTTACGAACAATACTTTTACAGTTGCTTATTATTATCATTTCCATCACTTACTTGAATCCACTGTCCATTTTCTGATCCGCATCTTTGTCAACATCTAGCTGATGTTTGGGGAAAACTAGGCTAGTTGTTTGGCCGTCCAAGAAACGGGGATTGAAATTGAAAGTGAAGATGGGCACCTGAAGTATTAGGCGTTTTATGGCTCACTACAGTTTCTCAAAAAAGTCGATCGACGAGACTAGTCTAATTGAACCACACGATAGATATTCAAGCTTAACAGCTGAATACTTTTAAATCATGTAATAGACTGTATACTAGACGTTTTCCGTTCTTTAATTCAAAACCAACCAAGCTCATGCTTCCATGCAATGAAGAGTGCCTAGCATGGCTGACAATCACCGTCACTTCATCGTTGATCGCCGTGTTTCCCAACTCGAGCCTCGCATAACCCAGCTCTTTTTGGAATTCTCTGAAAATAAAAGTTTTTAGTTTACAAACTTTTACAAACGTTGTTTCATCGTATCTCTGCGCAGTGGCAAAGACTTTCGTGTCACCGACAAAGACTTCAACAAGTGGACGACATCCGGTACCCGATCGATTGATTGCCGGAATTGGAGCAATCGACAGAGACGTCAATTCAATCGTCTTGTTGTGGATTTTCTGGAATTTTAATTGTTAAATTTATAATAGCTTTGGCAAAATCTCAAGATTGACTATTTATCAAACCTACCGATGCAATGTCTTTAATCTCTCGATAGGCAAGCATTACGACAGCGTCGAGCAAGTTGTGGTAAGATGGGGGCAATTCGGGCATCACCTGATCAGCACGGCTCTTGTTGATGATCTGAAATGAAATGTTGATGATGGATTTACTATCAATTTTCAATAATTAAATTTTTAAATTGTCAATACTATTCCAAAAAATTACCTCAAAGCATTGATACGGTCGAATGCAGAGTTTGAAGTAAAGCAAGAGCGCAGCAGCCATCAAAATGCAGTTTTCTGAAAATATAGAATTGAAATAGATTTTAGGATGTACTATGAAAAAAATAGATGTGCTTTGCAATACCATTGCCTACCTTCAACTCCATACAAAACAATCATCCCATTTTTATCGTGCGACAAGTAGCGGCCAGCAGTCTTTGCCACGCGAATAGCCGCATCCAACGATGGAGGCACAGAAGTACACGGAGAGTTCATCGGTTCGGAATGTGGGCGTAGAGAGTACTCACAACGGAGATCCCTGAAAGACATTAACTTTATTTCCTAAAAGCAAAGTTTTTAGGTTCGCCGCTTGTGAATCTTGAGCTTATTTAGCTCTTGCCTAGTTCCCGGGTATTTTGAACGGGTTGTCACGCTTTAAAGACAGATAACTTGGTCCAGAGATAATATTTTTGTTAACTTTTTATGTCATTCTACAGAGGACATTTCAGTTTTTCAAATGATACCAAATAGTGCTTGACTAGATCTTTCATTCCCATGCGAACCAGGCGACACAACACCCAAGTTGGATAGGCCTCATTGCTCAAAATTAGCTTCGATTTTCTTGGACTAGATTATCCAATCAAGCTCTATTTGGTATCATTTGAAAGCCTGAAATGTCCTTTCTTCAATGGTATAAAAAGTTAAGAAAAATATTATCTCTAGACCAAGTTATATGCCTTTAAAGCGTGATGACCCGTTCAAAGTACCCGGGAACTACGAAAAGCCGCTTATTTGAACTAAACCGAAATTGCAATTCTTACCGAAGCTTAGCCAATTTTAGTGCTTGAACTATTTACACTCACCTGGTACTCAAATTGATCACCAAGTAAGGCCGTCTAGCCATTGCAAGATGTGACTTCAAGGCTTCTTCCGCCTGATGAGCTAAAACATCGGGCACTCCCTCTAAAATCGGCGCCAACAAAAGCCGTGAAGTAATTTGGGTGATCGTGGGACCCTTGCTTCCGTAAGTGCTCTACAAATTTTGGATAAAATAGAAATTAAAATATCAAAGCTACAAACCTGAACAGTCGACACGACAGCCGCTGTCTTTTCCTTGAAGTTCTTCAGCAATGAAAGTCCGCCACCCTTCAACGCTCCAAACATCGCAGCCGCTGTTTCCTAAAGTATCAAGATTAAATCTGTTATTAGACTGAGTTTAGCTTATTTCCTAAAAAAACTTATAAAGCGGTATCGCTAACTTTTTTTGGTGCACAGCGCGTCAAAAGAAACATAGTTTCTTATGTCAAACTTTGTTATTAGTTTAAGTACTTCAAACTGATCAACTCTTTTTCCTTGTTTACCTCGGGTGCCTTACTGGCAGACGCAGCTGGTGGTGGACGAGGGGGAGCTTGTGTTGCCTTTTGAGGAGCCGATTGAGATGATTGTGGTGGTGGAGGCTTTGTTGGTTGTGCGTGTGATGAAACAATCGATTGAACGGCCTGTAATCAATTGCATAGTGATTATTTTGTAACTGTAGCTGGCTCTACGTACTTGTCTTGGCTAATATGTTAGGCTGGGTACTAAGTCTTGCACCCAAATTCATTTTCTAATTGAATAAGTCTCAAGCTACTAAATAAGATACGGCTTCTTTCATTAGATAGCCATTTCTCTTGCAAATGACCTTTGAACGCTTCTGAAAAGCCTTGTTTTGAAGGTTTTTCATCAGCAAGAAGCCGAGTGTTCAACAACGAGAAGGTCTGATGATGCGATTTGGACCGTTTCTTTCAATGAAACCTGTTTCAATCACAAAATAGAAAAGATAGCGCACAAAAAGTTAGGTCTACAGCCAAAATTTCAGAATAATCCGTTTAGCTGTTTTCTTTATGTGCTTATTTTTTAAAAGTACCAATTTTCGTTCTCGTGGATTATTCTAAAATACTAAAAATCGTTTTAAAATGACAAAAAGTAAACGATAAATATTTATAATGAAAGAAACCGTTTAGTTTGTTTATAGTTTGTTTGTTTGAGGTAGTTTGAGACTCGTTCATTTAGATAATGAAATGAAGGGGTAAAGACATAGTACTCCATCCAATACTTATGATAACAACAAAAACAAACCACAGATGCGGGTCCTCCCATCAAATTCTTCGTGTCAACTCCCTTGATCGGTCCATCGGGGTCGATTCCGTAAGCTGCTGCGAGTGCCTCGATCATCGACACCAGTTCGTTGGCAGAGGGACGATTATTTGGATCCAACTTCAAGCAAGTCACTAAATAGAAATAAATAAAATAAATAATATTAAATGCATAATACCAATAATATAATAAATAAAATAAAAATAAATAATAAATTAATAAATACACTCTGTAAAAATGGAATCACGCGTTTTATGTAAATATTTTTGCTTCACCCGCTGCTTTTACCCCAAAACTTTTGTAAATATGTTACTTCGTTATAAGAATAATAGGAAAAAACAGAAATCCGTATTTTCATACGCCAAAAGTACATTTTCGTACAACACAAGATTTTCACATGTAAAAAAAACTAAAAATCAGTTTGTTTAACTTGAAAAAACACTTGGTACTTTATTTGATCAAATCTTTTTTGTTCACTTTTCTTTTTTAATTAACATTTACTATTTTTAGTTATGCTAACCGGACAAAAATTGAATATTGTCGAGGAAACAAAGGCCGATTTTCTTCACACGCTTGGAAAAGCTCAAAAGAAAATCGCGATGGAAAGAGAACGTTCCCAAAAGGCCACCAATACATATCTACGTTCCAAGACGACTTACAATGACAAACTTACAATGTTCCATAGTTTTTTTTACAGAGTGCAGGCTCTTATGAAAATTGCCAAAGTTTTATCTTACTGTTACTGTATCAAAGTAAAGTTTTAGCTTACAAATGACGTCTCGAAAGATGTCGTTGACGTGAAGGGATTGATCTTTGGGAGCAAGCATCTTTCCGTTGCAGATCCTGAGCTTCGACGAGTCCTCAAAGGGGTGAATCCGGTAAGCGAGATAGTAGAAAACACAGCCAAGAGCCTGAAAATTGAGAGAAGTTGGCATACTGTTCAATGTTTTCGTCAAGATTGACAATCTTGCCTCAATTCTAATCCTGACTTGGATTCTATCCTGTCTCACCACAGAATGTCAACATTAACTTGTCAAGATTGACTTGTCAAGATCTTGCCTCAATTCTAGAACTTGAAAAGTGTTCAGTTTTCCTCAAAAATATCTTTGGTTTACTTTGTAGTAAAAGATTAAATGTATTTTAAACAGTAATCTTTTTCAACTAACCCAAATATCGAGTGCCGGTCCGATTGGATGATCTTGATAGGTCTCGAGAATCTCCGGTGCTCTGTACATTGGAGTGGTGTGCTTGGCGTACTAAAAAAAATTCCATAAACTATAGTTCAAGCAAATTTATCGACTTTTTTGAAACTATTAGGCCACTTACACTTTCTTCAATCGCACTCCTCTGTGAAGATGTCCATTCGTGGCTCGGTTGGTGTTGCTCTCTCGTTGCACTCCCGAAATCGCACATCTTCACACGGCCTTGCGCATCAATTAGAAGATTTTCAAGCTAAAATTAGTCAATTAGAAGATTTTCAAGCTAAAATCGATTATTTGGAATAGGTTTTAGATAAGCTTAGTTCTAGATTGTGACATAAATTCACACATTGTAGCTAGGCTCAAATTTTGCGGCTCAGCTAGGATTGCTTAAGATCTTGCTGGGTTCAAAAGCTTGAACAAAACAAAAGCTCATTGATCGTTTTTACCTTAATGTCTCGATTCGTGATTGGTGGATTTTGCGCATGCATGTGAGCGACTCCTTTCACAGCCGAGTGGACGATTCGGATGATTTGTTCGTGGCTGAGATTTGTGCTCTGAAGAAGATCGACAACGGATCCACCTGAAAAAGAAAATTGTTTTGTTCAATGTCATAGATAGACAGTTAATCTTTCTTACTTACCAGAGCAAAGTTCGGTGACAAGTGTGAATTCGAAGCCGCGATCGTTTGGCTTTTTCGCTGCTGCCACAAATCTCATCACTGACGGGTGACCGGTGAGCTAGAAAAGGTAAATTGTAAAGCTAATGTAGAACCGTATCTCATTTAAGGCTTAGTTTTTAAAACTTACAATTAGCTCATCCGTATTCAAGGCTTAGGTTTCAATGCTTACAATTAGCTCACCTGTATATGACAAAATAGTAAAAATTTATGAATGACTGTAAAGCTCACCAATTTGCATATCTGTAGCTCTTGCAATGCTGCCTTTTCACTCTCGGCGTCGTGTGCGCGAATCAACTTTAGCGCCACCCACTCGTGGTTTGAATTCTCGGCCGCATACACATCAGCGAATCCACCTGGAAGATGAAATTAGAAAGTTAAAAAATGCAAAAATGCATTGACTTCTGGTTACAGCTGTCTTTTATCGTCATCTAGATAGTTTTTTAATTCAAAATTTCTACCTGATCCAATTTTCCGTCGAATCGCATACTGTACATCGGCCACTTTGACTGCTGCTCCGACAAGGGGATCAGATTCCGTTAAACCAAGACTTGATGACGCCGATCCGCCCAACAATCGTGAAGCGAAACCTTTGATTTGATCCGCCATCCTGGAATTTGTGAGTTTGAAAAGGCAAACGGTTATTTAAAAAAAAATACCGACTGGGGCTACCAGTGGTGAATTTATCGCATACACGAAATATATCAATCACAATACAACGACACACACAATACTAGGCTATATCTTAACTTAACCCACGTCATGACAGACGGCTCCCTAACCCTAAGCTCAATGGGGAACTAAATAGCTTTTTTGGTGGTGAAGGGAAGATGACGATGAAGGAGTGGCTTGTCACTTTAAAGAACTGGGGCCACAACCACCAGACTGCCCTCCAGAAAGCCTCTCAACCCGAAGGGAAAGGAAATCCGAAGGGGGTGACCATGTCGCATGTGGGGTTCGAACCCTCGACCTTCCGATTAAGATAAAAGGCACTTAACCAGTCAGCCACACGTGCTCTAGCCACACGTTATCGTTTAAGTAGTGAAAGCTTCGAAAAATCTAGAAAAGTCTAGTCTAGTAAATGAGTTGATTTCGAAAAGATCAAAATGTAAAAACGGAACTTCAGAAAACAAAAAAAGACAACTAACAGGTTTTTTCTTAAAGAAAGGAGCAAAGATTAAGGGAAATTTTTAGTGTTTAAAAGCTAATTGAAATGAATAAAGGATGAAGGTGCGATAAAGCGAGCAAACGAGAGTAATTGCATGTAATTTTCTCACCTCTGCCACCTTTACTTAGAGTATTTTCCTCTCAAACCAATAACTATTTGAATAAAATTGCGCAAATAATTCTTTTATTTAAATAATGCGTTAAGGAAATGTCAAAAAGCTGTTCTAAAAAGCGCTCTAAAATTTCGATGCGAAATTTCGATGCAAAATTTCGATCTATTCACTTTTCCTTTTGCATAAAACCAACTAAATAAGATATTCAGTCAAAGAAATGAATATCTGTAGTAGCAACCGCATATAAAAGCTCTCGAAAAGGTTTTTTTTGCCATTTTGCGAGTGGGGATCTTTGCGCACCTTTTTTCGCGCCCAGCTCATTAGCGCGCCTTTTTTCGCGTTTTAAAACCCTCTAAAAAGCTAATATTAACCAATTTCCATTTCAAAAGTTGTTTTTCGAGTTAATTTTAGGGCATAGAATCCAAATTTTGACATAAGCGAAAGCTGGAAGCAAGCGCAAAGCAATAGAAGCATACATAGGGAAAAATCGACAACTTTCTGCAATTTGATCTACCCGTTTTAGATTTCAAACTGGTTCCACAAACTCTGATATGTCAAAATTTGGATTCTACGCTCTAGCATCATCTAGAAAAACAACTTTTAAAATGGAAATTGGTTAATATTAGCTTTTTAGAGCTCTTCAACCGGGGGCGCAAAAAAAAGGTCGCATTTGTCTCACTTCTGCCATTTTTTTTATTACTAGTGAGTATCCAAAAACTACGTTAATTTTTTTACTGTTTGAGCACTTGAGAATGTTTTATTTGAGCGGAACAGACTCTAAATTCACTTCATCGGGTTTACCTAAGAAATCACTAACAGAAAATGTGGTTATCAATTCATATTTGATCAGTTATCAAGTAAAAATTTGTGCAACAAAGATTTTCCTAAAGCTTTCCCAAAGAGCAAGGATTTTGCGATAATAGAAATCTTGAAAAGACGAAGTTGAGTTAAAAAGTCATAGAGAAATAAAGAATTTACTTTTTTCAACCAAAAATCGAAAGATTTGATTCAAAAATGTTAGGAAAAGTTTCCAAAAACTGGTCGAAGCTTACTAATAGCTTACTAGGTAAGCTCTTAAAATCAACGACCTCTTAAAATCAATTCCTCAAAGTAAATTACCCTATGACTCATTCAATCAGTGACATTCTTTCATGAAAAGCTGGCTAGTGAACTAAGAAAAAAATCGAAATCGTGTCCGGGAAAGGAGAGCACAATTTTCGAGTGTAATGTGTATTCTCTCGGAATTTCTGAGCAGAAAAGGTCATTCATTTATAAAACAATGCCTTTGTTCAATAGCTTTATCAAAAAGGATTGTCTTTTTGATTGTGATAGATGCAATTTGAACTCTCTCCAACATTGTCACTGAGCATAATTTATTGAGTATCCGACCTGTACAAACGACAAAAAAACACAATGTGCAGACACAACAGGGTATCGTAAAAAGAGAAACCCGTTTTCCACTCAATATTTCTAATATCCGGGAGCGGTTCTTGGTGGAGGACAATGGTCGCATCCGCCTGATGGTCCAACGTTTCCGTCTTGTCCCGGGTTTCCGTCTTGTCCTGGGTTTCCTGGGCCTCCATTATTACCCATGTCTCCTTGAGGTCCTTGTTGACCATCTTGTCCAGGGTTTCCATCTTGTCCAGGTGGTCCTTGGGGTCCAGATTGACCAGGCTGTCCGGGCTGTCCTGGTGGTCCGTTTGGTCCGGGAACCTCATTGATATGTCCAGGTTGTCCAGGCTGTCCACGGTTTCCAGCATTTCCTGGCTGTCCGGGTTGTCCTTGAGGTCCGGGCTGGCCACGGCCTCCAGGATTTCCAGGAGCTCCAGGTCCTCCAGGGTTTCCATTGTTTCCGGATGGTCCTTTGGGTCCAGCGTTTCCAGCGGGTCCGGCTGGTCCCTCTGGGCAATCGAAGCACCAATCGGGTTGAGGAGCTGGTGTGGCAGACGGGCCATCAGGTCCATCATTTCCAGGAAGACCGGATTGTCCATCTTGTCCATCGTCTCCATCGGGTCCGGGTGGTCCTTGGGGTCCTGGTGGGGAGACTCCACAGCCACAGCATCCTCCAGCCGGTGCCGCTTCAAAGCCACCCTCCACACCGCTCGATCCGTAGCCGGCTTGACGCCGTGACCTCAGGGCTCCGCCGGAGACCTTGGCCAAGACCTGAAAGAAGGATGTGATAAGGAACTTGATATCTAAGTGTCCAAATCTTAGAGCAAATTTAAACCTAATCTAAAAGTAAATATAAAGCTAGCTCTCACCTGTGTTCTCGTGACTTCTCTCCAGATGTTCGATGAACGAGATTTGCAGAAATCGACCTCAGACTAAAATGCGTTTGATAAAGAGTTGATGGTCTAGAAATAGGTAATAAATAATGTATAGACATCATATTCCCCACCTGCATGACAGATTGCATGTGCTGGAGGTAGTTGTAGAGCATGGGAACGGAAAGGACACACACTAGGGTGGCCACAGTTGAGATTGACACTCCCAAAAAGGCGACTTTTCTCAAAGAGGAGGCCTCCGCCTCGAGTTGCTTAACGTCTGCTGTCATCTGAAAGAGGTAAATAGAGACAAGATCTCAAAATCTTACAATTTAAACTGTTACAGTACGATTGTTCTTGATAAGATTGTTGTGATCTTAAGCCAGTCAGTCACACAGCTAAATTAAATTGGATAGTGCTCAAAAAGCATGACTGTCTAAAAAAGCATGACTGTCTAAAAAAGTATGACTGTCTAAAAAAGCATGACTGTCTAAACTTAGCTAAATACTTAGACTAATAGATAATGTCCTAAAGCGACAATAGATAATGTTCTAAACTAAAAATAGATAATCCTAAACTCCAAATAGATAATCCTAAACTAAAGATAGATAATCCTAAACTAAAAATAGAAAATCCTAAACGAACAGTACAACAAAAGCTATCCTAAGAATGATTGATCATTTCAACCCATACAACCACTCAGAAAACCAGCTCAGAGATCATATCAATCAGACTCAAAAAGAGCCCAATCAAATCAATCAACTCAAATTGGCTAAACTGGTTTCCCCCATTGTGTAGAAGAAATCGAAATGATCATCCAATAATAGAAATGAGCTTTCGCAAAAAAAGGTCAAAAGGAAAGTCGAAAAGAGAAAAGCTTTACCTTTCTTGAGAGCGAATGAGCCCACTCTGAAGCGACTTGTAATTGTTACGGTCTTATATATGAGAGGGGAAGACTTGGCACCACCCCTAGCAATGGGAGGAGAGCCGGAGGGTGGGTGGGGAGATGAGGGAAGGGTTTGGGGAAAGTTTTGGTGAGTGAGAGTAGGAGAAAGATGAGAAATTGGGGACAAGAGTTCAGAGAGGTTGAGAAGGTTAACTGTAGAAGACAAGATATAAGACTAAAGAAGCTAGAGAAGGAAAGTTTTAGCAGACAAAGGTGTTGAAGCTGGAGACAAGAGAAGAGATCGACGAGTAAAGTTGAAGAATGAGAAGAGAAAACAGTTAGATGGGTAAAAGGACATAGAGGTAGAGTGAAACTGAGAAAATGGAGAAAAACGAAAACTCGAAAACAAGGAGAAGCTCAAGAAAAAGAACTAGAGAAAGAAATTCCCTGGAGAAGCACAGAGAACAGTCTCTTTTCTATGTCATTCTCCCGTTGTTCCTCTTGCTCCTCTTGCTCTTCTTGCTCTTCTTGCTCTTCTTGCTCTTCTTCTCCCGCCCGATGGCACTTTCGCTGCCAAATAAAGGAGAAGAAAGGTGAGAAATAAAGAGAATCGCCTCACCCCCAATTTCTCCTTTTCTCTTGTAACTGTTTGAGTCTCAAGTGCTGTGTCATGCCTTGTTCTCGGTCTCTTCTCTCGAGAAACCACAGTTAGGTGAAATTCGTTGTGACGTGGCCGCTTGTAAAACGAAGAAAAACCCTTCTTCGGGATGGCAATTGAGAGTAATTGATGGGTTTTAAGTTTTACATAAAAAGTTTTTGAGGTTTTATCAGGGAGAGGTCAAAGATCAAAAACTTCTGAACTGGGTTTGCAAAAATGATTTATGTTTTGGGTACAAAAGTTCACAGAAGAAGAACTCCAGAGGCGTGAGCGTCAGCCAAAACCTAGAGTCAATCAGACAGACTTCTGAACTGGACAGAATCCAATTCTAACAAGGAAATGACAGTTTTTTTTGGATTTTAATGATAATAGTTTGATTATGTTAGTTAAAAGTTGATGTTAATAGTTAAAAGTAAATGAGAAGTAGTTTAAAATTCTCTTATGAGAAGTAGTTCTCTTTTTTCTTATGAGAAGTAGTTTAAAATAAAATTGTATTTGAAATGGAGAACGATTAAATTTGCAAATCCAAAAAAACAAAAGAAAAAAGGGGAACGCAGACTCAAACCAGAGAGACATCGCCTTGTAGCCTAATGCACTGCCAGTATCTTAACCCACTGCCAGTATCCTAACCCACTGCCAGTATCCTAACCCACAATCGGCCACCACTGCTCCTTGAGATCTCTGGGAAATCTGCTTACAAACACCGGTTGTGATTTTGAAACCCCATACAAAACTTTGCATAGCATTTGCTTATAACTTTTGACAGAGTGCTCCGTAGCCGAAATGGAAAGCAGATTCGGAATCGGCGTTGAATTCTGCGTCGAATGGCTCATTTCATTTGGCCACCACACCCTGCAAAACTGTACATTACCGAACGTGAAAGAAAATCAACCGGATGATCACCCGGCGTTACGTCAAAGCGCAATTTTTCGTCAACTATCGGAAAGTTCAACTCCTTGCCAAGCCTTATGCCGACTTTTTAGAGGCTAACTCAATTGTTTCTTTGAATAAGAATTTTGAGAAATACATTGAGCTTTGCATTGGAGAATTGGAGAAAATGTTGAAGCCAGGAGACGATCGATCGGAAATTGAACGCTTGGAGATGATCGATCGGAAATTGGAAAGCCAGGAGATGATCGATCGAAAATTGAACGCTTGGAGAAGCTGATTGCTCTCCACCAACAGCAAAAACTTCATTGCACTCGACATTGCAAAAAGCAAAAGAGTACCGCTTTGTTTTTAATGTAAGTATTTTAATGTTTTTAATGTGTAAAAGAGTGTGATATAGTCTGGTGCAAGTCATTTCGGAGCGTTGAATCCGTAAGGACAAAGATCTCGTCACGAATCTGGTGTTAATAGATCTTTATTGACTGAATACATCTAAATGTACATCTAAATTTGGTATTTTGTAGATCTCGGATGAATGGAAATGCATTGCCCAATGGATCTGTCAGTGTCAAATCTTTGGGGTCAAAAATAATCGATCAAATCTTTTTATTTAACATAAAACAATGATACCACTCTAATAAAATAAATAACCTTTTAAAGTCTTGATAAACTAAATCGAGAACGAAAATAAAAACGAGAACAAATCGAGAATTCTGTAAATTAAAAAGTTATCCATATTTCTTTTTTCCTTTTTTTCTTTTTTTTTTTTCTTTTTTTTGTCTTCTCCTTTCACTTCAAATTATGAAGAAGCTTTTAAACGACGACGTTTTTCTTCACGCCAAATTGTACTCGATTCGTTTTTATTGCTGCAAAAGTTCCCCTTTCGGATGCATCGAATCGAACTGATGATCAAAGAGGAACACTTTCACTCATCGAGCATATCCCCTTTGATCTCAAATTATTGGAGATTGCTGGGATCTCTAGCTTCGTTCGTTCTGGTCGTCGTTCTGGTCGTTCTTTTTATAAGCTTTACAAGGGAATGATCTAAACTGGGGCTGACATTTCAGGAAAAGCTCGGAGTGGAAACACCAGTATATTGTCCTACTGCAGTAGGATATGGGCATTCCAAATATCTATTCAGTTTTTGCCTGAATTAAGATCCTGGCAAGAAAAATGAAGTTTCGACCATTCGAGCCAATAAGGGCGCGCCAAACGCCAAAGCGGACGAAGAGCGGCAACGGCCTAGAGGTTAATGTGCTGGACTACGGATTGCCAATTCCGATTTCCGCGGTGGGTTCGAGTCCCTCCACCGACAGGCCTTTTTGAAACACAGACAAATATTCTTTTTAAGGCTACTACAGTGCGTTGAAGATTTGGAGTTAAAGGTGTTCTTTGGATCCGTGAAAAGCTCATTGAAATTGAAAATCTAGGATTAGATGATCTAAAATCTTAGATTTTTAAACTTTGTGTTCTTTTTACAGTCTGAGCACTGAACTTTTCGAAAACCACTGTATTTCTAAACTCTTGACCAACCAGATTTGCGTTATTCTCAAAATTAGAGGTTCTCGAATGTTATTGGGTTGGTACTTTTTACTTGTATTCTATTAAAAAAGTTGAAAACTTTATGAAAATTTTTGAAACTAATGGATTCTTTATCAACCAAAAACCGAAACAAAAACATACATTCAAAAACTGATGATCCAAGAGGAACACTTTCACGCAAAAAGATATCTCCAAGACTCGCTTTCACTCTCAATTCTTTTCCCATTTCATCACTCTTTTCGCCAATTTTCGCCAGCAAATCCCAATTCACAGTCTCCAAAAAAAAACATTCCTTGAAAGCAAAAAGAGCGCTAAAGTGAGGCGCTAAAGTGAAACTCTTTTGATACTTGATCCAATTTACGGCCCTTCATCACCTATCATTCAAACGATTATCCAGTGACACTTTTTTTTGCCACTTTCTGCTTTTCTGCTTTCTGCAATTGACACTTCCATTACTTTTTCATTTGGTGATAATTGGCTCCGATCAAGTTCGTGAAATTGATTGGATTTTATGGAGAAAGTGGTAGATTTCCCAGAAGTTATGAGGTTTTCCGAAGTTAAGATATGAGGTTTTCCGTTTTTAGGTCAGGGATTTAGCTTTTAAAACTTTAACTGCTTGGTATAAGTTTAGTTTTACTTTTGCGCGGATTTAAGTGGTCAAGTAAAATCTTAAATCAATTTAAAGAAGAAGGGGAGGGGAGGAGAGAAGAAGAAGAAGAAGAAGAAGAAGAAGAAGAAGAGGAAGAAGAGGACGATTTCTTACCACAAGTCAGCACAAGTACTCACATCTTGTAGGCTAAAGTAGAGCTTAAGTGGCTAAAGTAAAGCGCAAAAAACTTGTGAAGTGCTTCTGTTGATAAAAAGCTTATAGTTAACACGAATTTCATCCTTACTATTAGGCTTCAAATGATCGGCTTCAAATGATCGGCTCCAATGATCGGCTCCAATGATCGGCTCCAAATGATCGGCTCCAATGATCGGCCAAATTGACAATACTTGGCTAACTTTGCTTGGCGAACGGCGAGGCTGGGGTACCGTAGGGTACTAGTTGCACGTTTTGTTCAAGGTTAATTAGTTTCCTTAGAAGTAACAAAGAAACGCTAGGTGAGGACTGTGAACTCAAGCAAAAAGTATGTGGCTTGCCTTGTATCCGAGCCTTGCCTTGTATCCGAGCCTTGCCTTGTATCCGAGCCTTGCCTTGTACCCGAGCCTTGCCTTGTACCCGAGCCTCCACTAAGCCACCAGCTCATATTAGCGGCGCACAAGAGAAGCTTTTTAAGCAAGATTTCGCAAACTGGCCTCGCGCGAGAGTAGCCTTTTAGGTAAGGTTTTGCAAACTTTTATTCCAGATATCTCGAGACGTATGCGCAGCTGATTTTTACACCATTGTGATCAGCATAGTCAATTCTACAACTTCTATTTTGGCATCGAACGATCTGAGGTACTTCGGACGATCCGAGGTTCAGATCCCCAATTGATTATATGATGATGATCAAGGTCTGGATCAATGTAGGGTCCTGGCATCAAATCAAAACTCAAGAGATAGACAAGATCACCAGACAAGACAAGATCAACTCTATACCTTTTTGGTTAGTTAATTAAGTTTATTCAAATCATTCAAGACTTCAAAACAAAGTTTTATTCAAATAATCAATTCCTTTGTCCTCATGCGCCTCCAAATATCGATAACACTCTCCCACCCAAAAATGCTTACAATGTAACTGTCACTCTTTTGTCAAGGCCGGCCATTTCTCACATTCACGCGCCGGTATTTTACGGCCAAGTGTCAAGAGACTGTTGTGTCTTGTCTCCGCTTTGCTTTCCCCTCTTTCCCCTCTTTCCTCTATCTCAATTCTCTCTCAGTAAGAATACTTCCGGTTGAGAGGTTTAATTGCAGCCAGCTTCTCCCCTTTCCCTTATTACAGGGGTCAGCTCTTTGTTCTATAAAACTTCCAGAAAAATTCCAAAGAATTAGCAAATCATAAAATGAATGGCTTATTGCATTGTTGTCTATTTCCTATTTCCTAAAATGATTGGTAATGTCCTTGGCAATGACCGCTTGCTGCAAAATTGCAAGTGCTCTTCCGTAATCGTTTAGGACAATGGTTTTGAATGTTTTTTTGTTAAATAATCTAAATATAAGGAAAAATGAAAGTTGGGGATTGTTTTTAACAACTAATTTAACAATATTATCAATCAGTTACTTGATCTGGTTTCAAAAAAGTTCAAATAACTTGAGGATTTAGAAGTAAAACTATCATTTGCCATCTCCACATAAGCCAAACAGATTCTACAAGCTTTCGAAAGATTCAAAGTGCTTTCGCTTGCTGAATAGCTTGTTTTACTTTTTAAAACTGAACCCCAAAGCTTCAACTTATGACTTTCTTGCTCTGAAACTTATGAAAATCACTCTGAAATCTACTATATATGTTTGTTTGTCTGTGCACACTACCGGAGGAGCCAGTGGACTACTCAGTGGACCCAGTGGACTACTCAGTGGACCAAGTGGACTGTTTCAAATGACTTATAGTTAGTTTGACTTAGAATTCCATGTAGTTGTGCAACATGTTATTAAATTTTTAAAAAATCAAAAGTGCAGACGCAGGTCGGAGTCGAACCCGGATTGTGTGGGTTGGAGACAGAGGCGCTCGCACTGCGCCAGCATGGCCGAGTGGCCGAGGAGCAAGGCCTAGTGGCTGAGGTGCAGGGCCGAGTAGTTAATAGGCATAACCGGTCAACGATCAGATAAAAGAGCATGGCGGAGTGGTTAACACGAGCGTTTCTCAAACGAGCGGAGGAGAGGGGTCGCGGGTTCGACTCCTCTCGCCACCGAATCTTTTGCTTTTTGTTCCAAAAATTTTTTTCTTGCAAAGCTGCTGGCAATAAAGAAGATAACAGAAAGAAACAGTAAAGAAAGCTAAAGGTAGGGTAAACTGCTCCTAAAGGAACTCAAGAACCAAAAGCTCAAGAACCAAGAGCAGAATATAGCTTGTGTTGCAATGAATTCAGAGCCCAATGAATTCAGAGCTTCAAAACGAAATCTTCAGTAGTCTAAGCTTTTGTCTATAATTGTCTGCTGGTTTTGTTTGTGTATGTCTACAATGCAAGTTTTAGTTGTAGATAAAATTTCCGAGCAATTCGCCAAGAAACTGTAAAGAAAACGAAGATGGAATCAGGTTTGAAGTTGAAAGTTCTAACGTTTTCCAATTCTCACGTTTAATACCTTGAAATTCTTGAGTTTGTTTTCCACTAAACATCTCAAAGCACTTCCGCGAATTGAAAACTCGTTACAATGATCAAAAGAGCTCGCTACAATGATCAAAAGAACTCGCTACAATGATACCAAACTCGCCCACGCCAATCAAACCGTTCCACTTTTCTCAATCTTAACTCTTTTCACCTATCATCAAACTAATGAACAAAGCAAGCATGTTGCGATAAAAACGAGTATTAATCATAAACGATTTGCAGTTCAATTTGCAGTTCAATTTACAGTTCAATCCGTTTTGAACTCTACACAATCTTCTTTTTTATTCGCCTTTTTGTCACCATGTTGTTTTGAAGGTGAAACTAAAAAGATTTGAATCTGCTCTTTTTATGAGGCCAACTTTCACAAGGAAAAAGAAAGAAAAGCTTGAAAATGAGAAGACTTTTCAAAGAAAGCAAAAGGCAAAAACCAAAGCTTTGAAAGCAAAAGGCTTTTCTTGTGAAGATCGGTATCTCGGGGAGTTCCCCATTTCACTTAAAGGCTGAAGGAATGCTGAAAGAAGTTAGAAAAGCGGGGGGAAAAGTGGAAAAGAAAGAATAAATGAAGAGTGGCGAATCGAAAATCTCGTTCATCTTGCCGAATCCGCCTCTTTCCCCAAGAATTTTCCATGGATCGGTGAAAGTTTGACCTTGAAAGTGCAAAAATGTGGATGATGAATGCACCGGCTCTGATCCGATGAAGTTGACACGAATTCCTGACCATTGTTTTTGTTGAGGGTTCAGAAAATAAGCAAAAAGTATTGAGGGGGAAGTTTTAGAAACATTTTACAGAAACTTTACGAATTTATTCAACGATTGACTAGGGAAATGTTTTATGTTAAAATCGATTCGAAATATGAGACTAAACACTTTCTTCAAATTTTAACGGATACTTGCTTTTCAATTTTACCCAATTTCACTCAACTTTTGAGAAAAACACGGAAGTTTGGAAAACAAAAAACGCCATCGCGATATGGGTGAGAATTAGTTGCTCTCAAAAAGTGACCGGATGGCGTAGCGGATAGTGCGCTCGCCTCCTGCACCTCCTGCACGATGGGATTCCTGGTTCAAATCCCCTCGCTGCCAAAAGCTAAATCTTAGCCGCTTTATAGCTTCTTACTATTTATAGACACTTTAAAATACTTAAAAATTCGTTTTACTTGGTTTTAGTGGTTTAACAAGAAAGCAAAAAGATTTTGACAGTGAAGGGATTCGAACCAGGGACAAAGATTGGATAGCGATCGATCCAAAGGCGAGCACAATATCCACTACACCACTAGTCACTCTGCTCTGGGACGATTAATTCGCCCCCATACCACGGCGGGACTTTTTCCAAAAAATGTCCAAACTTTTCCTATCAAAATTTTTGGCAAATGCGACCCCGCCAATAAGGGGGAGCCACATCGATGGGAACGAAAAGCCGCAGTGGCCTAGAGGATAGTGCGCTAGTTCGTGGGACCTACACGATTCTTGCGCTCGGGTTCGATTCCGCTTGTCTCCGATATTTTCCACTTTTTTTCCAAACCTCTAGAAAACATTTTTTAGAGTTCCTAAAGTGTTTAAAAAAATAAAGAAGTATAGAGAAAGCATTAGCCAATCTAATTAGGTGGAGTTCTAATTCTTAGAAGTTTAGCTAGTGCCATGACCTGGTGGTATAGTGGAATAGCCGACTGGTTTGTAAAACTGTAAAAGATATTCAATTAATACAAAAATCTTGCTCTTTTCACTGTTTATAGACTGTTTTGGATTGTTTTCAATCAATTACTTGGCAAATTTCTTATTGTTAGATGTAGTATAAACTTCTTTCTTGTTTTTTTGTGGCTTTGTTACACTGAAACTGGTAAGCGTATGCTTGGTAAGATGTTTTAGACGATAGAAACAGCACCTTTAACCTTCAATAAACTTTAGTAAACAATTTTTATACGATTGGTATTGATTGTTTAAATAAAATTGATTTGAAACATTGTGATCACCATGTAAAATTGATTATTTTGTTCAAAATACCCAATTCAAGACTTTTTTCATTTGTTTGAACCCAAAAACTTTCTTTGTCCGCAGATTTTTGATCTTGGTCCGCAGATTTTTGATCAAAACTTTATCAGACACAAAAAAATCAGCATCAACATCACAAAAAGCGAGTTCCAGAGGGTAAAGGGGAGCGCTCTCATAAAAAAAAAGCAGAGAGAAAGAATGAAAGGACGATGACTCGTGTCGGCTCTTGTTTTGCAGCTCTCCTGTCAGCTCTTTTCTCCGTCTCTCGCTCATTTCAAACAATAGAGCAACAATAAAATTGACAATTAAACGCTTTTCATTGAAATTTTAGTTAGCAAGATAGAAATTGGGTATTTTTGATTGATCAGAGACTTTTTGAGAGTAATTTTGCATGTCTGTCTGTTTGAAAAAACGGATCTTAGGTCAAGACTGATACTAGTTAAATTTTACAATGATTTTACAACGATACAACTAATTTTAAAGCTTTTTTTCAAGCTTAGCTTTGCCTATAATAAAATTGACTCAACATATTCAATTAACGATTTAAATTTGAGTCTAGCTGATGTGCTTAATTCAGCTCTAAACATCTCGTGACTCGTGTCGGCTCTTGTTCGCTATTTACTTTGAATTTAAGCTCAAACGCACCAGACCTACACCATAGCCAATAAAGCTAGCTCCGAGATGATCAAATGAAAAACAGAAACTGGCAAAAACTCGCTATTCATTTCAAAAGAGCTTTAAATCAAAGGACAAACTTGACCTTGAGCATTGAATAGACGTTCTGGAGAGGAAAAAAAAGACTTTTCTCTTTCAGAAAAGCCGAACTCCTTGTCTTGACATGTAGTTAATTCGTTTTGATTTCGAACGTCTGTCTTTTTTTTTCCGTTTCTTTGACCTTGCATTCCTTTTCTGATTCTAGCCTTTGTCCTTGTTTGATTCAACAAAGCAACAAAGATTGGCGATTTGTGAATCACAAAGGAATAACTGTTTAAGTAGACAGATAGACTCTAGTTTACAAGGAGAAAGCATGGAATTATTATGGTTTTTGGAAATTTGGAGATATGGAGGGCTTTTTGAACTTTGACTACTTCATCATATTGAAGCTAACCTGGGTCTTTAATTAGTTTTTGTCCAATCCTTTGCAATCGCAAATAGAGCGAAGATTTTTGGGGGCCTTCATCAGGCGAAGTTGCTTGCTTGGCGACCGGTTGCTCTGTGGCTGACTGGTAAGTAGATACGCTACAAGGCGATTGGTCTAGCGATCGTGAGCTAGGTTCGATCTAGCGATCGTGAGCTAAGTTCGATCCCGGCGGTCGGATTTTATTTTGATTTTTTAGTTTTTCACGATCCCCAGCATTGACTTTATTGAATCTTAATTTTTAGTCTGAATCTCCTTGTTACTTTTTGAATACTTTGCGGATTTCTTTAACTTCTACCAAGTCTAAAACAGGATCTGTATAAAAATTAAAGCTTTATCCAAAACTTTACAGCAATACACACACAAAATGAAAGACAAAATGAAAGAAAAAATGAAAGACAAAAGACAAAGAAAAATGTTTGAGCCAATCTCTTGTAGCCAATAAGATTTAGTATCCAGGTGCAGTTCTTGGTGGTGGGCAATGACTGCAGCCACCTGCAGGTCCAGCCATTCCATCGGGCCCTCGACCTCCAGGGATTCCCGGTTTCCCAGGAATTCCTGGTGCTCCCGAGCCTCCGCTTTCTCCCGGACTCCCGTCCAATCCCGGTTTCCCAGGCTGGCCAGGGAATCCATCAGGACCAGGCAATCCAGGTCCGCCTGGGATTCCTGGCGGACCATCAGGTCCAGGCACAACGCTGAGGATTCCCGGAGTGCCGGGCGCTCCTTTAGCTCCAGGAACTCCAGGCTGTCCTGGCGGTCCCATTGCTCCCACTCCTCCAGGTGGACCTCGAACTGAAGCCTCTCCAGGTTTTCCGGGAAGTCCTGGACCTCCAGCAAATCCTTTAGGTCCTGGGCGACCGGGTGGGCCAGCTGGAGCATCAGGACACTCGTAGCACCAGTCCTGAACGATTTTAGCAGTAAAACGTGAACTTAAATCATTAAACAGTCGTTAGATGAACTTTACTCACCAAATTTGGTGGTGGGGGTGCCTCAACGCCGGGTGGGCCGTCTTTTCCCGGGAATCCAGGTGGTCCATCCTCTCCATCTCTGCCATCAGGCCCTGGCAAGCCTGCGGGTCCCGTCGGTGACACTCCACAACCACAACATGCTCCTAAATTTAATATATAGCACTGAGTTTTGATTTGCTTCACCTTGTAATGTTTAAAGGCACCCGAAGATTGAGAAATTAAGAAATTTTCTTGAAAATTTTTGAAATTTGTTTAAAAGACACTCAAAATTGACGAAAATTTCTTTGAAAAAGCCAAAAAGACAAAAAAAAGACTAATTCTTTCTAATTTTTTGTATTTTTTTTACCGAATTCGTTTTCTTCATGAGAAGCTCTCACTAAAGTCTAACTATGAAAGCATTTTCTTGCATTTGATGATTATTTTAAACTCATAGAGTTAGAGGAAATGCTTTTTGGAAAAAGTGAAACAATGGGGTGTGAAAGAGTTGATTAAAGAAGAAGAAAAAGAAATAAATGCAAAAAGGAGACGGTCTTGATCACTGTTTATGAGGGACGAGTGGAAAAGAAAGGAAAGGAAAGAAAGGAGAGAAAGGGGCAAATGGGGAAGTGATCGCTTCGGGAAATGGGGATCGGCAATAAAGGGTAAGTAAAGTAAAAAAGATATTAAGCTAGTAAGCTTAAATTTTGCTTTGATTAGAAAGACAAAACTCTAGGGAAGTATTCAGATTTGAAGTGAACTTGGCAGAGGCTTCAAATCAGTTCCTAGTTCTAGAAATCGTTTGAACGTTGCAAACCTGTATTGATAAATATTAATACTAAATTTGCTTAGAATTTGCTTTACGGAAGATCAAAGGTAAGTCGATGTTGTCACCGAGGCTAATCTCAAGAAGTTTTGAGATCAGCTACACTTGAAAGCCACTCCTTCGCAAACCAGAATGACAAAGAATATGGGAGTTTCTCGAACTTCTATGAGCAGTATTGTCAAAAATCGTCTTGGAACGAGAGCTTCATTGGTGTCATTGGTGTCATTTGAATGTAAGATGTAGGCTTAGGCTTAGCTCATATCGTTCTAGCAGTAATTTTACATGTAATTTCAAGCGCCTAAGCACTCTGATAGCTCATATCGTTCTAGCAGAAGCGATAACTTTTGAGTTTCTATGATATCATGCTTAAATCCTCAAGTTCTTTAGTCCCCGTAATCCTGAACAACCCTGTATTTATGTTACACTCTAATACAAGTGCAAAATTTGATAGAAAACTTTGATAAAAATTTGTTGGAGAACTATTTACATGTAATTCTCTGGTTAGATGTAATTTTACATGTAATTTCAAGCGCCTAAGCACTCTGATAGCTCATATCGTTCATTATTTATAAAAATTTTTTTTTTTTTTTTTTTTTTTTTTTTAAAAAAAAAAAAAAAAAAAAAAAAAAAAAAAATTAAAAAAAAAAAAAAAAAAAAAAAAAAAAAAAAAAAAAAAAAAAAAAAAAAAAAAAAAAAAAAAAAAATAATTTTTTTTTTTAAAAAAAAAAAAAAAAAAAAAAAAAAAATAAAAAAAATTATTTAATTAAAAATAAAAAAAAAAAAAAAAAAAAAAAAAAAAAAAAAAAAAAAAAAAAAAAAAAAAAAAAAAAAAAAAAAAAAAAAAAAAAAAAAAAAAAAAAAAAAAAAAATTTAATTAAATATTTTTTAAAATTTTTAAAAAAAAATTTTTTTAAAAATAATAATAAAAAAAAAAAAAAAAAAAAAAAAAAAAAAAAAAAAAAAAAAAAAAAAAAAAAAAAAAAAAAAAAAAAAAAAAAAAAAAAAAAAAAATTTAAATAAAAATAAAAAAAAAAAAAAAAAAAAAAAAAAAAAAAAAAAATTTTAGCAGAAGCGATAACTTTTGTTGATTTTCTATGATATCATGCCTAGTTTTACAGTTTTTACAGTTTTTAGGATACATTTTTTACCGTTTTTACAGTTTTTATAATACAGTTTTTACAATTCTACGCCAAGAGCTTCTTCGGAACTTTTCTTACACCACTATAGCACCTAATGTTCTTTGAACATTGCACCCGATCAATCAAAGCACGCAATTTCCACTAGATGACACACTCGAGTACACGCATTCCATTCAAATGATAAGCTCTCTTCCCTACTAGTACTTTTTCTGTGTCACTTCTTTTCAGTACATTCTGTCATTTCTTTTTCCTTTTTTCTAATATGAGATGACCCTTTAAAGCACTTGTCATTCTTGTGGTCGAAGGACGTCTTTGTAAAGAGCTTGAAAAAACGCTCTTTTTCAGCAGCGAATTTTCTTGTTAATGGTTTTTGGGGTTTGAATGATAAAAAGCAAAAATCTACTAGATTTTCCACTAAATTCTAATTGTTTAGAGGGTTTGTTGTACGCTCTAAAGTAACATTTCCACGAGCGTAGACAGTCAGCAATGATTCGTTAGTTCTTTGTGCTAAAAGAAACTAAAACAAGATTCCTGGTGCGCTGGAGCTATTCCTGGCGCACTGGAGCTATTCCTGGCGCACTGAAGCTATTCCTGGCGCACTGGAGCTATTCCTGGCGCACTGGAGCTATTCCTGGCGCACTGGAGCTATTCTTGGAGCTATTCTTCTTACTAAATGCGACACTCAATCTCTTAGCTCTTATATTGTCTAGCTCTTATATTTAAGAGTTTTAACTATTTGAAAACATTGCCTAGCTTTAGAAAACAAGCTTTAGCCATTTCTCGACAACTTTTAGGCTCTTGTTTTTTTCTAATCTAACGATTTAACGACTTTTGTTCAAATTTTTCTTATCACTAACATTTCTCTCTCAATATCACAATGAAATTTTCATCGAACAATAGAAATCACACCTTTTTGAGCTTTTCTTAATCAACGTTTGATGTAAAAGTTTTCAATTGTTGCTGCAGGGAAAAGAGGGAAATTGGGAGTGGTCACCAATTTGAGTGATCATAATTTCAGGAAGAAAGATTTATGAATGGAGAGGGTTTTAGAAAAAAAAGAGGTAATGATAAATTAAAATCAGATTTAACCTCAAAAGCAAGTATTCCTTTAGTGTTATTATCGTAAAGAAAGACAGCTTTGAACTGCTTTGAACTTGTAAACTTTTCTAGACTTTCTTGTCTAACAGTTTACATTGTTAGTATTGTTTTCGTTACCTTGAATCGGGAATTGTCCCTCAACACCTAGCGATTGAGCATCGTAACCAGCTTGCCGCTTTCCTCGTTGACCTGAGACTTGAGCAAGAACCTGGAAAAATTACATAAAGTATTACATAAAGTATTACATAAAGTATTACATAAAGTACAGGGCGATCCAAAATCATGTAACTCCTTCTCAGAAAACTAGCTAGAGTTTGCGTAACTTATTTCAAAAGTCTCAAATGTTATATAGAGAATTGAAGGCCTTAATCTTGGCTTCATTTATCTGCTAAAAACTTTACAATCGGATTTATGCAGCTCATTTTACAAGCTTTCGAATGAACTCCAGTCGGTCGATCTCTTCCCTTTTATCAAAAGAGCTCGAATTATTCTTATTGTTATTAAATAGCATGAAATTATATTCTTACATTAAATAAATAGCGTAAAAAGTTTTCTGATATTTTTTTCTAAAGAAAATCATCAAAAATAGAGAAGAAAATCGTCAAAAACTTTGCCAGAGAGAAGCCGACTAGAGCTCATTCGAAAGCTTGTAAAATAAGCTGCATAACTCCGATTGTAAAGTTTTTAGTAGATAAATAAAGCCAAGATCAAGATTTCTACTATATATAAAGGAACTAAGACATCTGTCTGAGCTTTATATTTATAGCTTTATATAGCTTTTTATAAAGAAAATCATCAAAAATGCACTTTGCTAGAGAGAAGCCGACTAGAGCTCATTCGAAAGCTTGTAAAATGAGCTGCATAGATCCGATTGTAGAGTTTTTAGCAGATAAATAAAGCCAAGATTAAGTGCTTCATTTCTCTATATAACATTTGAGACTTTTGAAATAGGTTACGCAATCTCTAGCTAGTTTTCTGAAAATGAGTTGCCATTCTGGACCATTCTGTATATTAGTTTGACCGAAAAGTCTTATCTTCCTTCTGAAAGTCACTTTTTTTTTTGAAATTTTCATTTATAAATGAATAATTAGGCGATAAAACACGTGATTTACTTTAAAATAAAAAGATTAACGATTTAATTTAGCTCATTTTTAGACAATTTTGAAGCTTTGAAGCTCAAAGGAAACTCCGCTTTGAAGCAAATCCGAACGGGAATCCTTGTTTGTTTTTCTAAAATCTTTACAATGGACATAGAATGGAAACGGCTTGATGAAATGCTATGAAAATTTGTCTATTTGTCTAACTTTTTATTCTCGATCTTTGTCTTTTGACACAAAAATAGATTTCTGTGAGAAAAAGTGCTTAAAAGGTTTGAGTTTCATCGTTTTTCACTCCTCGATTTCACACCTTTAAAAAAAAAATCGCTAACGCAAGCTTTTCAGAATTCCTAAAGAACAATTTGTTAATAAATGATAGGAATTTCCGATAAAATAAACTAGAAATCGATTGGTTTATTAGTTTTTTTCAAAAATAACCTTAAAAAAGAAAACAAGGCTTTATGGAAACAACCTGAAACATCCATTTTTTTTAAAATGTACTCACCTGTGTTCTGGTGACTTCTTTCCAAATATTTGAGGATCTCTGCCGACAAAAGTCAACCTCAGCCTGAATAAAAAGTTGTTTCAAAAGTCGATTTAGTTGGTTTAGAATGATTTAGATACAAGAAAATTGCTTTGAAAATGGTCTAATAGTGAGACACTTGTCCATGGTGTTTCAAAAGTTCGAAGCCACCAGGAAACCGGCACACACACAGTGTACTTGTCTTTCCGACACACAGAAAACCTTTTTTGCAAAACGATTTAGAAATTCGAAATCTAGATGAAATTTTGATCTAAAAAAGGTTTTTTAAATAAAAAAACAGGACCTTTTTACTGATGTTTCCAAAAAGCTATCAATCTTGGTTTGAAAACTTAGGGCATCTATGGCAAAGTGGGGATCAAACTTGTGAGGTGGCTCTACGCTCTACGCTCTACGCTCTACGCTCTACGCTCTACGCTCTACGCTCTACGCTCTACGCTCTACGCTCTACGCTCTACGCTCTACGCTCTACGCTCTACGCTCTACGCTCTACGCTCTACGCTCTACGCTCTACGCTCTACGCTCTACGCTCTACGCTCTGCGCTCTACGCTCTGCGCTCTACGCTCTGCGCTCTACGCTCTGCGCTCTACGCTCTGCGCTCTACGCTCTGCGCTCTACGCTCTACGAACGCTGTACCACTCGGTCACGGTGGCACCGAGATGAGTCCGCAAAGAGGCCGCTAAAACCCAAATAAAACCCCCAGTCCTAACAAAACTTTAGACGCTTCTAACTCCTGGCAGATTGTCATTTAGCAAAAAAACTTTTGAACTTTTGAACTTTCGAATCTTTCCAGAAAATGGAAACGAGTTGGAGAAATGAGAAAATGTAATTTTTTCAGAGAATGTAACGGAAACACCATTTAAAGTCGCGTTAAAGATAGAATTTTCGTACTTGCATCACTGATTGCACATGTTGCAAGTAATTGTAGCAAAGTGGCACCGAGAGGACACAGATCAAAGTGGCGACGGTCGAGACGGAGACGCCGATGAATGCCAGTCTAAAGAAGGCTTTTTAAATCAACAATTGTTTAAATCAACAATGTAATTGTTCGGTTAAAATCTTCAGTCTGACTAGCTATAATTCATTTGTATTGTTTGTATTGTTTGTATTGTTTGGATTGTTTGGAATCTCATATCAACATGTCAACATTGAAAGGATTCACCTCCGAAACGCAGCCGCATCGCGTTCCAGCGACTTCTCGCCGCTCATGAGATCCTGGAATTGGAATGGATGGAATTAAAGAACTTTAATGGAATGGAATTCTTTAATGGAATTAAAGAACAGTAAATTAATGAATTTAAGAGAAAAACAAATATTTAAAGAAAGCTATAAGTTTTTTCTTGAGTTAATGAAGTTTTTGGGAATATTTTCCTTTATTTAGATAAGGTTTTGGGATTTCTTTGCGTAAATCTAAGGAAAATAGTCAAAGAACGAAATTTCTTCGGAGAAAAACTTCAAGAAACATCGAAATTCTTGTTTAAAACTGAAGAAACATTGAAATTCTTGTTTAAAACTTCAAGAAACATTGAAATTCTTGTTTAAAACTCAAAAAACATTGAAATTCTTCTTTAAAACTTCAAGAAGCATTGAAATTCTTCTTTAAAAACTCAAGAAACATTGAAATTCTTGTTTAAACTTCAAGAAACATTGAAATTCTTGTTTAAAACTGAAGAAACATTGAAATTCTTGTTTAAAACTCAAGAAACATTGAAATTCTTGTTTAAAACTTCAAGAAACATTGAAATTCTTGTTTAAAACTCCAATAAACATTGAAATTCTTGTTTAAAACTTCAAGAAACATTGAAACTCTTCTTTAAAACTGAAGAAACATTGAAATTCTTGTTTAAAACTTCAAGAAACATTGAAATTCTTGTTTAAATGTTTAAAACTGAAGAAACATTGGAATTCTTGTTTAAAACTCAAGAAAGATTCAAGCTTTTTCGTGAAATTCTAGAAATTTTAACGCTTTTGCACGATTTTAAGGTAAAAAAAGAGGTTTTTCATAAGATTTAAGGCAAAAAGTCAATCATATTCTTACAAATTCTTACTTAAATCTCAAATTTTCAACTTAAAATGCTAAACATTCTGGAATGAATCCAAAAATTTGCATATCTTTTGAATGTTACTGAAAGAAATTTGAAGATTTTGTTGGCTTTTCTTTTTTTTTCATGGGAGATCACGCTCCGATGCGGCTCAGAAACGCTGAACTGGCCATTTTTGGGGGAAAAAGCATGCAATCTTTTTCGAATCCCCTCTTTTTCCAATACTTTCCCCCCGAACTGGTCATCTCTTTTCCTTTTCCTTTTCCTTTTTCCTTTTTCCTTTTTCCTTTTCCTTTTTCTTTAATCCTTACATGGAATCGAGGCTAAAGAACAAACGGTTGGCAATGGAAAAAAAAAGGTTTTTGTTTTATGGAAAACCAGCCCGCTAAAATGAGAAGAATTTGAGGAATTTCTTGAAAAGAAGTTGAAACGAAAGGCTCATAGAAAGTAGCTTTGGCTAAAGAAAGTAGCTTTGGCTAAAGAAAGTAGCTTTGGCTCAGAGAAAGTAGCTTTGGCTAAAAGAAAGTAGCTTTGGCTAAAGAAAGTTGCTTTGGCTAGGCTTGGCTCAAAGAAAAGCTTTGGCTCAAAGAAAAGCTGATACATCAAATATATAAAATAAAATAGCTTGGCTGTGCGTAGAATTTAGAGCACAGGGAACAGGAAACAGGGAATAACTAAAAATAAACGAATTTCAAAAAATGACATAAGGTTTAACTCTTACAAAAAGAAGTGAAAATAGCATTTCTTTATGAGAGCGCGATTCTTGAGAAATTGTGGAAATGGAATTGAGTCTAGGGATTTCAGTGCTCAAGAAAATGGCAACTAGGGTATATTTTGGTAATATGTTTTAGAAACTATTGTTTTAGAAACTAGAACTTTTAGAAACTAGAACTTTTAGAAACTAGAACCTTTAGAAACTAGAAACTACTACTATTAGAAACGTTTTAGAAACTATTATTTAGAAACCTTGAGTACTAACGGGTCAAAAGGTGGTCAATGATGTTTGAATGGTCAAAAGAACAGAAGATTTGGGGACGAAAATGAGCTGAAAACACAAGTCGAGTAGGGAAAGTACGATAGCGCTTCTAGTTTTTTTCTAGTGACGGGCAATGGTTTTTCCCGTTACAAATTTCGGCAAAAACGGAGTCTAGGGGTTGAAAGAGGCTTCTCGCCTGTTTGACTAAGAACCAGATGGTGTAGTGGATAGTGAGTTGAGCTACGAAACTGACGTCATCTTTTGCTCACGGGTTCGATCCCCATTTTCGGATTTTTTTTGTTTTAAACTTTTAGAAATGTTTTTTTTGTGTTTGTTTTAGAAATATAGATGGATTACTTGTGAAGCCGAGCTCAAAAAAACTGCGGGGTTTTGTAAAGGGCTTTTAAATAGCATAGCAAGAAAGATAGCAAGAAAATAATATCAAAAATATTAGGCTCTAATCGACGATTACAGCTGTGAACACTTCGTGACAGGTTTTGAGAAGAAATCATGGTCAGGATCAATGATTAGTTTAAAGTTTTTGAAGTTTTTGAAGCTTTTGAAGCTTTTCAGAAACTTTCAAAAGCCATTTGTTGGCTATCCAATGAAAAAAAAATCGTATTTCATTTCGTAGCTTGAGATTTATTCAATTAGAAAATGAATTTGGGTGAAATGAATTACTCAACCAAATAGCAAGTAGCAGTACATTGTACATTGTGCAAGTACATTGTACAGTACTTGACAGTACTTGACAACTCTATGTGGAATAGAACAAATACAGAGTTGGGCAAAATTACCCGAACAAGAGTTCTTCGTCGTAACTTTGCAGCCAGCCAACTTAACCGTATCATTTCCTCCATAGTATAAATTTATTCATTCCTAACCCATTAACAGCCGTCACAACTTTAACAACTTTAAAAGAGGGATTAACACAAGATTTAACTGCTAGAGCACTTGGGATTGTCGCCAGATGACCGACTGGTTAAGAGTCTTGTCTCCTAGTCGGGGGGTTAAGGCTTCAATTCTGGCGGCTAGAAAAATTGGTTCTTTTTCCCGTTATTATGGTTTTTTTCTTAATAACATTTGGGCAATAGGGGTAATTAGGGAAAAAAATTTCCTCCATTTTGTTGTTTTCCATTATTGTTTCCATTATTCGTGTCGAATAAATATACTTTTATTGAAACATTACTGAAAAGAAAAACTCGTTGGCTGGCTTTTCTTTCGAGCCACAAAGCATCGAGCAAAATTGATCCAGAACAGAACAGGGGGTAGGCTAATTTCCGCCATTTTATTTGCGCAACAGGATCGTTTGCGCAACTCGCCATAACTTTCTCCTAAGTGGGCCAATCTTTAATGCTTTTGGTGTCATTTTGTTGCACTTATTGAGACCTACAAAATGACACCAAAAGCATTAAAGATTGGCTTACTTAGAAGAAAGTTATGGCGAGTTGCGCAAAAAATTTGGCGCAAATTAGCCGCCGCCCAATTATTGTGCTAAACAAGAAATTGCTTGTTTAAAAACGGGGAGAGATGATAAATTTCTAATCCCTAACTTCTCTGATAGAGGTTTGAACGCTCATTCCAAAGCTGATTTTAGTTTCACCAACGGAACCCTGTATCAACTAGTTCTTTTGCGCAACTCGCCAAAACTTTCTTCTAAGTGGACCAATCTTTAATGCTTTTGGTGTCATTTTGTTGCACTTATTGAGACCTACAAAATGACACCAAAAGCATTAAAGATTGGCTTACTTAGAAGAAAGTTATGGCGAGTTGCGCAAAAAATTTGGCGCAAAGTAGCCTACCCCATTTTATGTGGTCCTATCATTTCGCAAAAGGTGTTAAATAAAGAAAATCTTATAATTTTGTTGCAATTTATTCAGATAATGTTAAAAATGGTATAGATTCGTATTTTTGTATATGTTACTTCCGAATCTCAGGAGACGTCCATCTCCGATCCGGACGTCCGAATCTGAGGAGATTCATTCTCCTCTTTAATGCTTTTGGTGTCATTTTGTAGGTCTCAATAAGTGCAACAAAATGACACCAAAAGCATTAAAGATTGGCTTACTTAGAAGAAAGTTATGGCGAGTTGCGCAAATGACCCTGTTGCGCAAATGACCCAGTTGCGCTAATGACCCTGTTGTGGAAATAAAATGGCGGAAAGCCTACCCCCAGAGCAGAGCTTCATTTCCCGCTTTTCAGGCTTTTTTCGGTTTCTAAATAATTCGAGAAAAAGCATTAAGCATTAAGATTAGAAAAGTGTGACTACTTTTTTTTCGAGGATAATTAAGTCTATGTTTATACAGGAGTTTATGCAGGAGTTTATGTAGAAAAAGAATTAGAGGAGTTTTATGGAAAGGATTAACATTCAAATAACATTCAAACAAGTTTCTTGTCCGGGTAGAAACCCTGTAGAAAAGACGAAGATCTCATAACAGATTCAGCTAGTTGCCGATCGTAATAGCAAGCGATTGTAAGGCGTGCCGTTGATCGTATGTCTGAAGGGAGGAGAATGGATGGAATGGATGGAATGGAATAAGATGAATGAATGATAGGACCGGCTGAGGGAAAAGGGGAAAAGGGAAAGAGGGGAGAAGGGAAAAAGGGAAGAAGGGGATCCAATCGAATCACAAAAAACGAATAACAGAATCCTGAGCATACAAGTAAAAGAGGGGAATTGTAGGGAAAAGGAAAAGACAAGTTCTAACGGTGAAACATTCTAAAAAATTCTCTATTCGATTCGTTGCAGGGGGAATTCTCTATTCGTAAAACCATACAATAGTAATGATGAGATGAGTGCGATGAGTTTTTCTATCAAGAAAGTAAAAATTAAGATGAATGAGTTGAGAGATTAGATAGATTAGGAAATACATCTAACATTCAAACATCTAACAGCTCTAAACTCGAGATATGGAAATGGAATCAACTTATGGTTGGTTTTAATAGAATTCTCATTAAATTTGATTTTAGAAAAGTAGAATTTATTTTGTAGACTTACCGATAAAAACAGAGAAAACTAGTGTCAAAGTTGACCTTCTAAAGTAGAGGGGATACTAGTATACCCTATCAGAGTTTGGGGACTCTTCTATTTTCCTCCATAACTCGACTTCCAATTGACAGATCGACTCGGGGTTGGTTTCAAAAAGATCCTTATGACATTTGGTTATAGAAAACCACAATTTACTTAGTATACTCTAATGTAAGAACATAGAGAAAATTTGTGTCAAAGTTGACCTTCTAAATCTACACACATGTAGTCTACACCTGTCTGACAGGTATGCCAGACAGGTATGCCAGACAGGTATGCCAGACAGAGTATGCCAGACAGGTATGCCAGACAGGTATACCAGACAGGTATGCCAGACAGGTATGCCAGACAGGTATGCCAGACAGGTATGCCAGACAGGTATGCCAGACAGGTATGCCAGACAGGTATGCCAGACAGGTATGCCAGACAGTATGGCAGTATGCCAGACAGTATGCCAGTATGCCAGACAGTATGCCAGTATGCCAGACAGGTATGCCAGACAGGTATGCCAGACAGTATGCCAGTATGCCAGTATGCCAGTATGCCAGTATGCCAGTATGCTAGTATGCAAAAGGAGATATTCAGCTGTAAATTTGTACCCGGGGGTTTTCGGGGTCGGGCAATCGATTGGAGCTATTCACACGCACAGAGAACACCTAAAAATCGTTTCTTAGGGGACTTTCTAGGTTAAACAAGCAACCAAAGTGAGAGAACAGCGATCTGACTTGAGCTTCTTGTCGTCATGCTTATTTTGACAACAAGAAATCTCTGGAACAACAAAACAGAGATAATAGAAAGGCAAAATCTCAATGAAATATTTGCAGTTTTGGATTGTCGTCCTTTCTTTCTTGCAGTCTCACCCTTCTTATACTTTTCGTGAATGCCCGCAACCGCAATTTACATGTAACTCGTTTTTTTTTGTGTATGTTTCATTTTTCTTCTTGACTTTCGCTTCAAATGGCTTTTGGTTTAAATTTACAAATGAAATTCTTTGTTCTAACGTTGACCTCTTGTGGAAAAATTGGATTTTTAGTGATTTTTAGTGATTTGTTTAGTTGCAAGTTTAGTTCCAATACTCCCGGCTGCCTTCCGGCCTTCCGGCTGCTTTGGTAACCGATTTGCTTATCATTAGAATGTGTTAAACTGTTTGCAATCATCATTAGACTGCTTTCATTTAGAAAATGAATCATTTACAAGTGTGCATTTACGAATGAATCATTTACATTTTAATCATCCTGTAAATTTGGAAACTCTTGCGAATTTGAAAGTACGATTGGTTTTTCTTAAGTCCAACTTTTAGAAACAATTAAGAAGTCAAAACTGTTCTGATAAAAATTCGAGAAACATTTAAACCAAATTTGAACCAAATTTAAACCAAATTTGAACCAAATTTAAACCAAATTTAAACCAAACCAAATTTCCCATGACCTATTCGTCATTCAGTTCCTCTTTGCCATGATGAAACAGCTAAAATCGACAATTCTTTCACTAACTTGTTATCTTTTGAAAGTGAAAGTAAGACAAAAAGAAAAAAAAACAATTTTCTTGGTGAGTGGCACAGTGGAACCGGTATGGTTAGTGTTTTGTTCTTGACGGATTCGCTTTTTTCTTTTTTTTTTTTTGCTGTAAGACACTGTTGGACACATTGTAAAGTTAGGCTTTTTTTTGATAAAAAAGCTCAAACAATAAACAAGAAAATAGAATTTTATAGAAATCTTTCGCTTGAATTTATCTTTTTACACTCCTTCATCGTCATCTTCCCTTCACCACCAAAAAAGCTATTTAGTTCCCCATTGAGCTTAGGGTTAGGGAGCCGTCTGTCATGACGTGGGTGAAGTTAAGATATAGCCTAGTATTGTGTGTGTCGTTGTATTGTGATTGATATATTTCGTGTATGCGATAAATTCACCACTGGTAGCCCCAGTCGGTATTTTTTTAATTGCATAGTCAACGAGCGTCCAGACTATTTTAAATGATGTTGAAATGGACAACAGAGCTCCAAGAGCCACATATAACAAGAAGACAACTAACCGAACTAGCAAAGTCATCTGAACTGGTTGTACTCTATTACTTGAATACTTAAATACTTGAATACTTGAATAGTTAATTTTTACGGGGGTTACGGTATCTGTCTGTCTTTCTGTCTGTCTTTCTGTCTGCCTTACTGTATGGGCATTTTTTCAGCCGTATTTTGATCAATATTTCATTTTGCATGGATATTATATTTTAAGTTGTTTTTGGTGTCATTCGATGCGTAATTTGATGCAGAATTTCATTCTGCATCAAATGATAGTTAAAATAGTTAATATATTGGGTTGATGAATTGAAAACTGCCGGCTATTGTCATATGTCACAGTTTGAGCACTTTCTTTAAAAGAAACCCATCTTGGTGTCAATGGAAAAGTTGTAGAGAATCAAAAATCAAGCTTATATCCGGATTTTCAGAACGATTCAAAAACTGGTTTTCAAGAAATGCCAAATTTACGAATTTTCACAAAAATTGCAACAAACCTTGCAACACAACTTGCATTTTAAGCGAAACTACTATGTGTATCTTTTTGGAAATTCGGCTATAAGCCTACTTTTTGATTCACTACAACTTTTCTATTGACACCAAAATGGGTTTCTTTTGAAGAAAGTGCTCAAACTGGGACATCTCCAGTCCTCCATCTCCAGTCCTCGATTTTTGAGTCTCACACTTGTCTCACAAACAAACCAAAATCCTACTACGAAAGAGGAATCCGCAAATTGCCTGTAAAATGGGCACAAGTCGTCAATAATAATGGAAATTATTTCGAATGAATTGATGGTTTTATGTTGAATAAATTTTAGTTCAAAGTCCAGTTCAAAGTCGAAGTTTTCAATTCACCAACCCAATAAATTAAAAGATTTCTATGGGTATCTTGCTTTCAATTAAAGCAATTAAAGCTTTCAATTAAACGTTTTTTCCATTAACTCTAGCATCGTTTTACTGAAAATTCAAAGTTTTTAATCTATTCTTTAGATTCTTAATTGATTTCAATCCCTATTCTCTAAATTCCTTTTCATTTTTGAATCCCAAACTCCAATCTCTTCACACTTCAGCGACTTTTCAACTCCATTTTAGTTCATTGGATTAGCGGAACGATTTTTTTGCTGTAAGACACTGTTGGACACATTGTCCAACAGTGTCCAACAGTGTCAGCAAAAGCCTAACAACAGTGTCTTACAAAAAAGCTCAAAAAATAAACAAGAAAATAGAATTTTATAGAAATCTTTGGCTTGAATTTATCTTTTTGTTTTGGTTATTTTTTTCAAAAGCCAACCCTCAAAAACCTGCTTAATTACCACAGACAAAACGAGTTTTTGTATCAATTAAGTCGTACTGTTCAATCAGCCGTACTGCCCAACCAGTTGTACTGTTCAATCAAAGATAAATTAGTTTTCAAAAATTTCCTTTTCTAAGAAAAATCACTTGTTAATTGCATAGTCAACGAGCGTCCAGACTATTTTAAATGATGTCGAAATGGATGAAGAAGTGTTTCATTGCGAATTTATGACACATATCATCTCGAAAAACATTATTTTCATTCATTTTACGAACGATATCACGATTTGATTAATCTAAATCAAGATTTTTGCTAGCCAACCCGGAATTGATCAAGTTTTTGATCAAAAAACATTCTGAAAGTTGTCCCAAACGATTTCTCATGGTTGATAGCTTGGCCAGCATTGAAAATTTAGGTATAGAACATCCCTGGTTACGGTAGGAGATATGGGCAAATTTTGTGAGGAGCCGTGTGATGACTCGACTCAGAGTGACTTGGCTCGATTACTTTCTTGAGTTTTTATAATGGACTCGACTTGATTTGACTTAACTCGACCCCTATATCATCTTACTGTGATTACTAACGCGCAGAGCTGTTCCAAAAAAGCGAAAAAGGTCACTTTTCTTGGCTTTTAGCCTGGCTTGGCCCAAATTTTGTGGGTGTGAAAAATGAAGAATGGCTAAAATTAGGGGTTTGGCTTGACCTTGGCTTGAGCCTTAGAATGGCTTTGGCTTGACCTTAGCATGGCCTTGGCTTGACCTTAGAATGGCTTTGGCTTGACCTTAGCATGGCCTTGGCTTGACCTTGGCTTGACCTTAGCATGGCCTTGGCTTGGCCTTAGCATGGCCTTGGCTTGGCCTTAGAATGGCTTTGGCTTGCCCTTAGCATGGCTAGGAACGGCCTTGACTTGACCTCGGCTTGGCCTTGACTTGACCTTGGCTTGCCCTTAGCATGACCTAGGCTTAGCCTTGGTTTGGCCTGGAAGTCTTGCTCGCGGGACAGCCCTGCCTTGCAATAATAGAAAAGACGATTTCTCACTTCTGAACACCTTTAAAGCCTCTAAATTGTAGCTCAGCTATATTCCAGTGTAGTTACTTGTTTCTGTTATTTGATTGTGAGATTTCTCTAAAGTTTAATCACTTTCCTGTGATCTTAGATCTTTTTTCTTTTCTTTTTCCATTCGTTACTTCAAAAAACAAATTCAAAAGAATCAAAGAACTGAAAAAACGAATTCCAGAATCAAAGACTCAATCGAAAAAAAACCCTCTTTTCTCTCGGAGGGTGAAAATGGAATAGATCGGGCCATCGGGCCATCTTTGGCTTCTTGAAAAGGATGAGAGTTGGAAAATTTCATGGCAAAAGAGAACAGAAGAAAAAGAAAAGAAAAAGAAAAGAAAAAAAGAAAAATACGAAGAGGGCCAAGGCTCGGATTTCAGTTGAAGAAGAGGGGTCTGTTTTGAAGAAAAAAACGAGCGAAGAAGCCCTATGAATTCCCTCTTCACCCAAAAAAACACGAGACATTTTCCGGCTCAAAATTTTCATTAGCAGTATATTAGTCCTCAGTTCTTTTCGCTTTTTTCGCTTTTTTCGCTCTTTTCTTAAAAGCTTGAAATTCTCTTGATATTTTATAGTTTTTAGTCGAATAGATTAATTATTATTAGTTGAAATTTGATTCCCTTTTTAGTGTCTCCACTTTTCGGAGATTCCCATTGAAGCTCTCAGCTTTTGGACGATTTTTAACGCTTATTAACCTTATTAACGCTTATTATTATTACAAATTTGAGTGTTAAGTTGAAAATCGATTTTCCTATTGTATCAGATTGACCGGCCGGGGTTTTTCCGCTTTTTTAAAGGTTAATTTTTGAAATAAATAATGAACCAATCGATCTATGGCTTATTTTATCGGAAATTTCTATGATTTATTTAAAAATTGCTCAATGAAATCGTTAAACTCTTTTTTATTTAAAGCAAATCACACTTTTAACAGTTCATTATTCATTTATAATTTCCAAAAAAAGCAGACAAGACTTTCCGGCTAAACCATTATACAGAATGGTCCAGAATGGCAACTCCTTCTCAGAAAACTAGCTAGAGATTGCGTAACTTATTTTAAAAGTCTCAAATGTTATATAGAGAATTGAGGCACTTAATCTTGGCTTTATTTATCTGCTAAAAACTTTACAATCGGAGTTATGCAGCTTATTTCACAAGCTTTCGAATGAACTCTAGTCGATCGATCTCTTCCCTTTTATCAAAAGAGCTCGAATTATTCTTATTGTTATTAAATAGCATTAAGTTATATTCTTACATTAAATAAATAGCGTAAAAAGTTTTCTGATATTTTTTTCTAAAGAAAATCATCAAAAATAGAGAAGAAAATCGTCAAAAACTTCGCCAGAGAGAAGCCGACTAGAGCTCATTCGAAAGCTTGTAAAATGACTTGAGACTTAAGCCTTGAGCCTTGAGCCAACATTTGAGACTTGAGCCTTAGGCCTTGAGCCAACATTTGAGACTTGAGCCTTGGGCCTTGAGCCAACATTTGAGACTTGAGCCTTGAGGCTTGAGCCAACATTTGAGACTTGAGCCTTAGGCCTTGAGCCAACATTTGAGCCTTGAGCCTTGAGCCAAGTTGAGCCAGATCAACACCGTATTTTCAGTAGCACAGATCTAGTAGTATCGTCATACTCACTATAGAGTTGATTCGTAATATCGAGCTTGTTAAGGCTTTTGTAGTATCATACCGAATACGGCCAATACGACGATACCGTCGTATTGGCCTTGTTTTAATCTTGTAATCTTGCCCTTGTATCAATCTTTAATCTATCAATAAAGTATCATTTGTAAAGGCCTGAACTTTTCCAATTTTTCCTAAACTTTTCCAATTTTTTCAGAGAAATCTTCAAAAATTGTTCCAGATTTGCCATTTCATTGCCATCGCCGTTTCCTCAGTCTGCAAATCCTTCTATTGTAATCAATGTTTCATTTTTCCTCTCTTATTCAAATGTTTTTGTTAATTATTGCCTCGTTTTTCCCAGTTCTCTTCACAAAAATATAGAAAAATATAGAAAAAATGATTAAAAAAAAAATCAAAATACGAAGTTCCGGTCGCTGATTCATTCCATTCCATTCCCGCTTTTCAGAAAAAAATTTTTTTACTCAGAAATTCTCTTTTCTTCTCTTTTCTCTTCTCTTTCTCTTCTCTTTATCTTTTCTCTTTCTCTTTCTCTCTTCTCTTTCTCTTTCTCTCTTCTCTTTCTCTTTTCCCTTTCTCTTCTCTTTTCTTTTCTCTTTTCCCACTTTTTCGTGTGAACTTTTAAACGAACCAATTAAAAGAAAAGAGAGAAAATTTCACATTTCAATGAAAAGGCAATTTTGATTCAAATGAATGTTTGCAGAAGGTTTCGATTGGGCAAAGATCGATGAATGAGAGTGATTCGGGGAAAGATTTTAATTAGCTTTTAATTGCATTGAAAAGTTTTTCGGAAAATTTAGAATTTCAGCACAACCTTTATTGGCATAGCAATCAATTTATCATTTTTCACTTTATTTCATTTTTTGACCATCATTCCATGTAGAATAAAATTGCGCGTCGAATGATACCAAATTTAACTCAAAATATAATATCCATGTAAAGTTATGAGGCAAAAGGTTAAGTCCGGACGATAATTGGCGGGCTTAGGTTTTTAGCCAACAACTTCGCGTGGATATTACATTTTGAGGTGATTTTGGTATCATTTGACGCGCAATCTTATTCTGTATCGAATTATAGCCTATATAGTCAAGGGTTATTGCTGAGAGAAACCCTAAATTGCCAAGGTTTCAATTGGGCAAAGATCGATGAATGAGAGTGACTCGGGGAAAGATTTTAATTAGCTCATTGAAAAGTTTTTCCGAGAATTTAGAATTTCAACCGAACCTTTATTGGCATAGCAATCAATTTATCATTTTTCACTTTACAAAATGCAAACTTCGCTGAGAAATCTATTACCTAGTTGCCCAGTTAAAAAGTTTTGAATAATATTTTCTCAATCATCCAATATCAAGCTTCTAACCAGTTTAGTATGGCTTTATCAGATTAAATCAGATATCTAGCCAAGTATTAGTCAAACAATATCATAGAAAACTTCGAATAAATGCCGGAATTACTGTAGCTTTTACTGTAAGGATTAGACTTATAACAAAAACATCTATCGGTCCTTTTTTGCCAAGTTTTTTGTGTTTTTCTCAGCAACAACCCTTCGATTTTAACTATTTTAACTATAATTCGATACAGAATAAGATTGCGCGTTGAATGATATCAAATTTAACTCAAAATATAATATCCACGCAAAGTTGTTGGCTAAAAGCCTAAGCCCCGCCCATCATGGATCGGACTTAACCTTTTGCCGTTGAGAATTTAGGCTTCTTCTCAGCACTAACCCTTCGATTTTGACTACCGTATTTCCTCTAATAAACGCCCCCCTTGACCAACTTTGGACGCTTCGTTCTCAGCCCCATTTTGAGGTATTTTTATGTTTAATATATCAAAAGATAGCCCTTAATGTCTTCTATCTTTTGATATATTAAACATAAAAATATCTCCAAATGGAGCTGAGAACGAAGCGTCCAAAGTTGGTCAAGGGGGGGGGGCGTTTATTAGAGGAAATACGGTATATTGACTATCATTCGATGTAGAATAGAATTGGGCGTCGAATGATACCAAATTTAACTCAAAACATAATATCCATGTAAAGTTATGAGGCAAAAGGTTAAGTCCGGACGATAATGGGAGGGCTTAGTTTTTAGCCAACAACTTTGCGTGGATATTATATTTTGAGGTGACTTTGGTATCATTTGACGCGCAATCTTATTCTGCATCGAATTATAGTCAATATAGTCAAAATCGAAGGATTGTGGCTGAGAAAAAGACGAAAAACCCTAAATTGCCGACGACAAAGAGGATCGATAGATGTTTTCGTCTAGTAAGGAAGTCTAGTAAGGACTACTGTAGTTTCCCGCGCATTTCTGCAAATGCATCAGGATTTCGCTTAAACCAATTTCGTTTCCTCATCGACTTTCTTTCGTTGACTTTCGCTGAAAAAGAAAAAAAAGAAAAAAACTTCAAATCTCAAGCCAAAAATACCCCCCACGATCCCATAAAAAGGTCATTTGATTTATTTATTTCAATTTTCCCCTACGATTCCAATTTGTACCCAATTCTCCGCGATTTTCCGCAATTTTCTTGTCAACCTCTTTCCCCCGGAAATTTTATTTGATGACGTTTCAATTTTTGTATAAAACGCAGCTACCATTTGCCAAATTTGTAGCGAAAAAGTAAACGATCTCTGAGATTTTCCTGGGAATTTTCCTTTTCTACTACGAAGACAGAAACTAGAGCGATAAATAAGGGTTTTTTTTGGGGATTCTTGGTAAAACTAGCAGTCACAGGACAACAAAGCAACAGCTGAGCAAGTGACGTAGTCTGGCATCGATGAAAATCTTGTTCTTTGTCATTTTCTTTGTCATTTACTTTGTCATTTTCTTTGTGTCCATAAATGAAAACGCAATTTGTCTAGCGCACAACTTGTTTTTGAGATGCTACTGAATATTGAGTGTGCCAGAAAGGATGCGTCTCTATTCTTGAGTACAAGGAAAACTCAACTAGCAAACTATAGGACCTAGTTGGGTCTTGTATCGCAAAGAAGACAAATTGATCTCCCAAATGGCTCCCAAAGTCGCCTTTGGAACAATTTCAAGCGCCCCTAAGCCAGCAAGGATCCAGAACCTGGCTTGGACAGGGTTTTAAAGAATCTAGAACCTGACCTGGACAGGGTCTTAAAGAATCTAGAACCTGACCTGGACAGGGTTTTAAAGAATCCAGAACCTGGCTTGGACAGGGTTTTAAAGAATCCAGAACCTGGCCTGGACAGGGTCTTAAGGAATCCAGAACCTGGCCTGGACAGGGTTTTAAAGAATCCAGAACTGTAAGGATTAGACTTATAACAAAAACATCTTTCGGTCCTTTTTCCCTTTTGTCCCCTTTTGTCCAATCTCACACGTGTGCGCACGGGATATTTTCACGAGATGCGTGTATCTCAAAAACCGATCAAAGCGGAAGCTTTGATTTTTTTTGATTTTTCATTTGTACTTCCTGCTTTAAAATTAACCCTTTTCAAAATCTCACTAAATAGTAGAAACGTTTTTTTCTCTCTTTTGAAAATTGGAAAGAAAAGAAACCCTAATGAGCATATCAATCTGGAGAAGGGGAAAAGAAAGAAGGGTAAAAGAAAGAAGGGGAATAGAAAGAAGGGGAAAAGAAAGAAGGGGAATAGAAAGAAGGGGAAAAGAAAGAAGGGGAAAAGAAAGAAGGCCTAGGGGACCTTTGTGACTCTTGATTTGACGGGATAGAAAGTGCAAAGGTGAGAAAAAAAGAAAGGAAATTGAAAGGAGAAGTGATTGGAGAGATGGGAAGTTAAAGAAATTCTATTTAAAGGAAAATTTAGAGAAATGAAGGAGAGTAGGAAGTTCGTTGAAGAAATAGTTAGATAACGAGATAGCTAGATATTCTAGAAGTTAGATAACGAGATAGCTAGATATTCTTTATAGATTTAGCCTTAGACAAGCAGAAAAGCGGTAGAGTTGGACAAAATTGATGATTAGAGAGCAAATTTGAGTCAAGAGATCCCGAAGATTCAAAGATTACCTCTTTTGAATAGAAATAGAATCGAAATAGAGATAGAGATAGGAAAACAAAGCCGGCAAGAGATTGGATAACTTTTAGAGAACTCAGATTACTAATAACGATATCTAACGAGAGATTCAAACGTTTAGAGAAGCGCTAGAGATCGTCACAGTTTTCTAACGAGAGATTTAAACGTTTAGAGAAGCGTCAGAGATCTAAGAGATTTCTAACGAGAGATTCAAACGCCTAGAGAAGCGCCAGAGATCACCAGAGATCGCCGGAGATTCAGACGGAAAAGACTTACAAGAAACAACTGAAATTCAAGAGTACCCAGTCTTCAAATCCCTTTTTTCCATCCCTTTTTCATTCTTTCTCCATTCCTTTTCAATTCTCTTTCAATTCTCTTTCAAATTCTCTTTCAAATTCTCATTTCCAGGTCCTTTTCCACCTGTTGGACCTCTTCTCTCTTGTCGAGGAGCTGTTTTCTGCCCGCTGCGGCCCCTTTCTCCATCCTCTTCCGCGAATCGATCGGTGTCTCGAGGCCCGTCCCCCCTCTCGGAATTGGTTGTGCTGAAAAAAAAAGAGTTCTTTTCTTTTCTTTTCTTTGAAATTCCCCTCCTTCTACAAGTGATTGAAATCTTGGAATCACCGCTCATCCACTCCACAGTCATCTCTTTGATTCGGTCACGTCTATTATGCTGATGAAGCTTTTCCCGTGCGACTGCCACGTCATCATGGGCCAAAACTCGAGGTGATGTTTTGTGATTGATATTATGAGTCGAGTCGAGTTAAGTGAGAATGATTTTAGAAGAGATTTGAGCTGTCAGTTGAGTGTTCAAGGAGTCTAGTGTGTTCAAGAAGACGATCATTTGACTAAGGACTAGATCCAATGATCTAAAATGATCTAAGATGATTGAAAATGATCGAAAATGATCGAAAATGATCTAAAATCTAGATTTAAAATGGGTCTAATGGAAAAAAATGAATGAAAAATGAATAAGAATTCAGATACAATGTTAGATCTTGAAAATCACACTCTAATCTTAAAGATTTCCTTCTCTTTCTTTTAATCTGGAGATTTCTTTCTCTTTCTTTTAACCTTAAAGACTTCCTTCTCTTTCTTCCTTTCTTTCTCTTCCTTATCTTTCCTATTTCTTCTTGGAGAAAGAAGGCGTCGATAGCTAAGTGGTAAGGCATCTAAGGCTTAGGCTTAGTCTTACCTGAGCTTACCTGAGCCAGCTAGCCTACCTGAGCCAGCTAGCCTACCTGAGCCAGCTAGCCTACCTGAGCCAGCTAGCCTACCTGAGCCAGCTAGCCTACCTGAGCCAGCTAGCCTACCTGAGCCAGCTAGCCTACCTGAGCCAGCCAGCCTACCTGAGCCAGCCAGCTTACCTGAGCCAGCCAGCTTACCTGAGCCAGCCAGCTTACCTGAGCCAGCCAGCTTACCTGAGCCAGCCAGCTTACCTGAGCCAGCCAGCTTACCTGAGCCAGCCAGCTTACCTGAGCCAGCCAGCTTACCTGAGCCAGCCAGCTTACCTGAGCCAGCCAGCTTACCTGAGCCAGCCAGCTTACCTGAGCCAGCCAGCTTACCTGAGCCAGCTTACCTGAGCTGGTAAGGAGAAAGTCAAGGACTCAATTCCCGCTTGGTACTGTAACCTGGTAACTTCCATTCATTTCTTTTTTCTGATGATGATTGGAAAGCTGATCATGATCCTTATGATGATTGAAAAGCTTTATTGAAAAGGGAAGTTTTAACTACGTACAAACAACTAAAGTTATTGGGTTTTTTACTAAAGAATTAAAGGTTATTGGGGTTTTTTTTGCAGAGCAGACCAAAACTATTACAAAAAGTGTTAGAATTGCTTTAAACTGTTTAAACTTTCAATCATTTTACACAAGTCTTTCAGTTTTTGAGGTATCATTCTCAAAAAAATTGATTTTTACCTACTACAAGGGTTGCTAGATTCGATTAGAACTACTAGATACTATTAGAACTACTACTACTACCTACCAATTCATTTTCAATCTAGATAATACTCGATTTACGTGCTTTTTTTGATGTCAGCATGACATTAACTATCAAAAAGTGATCTTTTATTGTTTTTCAATGCATTTTTTTGGTTTCTGACATCAGATTGCTGATTCGGCTTTGAAAATAAACTGATCTGTTTAGAATTTAGTCCAATATTAGATCAATTGTTAGACAAAAACAGAGCAAGAATTCAGTGAATAGGTTCAGCTTTAAGTTGACTTTGTGTAACTGGAAACGCAGATTTTCTGGCGTACTGAATGCCTTCTGCTTTCTAGGGAGAAGTAAAGAATTCAGTGCGCTAAGAGAGGTGCGCTAAAAGAAGTGCGCTGAAAGAAGTGCGCTAAAAGAAGTGCGCTAAGAGAAATCGGCTAAGAGAGGTGCGCTAAGAGAGGTGCGCTAAAAGAAGTGCGCTAAGAGAAATGGGCTAAGAGAGGTGCGCTAAGAGAGGTGCGCTAAAAGAAGTGCGCTAAGAGAGGTGCGCTAAAAGAAGTGCGCTAGGAGAAGTGCGCTAAAAGAAGTTTTCATCTTTTATCACATAAAGTACACAACTCTACCTATTTGCTGAGAAGAAAAGTAAAAATTTGCTGAAAACTGGTAAACACATCCTCTCTGGCGCACTCATTATTCCTTTTTTTACTTAAGCTTTCATTATTCTTACAGAAAAAGAGAAAAGAAAAGGATTCAGTGAACCAGAAAAGTGCGTTTCTATCAAAAAGTACAAAAGAAGTTCTCTTAAAGGTTTTCCGAAAATTTTCCCATAAAATCCCCCTAAAGACAACGTTTTTTCATTCTGTATCAATCTTTTCACCTTCCCGAGACTTTCTTTCATTGTTACCTTGAAATTTACTAGTTACTCCCTAGCTACTCCCTAGCTACTCCTCGGGGAACTAGTTACTCCCTAGCTACTCTCTAGCTACTCCTCGAGGAACTAGTTACTCCCTAGCTACTCCCTAGCTACTCCTCGAGGAACTAGTTACTCCCTAGCTACTCCCTAGCTACTCCTCGGGGGACTAGTTACTCCCTAGCTACTCTCTAGCTACTCCTCGGGGGACTAGTTACTCCCTAGCTACTCTCTAGCTACTCCTCGGGGACTAGTTACTCCCTAGCTACTCTCTAGCTACTCCTCGAGGAACTAGTTACTCCCTAGCTACTCCTTCAAAATCAACACTTAAAACGAACTCTCCGAACTTATCCAAGCCTCAAAAGCTTTCAAGAGCTTTCAAAAGAAGCCAAGCTTTGCTTTAAAATTTGGAATCTTTTACAAGCAAAGAAATCAATTTCCCTTATCTGTAAAAGATTTCTGTAAATTTTGAGCGCATTGAAAAAGTGTTTTTAAAGATTATTCACACAGACATTTTGTCACTTTTCCACTTTTTTTTTGACTGAAAATCGATTTGAATCATAGCTCAATTTTCAGATTTGTTTTTTTATTTCCATTTTTATTTCCATTTCCATTTCCATTTCCATTTTTATTTCACATTTGTTCTATTTCAAACACCTTTCCCCCTACTTCCCTCAAAATTTCCCCCTTCTTTTTTTTTTGCCTGTACTCTGATGCATTTTCGTGGCCGATCATTGCTCTCCATTGATTGGGATCATCGATTTAAGCCCTTTAGCAGGCTTTGGATTAGAAAACGGTCAGATTTTCGATAGAAAAGACAGAAATGTAGAAGAAAAGATAAAGATAAAGAGGTGGAGAGCGAAATCCTGCTTTAATCCCTCGGAAATCCCATTGAGCAAGCGATTTCCAGAAGCTTTTGCTTACAATACATTAGACTTCGACATTTTTAAACGTTTCTAGAATCTCATAAACTAGATTCCCAGAAACTTTTACTTTCCAAAGCTTTCCAAATCTTTCCAAAGCTTTCCAAAGCTTTCCAAAGCTTTCCAAATCTTTCCAGATCTCTCCAGAGCAAAGAAAAATTCATTAAGCCTGTTTACTCATACCAAGAACCAAAGCCTTCTGTTAAAATGAACATTTTCTATAGAAAAAAAATCGAGTTATCTAGCTATTTAGTAGTTGAAAGAGCAAAGCAAGCAAAGCAAAGCATAAAATTCGAGCAAAGCAATTCGAGCATTTTCAACCTCCAAGTTTTACTCTTGAATCCCGGCTTTACCCTTGGAATGATTGCTTATTTGCTTATGAAAGATTATTGAATATAATATAGTTGTGTTATTGAATATAATACTATATAAAAGAGCAGTGTCCGTCCGTTCGTTTGTCCGTCTGTCTGTATGGGCTTTTTCTCTGTCTGTATGGGCAGTTGTGTTGATATATTTGCTATTTAGTAGAGATTTTTCTAATTTAATTTGACTATTCGTTTGATACAATTTTAGCTCACAAACTATCCTAAAATAAGCCTTGTGCCGCTTGTGAAAACAATTTTACGCAATCTTGCCCCTGATTCGCCAAATAAGCGGACCTTTCACTTTTTTTGACTTTCTTCGAATCAACTTTATTCAGCTTAATCTCAGAAAAGAGTTTTTTCATCTTTATCCAAGTTTTTGACGCTTTCCCAGACCCAAAAAACTTCCACAGTCATCGCTAGAAAAGACAAGGATTTCTGAAGAGATTCTAAAGAAATTCTGGCGAGAAAAAGACTTGTGATCGACTGGAGAGAGTAAAGAAGTGAAGAAAATCTTCAAGAGTTTCACCTTGTAATTCCCTTGGCCCAAGCAGACCCTGATAGTTTCCATGGATACACTAAAGGAGAGTTTGAGAGGGGGAGTTCCCTCCAGTTAGACGGCTCATTTACAGTCCCCTCTCAGATTCAGCACACCACTTGAGCAACCATATTAGAGCTAGTATTGTAACCAGGCTATTGTCAACTAGAAAATCAGCCCTGAGAGCTCTACTGTAACATTTTTAAGCGTTTCAAGAGTATTGTAACCTTTCAAGAGTATTTCAAGCCTTCAAATTCCACTCAACTTATTCCAGCTTCTCTTAAAGCTTGCACTAAAGCACGAAAAAGTAAAGCTATTCAACTAACAACTAGCAAAGCTATTCATCTAAAAAATTCCTTTTAACTAAATATCTTTAAGCTATTCAGCTAAGCGATTCAGCTAACCGATTTCCTTTTCCAATTTCCACCATTCCCGGTACATTCTCTGATCTGTTCACTGATCCATTTTCTTTATTCCCCCATTTTCATCCTTTTCCACTTTATTTCAATCATTGCCTGTTCAAACTTTTCCCCCCAACCGTTTCAATATTTTCTCTGTCCAGCATCAGCCCATTTCTGAACGTATATGCTCGCAAAGCTGACGCTCTTCCGCGAAAAGTGGTTGTGGTAAGTGTTAACTTTGAGGTAGCTTCAATTTTGACTTTTTCTATCTGCTGTAAGCTTATTTCAGTATCAATTTATTGGAAAACTTGGTATTGCTTTAGCTAAAGTGCTCTATGTCTAGTTTTGGCTTAGCTAAAGTGCTCTATGTTCAGTTTTGGCTTAGCCAAAGTGCTCTGTGTCCAGTTTTGGCTTAGCTAAAGGGCTCTAGGTCCAGTTTTGGTTTAGCTAAAGTGCTCTATGTCCAGTTTTGGCTTTGGATTCTTACTAGAGAATTGCTTCAACTTGGAATCGATTTGGGATCTGGGAACTAGTGCAGAAACGCCACCAAGTTCTAAGGTACACAATCACCAAATTCTAAAGGACACCTGTTTTTCAGTTTTACTCCATAGCATCCAGTTTTCCGGAAAAATGCTTTTAAAGTTCGGGCACTTTTGAAAAAACGGCACCGCCGTGGTATGGTGGCAGATTAATTCCCCAAAACAAGTGACCGGATGGTGTAGTGGATAGTGTGCTTGACCCTCGTGCCTCCCTAGATTCTGTTTGTCCCTGGTTCAAATCCTATCACAGTTTTTTGCTTTTTGTTAAACATTAAAACCAATTTTTAGGTATTTAAAAGTGTCTGTAGGAAGTAGGTAAACAGTAGGAAGTAAACAGTAATGGTAAACAGTAAAAAGCTAAGCTAGTTAGATCAGTTTTATCTGAAGTTCTACCAGCTTTACCTTTACTTGAATCTTTATCTTTGAATCTTTGAATCTTTGATTATCTTTATCTAATTTCTTTAATCCTTTGCCTACAGATAAAAGAAAAGTCTCCTTTCTAGTTATCTAAAGTCTTATCATTGCAGTTTTTAGTTATCTTTGACTTATCCAGACTTTAAGTCTTATCTGGTAGCTCTTAACTGAAAACCGAGCACAATTTTAGCTAAACCAGGCTCGAGAAAGCTCTAAAATTAGTTTTTGAGCTACTTGAAGCTACTTTTTAGCTACTTGAAGCTACTTTTTAGCTACTTTTTAGCTACTTGAAGCTACTTTTTAGCTACTTGAAGCTACTTTTTAGCTACTTTTTAGCTACGTTCTCGTAATTCAGTGCTTTTTTTTTCATTTGCCTTTATCATTTCATTCAATTTTTTGCTTTAAAAAAGAACTTTTCCCCGTGACATTTCGATTCACGTGTTTTCCTTTATAATAAGCTTTTCCAACTCTATTCATTCATCGAAAAGCGTCCCAGAAAATCGTCAAAACACAAAAGTGTCCTGTAAACGAAAACATAGCCTTCATTCATGTTTTCTCAAACGAAACTCTCCTTTTTCCCCCTCAAAGTTTCATGTATTCGATCGCAAAATCGTCAATCGAAAAATTGTTGTTGAAAAAAAGAGTGAAAAGAGGAGAATCGGGGGGAATCGGGTGGATTGTTTGAGTGGGGGTGAGCGTATAATCGGCCATTCCTCCCCACACAGAGACACACACACACACACACAAAAAAAAAGTATTACAAGTCTCTCTCCTCTGATCAAATAAAACCCTATGAAATGAATGAGGCCTCGAATTCTGCATTCCCGGTTCTAATTCGATCGATCAGCACGCCGAATCAGGTGGCGAAGCAGCGATTCAGGAGTGGATCTCTTTCCCATTCCGAACTGACACATTCGATTTTGTTGAAAAAGTTCGAAAATAAGGCAGAGACAAGGCGATATTCGTCGGCTCCGTTAGCTGATCCGGAGAATTTCTTTGAAGCAGAGTGTCCTGAGGATTCCTCTGGCGGCGATGGAAGCTGCTTTGATGTGGTTTCCCCGTGGCAGAGCATGGGCAGTATTGTCAGGTGGTTTTAGCAATGACATTCAATGGCAAGCTACAAGTTTAGCAATGAACTTGAAGCAATAAACTTTCTAAATCTAGCTAAAATTTGTTCTAGATAGTTTTGTAATAAAGGAATGGGAAAAAAAGATTTCTGGAGACGGGAATTGAAGCTTCGGCTTTGCCCTTTCCAGAGATTGATAGACGTCCCGGCAGATGCTCTAATCACTAGACTTGCTTATCGATATTATCGATACGGCATGCTCATGTTTAACCGTTTAGATTTAGGTTTCTAGAATAGCTATCAATCTGTAAATTGTTTCATTGGAAAGCCAAGAATGTCAGCTTTTGATTGCTATCTCAAAAATAGCAAATTCGCGTAGATGAGTGCCTTAAAAAGTTTCTCAATGTTAACGATAAGCTTATCAATAATCAATACTTTTGATATTGATAAGTATCGATAAGGTTTATGTGGTGCTTACTCATTAAAAGTCGCTATAAAATAGCAAACAAAAGCTGGCATTCTTGACTTTTCAATGAAACAATTGTCAGATTGATAGCTGTTTTAGAAGCTGTGATCTGAACGGTCATGCTGTTTGTATCAATGATATCGATTAGTCTACTAACCACTGAGCTATCCGTTATCTTCTTGCCAGAGAAGAAAGAGGATATATAAGACGGAAGAGAAAGGAAGAGAGCGAAGGTAGTTGTAAGTTAAGAACACCAGTTTTCTGAAGGATTTTACAGCCTTTGAGACTTTCAGCCTTTCAGACGTTTTTACACTGCAAGACTACAATTAGTCAATGTTAACCGGCATGAACTTGTCTTAGATAACTGACTTGACTTAACTTTGACTGAATATCTTTAAGGTAAAAGGAAATTAGAAAGTTTTTACTGTAGCTTACTGTAGTTACTGTAGCTTACTGTAGCTTACTGTCGTTTAGTGTAGCTTACTGTCGTTTACTGTAGCTTACCGTCGTTTACTGTAGCTTACCGTCGTTTACTGTAGCTTACTGTAAGAAGTCTTCTGTAGCGTTTTCAAGAGAATTTCTTTTACTATTGAGCCCCTTTATCCTCTAGATTAAGAGACTAAGACTAGAAAAGTCGGATCAAAATTGTTCACGATCTGTTTACAAAGCCTTTTTCTTGTTTAATCCAGCTTTACTACAGCTTTGACTGAATATCTTTAAAGTAAAAGTAAATTGGAATACATACATACATAAAAGGAGTCACCTTTTGCAAAAAAAAATGACCAAAGATTAACCAAAAATTCATTGGCGGCTTTCCATTCCCGTTTTCTCAAAGATGATCCCTTCATCTGCAACAATTTCCCCCAAAAAAAAGCCAAATCTTCATCCTCAATATTGTCTCTTTTCCTTGTTTTCCTTTTCTTTTCAAGATTTTCTCAATATCAGGATTTGAGGCTTCATTTGATGCACTCAAAACCAGCATCCTTTTCAAAAACCCAACCCTAATTAGTTTCTACCACTTTTCTTTTCGATTTTCTCTCGATTTTCTCAATTCTGCGTCACCAAGCGATCATTTTTAAGCCCAGGAAATGAGAAAATGAGGCAAGAATTGAGGGTTTTAAATGAAGTGAACTAGCTGGCTTAGTGCCATTCCCTTTTAGTGCGTCATTAGTGTAGATTCCCGCTGGCTTCTCCTAGATTAGCGAAACTGTTTTTGTCTGAAATCATTGAGCTACGGGGGTCTGCGGGGGGCCGTAGCGGGCTCCCGACGGCAACAATCGTCGGCCCGCCAAACCAAAAAAAACCCGCCGTTAGCCGTTTTTCGGCTGGCAACAAAAAAACACCCGACCATTGATCCAACTTACGGCAAGAGTTATAGGGCTCAAAACAAGTGTACCAGATCAGCGTTTACCCAAGCACAAAGTACGTGCCAGTTCACATCCTGAACCCATGACTCTTGAATCCTGTACTGGGTACTAGACATGGTTTTTTTGATTGTCTGATTGGATCGGATCGACCCGATCGGTTGGACGGGTTGGATTGGATCTGGCTAGCCAGTTCGGTTGGACGGATTGGATCGGATCTAGCTAGCCCGGTCGGTTGGACGGATCGGATCGGATCTAGCTAGCCCGGTAGGTTGGACGGATCGGATCGGATCTAGCTAGCCCGATCGGTTGGACGGATTGGATCTAGCTAGCCCGATCGATTGGACGGATCGGATTGATCCTGTTCCGATCCGATCCGATAACCATGTCTACTAAGTACATCCTTTCCTCCCAAACCCCATTGTTCTCAAATTCTCTCAAAAAAACCCAAATGATCCAGGATTACCATTGTTTTCTTCAAAAATCTCTTCTCATTCCGTTCAGATTTTTGATCAGAGATAATTGCTCTTATTATTCATTTTCCCTCAATTACAAACATGTTTTTGTTCACTTTACAAGAATTTTCTTTTAATTTTCCCTGTTAGTCATTTTTTTTTGTTTGCAAATTGAGGTAATCATCTCTTTTCTAAAGCGAAAATCTTTAGAAAAAGAAATTTTGATTTGAAAGCTAAGCCTGAAGAGTAATTGAGTGCTAAATTTAGCGACACTTTTGCTAAATCGAGATTGGGTATTAGGAAAAGATGAGGAAATGAGAAAATTGGATGGGAGTTGGATGGAAATTCGCTTCGATAGTGAAATGCTTATCAATAGTTAGAGGAAATGAACTAAATTTCTCAATAATACTGAGAAATCCCAGTATTTTATCAAATTATGGTTTATTTGTGAGAAAAAGTTTTCGAATTTGTCTTACAGGAATCCCAGGAGGAATTCTAACAGGAATTCCTCTTGGAATTCCCAAAGTTTCCAAGAATTTTAGTTAGAAAACGCATCACTCTCGTGTCACTGAAAAACTTCAATCTGCAATTCGGGGCCGTAATTTTTCGACTTTTGAATTCAAAACCTAAAAAAACTTCAACTTTCAGTATTTCTAAGGAAAAATCGAGCCAAATTGAGGCAAATTGAGCTAAATTGACCAAAATCGACCTAAATTGAGCCAACTTGACCAAAATCGACCTAAATTGAGCCAAATGGACCAAAATTGAGCCAAATGGACCCAACTTGAACCAAATTGACCAAAATCGACCCCGAATTGAGTCAAATTGAAACAAATGGACCAAAATTGAGCCAAATTAACCATAAGCGACCAAAATTGAGCCAACTTGAGCCAAATTGACCAAAATTGAGTCAAATCGACCGAAATTGAGTCAAATTGACCCCAAATTGGGCCAAATGGACCCAAATGAAGCCAACTTGAGTCAAATTGGGCCAACTCGAGCCAAATTGACCACAAATCGACCAAAATCGACTCCAAATTGAGTCAAATTGACCCCAAATTGAGCCAAATGGACCAAAATTGAGGCAAAAGGACCCAAATTGAGTCAAATTGACCCCAAATTGAGCCAAATGGACCAAAATTGAGCCAACTTGAGCCAAATTGACCAAAATTGACGAAAATTGAGCCAAATTAAGCCAAATCGACTCCAATTGAGCCAAATTGACCAAAATCGACCCGAAATTGAGTCAAATTGACCCAAATGAAGCCAACTTGAGCCAACTTGAGCCAAATGGACCAAAATTGAGCCAAATGAAGCCAACTTGACCCCATAAACTTTTCCTGTACAAGTAACTCGCAAATTGTAAACTGAAAAATGAAATTTCGATTGAATTGAGCTTGAAAACTTGAAAAATTTATGCTAATTCATTTCAATTTGCTTAATGGATTATGAAAATTTCAAATAATTTTTTAAAATAGTGTCAAATCGGTTAAAAACTGTAATTTGTTTTCGACAAAAAAGCTTTTCAAACGGGATCCTCTGTGCCGTTTCAATTATCTCTGAAAAGAGTCGTGAAATCTGTTCAAATCCTGTAATACATAGATCCCAAAAAGTCTGAAACCTTTCTGAAGAGGTTTCCTTTTCAAAAAAACCCGGAACTTTTCTTCTTTTCTTCTTTTCTTCTTCTTTTCCTTCTTCTTCTTCTTCTTCTTCTTCTTTTCTCTTTCCCTTTTCGCAAATCCGTATGATGAGTGAATAATTAACAGAAGATTTTCATTCATTCATTCATTCATTCAAAAATTTCCTTTTTTTTCCTTCTCATTGAGCTTTTTTTGTTCTCCACTCACTGATTTGAAAAAATTGGAAAAAATCGGAAGAAAATTACGAAAAGATTTGCAAAATTTAAATGAGATTCGTTCCGCTAATCCAATGAACTAAAATCGAGTTGAAAAGTCGCTGAAGTGTGAAGTGATTGGAGTTTCGGATTCAAAAATGAAAAGCAATTTAGAGAATAGGGATTGAAATCAATTAAGAATCTAAAGAATAGATTAAAAACTTTGAATTTTCAGTAAAACAATGCTAGAGTTAATGGAAAGCCTTAATTGCTTTAATCGAAAGCTTTAATTGCTTTAATTGAAAGCAAGATACCCATAGAAATCTTTTAATTTATTGGGTTGGTGAATTGAAAACTGCGGGACTTTGAACTGGACTTTGAACTAAAATTTATTCAACATAAAACCATGAATTCATTCGAAATAATTTCCATTATTATTGACGACTTTTGCCCATTTTACAGGCAATTTGCGGATTCCTCTTGCGTAATAGGATTTTGGTTTGTGTGTGAGACAAGTGTGAGACTCAAAAATCGAGGACTGGAGATGGAGACTGGAGATCCCCGTTTGAGCACTTTCTTCAAAAGAAACCCATTTTGGTGTCAATAGAAAAGTTGTAGAGAATCAAAAATTAGGCTTATAGCCAAATTTGCAAAAAGATACACTTAGTAGTTTCGCTTAAAATGCAAGTTTTGTTGCCGGTTTTGTGAAAATTCGTAAATTTGGCATTTCTTGAAAACCAGTTTTTCAATCGTTCTGAAAATTTGGATATAGGCTTAATTTTTGATTCTCTACAACTTTTCCATTGACACCAAAATGGGTTTCCTTTGAAGAAAGTGCTCAAACTGTCACATATGAGAATAGCCGGCAGTTTTCAATTCACCAACCCAGTATATCGTTATAGTAACTCGAGTGATCACGAGGCTTGGTATTGGGTTGAGCACTAAATCTTCTACCCAGATTCATTTTCTAGCTGAATAAATCTCAAGCTAGCAGATGAAATCAGTTTTCAGTAGTTTTCAATTCGCCAACCCAATAAAATGAATCAAATTTTTTGATCATTGAATGCAGATATCTATCGAAATTTTAAACAGAAAATTGATCTGTTTTAATAAATCGAATGCAAAATGAAAAGTTTATCTCAAGAAATGAAAATCCTCAAGTTTTCTGCTCGCAAATTAACCGTTTCCCAGTTTTAGCAATGGCGTCGCCTCAGAGAAGAAGCCACCAGGCGCGCAACGGGACAATGATCAAATGGATAAGTGAGTTCACTTTTGGACAATGATTCAATCAATAAATGAGTTGAACTTTATATTCCTAATTGATCAGATCATTGATCAGATCCTAATTGATCAGATCAATTGGGAAAATTAAAGCTACACATTTTATCTGGTTAGATAGGTTTATCTAGTTAAAAAAGATCGAGATTAACGCGTTCAATGAGTTTCTGTATGATTTTGACCCGAAAATCCTAAAGAAACCGTTAATGAAACCTCAGTTTTGAGATCTAGATCCACCAAATTGCTAACAATTTAACAATTTAACAAAAAGAGATAAACTTAGCAGCTGGTAGCCGAGCATTTGCTAGATTTAGCAAACTTTTTGAGTCCAAAAGCAAATCTAGCATTTGCTAAGTTGCAAAGCCAAGCCAAGCAAAGCGAAGCAAAGCAAAGTTGCAAAGCCAAGCAAAGCAAAGCAAAGTTGCAAAGCAAAGCCAAGCAAAGCCAAGCAAAGCCAAGCAAAGCCAAACAAAGCCAAACAAAGCCAAACAAAGCCAAGCAAAGCCAAGCAAAACAAATCAAAGCCAAACAAAGCCAAACAAAGCCAAACAAAGCCAAACAAAACAATCAAAGTTGCAAAGCAAAGTTGCAAAGCAAAGCCAAGCAAAGCCAAGCAAAGCCAAGCAAAGCCAAAGCCAAGCAAAGCCAAGCAAAGCCAAGCAAAGCCAAGCAAAGCCAAGCAAAGCCAAACAAAGCCAAACAAAGCCAAACAAAGCCAAGCAAAACAAATCAAAGTTGCAAACAATGGTAAATTGCTAAATTCTAAACTGCTGAATCCGTTTAGCAAAATACCAGATAGAAAATGCTAGAAAATGCTAAATGCTCAATGCTAAATGGTAAATAGTTTGGTGGAGCCGGACCCTTTGATACTTTGAAACTAACTTTGAAATTCCATCAAATTCATCTAGATTCAAATAGAGATCTACGATTTTTGAGCTTTCAAAACTTAATTGTTTCTAGCTTTGATGTAACCATTGCGGGTTTCAGTTACCGTAATCCTCCTATTGAACTCTCTATCATTTTGGCAGACTAGAATGGTCAGTATGGCGTCATAGTAGACCAGGGCAATTTTTGGTGTGAACGTCAATAGTCGTGCAACGGAAAATGGGCATATCTCGGCCAATTTCAAGCCGATTTTCTTGATTTTGATATCAATTAACGGAGAATTTCATTTTGTATCGATTGAAATCAAAGACAAAAAGGCTGGAGTTGAATTGGCGAGGATATGGCGCTAGGCATTTGCGTTAGGCATTTGCGTTGGGCAACTATTGACGCGCACACCGAAACCACGACACCTACCGTATTCTTCCTAATACTTAGGTTTACACCATAGTATTAAGAAGAATACGGTAGTTTTTTTCATACAACTTTTCTCTGCCACCGAAACTGCCTTTCCAAAGTTTTATGACACTTCAGGTCGATCCCAAAATAGCCTTCCGGATTTTTGGTGTTTCCAAATTAAAAACCCTGACCTTTACAAAGATTTTCCAAAGATTACTGTAGACAAAATGTACAGAAAATGTTTCTTTTTTCCCCCCAATCGGGTTGTGTTTGACGCTTTTCCCTCCGCTCTCACCAAAAAAAAAAAAGAATTGTAGGATCACGCGATTTGTGACGTGCTTAGAGAAATTTTTTCACCTGTTAATGGGAAAGGAAAGGGTTTTTTCTTTTAAGAAAAGGATTTTTCTTTTAAGAAAAGGATTTTTCTTTTAAAGAAAGGGATTTTTCTTTTAAAGAAAGGGACTTTTCAAGAATTTTCAGAAAATAAACAAGAAAATCTACATGACAAGGCATTGAAAAGCGTTTTAAAACAACTCATGGTCACAATCGTTACCATGAAAACAACTCATGGTCACAATCGTTTTCTTTTTAGGCCAGCTTATGATGTGGTCTACTCATGGTCACAATCGTTCGACAATCTCATGAAGAATAAAAGTGAGTTCGAAAGATCGAAAGAAACGAACTGATCAAAGCAAAGCCTTTTTGGTGGAATGAAAGATCATTTACCACTTGGATTCATGTAGAATTATCACTGAAAAACCCGGTTAACAGCGGGTTTTTCTGGTGGAAGACCTTTGTCGCCATGGCTCAGTGGGGAGCGCGCTTGTCTACGGCCCCTCAGACGCCCTGCAGACCCGGGTTTGACCCCCCCCCCCCCCTGCCACTCAATTTTGGCTTTTTAAATTTTTGATCTTAAATAGCATAACTACAATAGATTCTAAGGTTTTCTAAAGAAGTTTTAGCTTTATTGGTGAAAACACGGCCGAGAAAATGCTCGTACAGACAGACAGACACTACTCTTTTATAGCTTTTTATTGCAGCTTTTAATAGTTTTCAAAACAAAAAGAAAAGGTGTGTTTCTATCTTTAAACTCATAAAAGTAGGCCATTGACAGTAAGCTATCAGTAGCTTTTACTGATAGCTTACTGTAAATGGCTTACTTTTATGAGTTTAAAGATGGAAACACACCTTTTCTGGCACACTCACCCCTTCATTATCTCAAAGATTGCAAGAATTCAATGCAGAAAGTGTGCGTTTACACAAAGTATTAGATTTTGCATTTAGTTTAGACCTGCTTAACGAGTCCGAACAAAATTTTCAGACAGTCTGCCTCGCTCTTCGATTCTTTTATTGCTCAAAGCTTCTTCGAGCATGAAATTTAGTTCCCCCGCAAGCCCTTATTCTAGGCTTCATTTTGATACTAAACATGGCTAGGTTCTGTTTTGTCATTCTTTAGATTTCGATCGATCTTTCGCCGGATTCGATAAGCTTAACAAGTCCAGACAAATTTATCTAAAATGATCGAAATCTAAAGAATGGCAAAACAGAACCTAGCCATGTTTAGTATCAAAATGAAGCCTAGAATAAGGGCTTGCGGGGGAACTAGATTTCATGCTCGAAGAAGCTTTAGGCAGTAAAAGAATCGAAGAGTGAGGCAGACTGTCTGAAAATTTTGCCCGGACTCGTTAAGCAGGTCTAATTTAGATGCAATAGTTCTTAAAGTCACAATTAGTAACTATGAATGCAGTAAAAGCTCAATGAAGCATTAAAGTAAGTCTTTAAGACAAAATCTAATCAATTCCAGCTGGACAAAAGTATTTCGCTGAATTCTTGAAAGGTGAATACTCGGATGAGAATATTCTCTTCTGGCAAGCTTGCGAAGAATTGAAACGCGAAAAAAATGCCGAGAAAATCGAGGAAAAAGTGAGTTTTTGGAAAAGCTTGTTAAGATTTAGATAAATACGGTCTTTAAGAGATCTTAAGATCTTAAAGAGATCTTTTACGATCTTTAGGAGTTCTTTTACGATCTTGAAGAGATCTTAAGATCTTTTACGATCTTTAAGAGATCTTTTAAGATCTTTAAGAGATCTTTTAAGCTCTTTTAAGAGTGCTGGATCAATATTGTAGCTAGAGTACTTCTCTCGAAACCCTCATCGTTCAAAACCGACGCCTTAGTGCTAGTTTACCAAAACAACAATGAAATTCAAGCGAAAATCAATCCATTTCTGCTATAGATTTCAACTTTAACGTTAAAATTTCCAGGCTCGAATCATTTATGAAGATTTCATCTCGATTCTCTCACCCAAAGAAGTCTCACTGGATTCGCGAGTCCGAGAAATCGTCAACAACAATATGGTTTGTAAAAATCTAACTTTTTTCAATGATTCAAAGATTTTCAAACAATCTTTCAATAAAGAAAGCTTTGAAATTAATGTACAGAATGTAGAAAATCTATATTTTTCGCCATTTTTCGCCATTTCTCGAACTCTCAAGTCCCCCCCCAGAAAGCAAGAAAATCGCGTTTCTCTTTTCCAGGTTCGGCCATCATCGCAAACTTTCGACGAGGCACAAAATCAGATTTTCACTCTTATGCAGAGGGACTCCTATCCAAGGTAACGGGATTTAAACTTTAAGAAAGAAAAAAAAGGAGAAAAAAACTCAAAACATAAGTTGAACCTCAAAAAAGTGCTAAATACAAAAAGTTCTAGTTGTTTTATTGGAAATTATTTTAGTGAATGAGTCCAAAATACTAAAGTAGGTAGAGGATTGACCTCAAAAACAAGTCAATTGTTTTCAATTGATTTGAAAATCGTTTTTGGGACATTTGATATGCGCCTCGCCCCCTTTGCCATTGGCAATGCAACTTTAAGCTCAAATTTCTTGGTGTTGGGTTGTCCAATTGAAATATTCTTGGTATCATTAGATGCGCCAAGTCTTTCTCTGTCGATTGGTACAAAAACTATTGAAATTGGACAACCCAACACCGAGAGATTTGAGCTCAAAGTTAGATTGCCAATGGCAAAGGGGCGGGCGCGTATAAAAGGTCAGACAATGGCCCCGCCCCTTTGCCATTGGCAATCTCAACTTTGAGCTCAAATCTCTCGGTGTTGGGTTGTCCAATTGAAATGGTTTTTGTACCAAACGACTGAGAAAGACTTGGCGCATCCAATGATATCAAGAATATTTCAATTGGACAACCCAACACCAAGAAATTTGAGCTCAAAGTAAGATTGCCAATGGCAATGGCTACAGACACTATTTTCACACATTCTGTAGGCGCGGCGAGTACCAAATGTCTGATAGCCTCGGAAATTAGCCTAAAAATTTTTGCCAAATTCTGTATATTCGCCTACAGAATGCCTAAAAGTATTCAGACAGCAAAGAAAATTGTTTTGAAGTTGGAGAAGCGAAAATAGTGTCTGTAGCACTCAAAGAATGTGTGAAAACTGTCAAAAACGTGTCAAAACTACCGTAATCTCTCTGATTTTTATCCAATCTACCCGGATTTTCGAAGTTGCTAAGAATAGATACATTGATTGGAGGAAACTAGAGGCAAGATAACGATAGTTAGTCTCGATTCTAATCGATTGACCATCTAATCGCCTCGAGTTCAAGTACAAGACAATTCCCTGAGAAAAATCAATTCAAGTACAAGACAACTCCCCAAATTTTTCTTATGATTTCATTTCTAAATTGAATCCTCCCGCAAAAATAGTCCCTCGAAAGCTCAAATTGGAGCCATTTTTCAAAATTTTCCAAATCTTCAATCAAATCAGTCGAAATTCTCAAAATTCTCAAAATTTTCCATCCATTCCCTTGTGGAGAAGGTTGCCTTTTACAAAAAAAATCTTTCAAATCATGAAACAAACATGATTTCCCAAAGCCGAATACCCACTAATTTGCCTTAATTTTTTGTTTTTCTTCTTCTTCACCTTCAAATTGCTGGTTTTCTAATCCCCGTTGCCTGGGAGATTTTGAAAAGAAAGATCTGAATTTTCATCGCTCATTAAAAAAAGATTATCTTTTTTTTTCCTTCAACCGATTTGAAAGAGTTTGAAAAAGAGAGAATTTGGAGGAATGTGAGGGATTGGTGGGAAAATATTTAGCTATTAATTTTAGATTAGATAGATAGATAGATAGATAGATAGATAGATAAATAGAAAGATGGATAAATATATAGATAAATAGAAAGATAGAATAGCTTAGAAGCTTAGAATAGCTTAGAAAGATAGAATGGCTTAGAAGCTTAGAAGTTAGGAAAAAAATATTAGCTATTAGTTGGCAAGTGAGCTAGATGAGCTGATGAGCTAGATGAGCTGATGAGCTAGATGAGCTAGATGAGCTAGATGAGCTGATGAGCTAGATGAGCTAGATGAGCTAGATGAGCTGATGAGCTAGATGAGCTAGATGAGCTAGATGAGCTGATGAGCTAGATGAGCTAGATGAGCTAGATGAGCTAGATGAGCTAGATGAGCTGATGAGCTAGATGAGCTGATGAGCTAGATGAGCTAGATGAGCTAGATGAGCTGATGTACTTTGTGCTATGTTGAAAACGAATCCTTTTGTCCTTTTGCATCCTTTTTACGTTTTTCTTGCAATTTTTTATAGAAAAAAGCGATCAATGTGCCTGTTTTTGAGAAAAAGTCAACTCAAAGTAAAATGGTTAACTGGGTTTTGGCTTAAGAATAGAAACGCATCCTTTCTGATACACTAAATGGTGTTGAGAACGATGAGCGATAAGTGGAGGATGTGGAGGATGTGCCAGAGAAGATGTGTTTCCATTTGTTTGTTCCATTCCTTTCTTTCCATCCTTTCTTTCTTTCTTCTGCCTTGTCTTTCCTATTTCTTTTTGGGAAAACAAGCTCAGTGGCAGAGCATCTGACAGCTAAGCGATAGGCAGAAGGTCCAGGGTTCAATTTCTTCCTTGGTTCCAAATTCTTTGCCATTCTTTTCTTTTCTCTTTAACTTTCTTTCTTTCTTTACTTCATTACATTTACCTATTTAGTTAAAGACTTTATTCTCGTACAAAACTTCTTAAAAACTCACCTCCAAAACTCAACAATTCCCTATCATCTATCCTTTCTTTAACCCCGAACCTTTTTGAACTCTCTCGATTTGCAAACCGATTTTTACTTCTGAAAAAAACACAAGCTATAGTACAAGATGTTTTTCATCTAACGGTATTTTTAGAAAGTTTAGGCAAAAATTTGGGGGCTGAAAATATAAATCAGGTGGCCAATCGGCGATTTGCGTCAGCAGCGCGAGAAAATGGCAGGTGGTAAGAGCTGATTTGAGGGACTATAGTTGGAAAGGAGTAAAGATTTATGACAATCCGGTTTGTGGGGATCAAAGGTAACTGAAAAGAAGCTGAGCAATTTGTGCTGTGACTTTGAGATCCCTCAAATTCTCGGCGTTTCGGAAGGCCTCATAGCCAGCCAGCCTAAGCCTAAGCCTAAGCCTAAGCCTAAGCCTAAGCCTAAGCCTAGCCAGCCAGCCAGCCAGCCAGCATAGCTGTTTCCAATTGAAATTTTGTTTTACTTAGAACTTAAAGGCCAACTTGGAACAAGAAATGCTAATTTTGTTTTACTTAGAACAAGAAATTGTTCTTTTAAATGCAAACTTTGTCAAGTAGAATCCATAGAGTTACAAGTACCAAATATCTCAGAGAAAACCTGGGGATATTCAATAGCGGCTTGCAATAGCGGCTTGCAATAGCGGCTTGCAATAGCGGCTTGCAATAGCGGCTTGCAATAGCGGCTTGCAATAGCGGCTTGCAATAGCGGCTTGCAATAGCGGCTTCACCTTGCGATTTCGTACACAGTTGTCTGAAAAGCACACATAGCCAGTGGGGTGTACGGGGCATCGTGCAAGCATCGAAGTTGAAACCTCAGATCAGTCGTGATTACCCGCTGAACTTAAGCATATTACTAAGCGGAGGAAAAGAAATTAACAAAGATTCCCCAAGTAACGGCGAGTGAACGGGGAAAAGCCCAGCGCTGAATCCCTCGGCTTTTAGTCGCGGGGAAATGTAGCGTATAGGTGCGGCTATCCGGCGCCATCACTTACTCAAAGTCCCTTTGACTGGGGCCATAGATCAGAGAAGGTGCAAGTCCTGTACGAGTGGTGACGGAGTCGGTCGGTCGTTCCTTGGAGTCGGGTTGCCTGAGAACGCAGCCTTAAGCGGGTGGTAAACTTCATCTAAGGCTAAATATGGCTACGAGACCGATAGCAAACAAGTACCGTGAGGGAAAGTTGCAAAGAACTTTGAAGAGAGAGTTCAAGAGTGCGTGAAACCACTGGAGTCGAAACGGATAGAGTCGACGTAACGAGGCAACATTCAACCGATCCTTCGGGCCCGGTGCACTTGTTGTCTGTATGCGCTGAGTGCGTTGATTGTGCGCGTCGAACCGGCACGTGTTGCCCACTTATGTGGTGTCTTGCGTGTTGGGGAGACGTGTCGCGACTAGCGTGATTCGGTGTGCAAGTCGATCACCTATCCGACCCGTCTTGAAACACGGACCAAGGAGTCTTGCGTATGCGCGGCTATCCAGCGCCATCACTTACTAGTGTTAAGTGTTTTACAAGTGAAAAAAAGAACTGAAACGTAATTGGATTATAAAAAAGCTTGTAGAAAGCACTTGTAAAACAAAAATTCGCTGAAATCACTAAACAAAAGCAGCGACTAAGCACCGACTTAAAGCATTCATTTTCAGATTCCTCTCCTCAGCCCTCTACAGGCAAATGCTGGGCACACACGGAACTCTTGAAGAAGTTTAAGCGTTTCGATCGATTCAAATCATCACCACATCGATCTCTTGCCTCCAAAAACAAAGCTTCAGCATTAAAATATCAAAATTTGATTTGAAAATGTTCATTTACCATTTTTTTACCCCCAACAACCCTCGGATTACTTTTTTCGACTCTTACCGCTGAGCAGCGGCCGTCCAACACCAATTTGCTGCCTAAAATTCTCTATCTCTAATTCTAGCTTTCATTTTTTTTCATTTAGACATAGCATTTATCATTTAGAACTAATTATCTAATGATTATCTAATGATGATCTAATGATGATCTAATGATGATCTAATGATTATCTAATGATGATCTAATGATTTTCTTTTCCAGAACCAAAGAAATCTATCCAAATGAATCAATGAATGAATTCAATCAATTCAATCAATGAATTCAATCAATGAATTCAATCAATGAATTCAATCAATCAATTCAATCAATTCAATCAATTCTTAGTAGCTTTTCTCCTCTGACATGTAACTTCTTCTCTTCTTTTCTCTATTTTGAACAAATCTTCTGCTCTTCTTCTTCTTCTCTCCTTCTTCTCCTTTTCTTCTCTTCATCTGTTCAAATCGAAAGTTAGATTGATCTTTTATCTCTCATAGTAAACTTCTGTCAACTTTCTATTCCCCTCTTTCTTCTTCTCTTTCCTCCGACAAGTTACCGGATAGCTCAGATTACCGGATAGCCAGTTAGAGGATCTGATCGGAAAGGAAAAAGAGGTCGAGTTCAATCTCATCACCGGAAATCTTTCTTTTCAATTCCTTTCTTTCTTACCCTTCCCAAGCATCACGGTCTCGTTGCCCGGCCGCCTCAGCACCCCCAGTGCCGTTGTGTCATTCTTGACTCATTCTTGACAATGTTTTTTGCGATTGTTCCAATTTTTTTCATTGATTTGTCTTTTTTTGTGTTACATTACTCGTGAAAGTAAGCGCCTTTGTCGATTTTTTTTTTCTTTCTTCCAAAGCGTTTTCAAAAAGGGGGAGCTCCAGCGTCAGCATTGTCACTCTCATTCAATTAAATCTGACATTCTGACAAGTTAACAACCGCTTTAAGTCATAAGTTAGATATCGAAGAAGTTTACTAGCTACTGATTGAAACCTTAAACTGTAACAGTATATTTTTATAGTTTATTCTTGCATCACCTTCATCACGAGTATCTCTTAATCACCTCTTTTGACTCATTAATCAATCGTAGACATGGAAAAATTCCAACACAAACCTATTTTCACCTTCGTTTTCTCAGCCATTTCTTAGCGGATTGCTTTGGAATTTTGTTTACAAATAGAAATTGGAATTCTCTGCTTGTAGACAAAATTTCAGAGCAATGGCTGAGAGAGATTGGTCAGAGCAATGGCTGAGAAAATGAAGGTCGATTTGCGGTCATCTTTCTTATACTAAGCAACAGTTTTTCTAAAGGTTTTTTATACCATCGTGTAGCCAAATTGAAGGGAATTTTGATACCAAACTTGCAAAGGAAAGGCATTGATAAATGGCAATTTCATTCGGCGCAATTTTCGTAGCGTTGCAATCTTCATGGACCCTCTTAAATTTACCTCGATCTCCAAAAAAGATTAGCTAAGCCTAAAAGCTATAAATTTGATAAGAACTATTGATAGAGCTATTCAAAAGCTATCAGCAATCGTAATCTAATCCAATCTAACTGTAATCCAATCCAATTGTAATCCAATCTTTGGTTCAATGGTCCAATGGTCCAATGGTCCAATCCAATCCAATCCAATCTTTGGTCCAATGGTCCAATGGTCCAATCCAATCCAATCCAATCCAATCCAATCTTTGGTCCAATGGTCCAATGGTCCAATCCAATCCAATCCAATCCAATCTTTGGTCCAATGGTCCAATGGTCCAATCCAATCCAATCCAATCCAATCCAATCCAATCCAATCCAATCCAATCCAATCCAATCCAATCCAATCCAATCCAATCCTGGAGCTCACCCCATCTCAAACAAAGCAAAGGTGCACCTCGTGAAGAACAGAAAGAAAAACTGGTGTCTCTTCTTCTAAACTTCTTCTAAATATTCCCCTTTTTGTCGTTTTTAGATATTTTGCTCATTGCTATTGTGTAAGCAGCTGAATTTGCTGAATTTCAACTTTTCTAATCCTACAATTCTCGAGCTTGCCTGAAACTTGTCCCCCGCCGATCTCCACGCACCAACAAAAGAAAATGCTTTGTAAATAAGCTCAAACTTTTAATTTTCTTTTTGATTTAAGGGTACGGTAAAGTTTTCCAAGTTTTAACTTCAAAAGCGACAACTTTCCCAAGTACCGTACTTTTCAAATCGTTTTTTTTTGAGCCCCCGGTTTTTTGTGATATCAATTGACCAAATTTGCATATCTAGAAAATATTGTAATTGTTTTTTTTCCATTCTTTTCATTTTTCATTTTTTCATTCTTTTCATTCTTTTCATTTTTCGAGAAACCCTTGTAGAGACGAATATTGCTCTGGTGCCTTTTTCTCGACTTTTCTATGTGCAATTGAATTTTGGTGTTTTTGAATTCTTGAATTCGAATTGAATTTTTTGAAACAATCTAGATAGTTGTGATTCTCTTCGTATTTCCTTTTTGGCAATTTGATAAATAAAAGTTCAAATAAAGTGAGATTTGGCAAAGGCAAAGTATGAGGCAAAATTGACACTCAAGCTCTTCTGTATCCAACTTTCACAGCACTTAAAGTACCGTATTTATTCGAGTGTGCTCCTCACGACTAATGCGTTTTTAAAAACGCACCTTTAGGAGAAATTACCGTACTTTTAGCGAAAATTATTGCAAAAAATTGGCGCAAAAAATCACGAATTCTAGGAAATGGAATTTTAAAGTAAATACAGGGTGTCCCACAGTTATGGTGACGCGCATCTTACTGCCTTTAACTGCTTTCTGTCTTTCTTTCTGTCTTTCTTTCTTTCTTTCTTTTCTTCTTATTAATTTGATTATTTGATTGTTTTTTTAGGTATAAAGTCTAAGAAAGAGCTGCGTCTAGCCATTATTACCGTAATAATTCTAATAGAAGACCATGGTCTTCTAATTTTCAACCCCTTCCCCAAAGGGTCTTCTATTAGAGACTGGTCTTGAATTTGTCAAAGCTTTAGAGAACGATTTTAGGAAGCAACCCTTTTTAAAAATCGGTCACATTTGTATCATCACTTTATTCACTTAGTTAAAGCAACAATTAACAACAATAACAACAAATAATTATTAACATAAAACATAAAACAATTTGAAAAGAGCAAATCCGTTAAAAAACCTCAATTTAATTTTCATTAATGTCATTGATTTCAATCGAGGCATCGCTTTCGTAATCCTTGTTTTTCTCGTCTTCGCCCAAATCAATTTCATCCAATAATTGAGCAACCATCTCATCATTTCGGGCTTGCAACAATTTGGAGGCCGCTTCTGGAACTGCACCGTTGGGCTAAAATAAAAACACTAAATACATTAAAAATCTTATAAAGTAAAAAGCAGCTAAAATTTTACTTACTTTGAAACAGGAGATTTGATCGTCTTCCGATCCATCAATAGCAACCGTAATTCCGCAGGATTTGAATGATCCAGCGATGAGATCCTTATCCAAATCATTCCAAGCATCGGTGATCCATTGTAAGTAGTTGTCCATTGATGGAGCTTTGATATTACCTCCTTTTGTGGTTTCCTGATCTCCATGCATCATCCAATCGTCGTAGTAGCTTCGGATTTTGGCCTTGAAGGGATGATTCCAAACAACATCTGGTGCTTGAATAAATTTTGTGCACCCTCCTGGAATTACCGCCGAGTCCATTTTAATTGCTTTAAGTACTCGCTTCGTCGAGCTCGAAATGTGACAGCGAAAGCTGTCCCAAACCAAAAAGCACTTGAAAAGTCCAGCATGTCCAAAGGTTCTCTTGAGAAAGTCGGCCGTCAGATCATCATTCATCCATGTCGTTCGCTCCCAGACAAGATTCAATTTACCTCCAAATCGCTTCTGGATGACCGGATCAATTCGTTTCCGTGGCAAAAGAACAAAAGGCTTGCACTTGTAACCGTCGGAGCGCGCCGTAAGCATCACAGAAATTTTTGTCTTTTCATGTCCACTTGATCGAACTGAGACTTCATTTGCTCCTTTTTCATCAACACATTTTCCGCCAATTGGATCAAGGAAGACGGCCGTTTCATCACAAGCGTAGATGTGTGTGTATTTGTTCTCCTTTTGCATCCGATTGAGATACATTACGAAATTGACCAACACATCAGCATATTCGTGGGGAGGCTTCTGACAGATTGACGTTGGAGTTCTCATTGAAAATCCATGACGCTTCATGAACTTTTGAAGCCATCCCAATGAACAATCGACTTTGCTATCGTTTTGCTCACAAAAACGCTTCGCTTTTTCTTGGACCAAACGCCTCGAGACCTTGTTTTTCTTCTGTCGTTCGCTTCGGACCCATTCGGCAAGTTCCACGTCGAGTTGCGTATTTGTGAGGGTTCGGCCACCTCCTTTTAATCTCTTGTATGATTTCCCCATCTTTCGCAATCGTTTTTCTTGCGAAATCCATTCGCGAATCATCTTTCTGCTGACTTGAAACTTTGTGCTTGCAGCATTCTTTAAGATCGTCTTTGCAAATTCAATTGTTTCTAACTTAAACTCGATCGAATATGCCTTCCGTTTGGTTCCATTCTTGAGCAGTTCCGCTTCGAGAGCCTCCAAAGCATTCTCCGAATCTTGATTCATCTCGTTTTCATTCTCCTTTTCTCGTTCCTTGAAGATTTCAAAGTCGTCTCCTTCATCTTTTCGAATATCTCGATACTCCTCCAGAGAATCCGTGCGAATTGGCAGTCGCTCAGCCATCAGCCCTGAAAATAAACACATTATTTATTTTAAGACAAGAAACAAGAATTACAAAAAACACTAGTAGGAAAGAAATAATAACTTTGCACAATGATTTTTACAAGAAAATCTGGGTGGTAGCGGGATACGGTAACATAGTGCATTTTAAGAGTTTGGGTCTTCTATTAGAGACTGGTCTTCTAATAGAGACTGGTCTTCTATTTTTCAACCTCCCTTCAAAAGGGTCTTCTATTGGAGACTGGTCTTCTAATAGAGACTGGTCTTCTATTAGAATTATTACGGTACTCTTCATCAGCAAGGAAAAACACTCGCAGAGATATCTCGAATCTTGCAGGAAAAGAGATAAAATGTTTTTCGTGCTCTGAAGCATTACAAAGAAATCCAAGGAAGATCGTAAAAGATGAGGTCCGCCAAAGACTGCCAGCAATTCAAAAAGTCGTCGAAAGATCGATCGACTTTGATCGACTGAAAAGAAACCCTCATATTGAGCAGGCCCACAACCATCAGAACGATCGAAACCATCAGAACGATTGGTCCAAAAAGCCTCTCCCGTTAGACGACAGAATTGTTTCAAGACAACAAAAGCCTTAACAAATCATGGTTTGCGCCGGTGTCACTCATTCAAACAGCCTTCAAAAGAAACGGGTTTCAATGAAGATCGTAAAGGACGAGGTCAACCAAAGACTGCCAACAATTCAACAATTAAACAAATCGTCGAAAGATTTTTGATCGACTTAAGAGGAATCCCAACTCCTCAAAGAATTCTGTTTGAAAAATGGCCAAGTCCAAGTATTGGCCAAGTCCAAGTATTGGCCAAGTCCAAGTATTGGCCAAGTCCAAGTATTGGCCAGGTCCAAGTATTGGCCAAGTCCAAGTATTGCCCAAGTCCAAGTATTGACCAAGTCCAAGTATTGGTCAAGTATTGGAAAAATTTCGGCTCATCGAATCCTCAAAACAGCCGGCATAAAAGCCAGAAAAGGGATAAAAGGCCTTTTTTTTGACAGATTCAATGAAAAGAAAACGTTTGGAACGTTGCAAATAAATTCGATAGACTTTTGTTGATATTTTGTCACCAGAATTGTGGAACATCCTATATTTCTGGGCCCCATAGAAAATCTCCAAAAAAATCCATATGGGGGACCACATGAAATTTTTTCCAAAAAATTATTTTCTAGTTTTTTCCAAAAACCGCAAAACTTTTTTTTTCCAATTTTACTGCTAAAGCTAAAATACATCTATTTGGAGCCATATCCATAACTTGAGCTAAAAAGAAGTCCTGAAAAGTCCCAATTTTGAGGAGTCTGGAGGTCCTCTATTAGAGACTGGTCTTCTATTCGACCAACAACAAGGCATTCAACTGGTTGTCAACGCTGAGAAACAAAGAAAAACCGATTACATCTGGCTGAGAACAACAACTTTCAGATAGGCGATTTAAAGTATGGCTTGGCTACCGTAGCTACAGTACTGGACAAAAAAATCAATCACCTCGTGAATTGTTCTCCATCTTTGAAGAGCTATAACTCCAAGCCTTTCCACCGTAGACTGGAAGTGTTATAGTGATTCTAAAAGCTTAAAACAAGTTCTATAAAATGGTGTATTTGCTTTTTTAAATTCTTTTCATTTTTGACACATTTCGGCCTCAACAAGAAAACAGCGCTGAAAATATTGTTTTTTTAAACCCTATTTTGCCCACCCCGAAATGTTACAAAAATTAAAATAATTTTAAAAAGCAAATACATCGTCTTATCGAGCTTGTTTTAAGCTTTTAGAATCACTATAACACTTCCAGTCTACAATGGAAAGGCTCCGAGTTATAGCTCTTCAAAGATGGAGAAAAATTCACGTGGTGATTGATTTTTTTGTCCAGTAGTGTATGTGGAAATCGATGAATGTTTTCCCGGGGCACTCAAGTGAAACAAATTGAATTCATGAAATAAAAAGCTTGAAATTCCGAGAAACAATAAATAATTGAAACTAGAAATGCAAATTTTAACTTAAAAATTGTTTGAGTGAGCTTTTTGGTTGTTAAAAGTTAATCAAAATCGGATATCGGATTTAGATATTGAGTCTAAATCGGATAAAAACCTAAATCGGATATGAAATAAACAAATATACAGTCATCAAAAAAAGCTTTTGTTCAGCTTTATGTTTTTTTTTGTCTCCAAACGTTTATTCGATTTTGATTGCTTTAAGTGTGATAAAAGGTTTTTCATTGACTTAGACTTACTGACTAAGACTTTAAAAGGAACAAAATCAAAGTAGTGATTTGTAAAGCATTCGTAGAAAACTACCCTAACCAAACAAACAATTTTTGAGTGTATCAGTCTTATTTTGGTATCATTTGATGAAGAATCTTTAGACTCAGTTAATGTGACCAAAATTTTATTGAATCAATAAAAGTTGGCTAATTGTTACGATAGTTTCCTCAAAATATGTGCTTTTATTAGGTACATGCATAAGAAATGCGGATTTCAACATTTTCATAAATTTCCAACGATAGAAACCCGATATCGATAAACCTGATATCGACGAATGTTATAAACTATTTGAAAGTTGTAAATCTCCTCTAAAAATAGGCTAAAACGTGTTTCAATTGATCGAACCATTGAAGAAATTTCGAGGGCGAAATGCGAGTGACCAAAAAAGGAATCCAGTCACTTTAGGGACAAGTTTAGTGTGGTCAAAATAGAGTTAGCTTCCCAAAATTGAAGATTTAAAAAGAAAAGGGATAACTATATATCAATTCATTAAAAAAAGTCTAACGGAAATGCATTTACAGAAATTTAGATAGAGCATAAGTTTCAAAACCCTCAAAATTATCAAAAAGCCGGCTTTTTCAAAAAAAAGAAAAATTATTGTAAAAACAAAGTTTTCCCATGAAATGATCCCAACTCTTAATTATTTTGAATGGTATTTTGGGGGGTTATTTCCCACTAGTCAAAAGCGAACTCTTGTGAAAGTGGGGTTTTCAAAAAGTGCCCTTTTTTGGTCCCTAAAGTGCCTCGATTTAGACTTTTTTAATGAATTGATATATAGTTATCTCTTTAAATCTTCAATTTTGGGAAGCTAACTCTATTTTGACCACACTAAACTTGTCCTTAAAGTGACTCGATTCCTTTTTTGGTCACTCGCATTTCGGCCTCGAAATTTCTTCAATGGTTCGATGAATTGAAACACGTTTTAGCCTATTTTGCCTGGCCTATTTTGTAGAGGAGTTTTACAACTTTCAAATAGTTTATAACATTCATCGATATCAGGTTTCTATCGTTGGAAATTTATGAAAATGTTGAAATCCGTATTTCTTATGCATGAAATTCGATATATGCACACACTAATCCGCAATCCTTTTAGCTTTGTGTCGTTGTCGCCTCAACAGACACCTTCATATTGACCTTTTGCTCTCGGTTGAAATATATAATTAAGAGCCTGAAATATATAATTAAGAGAAATTGATATATATTTGCGCTAATTTTGATGTATTTCTATTACCCTTGGAGTAAATTTTCCACAGACATCACAATGTTGGAGAGCTGATTGAAATTCATTTGAGCTGTTAGCCTCCACTTCATAAATAAATTCGTTACTGATGATAGGAAAAATAAAAGCCAATAAATCATGTTGATTCCGTGAGTGATCAACATCTGTAAACAGATGAATTTTGAAAGCCATATATTACGATCGGTGCTTTATGTAAATGTTATATATCCGATTTAGTTTTTTATTCGATTTAGACTCAATCTAAATGGGATATCCGATTTAGATTTAGATTTAGATTTAGATTTTTGTTGAATCAACTCTCCATTTCTGAAAATTAACGATTACTAAACTGTATAACGCTTTGACAAAGCAAAAAAAAGGAGAGAATATTGTGAAAAGGGGCTCAATTTGGGGATTTTGGTCATTTTTGGTTTGATCAATCAATAAAGCTAAAATTTTGTTTATTTTTACTTTAAAAATGCCTAAATTCGGCAAAAGTTACGGGATTTTAGTGCGGCTATTGCTTTTGACCCTGTTTTTTGTGTCAAAAACGTGATTTACCAACGCAGCAATTGTTAAAACTATTGCTGAGTGGAAATCGGATATCGGATTTAGATATTGAGTCTAAATCGGATATGAAATAAACAAATATACAGTCATCAAAAAAAGTTTTGACCCAAATGATGAGGGTGGGACAAATGCGACCTTTTTTGCTGGAAAAGGCCTTAGGAAAGGTCGTAGAGCTTCAAAAATGTTTTCACAGAAGGGAATCGTATGCGTAGATTCCGAATCTCGACAAATCAGACCTCGCTGACACGTCAAATTTGGGCTAAAAGGCAAAAACTACGCAACTTAACGCTTTTCCGCAGTTTTTGCCTTTTAGCCCAAATTTGACGTGTCAGCGAGGCCTGATTTGTCGAAATTCGGAATCTACGCATATGATTCCCTTCTATGAAAACATTTTTGAAGCTCTACGGCCTTGCCTAAGGCCTTTTCGAGCAAAAAAAGGTGCGCAAATGTCCGAGTGCGCAAAAAAAAGGCCGCATTTGTAACAAAGGAGAATTATGCATTGATCAGGATGTTCGTGAAGGACAGGACGAGCTCTGATGGGCGCAAGATGCTCCAGGCGCGCTTCGAAGTTAGTGTATTAATGTATGTGGGACATTAATACATTCGGAATTGACTCAAATCGGCTCGATTGTTTGACCGCCGACCAGTACGAAAGCCTCTGATGGTTTTGAGGCATCTGCGATTGCGATTCGCCTTCGCAAAGAGGTACAAACATTGAACGGTAGAGTTGGAAGAGGAAGAATTGGGTTCTCTGGAGTGATGAGAAAAAGATCAACATGTTCTACCCGGATGGTGGTCAAATGATTTGACGACCTATTAGAACACGCTACAAACTCAGGTATCTTCGTTGTAGGGTCAAATTCAATGGTGGCGGAATCATGGTTTGGGGTTTGTTCATGTTTTCCATGAAGCTACTTAATTGTGTCTATGTTCAGGTTGCAGGTCGGCGTTCAACGTTGGCCCGCTGGTTTTAATAGACAGAATTATGGATGCGCATAAGTACAAGGGCATACTGGAGACTCACATGCTATTGCGATGAGCATGAGATATTTATTTCATGCATGAGCCAAAATGGGACAAGGATTGTTATTCATGCAAGATGGGAACTTGATGCACGCAAGAGGGGACGGCAACTGCAGATTCGAAGAGGATGTTTCGTAAGGATGATGGGCTGGCTTTGTCAAAATGGAGTGGAATTATTTCGAACACCTCCCTACAGTCCCAACATCAATCCCATTGAACACTTGTGGTCGATTGTAAAGCGAAAATTGAAAGGACAGAAGTGTCGCAACAAGGCTGAACTCTGGGCTCAAGTGGAACAAGCATAGATAGCGATTTCCAAACAAGTATTGCTTAAATTAGTCTCATCGATGTCCAGAAGACTTTAGAAGATTATTTCAGCTAAATAAGCTAAATAAGTCAAGACTTTTTTTGATGAGTGTAGCTCCAAAATAGTATTTTAATTTATTCATAACATATTTATTTCAATTTTGATTAAAAGACCTGATTAAAAGTACTTTTCCAATATCGAGGGAGCGGAAGGATTATCGGGGGAGCGCAAGGAAAATCGGGGGAGCAAATTTTGCCTCCTCAAAAAATGTATTTCCGGAACTGTATTTTAACTGCAACGTTTTTTTAAACTTTAACGACGTTGGGTTCTCCGACATTTGTGCGTTCAAGGAATCGACGGCAATCGATTATTTCGTCACCAAAGGAGTCATCAAGTCGTGGATTTGCAACTGTGGCGAATCGATGAAAGTCCGCTCAAAGGGAAAAGATCCATTTCGCTGGGTGTTAGATATTTAAGTCACTTTTGTGATCTAATATAAAGGTTGTGAGAATAACGGGTAATTCGCGGATTTTATGGCGGTAGTTTGTATAATATAGGACATATGTAGCGCTGCCAAAGTTTGCTCCCCCAAATTTCCTTTTGCTTCCCCGATAATCGAACCGCTCCCCCGATATTGGAAAAGTACCAAGACCTTCCTTAATTAAGACATTCAAGTCAATTTGCAGTTCTAGTTAAACAAAATGTCTAAACCTGTATTGAGAAACGGATGTCGGTCCGGTTTTGTTGGGTAGCACCAAGTTCTTTTGATTGAATCTATTAATATTAATAAATTAATAAATTGATTGTTTTATTGGGCTCAAAATTTGTCTCATAACTTTAAGAAGTTTCAATAAACAATTTCGACCTTTCATTCATAACAGAAAAAAACAAACCATTCTTCTTTTGATAGTCCTCAGTGTGATAAAGTCAATGATCAAAGCAATAACGCACAGTGTTCCCAGGAAATAATAATTTACAGTAAACAGTGTATCTAAAATGTTTGTTCAAAACTTTTTCTGTTTTGATTGAAACCTAAAATGTTTCCAAAGTCGGGTTGCATCACAGCATAATCGTTCACTTGAAACATGAAGCCGGGTAAACTCCAAAACGTTACGTCGATTCGAATGGCTAAAACAAGCGAAATTTTGGGCCGGTGTTGCCGGTTTTGGCCGCCTCATTCAAACAGCCTTCAAAAGAAACGGGTTTCAATGAAGATCGTAAAGGACGAGGCCCACCAAAGACTGCTAACAACTCAACAATTCAACAAATGGTCGAAAGATTTTTGATCGACTTAAAAGGAATCCCAACTCCTCAAAGAGTTTTGCTTGAAAAATGGCCAAGTCAACGTTACGTCGATTCGAATGGCTAAAACAAGCCAAATTTTTGGCCGGTGTCACTCATTCAAACAGCCTTCAAAGGAAACGGGTTTCAATGAAGAATCCTCGAATCCTCAAAGCAGCCGGAATGAAACATGAAGCCGGGTAAACTCCAAAACGTTACGTCGATTCGAATGGCTGTTTTAGCCGTTCGAATCGAGTTCGAAAGCCAAATTTTGTGCCAAACTGCCGAACCAAATGTCTCTTTATAATTGCAACCGAGAAAATCTCGAAAACTCTACGTGGTGCGGCAATCACTCCAAAAAAAGGAATCATCGGCAGAATGATTATTAAGGCACACTGAGCAACGTGGCCACGCTTCACCACATTGTAGTAAACCCCATCGAAAGTGACTGCAAAAAGCCTATAATTTTACATTTAAAATTCTGAATTCAATTCTTTAAGACATCCTTTAAGACTTGAGATTAGTAGTTTCGTACATGCACCAACTAGAAATTGAACTTCACGATCATCCGCTTACGAATCGGCCACGCTAACACTGACTAGGGAAACACACGGATTGGGCGTAAGCAAATGCCCCCCTTGCCCCCGTCCCCCTGGGTATTGAACTGGCCTGGTGAGCGGTATTGAACCAGGGAGCAAAAATTCATAGCATAACGCCCCCATTAACCACTAGGCTACAAGGGACTATTTGAGACGGCCTAATTGAGCATTAGAAGCTGAACGTAAATGGTGCCGGAAATTCGAAAAAAGCCTATTAAAAATCATCAAATTGAGCCCATTTCTAACCGATTTCCCCAAACCTTTTCGTGATTTTTGATTGCAGATTCGGAATCAGCTAATGTTTTTCTAATAAAATGCGCTAGCTGTAGCTGTCTACTGGCTGTAAATGTCGCTAGCTGTAACTCGGTGGTCAATCCGTGCGCTTCCCTAGTGAGCTACTGACGATAAGCTAGTAGGCGGTTTTTTTTTGTTCTTTTGTTTTTGGAAGTTTTGCAAAGATTTTACTAGACGTATTCTTTTGGATGCCCAAAAATAAACGCTTTCCTCAATCCATTGGCAAGCATTCAAAACATTCAAAAGCTTATCGGCTCACCTGTTCACCGTAACAACGTGTTCTAGCAATTGAATAGTGACATGAGAATAAACATAGAAAGCACTCGTCAATTGATTTAAGAAAGCGCCACTCCATGGATAGTTGTCGGTGACAAGGCAGTGTGGCTTGTAGATTGGTCTGAATGAAATTGAAAAGAAAATTTATGATTTTATGATTATATGATTTTATATGATTTTATATGATTTTTCACGTATTCATTTCAAATGTTTTTTTATTTAACAGTGCGGTTTTTGGATTGGGATCAGTGAAATTTGAAATGTGAAATGAAGATACACTAACTATTGAACTATTGGTGCCAGAGTTCGAAAAATGTATATGAACTCCATAATGACTCCATAAACAAATTTCATCCCTCCAAAAGCTGTCAAAGGGTACATAAAACATAAATATTTAATAAAAAAAACTCAAAAAGGGCTTTCGAAAAAAGCAAAAAAAAATCAGCCTGGGGAGGATTCGAACCCAAGCCCAATATCTTCATAAGTTCCATGGGCTATCCCCTAGACCACCAAAGTCGCTGAAAAGTTTCTTTGTGGCGGTGAAGAGCCATGAAGAGTCCGAAATTTAAGGGAACTCTCTATGCCAGATTCCCTGCGATTGCGTTAATGTTTGCAGCCAATTTCTATAGATTCAGAATCAGCATAGCCGATTCTATGAGAGGCACTCGGTCACGAAGCGATTCTCAACTTCTAGCTCGTGTCATTCCCTTGTGAGTTTCTGGTGGCTTTAAAGTTGTTAACCTATGCGTACACTACTGGACAATGAAATATCATATTTGAAAAACGATCGTCACTTTCGCGCGTCTATAACTCCATTGTCTTTACCGTATTTCTAGATATTAATATTACCATTGCGTAGCCCTTGAAAAGAGCTTTCAGAAAATGCATAACACTAATAGTTTAAACTCAAAGACAAGGGAGTTACAGACGCGCGAAAGCGACGATCGTTTTTCAAATATGATATTTCATTGTCCAGGGACTGTACCTGCATAAGAAATGCGGATTTCAACAATACTTGCTGCCAGCTAGTGAACAATAGAAAATTGTATATTGTATATGATAAAAACGTGGCAAGAGCTTTTAAATTGAAAATTTGAAAATTTCTTTGGAAACTGGCTCCCTAGTTGAAAATTTCTTTGGAAAACTGTTCCCTATTTGAAAATAACTGATGCCAACAATCAAGTTTAGTATGAATTCCCAAAAACTGACTCAATTAAGCACGAGGCAAAGTAAAACTCGGCGAAACCCTTCAAGAATCGCAAAGTGACATTGAAAAGAAGAAACATTTTGATGCGCTTTTCGATTGTCGAGTTCCGAAGAAGCAGTCGAAAGGCAATGAAATTCACAATTAAATCCAATGTGCCAAACTAAATAAATGCCGAACTAACAATAAAATTGTGCTTAAACAAATACGCCTTACAAAAACATATCCAAAAACGACAAAATAGTCCGTTTGAGAGAGTCGAAGTCGACAGAAACGTAGTAGACAAAATCGCCAATGCATATTGTAATTTGGCGAAGCATTTTTTGGTGCAGCTGGTATATCTTTATCGAAAAAACAATAATCAAGATTGCAGTCAAGTGCTTGCTTTGGGCTTTTCACAGCTCTAGACAGATAATCGTGATAGTAATTATCAGCAATCATTTGAGCTTCAAATTTTTTTCAAAAACTCAATTTGCTAGTCTAGAAAATAAGTCGAGAAAAATTTTCCCTTCATAAAAAGTTTCTTTCTAAGTTTCTTTTTAAGTTTTTTCAAAGTTTTTCTGAGTTAACATTGCAATTAAAAGCTTTTTTTCAAAGTTCAAACTCGATGAAAATGATGGACTTCATTTGAACAATTACAGATTTGAGACAAGTGGCTAACAAAAGATGTTTCTCTGGAGACAACTTGAAAAAACAGAAGCACTAGGAGAAATTTCTCACTAGGGAAAGACACGAACTTCCCGTGAGCTTTCGTTTCTGGATCATATACCGTATTTTCTCTAATAGTAGTGCACCCTGAGCATCGCCTTAATTCCTCGAAATCTCGAGAACCGCTTATCAGAACCTATCGATGTGGGGTCGGAAAATGTAGCTGACGATGAGATCTTGTAGGGGATTAGAGTGTTGAGCTTCTGTAAAAGCTTGGGAACTGTAAAATAGTCACCAACTCGGCTCGCTGCGGTGCACTACTAGAGAATTAGAGAGAATTCGGTAGACTTAATTATAGCTCAGTTTTTACAAGAGGGTTTTCAAGCCAGAAGAACTTGTCGAGCGCTTTTTCTTCGATAACCCTTCGGTGCTCGAAGCCAACGAAGAAGCTGGAGACATACGCTCAACTGCCTCATCAAAACGATTCTAGAAAAAAGGACAATTACCGTATTTTCCCGAAGCTTTGCCTAAATTCCTCGAAATCTCGAGAACCGCTTATCAGAACCTATCGATGTGGGGTCGGAAAATGTAGCTGACGATGAGATCTTGCGGGGGATTAGAGTGTTGAGCTTCTGCAAAAGCTTGGAAACCGTAAAAGAGTCACCAACTCGGCTCGACGGAGTGCACTACTATTAGAGAGAATACGGTATTTTATACTCGTTTTCCTCCACTTCATTGTCGCAATTGTCGGCCAGGCTACGGTCAGGAACAAGTCCAGAATTAGGCCAGGTTAAGCTTGATCTTGATCTCTTGATCAACCCTCGATTCGCTTTTGCCTATTCTGAGCAATCGTTTCAAGAACAATAGAATTTTCATTGCTCCGTCTCAAATTGCACACGGTTGCACACAATAAATTGTGAAACATGGGCTGATCGAGAACAAAGCGATGCCACAAAATGACCTTAGCAGTACTTTATAGTTCCTAAAGTGCTTACTATCACTAATTAAATGCTTATTCATTTACTACGTACTACTTTTTTTAAATGGTTTCTCGTATAATTTTGTTTCAACTAATACTTTCTCTACTTTCTCTCTATTCTCTATTTTCTTATGATCATTATTTCAGGTAGATGATTTCGCCAAAAGTTGTTCTTGGATTGCTCAAAGAAGCTTTCTCAGCGCCATGTGATTTCATTGAAAGAAAATTGCATTTATCAAATGTTGTTTGATTTGTTTGTATTGTTTCTATTGTTTATTGTTTCTCACATTTCTTCAAAGCTTTTCATTGTGGTTTTTAAAGTTATGTTATAAATTTTGTTATTTCTTGAAAAGCCTTTAGGTAATTACCGTAAATACTGTAATAGTACCCCACCCCCTCCTCGTACAGTCGCGTAGTCACAAAAATTTTTTAGTATTTCATTTTTTTTCAAAGCATCCGGGCTTTCAAAAGATTCGTTTTGGTATCAAAAAATAGCTGGAATTCAGGGCTATTTTTTTGATACCTTTGCGCGCATTGTAGCATAAATCAGTGTCGAGAAAAACTCGTTCAAAGCTACACTACGCAACACTCCGCACCGTCATTATGGGAGTGGGGTACTATTACAGTATTTACGGTAGATATAGGTGATGGTATAGACGATGTTTTCAGATTTGGTTGATCCTAGCTTAAAGCGTCTGATTGAAAGATGGTGATGATGGTTGGAGGTGATTAATGTGAATTACTGAAAACTATCGAATGGTTAGTACTGAAAATTTCTTGACTCAAAAAATGGCTTCAAAAAATAGCTTCAAAAATGGCTTCAAACATTGACTGAAAGAGAGTGGGAAAGAGATAATTTCATCTCATTGTCAACAATGGGAAACGTAGAGAAACTCTTATCGATCAAACTATTTCCATCACACACCCTTAATCTTTTAATCATTTTGGTTCTTTGATTCCGAGATCAAGGAGAGCGAAAGAAGGGAGAATAGGCAGCACCAGATGGGAGTGGTTTCGAGTTCACAGATCACTTTTGATCAAAAAAAATATAGCTTTTAGTATTTCTAGTCGAAGACACTGCAAAAAGTGTGCTGTGCAATCTAAAATTTCGAATGGGCGTCGCCTATAATCACTTAATTATCATGATTGATGATTGCCGAGTTGGTATTTATAGTCTGGCATCTCAGCGACAGAATCTCTAACATCTCTAACATCTCTAACATCTTCTAACCATCTTCTAACACTTACCACAGAAATGCTTCAACGGCTATTCATTCCCGCTGTTCTCTTCACTATTGGTAATTTTTATTTTTGAATTATTAAATTTGAATTGGGGGGTAGTCAAAACAGCGCCATAATAGAAAACGTTCAAAACAGCACCGTCAAATTTCTCACGCTCCAAAAACCAAGCCGGTTCAAGTTTTATATCAAAAAATTCCCTGCGTTCTTGGCTACATGATGGGTGAAACAGTTTTTTAAAAAAGTTAATATTTCATAGATAAAAAGAGCACTCAAAATGGGTCTCTAAAGATATTCAGTTAACCAACTGAGTATCACTCGACACACATTTTAAGTGCTCTTTTTATCTATGAAATATTAGCTTTTTTAAAAAACTGTTTCCCCCATCATGTAGCCAAGAACGCAAGGAATTTTTTGATATAAAACTTGAACCAAGAACGCAAGGAACTATTTGATATAAGCTTGGTTTTTTGGATTGTGAGAAATTTGACGGCGCTATTTTGACTAACCCCCGATAATTTGCTTGAAAAGCTCTAGTATTACTGTCTCAAAGACTAAAAACATGTCTGTCCAGTGCATCAAATCTTGATTCTTCTCACAGTAACCCCAAAAAATGAAGAATTAAATGCCCCAGAGTGAGTATGTTTACACTTTTGATTCACTACGAACCATGGAACAAGTGAGATAAGTAATCTTGATCAAGATTGGTGCACTAATAGTAAGAAAGAATGCATTAGCAATAAGATTCAAATCGAATCAATCAAAAGAAATGAATCCAAATTCCCATCAACTTTTTTCCCGGGTTTTCTTCTCATTTTATCACTTTTTTTTCTTTCGTAAAGTCGTCGACACTAATAAAATCACACGTTTTGAATGCTCTTTTTATCTATGAAATATTAACTTTTTTTAAAAACTGTTTCACCCATCATGTAGACAAGAACGCAAGGAATTTTTTTGATATAAAACTTGAACCAAGAACGCAAGGAACTATTTGATATAAGCTTGGTTTTTTGGATTGTGAGAAATTTGACGGCGCTGTTTTGAACGTTTTCTATTCTGGCGCTGTTTTGAACGTTTTCTATTATGGCGCTGTTTTGACTATCCCCATTTTTTAATACTAAAATAGTCTCATATTTCGAAATTAACATAAAAGCTTTGATGATTTGACAATGACACTTTTATTTATTTACTTAAATGCAGTCTGACTTCAACGAGTTAGAAATGACTTAGACATTTGCCAGACAAGTTAGAAATGACTTAGACATTTGCCAGACAAGTTAGAAATGACTTAGACATTTGCCAGACAAGTTAGAAATGACTTAGACATTTGCCAGACATTTGCCAGACATCAAGAGTACTTCTGGAAAGCTCTGTTACTGTTACTTCGGTTACTTTCTTACTTGCTTTAGCGGCCTCGCATACTACTTAAATAACAAAACTTATAGCTTTAAACAATCAAAAAATAACATTCAGATATAGAAAAAGAGAAAATAACAAAAGAAATCGTAACAAATACTCAAAATGGCCACCGGAAACTTCGATGCATTTCTTGAGACTTTGCAGAAAGTTGACGCTGATCGTCACGCACTCAGCGACAGAGATTTGATCCAGACCCGTTTCAAAATGGCTTTCAAATAATCTGTTGACTTGATTGAGATTCCTCAGATCTTGTTCTCCAAGATCGACCAAACCGAAACGTTCATGGGGTTTAAACCTGGCAAATTTGAGAGCCAAATGCCCTTGTCCCAAAAGCCCAGACAAAGTCCAATCGTCACTCACGCTCCATATGCTGGCGCCCAGTCCTGTTGTAGCACAAATGGTCAATTTCTGGTCGTTCTGGTCTCAGGGCTTTAGCACAGCCCGAAGGATCTTGTCTTGATAAGTTTAAGCGTTGATTTTGACGTTCCTGTCGATGAAGATCAAAGGGATCTTTCCCATGACACTGTTTCGACGCCAGACCATCACAGCAGCGGGAAAATGAACTATCGCTAAAATTTTTGTTGCAGCCAAATGCTGTGGACCCTTCTTGAGGAGTTGTCGATGATTTTAGCAATTGTGAGCACGTGGGACTGTGCAATCCTCTCATTCGTGAACGAAACGTTTCTCCAGCGACCATAGGCGACCAGTCGCTTCGTCTTTTTTGCCTTGGCAAGACGCTGAGCCTTCATGTGATCATTCAAAAAATGTCCTCGAGCAAATTTGTGATTAAACATGTTAAGCCTCTTCCTAGCAATCGTTCGCACTCGTTCTCTGCTGATTTTCAACGACTTGGCAAGGCTTCGCATCGAAATCTCTGGGTTTTGACGAATTCGGCACCTGATCTTGTTGATGTTCTCTGGAGTGATAGCAGTCGGTGGTCTTCCACTTCTGAGCCGATCCGAATCACCTGATCTTGTTGATGTTCGGCACCTGATCTTGTTGATGTTCTCTGGAGTGATAGCGGTCGGTCTTCCACTTCGCCTTCCACTTCTGAGCCGATCCGAATCATCTCCCAGCGCGTTGATAACGATCCACTGTCCATTTGACCTTCATTTGTTACATCCAGTCGCTCGTACAATGTCTGGATTCTTGAATCCACGCTTGTGCAACTCGATGATGGGGATGGGTTCCTTATCGCCCGTCATCCTGAAAAATCAAAGTTAAAAACAGTAATGAAATCAACAAAATCCCGTCAAAAAGACGTTAATTTCAGTAGAAAGACATGAATAAGATAGTTGTTCAAGAAAAATTGTGACTTTTCTTTAATTTTCAAAAAGTAACAGAACTTTCCAGCCAAATTTCACTTATCTAATTGTTTTTAAAACAAAAATCATCCCTTTTACAGGGATGATATTACAGTTACCTTTTAATTACCTTTTACAGCACTCTCACAACAAACCACACCCAGCAGTGACTGTCCAAGTGATTTCGTTCAGTTTCGCAACAAATGCTACAAGGTAAATGCTGCCACAGGGTATAAATCAGGTTGTACAGGGAGAAGCTCTACAGGGTAGCGCACAATTACCCGCACCCAGTTCAAATCCACATTCTGAACTTTAATCCCCAATCGAATTTCATTGTTTTCTAGTAAAAATGAGCTAGATTTTAGAAATAATAAGTAAAAAGGAGTAAATGAAGCTGGTTTTCTTTGATTTTTAGCCATTGAAACTAGTTACAAAACCAGAAAATCGCGATTCCGCCGCAGAAAACGCGTGTCGCAACTTTGCGCTCTAGCAGCGCCCTAGCAAAATTGCATACACATGAAATTCAGAGAAATATTTTCAATTCTAGCTTTTCCAAAATCAAGGGCTCACCTGGGCTCAATCCGAGGCAACCTGCAATGATCTCGGCGGAAATCTCGTTTCAATTCATGACAATGAGGTAGGAGTTTGAATGAAATGGGATTTTTAAAAAATGTAGCAACCCTTTCCAGATCTACATACAACAAAATGAAAAAAAATGAACAATTTCAGACAGACAACTTTATCTTGCAATACACCAGACAACAGTATCTCCGGACGGCAGCTTGGATTGGAGTGAAGAATCCGGGCACTGGTGTCTATTGGAGTGACAACACTGCGGTGGACTTCAAGAATTTTGCTCGTTAGTTGTGAATTTAAGGAAACAGATTTAAGAGTTAGGATCGAAGAGTTGGAGATTGAAGTTAGAGATGATTGAATACAAACTTTAGCTATTGAACTAACTTAGCTAGAAGTACCAGGGTACTCACGAAGTACCAGGGTACCCCAAGAAGTACAGGGTACTCCAAGAAGTACAGGGTAACCACCATTAAGAAGTACAGGGTACTCTCCAATAAGTACAGGGTACTCTCCAATAAGTACAGGGTACTCTCCAATAAGTACAGGGTACTCTCCAATAAGTACAGGGTACTCTCCAATAAGTACAGGGTACTCTCCAATAAGTACAGGGTACTCTCCAATAAGTACAGGGTACTCTCCAATAAGTACAGGGTACTAAAGGTCTCCAATAAGTACAGGGTAATCTCCAATAAGTACAGGGTACTCTCCAATAAGTACAGGGTACTCTCCAATAAGTACAGGGTACTCTCCCAATAAGTACAAAACGCTCCAAATAAGTACAGGGTACTCTCCAATAAGTACAGGGTACTCTCCAATAAGTACAGGGTACTCTCCAATAAGTACAGGGTACTCTCCAATAAGTACAGGGTACTCTCCAATAAGTACAGGGTACTCTCCAATAAGTACAGGGTACTCCACAAAGTACAGGGTACTCCACAAAGTACAGGGTACTCCACAAAGTACAGGGTACTCCACAAAGTACAGGGTACTCCACAAAGTACAGGGTAGAGCGGCTGCGGTGAGACGTTTTGAGAAGCCGTCGATGGCGGCCAAAAGATACGCTGGATCGAGCTCAGCCCAAGCTTTCTGGAGTGATTTCTTCAGTGAATCAATGCTTAAATGTACTTTTGAGCTTTTTAGCAGGCCTTTGCTTCGAGAACACTCCAAACTGAGTAATCCATTGGATTTAAATCGGATGGTGGCCACTGCTTAAAGCTGATGAGATCCGGGAAGCTTCGTGCATACCAGTCTTGGACAAGTCGGGTTTTGTGGGCAGGCGCCAATTTGTTAAAAGCACCAAATTTTCTGTCTTTGTGCCCAAGGCAGCACTTCCTGCTTCAAAATATCCAGATAATTATTTGCGTTTACTTTGATGCTCTGTTGAACATAAATTAATGGAGTCTTCCCATCAGAAGTGATTCTGGCGAAGACCATGACCGATTTGGGCTACCCAGTACGTCGTCCGATCGATCAGAAATTGTTCCAAGACCATTATATCGACGAATTGTCTTGGAAACGACCGATTTTGCTGCTTAAAGCTGATGAAAAGCTGATGAAATGCAGAAAACTTCGTTCAAACCATTCTTGGACAATTCGGGCTTTGTGGGCAAGCGCCCCATCCTGCTGAAAGCATCAAATTTTGTTTCCAAGATAGCTTTGTAGCAAAGATAGTCAAAAAGTAGCAGAGATAGTCAACTCAAAAGCAAAGAACAGCAAACGTAAAGGGTAAACGGAGGTTGGTTCAGGGAATTTTGGGACACTCTGTTCATCATAACTTTCCTAAATGATTGTCACAATCTTATCGTCATATGTTGCTAGAAATGTTATTCTAAATATTAAATTGAACAGAACAGAACAGAACAGAACAGACTTTGGCTCGGCATTTTTTGCAATTTTAGCCGCTCAAGACAATCCCCCGATTTGCTTCGGTTTCTCGGTTGTCGATTTCTACTATCCAGGACAATGGATTCCACAGGTGAGCGAGTGAATTTGTTTACTTTAGACAAACTTTAGACACTTTAAAAAAATAGTTTTATTGTAGTAAATGTAGAGCATTTCTATCCATTCACTTTCAGTCTTGCTCCGCTATCATGTCGTTTATTTGCGAGAAACCACTCGGCGTCCCACCCACCACCGTCAATCCCTTCACCTGTGGAGCGCCCACATATTTTGGCAACAATGGAACGGTTAGCTTCTTAGAATGATTAGATTCTTAGAACGGTTAGCTTCTTAGAACGGTTAGATTCTTAGAACGGTTAGATTCATAAAACGATTAGATTCATAGAACGATTAGATTCTTTGAACGGGTAGATTCTTAGAACGTAGATTCTTAGAACGATTAGATTCTTAGAACGTCTAGATTTTTAGAACGTTTAGATTTTTAGAACGATTAAATTCTTAGAACGATTAGCTTCTTAGAATGATTAGATTCTTAGAACGCTTATATTCTTAGAACGATTAGATTCTTAGAACGGTTAGCTTCTTAGAACCGTTAGCTTCTTAGAACGATTAGATTCTTAGAACGGTTAGATTCTTAGAACGATTAGATTCTTTGAATGGTTAGATTCTTAGAACGGTTAGATTCTTAGAGCGGTTAGACTCTTAGAACGATTAGATTCTTTGAACAGTTAGATTCTTAGAACGGTTAGATTCTGAGAACGCTTACATTCCTAGAACGATTAGAGAAGACACAAATTCACTTTATAAAATTGAAAATCAAAACTTGAATCCGCATAAAAATATATAAAAAGACATAAAAGAATTTTCAGATCTCAAATTTTAAGTTTGCTTTTAGTTCTGCTTTCAGTTGTGCTTTCAGTTAAGTTTGCTTTCAGATCTAGTCGTTTTCAGATCCAATCACCCGGCTATCCACAAGTTTTCCACAAGGTCGATTGTTCATGGCAGATCAACGCATTCAACAATTTTGTCAACATCGAATTTCCACCAATCAAAGCATCGGTAAAAGAAATTGAAGGAGAAAATGGAGTTATCTTTTTTCCAGGGCTATTGGTATCTGGATATCTACACTGGGACAACCAGAGACTACCAAAATTCGCTTTACTCGTAAGTAATTAAACTCGTAAGTGATTAGAATCACAAGAAAATAACAAGCAAATGATATAAATGCAGAATGAATAATGGATTCTGTAAATCAAATAAGTTTTAGCCTAATCTAATAAGGTAAAGAATTTTTAGTTATAAAATAATTTAAAATGAGTTTTAGCAGATCCTCAATTGATCTATTAGGTACATGCATAAGAAATGCGGATTTCAACATTCGCATAAATTTCCAACGATAGAAGCCTGGTATCGATGAATGTTATCAACTATTTGAAAGTTTTAAATCTCCTCTACAAAATAGGCCAGGCAAAATAGGCTAAAACGTGTTTCAATTCATCGAACCGTTGAATAAATTTCGAGGGCGAAATGCGAGTGACCAAAAAAGGAATCGAGTCACTTTACGGACAAGTTTAGTGTGGTCAAAATAGAGTTAGCTTCCCAAAATTGAAGATTTAAAAAAAAGAATAACTATTGAGTTGGCGAATTGAAAACTGCGGGACTTTGAACTAAAATTTATTCAACATAAAACCATCAATTCATTCCAAATAATTTCCATTATTATTGACGACTTCTGCCCATTTTACAGGCAATTTGCGGATTCCTCTTTCGTAGTAGGATTTTGGTTTGTGTGTGAGACAAGTGTGAGACTCAAAAATCGAGGACTGGAGATGGAGACTGGAGATCCCAGTTTGAGCACTTTCTTCAAAAGAAACCCATTTTGGTGTCAATAGAAAAGTTGTAGAGAATTAAAAATTAGGCTTATAGCCAAATTTCCAAAAGATACACTTAGTAGTTTCGCTTAAAATGCAGGTTTTGTTGCAAGTTTTGTGAAAATTCGTAAATTTTGCATTTCTTGAAAGCCAGTTTTTGAATCGTTCTGAAAATTTGGATATAAGCTTGATTTTTGATTCTCTACAACTTTTCCATTGACACCAAAATGGGTTTCTTTTGAAGAAAGTGCTCAAACTGTCACATATGACAATAGCCCGCAGTTTTCAATTCACCAATCCAATATATATATCAATTCATTAAAAAAGTCTAACGGAAATGCATTTGCAGAAATTTCGATAGATTTCAAAACCCTCAAAATTATCAAAAAAGCCGGCTTTTTCACAAAAAAGAAAAATTATTGTAAAAACAAAGTTTTCCCATGAAATGATCCCAACTCTTAATTATTTTGAATGGTATTTTTAGGATAATGATTTTAGGGCGCTCATTTTCCACTAAATAGTCAAAACCGAACTCTTGTGAAAGTGGGGTTTTCAAAAGTGCCCTTTTTTGGTCCCTAAAGTGACTGGATTCCTTTTTTGGTCACTCGCATTTTGCCCTCGAAATTTCTTCAATGGCTCAATAAATTGAAACACGTTTTAGCCTATTTTTTAGAGGAGATTTACAACTTTCAAATAGTTTATAACATTCATCGATATCAGGTTTATCGATATCAGGTTTCTATCGTTGGAAATTTATGCGAATGTTGAAGTCCGCATTTCTTATGCATGTATTGGGTTGTCCAGTTATGAATGCGTGTTTTTACTATTTTGTAAATTTCTCAAGATATCGAACAGATGTATATGAGTGTTATATATCATTCGAAAGCTGAAGATCTCCTCTACATTTTGATATAAAAACCTTTGAAATTTGTTCAGCTTTTGGGCAAATTGACTGCACAAAGGGAGAAGTCGTTTTCGGAAAAACCAGTTTCAGTTTAGCTATTCCTCAAGTTTTATGGTGTAAAATAACCGCCCAGAAAAGAAAAGGAAAGTAAAGATGCTCTGATATTGTTATATTAAAAAAAAGTTGTATTGATATATCTATTGGCCAAACATCAAACGATTAACTCAATTTGAGCGCAGCCAAAACTTGATCCAAAGGCACCCTTCCATTTTTTGGCCACCTCCTCTTATGTGCAGTCAATTTGCCCAAAAGCTGACCAAATTCAAAAACCTTTTATATCAAGATGTAGAGGAGATCTTCAGCTTTCGAATAATACTCATATATATCTTTTTCTTGATTTCGGTATCTTGAGAAGTTTACAAAATAGTAAAAAACCCGCATTCATAACTGGACAACCCAATACTTAATAAAAGCACATATTTTGAGGAAACTATCGTAACAACTAGCCAACTTTTATTGATTCAATAAGATTTTGGTCACATTAACTGAGTCTAAAGATTCTTCATGAAATGATACCAAAATAAGACTGATACACTCAAAAATTGTTTGTTTGGTTGGGGTAGTTTTCCTCAATACCTCAGCCCTAAGCCTGGAAATCTTCTTTTTTCAGGACAACGAATGACAAACCTTTCAACGAGACACTGAAAATTTCATCACCAACTCCTCAGGTTAATCAATTTTTGTAATAAATGATTCAAAGGATATATTTTAGATGTTGGTTCGACTTCTCACCGATGACCCGGACGACATAAACCCATTCGAGTTCCACTATTCGGGCACCGATTGTAAGAAATCGAATTTTGTTAGAAGATATCTATCTAATATCTATCTAAAATAACTATTTCATACAGTATAACCCTTGTGTCTCTTATAGAAGAATCTAGATATATAACAATAACAATAACAATAATAATAATAATCTCATGAGCTTTCAGCTCCTCTATACGTGAATCCAACTCCACCATCGAGAATCATGAAATTTCAACCAAAAAAATGACCTCTTAAAAAATCTTTTAAGCAATTAAACCTTTTGCAATTTGATAAAAGTTCAATAAAAGTGAGATTTTCAATTTTGGCACTCAAGGTATTCTGTTTTCGACTTTTACAGCATTTAAAGTACAAAGACAACTGGTTGACAACTGGTTGACAATGCTGACAATGATGACAATGCTGAAAAAGAAAAACCGATGACTTGGCTGGTGCATAAGTCTTTACAACTGGTTGGCAATGCTGAAAAAGAAAAAAACGATTACTTGGTTGGTGCATAAGTCTTTACAACTGGTTGGCAATGCTGAAAAAGAAAAAAACGATTACTAGGTTGGTGCATAAGTCTTTACAACTGGTTGGCAATGCTGAAAAAGAAAAACCGATGACTTGGTTGGTGCATAAGTCTCTACAATTTGTTTTACATACGTCTTTTAAAAATAATGCCGCCAACAACGCAAACTATTAAAAAGCTTGATTGTTTCTCTGTCTGGCTTTTGGAAAACTCTTGGAAATCGTTGTTTTTGTCGATTTTCAAAGGGGCAAAGGCGAGGACCCAAAACTCCTCCGTTACCGAAGTCGCAATTTGGACACTTTCTTCAATACAAACCTATTTTGGTGCCAAAGTAAAAAAGATAGAGCTCATTTGATTACATAAGTCTGTAAAATTTGAAAACAATCCCTTCAGCGATTTTCTTTAAAACAGCAATTGAAAATTGCACAAAAATTTTACACAAAAATTCGTTTTTGCTGAGTTGAGGCTAGCTTTGAGCTTTCTCTCAAAAGCCATTTTGTCGAGAAATGATAGATCTTTTTAGTAATGAAAGACGCAGATAAAGGATTCTTTTCTATGAAAAGAAAAATTTGAAAGAATTTGCAAAGACTTATGCACTAACCTAATACATTTGGGTCAGAACAACGACTTGGAGGTAGACGCTTTAAAGCATGCTACCGTAGCCAAGAATGTTACAGTAACCTCAATTGTAGTCCTATCGTATTTGTCGCTCACTAACGTTCACGTTTTCCACTGAGGAGGTCCTCGTTTTCCACTCAATCTAGGCCCCGCCCTTTTTGCCAATGGCTGGACAGACAGACGTCTCTTCAGGCACAGACGGACAGACAGACGTCTCTTCTGCTTTATATATAGATACTTTAAAGCTACCTGAGCTTTATATTTCAGAGTTGCGGTAGAGAAAGATCAATTGTTGAACTTGTATTTGACACGGAGAATAATTAACTTTGCAAATCCAAAGGATTCCAAAAGATCCAAAAAGCAAAGGAAAAAGTAGAACGTTGGACCGGAACTAGAGAGAATCTGCTTTATATTCTAACCCACTGCCACTCAGCCACCACTGCCTCTTCTCTGATCTCTGGGAAATCTACTTACAAACTCCGGTCGTGATTTTGAAATCCCATGCAAAACTTTACAAGCTTATAGGGCTTTGCTTTGTGTTCTAACACACTGCCACTGCCACACCACTGCCTTTAAAGGCTCTGGGGAATCTGGCCATCAATGCTTTAAAAGTCTCTGCACAATAAACTCGCAGTGAGTTTTAAAATCCCATCAAAACTTTGCATGCTTATCACTTTTGACAGAGTGTTCCATAGCAGAAACGGAAAACAGATTCGGAATCGGCGTTGAAATCTGCGACGAATGACATATAGCACATGTCATTTGGCTACTACACCCAGTTGTAATTCCTTTTTATTATAATATGAACAAGTTATCTTCAGTTTGCTTTGTGTTGATTTAAAATCTGCTCACAATCTGCTCACATTTATCTGCTCACAAAATGAATTGAGCCTTCCGAAACTCGAATCTCTCCAAATCGATGAAATAACGATAACAACAGCAAACAGCTCTCGTTGTCCATAATTGAAGAAGAAATTGAAAGCCGAGAACCGAGATCAATATTGTCACCGAGAGCTCTAAAGGTAAAGCTTATTGAATTGTAAAGTATTGTAATTGTAAAGGTACTTTACAATAGTAAAGGTTTACTTTACAATAGACTGTAAAGGCTGAAGAGAGGTTTACTTTACAATATACTGCAAAGGCTGAAGAGAGGTTTACTTTACAATATACTGAAAGGCTGAAGAGAGGTTTACTTTATAATATACTGTAGAGGCTGAAGAGAGGTTTACTTTACAGTATACTGTAAAGGCTGAAGAGAGGTTTGCTTTACAATAGACTGTAAAGGCTGAAGAGAGGTTTACTTTATAATATACTGTAGAGGCTGAAGAGAGGTTTACTTTACAATATACTGAAAGGCTGAAGAGAGGTTTACTTTACAGTATACTGTAAAGGCTGAAGAGAGGTTTACTTTATAATATACTGTAGAGGCTGAAGAGAGGTTTACTTTACAGTATACTGTAAAGGCTGAAGAGAGGTTTACTTAAATCCATTTTATAAGTGTTTAGCTTAAAATGCTTTATCAGTCTTCCTTTTGTCTTTTTCGTCATTTCAGCCACTTTCAATTAGCATTTAAACTCACTGTACTCTTCGGGATTATCGACTTTTCCAATGAAAGCATTCAAAACGTATCTCGTCTCACACAGCGCACAAATCATCATCATCACCAACATTATAGAGACAACGAAGCTCATGATTACCTAAAGATCTTTTGCTCTTAGGACATTTGGCATAAATTTTCATTGGTGCAGTTAATCTAGTTTCAATAATTGATGGTTTTTTTGTATTGGGTTGTCCAGTTATGAATTGGGTTGTCCAGTTACGATTTTGTAAATTTCTCAAGATACCGAGACATTTGCACATTTGGGTATTAGGTATTGGGTATTGGGTACGACATTTGCAAAAGTTTTTGGCTTTTTTTTAGCTTCTACCATCTTTTAGTCTATTTGGTTTATATAAATATTAAAAAAAAACACTGCACATTTTTCTATCATCATCTATCAGATACCGAAATCAAGAAAAAGATATATATGAGTATTATTCGAAAGCTGAAGATCTCCTCTACATTTTGATATAAAAAGTTTGTGAATTTGTTCAGCTTTTGGGCAAATTGACTGCACAGAAGAAGAGGTGGCCAAAAAATGGAAAGGTGCCTTTGGATCACGTTTTGGCTTCGCTCAAATTGAGTTAACCGTTTGATGTTTGGCCAATAGATATATCAATACAAGTTTATTTTAAAATATAACAATTTCAGAGCATCTTTACTTTTCTTTTCTTTTCTGGGAGGTTATTTTACACCATAAAACTTGAGGAATAGCTAAACTCAAATGGGTTTTTTCGAAAGCGACCTCTCCCTTTGTGCAGTCAATTTGCCCAAAAGCTGAACAAATTCCAAAGGTTTTTATATCAAAATGTAGAGGAGATCTTCAGCTTTCGAATGATATATAAGACTCATATACATCTGTTCGATATCTTGAGAAATTTACAAAATAGTAAAAACGCGCATTCAAAACTGGACAACCAAATATTTTGTACAAAATGAATGTATGATCTTTTGTATTTTGACAACTTTTGTCAACGTTTAAGCCTTGTTTGTACAAACTTATTAACCAAAATGAATAAAATAGTTAAAATTTCAGTTAAAATAAACATAAAACTAAAATTCTCCTTGACCAAAAATTCTCGAATAAGAACTTGTCACTTTTCTCGAGTGTGAGCCTGAACTCATCGCTCATTCTCAAAGCTACGAGCTCTCCAAAGATTGAAAAGCATTTCATTAAAACTTTCTCATAAAACTTTGGTACTTTTCCGTTATGAGGTCCAATTTTTTGTATTTAAAAAAAATTTTCTACATAAATTACAAAGCATTTACTGGTGGCTTAAAAAATTTGAGGCTTAGGCCCTTGAAATAAGCGCCAAGATCCAATCGTACATATAACTGTCTTCAACTTCTTGTCACACTATAAACTCGACCAAATAGCTTGACTGGAAGTGCCTGACATTTAAGCACGTTTTGGATAATCCTATTTGGATGATCCTATAATCCTATATCCTATTCTCTGTCCTAGCTTTCTGTACTTTAACCACGTTATCTCAAAGCTGATTACACTTGGAAAGCTACAATACTAACTTGAAAAATGTAGGAAATACTCTAAAATAGCACCAATAGCTTCAGCATATACAACAGAAGAAAGCTCTACAATAGAAGAAAGCTTCTTCCTCCACTTTTGAGTTCTTCCACTTCTGAGTCGAGGAACAAAAAGCCCCAGAGACTGGGCGACCAGAGAAGTACCAGGCGTTATGAGAAATGGGCCCTCATAACGGGAAAGTACCAAAACTTCCCACCTGTAACACAACAAATGGATATAAATGCTTCGCTTTTTGCTGTAAAATGCCGATGAAGAGAAAGAGTATGGTGATGATGGTGATGATCATCGGAATTGCAGCCAGCTTGTAGTTTGGTCGGGCGGATCCAGGCTGAACGTTGACTCATTTTATCGAATTATTATTTCATCCAATTCATTCGTTCCAGTCTTCATCACTTTTCACTTTTCAATAACAATTTCTAAGCACCTGCACATTCTGCGATGAGATCACACAGTAAATCAGCGAAAAGCACACACCGAGCAGGGAAAAAAGACCAATAAAACAGGTGGCAATCTGAAATTTTAATTATTTTAATCAGTTTATTCATTTTTTAGTTAAAGGGATCAAGTTATAAATAAAATATATGGAAAAATAGCCTAAAATCACTACCTGATTGGTTTTTGTATATTAGATCTGTTAGATCGTACGTTAAATCTGTTAGATCGTTAGATTGAAACGCTAATTGAGGCTAACTTGTGCAATTTAGCCAAATATTCAGCTAAATATCTTGAAATCTCTTCAAATCTTTTGAAATATAGAAATAAAACTCGAAATAATAAACACTTTGTTGTTTTTTTAGATTTACGAAAGCAATCTAGGGATTTCTACAAAAAATTGCACTAGCGGGATTCGAACTTGGCTTTTTCTTGGCTCCAACTTGGCGAATTACAGGTTCCAATGTAAATTCGAGTTTTTGTAATGATTTTAATCAATTAGAATTAAAAGAATTCTTGCGAAAACTTTCCCAATCGTTTTACAGAAAAATACAAAAAATTTCGCAGCGAGCAGGGTTCGAACCTACGCGGGCAATGCCCATCAGATTTCAAGTCTGACTCCTTAACCACTCGGACATCGCTGCTTGTGGAGAGGCGGCGGAAAATGGATGAAAAGGGGTCCGGGGAAAAGGGGTCTCGGTGGAAAGGGACGCTCTTTCTGCAGAAAAGATATTGATTTTTTCAGGTAAACAAAGCCGTTTCTTCAATTAGTTTTCAAATATTTTGAGAAGGAAAATAATTCGAAATTAATTCAAGCAATTTTGAATCAATTTTGGAATAAAATAGCTAGTTTTTCCTGGAAGTAAAAATCATTTTTGAAAAGCAAAAAGTTTCGCAGCGAGCAGGGTTCGAACCTACGCGGGCAATGCCCATCAGATTTCAAGTCTGACTCCTTAACCACTCGGACATCGCTGCTTGTGGGGAGGAAGGCGGAAAATGGATGAAAAGAGCTTGGATTTTTTTGATAACGACATTCTGGGGATTCTTTTTCAATTTTTGCTGGCTTCTAGTTTTCTAACTTTCTAGTTTTTTTTCTCGATCACTCACCCTGACATGCAATAGTCCAAAACATGTCATGTATGTTTTATGTGAATGTTTAAAGGTAGGACCACGGCAGATTCGACGTTTCGACGATGTGGTTGAATGGAGGGAATTCTGCTTGGAGGATTGTTTTGATAGCGGCATTTTGGGGGATTCTAAAAGTTATTTTAGTTAAGTTGAAAAGAAATGAATCATACAGAGATCGTTTGAATGAATTTGTAAAAACCGACTCAAAACCAGATCAAAAACCGATCAAAACCAATCATCAAAACCAAACCAAACCAATCAACCAGAAACCGGATCCAAGTTTGAATTCTGATGGCTTTTTGGCCATTTTTGACCAGATTTTAGGCCATTTCTGCCCATTTTTGGCCATTTTAGGCTTTTTTTTTTGGCCTTTTTGGCCTTTTTGGCCTTCTATGGCCAAATCTGGCTGAGTAAGGCGGATTAGATAAAGCCAGAAGCTGGACCAGAATCTTTGTTGCCTTTGTAATGATTGTAATCAATCAAAGAACTCTTTTAATCCTGATTAAGTTGGTTTGGTCCATTACAGTAAGCTTTACGAATACGATAGGAAAGCAACTGAGGTTACTGTAACATTATTGGCTACGGTAATCTGACTTTTCCATGCCCGTAAAATCCGTGTTTCACCATGAAAATATCTGTTTTTTTGATATTAGTAGCAGCATTACTGGAGTTAATCGATGTCAAAATTTGAGAGAATTCTTTGGTGAAACAAGCAAGCAAGAACACAAAGAAATAGAAAAAGATGAAGAAAATATATTTGAAATATCTTGGAATATTGAAATAAAACTCAAAATAATAAAAACTTTGTTGTTTTTTTAGATTTACACATTATATCTGTTAGATCGTTAGATTGAAACGCTAATTGAGGCTAACTTGCGCAATATAGCCAAATATTCAGCCAAATATCTTGAAATCTCTTGAAATATTGAAATAAAACTCAAAATAATAAACACTATGTGGTTTTTTTAGATTTACAAAAGAAATCTAGGGATTTTTACAAAAATTGCACTAGCAGGATTCGAACTTTGCGGAATTACAGGTTTCAATGTACATTTGAGTTTTTGTAATGATTTTAATCAATTAGAATTAAAAGAATTCTTGCGAAAACTTTCCCAATCGTTTTGCAGAAAAATACAAAAAATTTCGCAGCGAGCAGGGTTCGAACCTACGCGGGCAATGCCCATCAGATTTCAAGTCTGACTCCTTAACCACTCGGACATCGCTGCTTGTGGAGAGGCGGCGGAAAAGTGGTTCAAAAGAGGTCTATAGTTCTTTAATGAGTATAAAGTTCTGGAATTTTGGGTGTATCCAAGTGCGTAGGACCATTTTTGTTTTTTTTTTTGAACCTTCTGAGGATTCTAAAAGTTATTTTAGTTAAAAAATGATTATACTTTAAAAAATAGAAATCACTTTCATAAAAACTGAATAATTAGAGGTGTCGGTGTATTTGAATGACTGAAGTGTGGCCATTTTTTCCCTTCCACGAGCGCGAATCTCATTAGAAGAGGCGAATTCTCTCTTTCTATCAATAACACGCCTTTCCACTCCACGAAAATAGCCGGAAATTGGCTCGTTGCTTTGTTGCTTTGTTTTCGATAAACGAATACTTGGAAAACTGGTGAAGTTTGAAATCTTTAGAATAAACTCTGTTACAAAATGTAAAAGTGCTAAAAAAGTTACATGGAAGTGTTACAAAGTTACAATTACAAGGAAGTTAGAAGGAAGTTAGAAGGAAGAGCCAAGGAAGAGCCAAGGAAGTTACAAGAAAGTGATAAAACAACAACGATAAAACGATAAAAAGACAAGAATTTCAAATAATATTATCAAATGAGCTTTCTGAGACCCAGCGAATCAATATGTTTCTACAAATCTTTTCTACTTCCTTTCTAGAGAGAAAATCCATCAGCCGGATTATCCGACTTGGTTTTTTCGGTCAGATTTACGTCAAGAAAAACAGCAAATGTATCATGTTGGTCGGAAAATCTTGTCTGCTTTTTTAAAGGTTTCTTTTTAAAATAAATAATGAACAAGAGCAATCTATGGCTTTTTTTATTAAAAAGTCTTATTATTTATTGAAAAATTGGTCTTTAAGAAATTTTGAAAAGCTTGTTTTCGTTAATTTTTTTAAAGGTGTCAAGTCGAGTAGTGAAAAACGATGAAACTCAAACCTTTTAAGCACTTTTTCTTACAGAAATCTATTTTTGCGTCAAAAGACAAAAAAAGAGAATCGAAAGTTAGACAAATAGACAAATTTTGATAGCATTTCATCAAACCATTCTCTTTCTATGTCCTCCTTTGCGAGGATTTAAAGCAAAACAAGCATTCGTTGAAGTTGTTGAAGGCCAGTTGAAGCAAATCCGTTCGGATTTGCTTCAACTGGACTGAATTGGAAACATATTTACTTAAAAATGAGCCAAATCAAATCGTTTATCTTTTTTATTTAAAGAAAATCACAGGTTTATCGGCTAATTAGTCTTTTATGAGAATTTCAAAAAGATCAACAACAAAAAGATCAACTTTCCAATAATTTCCAATAATTGAAGAAGTTGATTGAGATTTTCTACAGAGATTGCCAAATCAAAGTGCCAAATCACTCATAATGAAATCAGGCAAAATTAGATCAAAAGCTAGGACAGGATTTGGATTTTAGTCTGCATTGCCTGTGAAAATTCCTGGATCAACCTTTGGCCCTCAAATTCCTGGATCAACCTTTGGCCCTCAAATTCCTGGATCAACCCTGGCACTAACTTTAAACCAATATAAACCCATGAACAAGGTAAAACAATTGTCTGTTCTTGTCCACAAAATTTCTTTTACAACAAAAGCTACACGTTATTATATGAATCCCAAAAAAAAAGACAAAGATTCACCCCACCAAAAAGAGGGAAATCTTTTTGTTGCCCTCAATCTTGTCGAAGATTTTGACATATCGCCCCGTTTGGATCTCTATTGGACCACCACAAAAAGCCTTTCCAAAACACAAGAAAGGCTTTTCTCTTTGAGTTTTTGCTCTTTTCATAATACAAAGCTTATGAGCCGGATTCTCTTTGATTAAAAGCTGTGTTTAGTGGTTTAGTTTATGAATATTTTCTTTTCTAATTAGAGTTGAAAGTTTGCTTTTCGAGTTAAAAAGTTGTAAGTTTGCTTTTCGAGTTGAAAAATTGTAAGTTTTGATCTTTGCCAGGAATCTGGTCACTTTGAAAGATTTGGATTAAAGTTTTAAGTGTTTAAAACAAGTGCTCTTTTTTAGCCTAACACTCGAAAGAATGGTATGTTTTCAAAAAGTGACCAAATCCTTCTTTTAGATAAAGATATTATTATTAATTAAATTTCCATAAAATCTTGATTATGAGTTCCAGAATCTTAAGGAATATCAAATTTTGAAAATCTAGAAGTCTAAATCTCAATCATGAAGTCCAAATCTTAAGCTAGAAGTCTAAATCTCACTCTAGAAGTCTAAATCTTAATCTAGAAGTCGAAATCTTAATCTAGAAGTCAGAATCTTAATCTAGAAGTCAAAATCTCAATCTAAAAGTTCAAGTCTCAAGCATGAAGTCAAAATCTTAATCTAGAAGTCAAAATCTCACTCTAGAAGTCTAAATCTTAATCTGGAAGTCTAAATCTCAATCTAAAAGTCAAAATCTTAATCTAGAAGTCTAAATCTCACTCTAGAAGTCTAAATCTCACTCTAGAAGTCAAAATATCTCAATCTAGAAGTCTAAATCTCACTCTAGAAGTCAAAATATCTCAATCTAGAAGTCAGAATCTTAATCTAGAAGTCTAAATCTCAATCTAGAAGTCTAAATCACAATCTAAAAGTCAAAATCTTAATCTAGAAGTCAAAATCTCACTCTAGAAGTCAAAATATCTCACTCTAGAAGTCTAAATCTTAATCTGGAAGTCTAAATCTCAATCTAAAAGTCAAAATCTTAATGTAGAAGTCTAAATCTCACTCTAGAAGTCAAAATATCTCAATCTAGAAGTCAGAATCTTAATCTAGAAGTCTAAATCTCAATCTAGAAGTCTAAATCTCAATCTAAAAGTCTAAATCTCAATCTAAAAGTCAAAATCTTAAACTAGAAGTCAAAATGTTAATTTAGAAGTCTAAATCTTAATCTAGAAGTCTAAATCTCACTCTAGAAGTCAAAATCTTAAAATAGAAGTCAAAATCTCAATCTAAAAGTTCAAATCTCACTCTGGAAGTCAAAATAAAGTTTAAAACTTTAACTTCTCCACTCTTGAACAACTTTTTGAAGTATTAAACTTAATTTCTTAATGCATCTATTTTCATTTTTCGACACTTCTGCAAAATATTCGTGTTTATTCAAAAAGGATTACGCTATGCGGGCTTGGAAAAATTGCTCAGACGTCTATTTTTGCGCTTTCTTTGAATTCACCATTCTATATTTAGACTTTTGCAACTTTGAACACATTTTTTCTAGATTCTAGACCAAAATCCAAATTTCCCCAAATCCAATAAGCAACAACAGAACAGAAACAAACCAAGAAAAGCCAAAGGAACACGTTCAATCAAAGAATATTTCTTTCACTTCAATGCACTGCGAGAATTTTAGCCTTTGAGAGCTCTATGATTCTAAAAAAAACGAATTAAACTCATTTTCCTTTTCAGAATATTTTCAGAATTCTTTGCTTGGATAACTCTTTTTTTTTGCGTTACATATTGCGATCAAATGAACTTCGATTCACATCTAAAACACAGCTAAACTTTCCTGAGTGAGTGTAACTTTGGTTGCCAACTTTGGTTGCCAACCTTGGCTGCCAACACTTCACAAGTGAAACTTCACAATTTGAAAGACTTGGCCAGTAAAATCTTTAGTGTAAGCTTCAAAACTATCTCTAAACTTTGTGCTCATTTTCTTGAGCCAACACTCTTAAGCCTTTAAGCCTTAAGCCTTAAGCCTTAAGCCTTAAGCCTTAAGCCTTAAGCCTTGAGCCTTAAGCCTTGAGCCTTAAGCCTTGAGCCTTAAGCCTTGAGCCTTAAGCCTTGATCCTTTGTTATCTTTGACTCAACGGATTTGTGAGTCGAACTTGATTTCTATTCGTCAATTTTGGAGGGTAGATCAGTGGAAACTTGATGGATCGGGACTTTAAAAGATCCATATACTACAGGGTGATCAATAAGTATGAAAACTATGAGCCTTTTTTACTTTTACCAATGGCGATAAAGCGATCGTTGACTTTGTGACTATTCTCAATATAAAAATTACTATGAATACAGTCATGGACAAAAGTCTTGGCGGCTCCTGGGTGGCAACTTTCAAACACGCAAATTTAGGAACCTTTCCGAGAGGCTATAAAAAAGTTGTCACAAGTATTTTTGAGCATTTTTATTCTACTTTTAGCTCTGACCAAGCATTGAACTCGAAAGTTGATTTTAAACAACAAAAATAAGCGTAAGCGATAAAAAGGTCACAAAAACAATGGACAAAAGTCTTGGCGGCTTACTACAATACTAAAAATGCTCAAAAATACTTGTGACAACTTTTTTGTAGCCTCTCGGAAAGGTTCCTAAATTTGCGTTTGAAAGTTGCCACCCAGGAGCCGCCAAGACTTTTGTCCATGACTGTATCTTTGACATAAATAAATCAAAGTTCTCTTCATTTCTCCAAGCCTGCTAAATATAGCTTTTGCTGCAATTCATCAGAACCGATGGTAGCAAAGCTCGTTTCGCCAAAGAAAAGCTTATTCGAATAGAAATTAACTTGAATAAACGTAATGAATCATATACAAGAAAAGCTTTGCAAAACTTCTAGTTATTTCGAATCTCAATAATGGTTTTCCCTAGAAATGTTGCTTGTTTAGCTAATGCAGCCGCCAGGGGCCGGAAACTTTTTTAGGATGCTGATAGGAACACGCTGATTGTTAAGTTTTAATTACTAGATGCTCATGAAAATTTCTGAACCGCTCTAGCTCCTTGAAATCGACGCTAGAGTCCAGGACAAAGCTTCAAATTAGTCTAATTTTCAAATTGGTTTCCATACTGACTGGTCACCCTGCAGTTAGACAGTAAAATGGCACGGTGCTGAAGATCCGAGTATTTTCTTTCTTTTTCTTTCTTTCTTCCTTTCATTCTTTCCTTCCTTCTTTCCTTCTTTCCTTCTTTCCTTCCTTCCTTCTTTCTTTCTTCCTTTATTCTTCCCCTTGTTTTTCCTTCTTTCTCTTAGCAAGTTAAGGTATCAGGTAGCTCAGTGGTTAGAGCTATTGCCCGGAAAGCAAAAAGTCGACGGTTGATCGTCGACTTTTCTCGGCAATTGCTCAGGAAGCTCAGGGTTCAGTCCCCTCTCCAGAAATCTACTTTTTCTTGCCTTTGCCAATTCCTTTACTTCTTTATGATTGAACTCCTGTTTCAAAAGGTCAAAAATGATAACAAAAATAGAAAAGGACAAGTTAATCAGCAAATTGAGATTAAAGAGGCTAAAAAACCAAGTAAAAAACTGATTCAAAAGTGATAATCAACCAAAACAGAAGAACAAATCAGCAAATTGAAATCAAAGAGTAAAGAAAAATAGGGGTGAAACTAGAAAAAGTAGAAGACAAATGCACTCTAAAGTACAAAAGTAGTAAATAGAGTCAAGTACTCTAAATGATTTGAAGGCTCAAAAGTAAAAGTTAAAACGCAGATCCCCAAATCTCAGCCAGTTGCGTTTTATTTCCCAAGCTAGAGTGAAAGCCCCTTCCTTGGCCCCTTCCTTGGCCCCTTCCCTTTGGATCCCCTCTCTTCCACCGTCCATTCATTCCCCCGTTTTTCCCATTGGTCTCCATCTGAGCCCTTCATCAGCTAATCGAATTTCTACAATCATTTTGGGCAAGTCGAAATAACTACTCTTTCTCTTTCTTTCACATAAAAACCCTCTGTTTCTCGTTTCGACACCTCTTTTCTTATTGTTATGGATCAGCAGCGATTTTTCAAGATCGATTAGCAATTTGTACGACTATTAGGTTGGCGAATTGAAAACTAGGATTTTGGTTTTGAATCGAAAAACTTTTGCAGCCAATTTTTGACTGCTTCTTCCGAATCGAAGTGTTCTCCCGCAAGCTCATTACTCATTACTCCGGAATAAATAGTAATCAGAAGGGGCAAGGTCCGGACTGTATGGGGGATGTGCCAAAAGTTTCCAAACAAGGCTATTCGTACCCTTGCAGTGTTGCCTTTCAGATTACTAGTAACGATACACTTCGACTGTCCCCCCACCCCCTCTGCCCCCCAAGTCCTCCAAGTCCCTCCTCCAAGTATCCCCCCAAGTGTTTTCGACGCTTTTTACCCATAACTTTTCGACTTTCGACTGATTTAGTCATCAGTTTATTTCTTAAAACTAATAATTTAATGAATCTGATGATCTATTGGGTTGGTGAATTGAAAACCGCGGGACTTTGAACTAAAATTTATTCGACATAAAACCATCAATTCATTCCAAATAATTTCCATTATTATTGACGACTTCTGCCCATTTTGCAGGCAATTTGCGGATTCCTCTTTCGTAGTAGGATTTTGGTTTGTGTGTGAGACAAGTGTGAGACTCAAAAATCGAGGACTGGAGATGGAGACTGGAGATCCCAGTTTGAGCACTTTCTTCAAAAGAAACCCATTTTGGTGTCAATAGAAAAGTTGTAGAGAATCAAAAATGAGGCTTATAGCCAAATTTCTAAAAAGATACACTTAGTAGTTTGGCTTAAAATGCAAGTTTTGTTGCAAGTTTTGTGAAAATTCGTAAATTTGGCATTTCTTGAAACCCAGCTTTTGAATCGTTCTGAAAATTTGGATATAAGCTTGATTTTTGATTCTCTACAACTTTTCCATTGACACCAAAATGGGTTTCTTTTCAAGAAAGTGCTCAAACTGTCACATATGAAAATAGCCCGCAGTTTTCAATTCACCAACCCAATCTTAGGTTGAGGAAAAAGTAATGTCGCTTTTGAATTCCCATTGTTGGCAATTTTCCAGTTCTTTTGATCAAAATTCATATTTCTAACCATTATATTCCATAATCAAAAATCATTTTCCTAATCATTTCCTGTTCAAAGTTGCTTTTAATATTTTCCAAAGAAACTTAAAGTGCTTTTCTTTCTGTTGATCGATCCAACGTTCTGCCCAATTTCCAATTTTGCCCAATTTAACAATCGCTCAATTTTCCTTGAAACCCAATTGTAATTTTATCTTAAGAAAATTGCTTTCAGAATGACTTGAAGAGAAGGAAACTTGTGAAAAGATTGCAAAATGATCATCATCGTTCAAGCGATTCTTGCTCTACTCCCGGATTTTGACGTAAGATTTTTATTTCGACCAATATCCATCGAATCTCACAGTTTCACAGAATGATTTTCATATTTATTTCATATTTTATTTTTTCAAAGCATCCGTGCTTTCAAAAGATTCGTTTTTGGTATCAGAAAATAGCCCCGAATTTCAGCTATTTTTTGATACCTTTGCGCGCATTGTAGCATAAACCAGTGTCGAGAAAAACACGTTCAAAGCTAGACTACGCGACACTCCGCATCATCATTTAGGAATAAGGTACTATTACAGGACTTACAATAGTATATTAGTGCAAGTTGAGCCATATTAGTGCAAATGCAAAAACCAATTTCGAGAAAAGCTAAGCTAAGTGCCAAAAACAATAATCCTTTGTTTGAAAGTAAAGTTTACAAACTAAAACCTTTTTTAGCGTGTTTCGACAGTTGCGTAGTCGCAAAAGTTTTTAGGTTTTAGGTAGTGCATTTTTTTCAAAGCGTCCGTACTTTCAAAGCGTCCGCGCTTTCAAAGTGTCCGTATTTTAAAAGGTCGTTATTTAAAAGCGGTCTAATTTTTTAATTCAAAGCGTCCGTACTTTCAAAGCGTCCGTACTTTCAAAGCGTCCGTACTTTCAAAGCGCCCGTACTTTTCAAGCGCCTTTGAGTATCAAAAAATAGCCCCGAATTTCAGCTATTTTTTGATACCTTTGCGCGCATTGTAGCATAAACCAGTGCCGAGAAAGACTCGTTCAAAGCTAGACTACGCAACACTCCGCACCGTCATTATGGGGATGCGGTACGATTACAGTACTATATTATAGTTTGGCTATGATAAACCCAAGTATCAACTTGTTTGGAGCTAAAAAACTCTTCAACACTTGCATTAACTGTGATTTGCTAAACCTTAAGATTTTCTGTATTTTGCTGGCTCTCTTTCGTTTGCATCTTTCAATTTTAGTCTAATATTTGCATCACTAACGAGTTAGTCAAGACAAATTTGCAGTTTTCTTTTGTTTTTCTCTTCAACGACCATCGTCAGCCACTTATCCCCCACAACAGCTCATCAGTGAACTTTTTCCTTTAACTTTTTGTCTTTCAACTTTCAAAAAAAGCTTCCATTCTTCATTCCAACCTATTTCTATTTCTATTTCTATTTCATTGATTATTTTATACTAAATTTTGATAAAAATGGGTGGTTTATTACAAGGAAGTGCGTTTATTTCTTCTTGGGTGGTGAGAAATTTTTTAAATTTTTTAAATCTTAACAAATCTTAGTGCTTTCAGTTTGAAATTAGCTGTTTTATGTAAAAAAAATTTTTAAACCCAAAAAGTACAAGATTAAAGTTATGTACTGTTTTCTAACATAACCATAGTTCCAAAAACCTTTCCCTTTCCCTGGTCAGGGTCAGGACAAAAGTCAGGAGCTGGGATGGCTTCTGGTCTTGCTTTGCCTAACTTAGCTTGGTCTCGGCTTTACTCCACTCCTTGCTGGGGCCTAGATCTGGCTTGCTAAACAAGGCTTCAACTCCGGACCAAAGACTAGGATCTCTGGACCAAAGACTTCTCTGGATTCTGGTCTTGCTTTGCTAGCAAGACCAGAAGCACGACCAGAAGCAAGACCAGAAGCAAGACCAGAAGCATGAGCAGAAGCAAGACCAGAAGCTAGACCAGAAGCAAGACCAGAAGCAAGACCAGAAGCTAGACCAGAAGCTAGACCAGACCAGAACCAGAAGCAGACCAGAAGCAAGATCAGAAGCAAGACCAGAAGCAAGCCAGCAAGAGCAAAAGGGCAAGACCAGGACCAGAGGACCAGAAGACCAGAAGCAAAAGACCAGAAGCAGCAGACCAAGAGCCAGAAGACCAGAAGCTAGACCAGAAGCAAGACCAGAAGCAAGACCAGAAGCTAGATTCCAGCTAGGAACCAAGACGCATGACAGAAGCAAGACCAGAAGCAAGACCAGAAGCAAGACCAGAAGCATGAGCAGAAGCAAGACAGAAGCAAGATCTAGAACCAAGAAGAGAAGCAAGACCAGAAGCATGAGCAGAAGCAAGACCAGAAGCTAGACCAGAAGCTAGACCAGAAGCAAGACCAGAAGCAAGACCAGAAGCATGACCAGAAGCTAGACCAGAAGCTAGACCAAAGCTAGATTAGAAAGAAAGCGAGGCAAGGCAAGGCAGAAGCAAGACCAGAAGCTAGACCAGAAGCTAGACCAGAAGCAAGACCAGAAGCAAGACCAGAAGCTAGACCAGAAGCAAGACCAGAAGCAAGACCAGAAGCTAGACCAGAAGCTAGACCAGAAGCAAGACCAGAAGCAAGACCAGAAGCTGGACCAGAAGCTAGCCCGGAAGCAACACAAGCAGCAGACCAAAACAAGATAGAAGCAAGACCAGAAGCAAGACCAGAAGCATGAGCAGAAGCAAGACCAGAAGCTAGACCAGAAGCTAGACCAGAAGCATGAGCAGAAGCAAGACCAGAAGCTAGACCAGAAGCAAGACCAGAAGCAAGACCAGATTTTACTCAAGTCCTTGCCTAAAGCCAGGTCGAAACCAAGGATTGCAGGAAAATCTGAGTCTTTGGCTTCAACTTGCTGGCTTACAGGTGTCAGAGCCCGGCTGGAGCATCTCTGCACGTGGTTTCTTTGACAAGGCTATTTAACAACCATTATTTATCAGCCATGATATCATAAATTTTGCCGAAAACTAGATTCAACCTACTAAACCCAACTCCAAAAACAAACCGACACTCTCCAGCGTTTCAAAAACCTTTAAAAGCGGGTAAACAAAAGCGAACACCTTTTTCGGGATTCGATTTCACTTAAAGCTTTAAACCTGAAAGTGACAACTCTTGGACAAAGCCATTTCTCACTCGTAAAGTCCATATTTTGTGCGCTCTCTCTCTTGCTCACTCCAAAGCATCATTCATCAAACGAGAGAAAATCCCCGTCGTTTTTTTGAGCTCTTCACCTCAGAATTTGGTTGTAGTTGAGCGTCGTTTATGTTTGGAATTGAATTGGAATTGAAAGTGTTTTATGTTTTAAAAGTATTTATCTTACTTCTTACTTGAAGTACGGATAGATAAGAAGCAACCGAGCACTGTTGGAGACTATAATTGCGAAGAAAAACCCAGATTTTTTCAAAAGACCCGTATTTCTGAGAAAAACCCAACTTTCTTATCAGTAACTCAAGTAAGAAGTAAGATAAATACTTTGAAAACATAAAAGAATCAAATTTATGTTTAATTTTTTGATTGTTTCAGTGAAAAGTGAACTGGAAAACCTCCTTTATATACTCTTTATATAGTTTGTTGGCGCGACGACGGGGTACAGTAGCTAGAGCGCGCTATTAGCAGCTATAAGGAGCTATAAGCAGCTATTGGCGCGCTATTAGCAGCTATTGACGCGCTATTAGCAGCTATTGACGCGCTATTAGCAGCTATTGACGCGCTATTAAGTGGAGAGCAACTACGGATCTCTGAAAAAGAACAGAAGTCTTCGAAGTTCACTTATTCAACTTTCCATCGTTCTTACAGCTATGAAAATTGATAAAGAACTTTTGACTTTTTACCCGGAAATATCTAAAACGCTTTTTAAGTCAAATTTCAATTTATTTTTAGTAAATTTTAAGTATAAAGTCAACTTTTCATTGAATATGTGATGGCCGGTAAATCAGAAACAAAAATTTACATTGCAAGCGGGCTTAGTGCAAATGCTTTGCAAGTGCAAGGTTTAGCGCAAGGTTTTGCAAGCGGACTTAGTGTAAATTGAGAAATTGAGCTCTAAAAGCGATCCAACAAACTAGAATGACTAAAGAAATTAATGAATTCGGTGAAATTCGGTGAAATTATTCGTTTTCTACACCCTAGCTGAGTTTTTTTCCTTTATTATTTCCTTCTAGGTGGCCCTAGAAGGGTTCTTACTTCCCCGCCCCCCTCCTCCCAACTACACGCTTCCTACAAATTCACTAAATATTCCGGAGTTTATTTGTGGGTACGAGTGAGAGGCATTCTTCTTTTTCCTCTTCCCGTTTTGATCGTCTCGAAATTGGATTCCATTACCCTCCCCACCCAAATCCTTTTCACTGCAACACACGCGTTGATCACACCAATTCTGGCTTTCGGTGTGACAAGATTCGAGACCAATTACCCATTCACTTTTTTGCCGTCTTCCTCGTCGCTTTCCTCGTCGATTTCCCCCGTTTTTCTTTCTCTAAACGATGCGGGCACATCAAACGGTGCAACGCGTGAAATCATCGCAATATCGATTTCGAGCGGTGAGTTTTTGAAAAGATTTTATGAGAGCGCATTGGAAATTGGTGTAATTAAGGCTCTGATCCGCTAAAGAGGACTTTAAAAGTTAAATGGAGCTTTTGAATACTCAGTACTCACGTACTCAGTAGAGTACTCATGCTTCGAAGAGTCCAGAGAAATTTGTCTAGAGAAAATCTGTGTTCACTTTTCCTTCTGTGTTCATTAGGTTGTTCGGATATAAACAAGCGTTGCTAAACTTTTTGTTATGAGAGAAGCTTTTAAAACATATCTTTCTGTATTTAAAAGTACGTTATCTCGCGCATATTTGGGACCAGGAGAACGGCGAAATCCGACCGTGAAACCGGACATTCATGGGAAAAAGGTCATGCTCTCAGTATGGTGGAATAACAAGGTCCTTGTGTATTTCGAGCTTTTGCAAACCGGCCAAACAGTCACATCCGACCTCTACAAACAGCAACTTGATCGGGTCAACGAAGTTCTCATTCGTCAAGGAGTAGACACATCAAAGATAAAATTCATCCATTACAACGCTAGACCTCACGTTGCAAAGATGACTCAGCAAAAACTGGAGAATCTAGGATGGGAGGTTTTACCACATCCGCCGTATGCTCCCGATTTGGCTCCCTCAGATTACCATTGATTCCGGTCGATTCAAAACTTTTTGGTAATCAATTGGAGCTATTCACTTTATTCATTCTACCAATGGAATCCCTTTTAACAAACCAATGGACTTTAAGGAACTTGTTTAACTCACAATCCGCTATCAAATAACAACATAAATCAATCTAAACAACTCCAAAAACAACAATGACAACTTGTATTCGATCTTTGACTTTGACTTTGACTAACAAGATCCAGCACTTCTAAATCTACTTTAAACTGCTCAAAGTTCAAAGCATCATTCACCGTTTCCTCCGGAAAGAAAACGTATGGCTTTGTGTTCGTTTCCATTCGCAATCTCTGTTCGTCTCCAAGATCTTTTCCCTTTCTTCCTTTTCCCTTTCTTCTTCTTCTTCTTCTTTTTTTGCCTTTCAAATGGTCAATGTCTTTTATCCAATTGCTTCAGACACCACACACAACCAGAACATTTCCCTTGAAGAGATTTTTCTGAGAGATTTCTTCCAATTCGCAGCGACACTTAAGGCTGAATTTATTTCTTTGGCCACGGCCAATAAATCGGCCGCATTTTCATGGCGATTTTCAGCTCGGCAAACGTTTCCGCGTTTAACTCTGTGAGTTTTGAAAAGAAGGGGACTTTTTGGATAAGTGTTGATTGATTTAAAAGGTTAAAAATTGGTTTAAAAGCTAAAGTTGGCTAAGTCTTAGCTTAGCTAAGAATTTAGCTACTTGTTAGCTAAAAATCTTGTTACGATAACGAATCGTAACAGTTCTTAAACTCGTTTAACTCAATGACGAAAGTTAGGGGATTTTTGAGTACTTTTGGCCTACAATATAAACGAGATTGCAAGGGACTAGATTATTACTTTCGTTGAGTTAAAAACCGGTTACAAGAGTGCTTTAAAGTTAGTTTATTCGGGCACAATTTAGGCAATCATTTATGTTTTATAGTTTTCGCCATTGAAAACACTTTGCTTTTTATTTTTAAGAACACTAATCTACAATCAAATTTAAAAAACTAAATTCAAATGGCGACGCTGTTAAATGTGTCGACTTTTGCAATGTTTTTGCAAGGAAAAGCAATGTTTTTTCTACCACTGTACATAGTGTTACTCTTAATGCATTTTTTTTTGGCTTTTTAAGATAATACATCAACTTAAGCTGAAAAACAAGAATTAATCATAAAATCTTAAATAATTTTACATAGAATAGAAGAACCTTAACACTTTTTAATGACTTTGACAACCCTAGCCGAGCAGTACAAAAAATGCTATGCGGCAGGATGCAGGAAAAACAGAAAAAAAAAAACTCGGTAACTCCTTGTTGTCCGGTTTGAAATATCAGTTTTTGTTTAAACGTTGCTCTTTCTCCTTCGACATATCTAGCTTCAAAAATTGATCTCTTAGAAATCCCTTTTGCCTCAAAAACTAGCCAAATTTTTGAGGATTATCATCGTCGTGAGCTTTCTAGAAACGCACACTCTCTGGCTGACTTCATTTCTATTCTTTTTGATAAAAATACTAACGATAACAAGAAAAATAACGATTTCTTACGTCAGAAATTGTTTTTTTCCGTATTTTTAACTACAAAGTACTAGACTTGTAACGAAAACATCTGTCAGTCCTTTTCCCGTTTGCAACTTAAGGTTTTTCGTCTTTTTCTCAGCGTCAACCCTTTCATTTTGTTTATTTTGACTATTATTTGATGCAGAATAAAATTGCGCGTTGAGTGATACCAAAACCAACTCAAAATATGATATCCATGCAAAGTTATGAGGCAAAAGGTTAAGTCCCGCCCATAATAGGCGAGGTTTAGGTTTTTAGCCAATAACTATGCATGAATATTATATTTTGAGTTGTTTTTGGTATCATTCAACGCGCAATTTAATTCTGCATCGAATGATAGTCAATATAGTCAAGGGCTATTGCTGAGAGAAACCCTAAATTGCCAACGGCAAAAGGTTAAGTCCTGCCCATTATGGACTTAACTTTTTGCCTTATAACTTTGCACGGATATCATATTTTGCGTCGGTTTTGGTATCATTCAACGCGCAATTTTATTCTCCATCGAATGATAGTCAAAATAATCAAAATAGAAGGGTTGGTGCTAAGAAAAAAACGAAAAACCTTAGATTGCTGACGGGAAAAAGGACTGACAGATGTTTTCACTACAAGTCTACAAAGTACACCCCATTTCTACTGCAAATTGTTTGTTCTTTGATGAACAAAAGTTGCGAGAGTGATGAAGAGCTACCAGTCAATTCTCTACTTTTCCAAACTTTTCCACGCCACGGGGTTCAGCTGTGTGCCAATTTGGGAAGTCGGGGAAAGAAGCCGCGGGGAAATTTTGTTTTGTGTGAGTGTGGGTGTGTGGATGAAGCCAACTCGTGCCCCTTTCTCTCACTGACCGACCACTCGACTTCCACCCACAACACCGACTGAAACTACTTGTTTGTCGATTTGAATCGTCGAATCGACGATTTGATTCCGTGATGTCGATTAATTCATTTTGATTGTTTTTTTTTGCTTCTGAATGGAAAATTTCTACCTCCGAGGCGTTCAAGCTAGGCGAGCACAACAGGCTCGAGCGGCCAGGGCGGCCAAAGTCAAAGAGACGAATTTTCAGGTGTCCAGATCTGAAAATTTTCGACTTTGCATTGAGAATTTAAAGCTTATATAAGTATTTTCTTTATTCAATTCTCTAATTGCTGATCTTTACATAGATTTTTGGTTACTAGTATACATTTCGAGTGTCTCCTCTCCTTGCTCCCCAAGTGTTCCCCTAGGAGGAGACTTTTTTTTGCTGTTCTGCTCTTGCTGTTCTGCTGGTATGCTTCATCATATCACCAAAACTATTCTGCATTCATTCAAATGAGTTGTCAGAACTTATTTTACAATTGTAGTATTGGATTGGTGAATTGAAAACTGCGGGCTATTGTCATATGTGACAGTTTGAGCACTTTCTTCAAAAGAAACCCATTTTGGTGTCAATGGAAAAGTTGTAGAGAATCAAAAATCAAGCTTATATCCAAATTTTCAGAACGATTCAAAAACTGGTTTTCAAGAAATGCAAAATTTACGAATTTTCACAAAAGTTGCAACAAAACTTGCATTTTAAGCGAAACTACTAAGTGTATCTTTTTAGAAATTTGGCTATAAGCCTCATTTTTGATTCTCTACAACTTTTCTATTGACACCAAAATGGGTTTCTTTTGAAGAAAGTGCTCAAACGGGGATCTCCAGTCTCCATCTCCAGTCCTCGAGTTTTGAGTCTCACACTTGTCTCACACACAAACCAAAATCCTACTACGAAAGAGGAATCCGCACAATGCCTGTAAAATGGGCAGAAGTCGTCAATAATAATGGAAATTATTTGGAATGAATTGATGGTTTTATGTTGAATAAATTATAGTTCAAAGTCCCGCAGTTTTCAATTCACCAACCCAATAGATCATCAGATTCATTAAATTATTAGTTTTAAGAAATAAACTGATGACTAAATCAGTCGAAAGTCGAAAAGTTATGGGTAAAAAGCGTCGAAAACACTTGGGGGGCACTTGGAGATGGGACTTGGAGGACTTGGAGGATTTGGGGAGCAGAGGGGGTGGGGGACACTCGAAATCTATCGTTACTAGTAATCTGAAAGGCAACACTGCATGGGTCACTAATTAATTGAGCTGATATTTTAAATGTGAAGTTTTATTAGGGATATAATTATGAATGTCATCCAACCGCTTTTAAAGAAAAACCCCAATTTCAGAGAGCCAAGCCCTTCACCCTCCACTGTTCTCTTCTTCTCCTTGTTCTTTGTTATGCTTTTGCTGGTGGAATGATCTTCAATCGATTGGAAGCTGATGCATTAAAGTTTTTGTGCTCAAATTTTCTAATTATTCCAAAATTTTAGAGAACATCAAGACAAGGAGCTAATGACAAAGATTGATTGCATCAAAAAGGTTAGACGAGTCGTATCGACGAGTCTTAAACGACATTAGAACGACAATGACTTAATTTTAGAAACTCTCGCTGATCGAGCATCTTCCTCATAAAGACAAGCGAGCGATCAACGCAACTGCTTATCGATTATCGCCTTGTTTCACCCCGGAGAAAGATGAGCGCTCGGAGTGGAGTTTTGTGACGGCCACTTTGTATGGATTTGGAATTGTGACGACTTTGGGTGAGTCCAAAAACATTGATTTCGGTTTTGAACGAATTAGATTCGATTAGATGAGTAAAATTAGGTCAATGAGTTACCTGGAGACCAGGCTATACCATTTCTCTTCATTGCAATCTCAATGAAGATCAATGAAGGATAACATCAATGTAACATAACTGACAATGAAATAGAAGTGTACGGTACGAATACATTTGTACTGTTTTTAGCTATTGCAATACTTGTACTAGCAATTGTGCGCACAAAGAACACTAGTCAGCACTTCCTGAAAAAAAGCAAAAGAAAAATTCAAAGCTGGGGTGGAACTTGTGCGGTCTCGCTCTGGAAACGGACGCTGTACCACTCGGTCACGGCTGCACCGAGCTGGTGCTTGCAAGGAAGCCCTTAAGATCTAAATGACCACCTTTTCAGAGTCCTAAAAAACTTTAAACGCTTATAACTCCTGCAGATTGTCATTTAGCAAAAACGGAATCTATATTCGGAATCAGCATAAAATTCTGCGCCAAATGGTATAGGTCGCTTAGCATTTGGCTCAGCCAGTTGACCCTTCCTTGACAAGTCAGTTCACCAACGCCGTTCGATTCGGGATCGATTAGACCTTCTAGAGTCGAGGACTTTTTCGATTCCTTCAAAAGGCCTCAAAAGAAGGCTTCAAAAGGCAGTAAGATGTCGGCCGGTGGCGTAGTGGATAAGAGGATACAGAGCGAGCGATTGGCTTTTTGCTTGGGTTCAATTCCTCCCTTGACTAAAATTTTTGAATTTTTTAGAATTCGCATTGCTCCTTGATCTTTAATGAAAGGAATTGAGCCCAAGCTAAATATCGATAGCTTCCTTTGCATACCGCTCTCTTATCCACTAGGCCATCAGCCTGATATTTGACTGGCTAGTAAAAAGCCTTTTAAAGGAATCCCAAAACTTCTCGGCCAAATATCTTGAGTTCGCGTGGATGTTAGCAGCTAGTTTTTACGGCATAGTGATCAGCGTGGTTGACTCTATAAGGTCTAATCAGTTCAGAGTCGATCACGAGCTGACATCATTCCTTTATGAGTTAAATCAGAGTCAATCTATGTTTTGCAAAGTTTTCAGGCTACAATCGAATAGCCCCAATCACTCAAGCGGGTCGAATTTTCTGCATCGCTTACGGGATTTGCGGGATTCCGATTACGATGATCATCATCGCTAATGTCGGTCAATATCTCAATCAATTTGCCGGTGATTCAAGAAGAATGGTGAGTCATTCAAACTTTGAAGATTTCAAGAATTTGAAGAAGAAACTTGAACCGGAATTAGAAATCGAAATTAGAACTCGAAATTAGAACTCGAAATTAGAAATTCAAAAGCTAGTGCAGCTCAAGTCGATTTTCTACAATTTAAGCTCGAAGATTTAAGCTCGAAGAGTATCGACAACGGCGCAGAATGTCAAAGGCTTCGTTGAGTGGTGAAGAATATAAAGAATCTTCAATTCAAGTAGGTTTTCAAGTATTTAAGTATTTACCGTAAATAGTACAGTATTTACTATTACAATAGGACCCCACCGCCCTCGTACAGTCGCGTAGTCGCGTAGTCGCGTAGTTTTTAGTATTTCATTTTTTTTCAAAGCGCTCGTACTTTCAAAAAATACGTCTTTGGTATCAAAAAATAGCTGAAATTCAGGGCTATTTTTTGATACCTAAGCGCGCATTGTAGCATAAACCAGTGTCGAGAAAAACGGGCTAGACTACGCAACGCTCCGCACCGTCATTATAGGGAAGCGTAGTCGCAAAAGTTTTTTAGTATTTCATTTTTTTTTCAAAGCGCCCGTACTTTCAAAAGATTCGTTTTTGGTATCAAAAAATAGCCCTGAATTTCAGCTATTTTTTGATACCTTTGCGCGCATTGTAGCATAAACCAGTGTCGAGAAAGACTCGTTCAAAGCTAGACTACGCAACACTCCGCACCGTCATTATGGGGGTGGGGTACTATTACAGTATTTACGGTAAGTATTTAAGTATTCAGGTAATTGAATACAACCAATTCAGGTGACCTCGCTAGTTCTGTTAATTGTCTTCTTGTTATATGTGGCTCTTGGAGCTCTGTTGTTGCCAGCTTTGAATGGCCAGGTGAGTCATTACAGGACTTGCTATCACACTTTGGAGAGTTAAATCTTTGAGATTTTTAGCTCAGTTATTCAGATTTTCGAAATTTGCCTCAAGATTTTCAAAATCTGACTTAAAACTAGCCCAATTACAGGTCGATTTCCTAAACGGGCTTTACTACAATTTTCTGTGTTTGACCGCGATCGATTTCGGGCAACTCGTCCCATCAAAGTCGGTTCTAATGTTATAAATGTTATAAAAATGTTTTAAAAATGTTATAAAACAATTTTCAGATATTTATTAATGCTACAATACACCAAAAAAACCAAAAGCAAAGTGATTCAAAGAGTCTTTTCAGAGTGGTATTTCTCCCAATCACTTTCCTCTACGTTTGTCTAGGACTTGCTATCACAACCATTGCTATTGGTAAGTCGAAATTTCTAGATCTATTGCTAGATCTATTTCTAGGTCTATTTCTATTGGGTTGGGGACTATGACTCGGCGCCAAACTTTAAAGGGACTTTTTGCACACATAAAGCCTTCTTTAAATATACGTTTGGTTTCATCAAAAGGATCCACTATTTCTCTACAAAATGACTTTTGAGAGATTCCACAAAGCTTTTCTTTCGTGGAGCTTATGGACTCCCAAACACAGCTAGTCAAAATGGCAAAGAGCCCGACTCATCATTTGAACAGTTTCTTTCACATAAACCTTCTTTGGTGTTTATATAAAAAAGATAGAGCACATTCAATTACTTAAGTTGCCAAATTTGCAGGAAGATCCCACCAATTGTTTTTTCTAGATGACAGTTTGTAGTTTTTGTGAAAAAATGGCTTTTTCTTGAGCGGAGGCGCTGTTTGAATTTTCTTTTAAATGTCATTTTGTAGAGAATTAGTTAACCATTCTACTGATATCAAACGCATATTATTTGACGAAGTCGAATAGAAGTTTTAGACATTTTTTTGATTTTCGGCGCCGAGTCATAGTCCCCAACCCAATAGATTTAGTTCTAGATCTATTGCTAGATCTATTTCTGGATCTAGTTCTATATCTAGTTCTAAATCTATTTCTAGATCTATTTCTAGATCTATTTCTAGATCTATTTCTAGATCTATTTCTAGATCCATTTCTAGGTCTATTTTTCGGTCTATTTCTAGATCTAGTCCTATTTCTATTCAAATTTCTAGATCTATTAGATCATCAGCATCAATTCTATGATCAATTTTCAGATATTGGCTCGGAGTACATGAAAAAGTTGCATTATCTTGGGAAAAAGATGAAAGACGCCGCGCAGACAAAGATCTGGTTTGGTGGAAAGGCGTCAGTTTTCATTTTCAAATTTCCGTTTACAATTTGTAGAAAGCTTATCCAAAAATTCTATAATTTCAATTTTTAAACTTCTCTTCGTTTTCAGAATGAAAGTGAAAGATTTGCTGCACGCGGTCGGCAAAAAATGTGGCATCGATCCGTCAGCGATCGATGCTTTGGATTTGGAGAATGTTGTTGAGCGAACTATTGCTATTGCGGTGAAAATTTTTGTGCAATTGATTTGAATTTTTCAATTTTTGAGTTTCATTGAAACTATAAAATTGAAGCGAAAATGAAAATAAAATCAAAAAATGAAAAGCAAAATATTTCTGGAGGTATGGGGAATTGAACCCCAGACCTCTCGCATGCTAAGCGAGCGCTCTACCACTGAGCTATACCCCCATGATGTCTTGGGGGGATTTGCAGTGAACATATCAACACTTTCCCCTCAATTGACACCATTTTCGATCCAGCCAATTGACAATGGCATATTTGGATGCGAGATTTCCCCTCTTTTCTTTACCACAAAGCCACCTGGGGGTATAGCTCAGTGGTAGAGCGCTCGCTTAGCATGCGAGAGGTCTGGGGTTCAATTCCCCATACCTCCAGAAATATTTTGCTTTTTGGGAAATTATTTAATGACTGATTAGCAATCTTTTTATCGTGCAAATACAGATAAAAAGAGCCTGAGCTGAGCCTGAAGAGCCTTAGCTGAGCCTGAAGAGCCTGAGATGAGCCTGAATAAAGCATTTTTACAGCAAAATTATTGCAGGAAGGCAAAGAACCACCACCGGATATTAATGAGGATGAGGAGGAGCCACCAATTGAGCCAGAACCGAGAAGTGAACCAATGAGTCCTGAGAGTCCAGAGCAAGAAGAAGCCCCGCTATTGACGAATCAAACGACTCCAAAGAAAACACCAAAGACTTCAATATGTAGCCAGTGAGTTGAGCTGTAGTTGGTTGAGTTTGGTTGAGCTGTAGTTGCTTACCAAAGCAATAGTGAAGTTTTATCGCTTTACAATAACTTTTCCATTGGTTTTTTGTAGAAGCCTAGATCATTTTTATCAAGAATAGTAATCTTAATCAGATAAATTGCAATTTCAACCTTTTCAGAGCTCCTTCACTGATCGAACCGGATCTGATAATCCGAAATCCGACATTTCAATCTCTATCGAACGATTTGTATATTTGTTCTCCTGTAGAAGAGGTAGACATCGAATTTAATTTCTAAAGCATTTGCAAAAGTCAAAAGATTTTAGACTCAACCCTCTTTTCCCGAATCGATTCGCTTAGAAATGCCGGAGGATTTCGATGATGACGGAGAGCTTGAAGAGGATAATCACAATATTCAGGTACTCAAATCTCTCGAATTTTCAAGCATTTCTAGAATCTCTCCACACTGAGACCAAAGACTTTACGCCTACAAGCTAAAGTTTTCTACAATGTAAAGAGTTTTATTTTTGAGTTTTTTGTTTTTTTTTTGTTTTGCTTGGCGTTTTTGTTTCAACTTTTAATATGCAAAATATCGAGCACTGGCAAAGATATGTTTATGTTTTAAATGGCTTATGATTAGCTGATAAAAAGCTGATTTATGATCAGCTAATAAAAATAACAATAAGAATTAGATAATGAAACCGCCGGATATCATGGATGAAGTTGAATTGCAACATGTGACAATCGAAATCCCAGATGAAGAGCCGAAACGGCGACGGAGTCGAGTGAGGGAAAGTTTTGATGAAGATAGAGGTGAGTTGGAAAGATTGGCAATTGAGTTTTACGATTACTTGATGATATTACAAGGCACTTATTGTTGGGTATGCTATTTTAAAAATTAATGCGCTTTTTTATGGGATTTGGGTTGGGAATCAACCAAAATATTACAGGATGATCAAAAAGTTTCCGCACACTTGTAAATGATTAATTTTCTAAATGAAAACTAAAACAAAGTTTCCCTTGTTTTCTGGTATTTTGAAGCTGAAATTTTGATGAACATTTCTATAAGAAAATCACTCGGATCAGATATTCTAGCCTTTTCAAGAAGCCTTGCAATGCGGCCATTGCCATAAGAACCCCAATTCGAGGCAAATCGCCCATGAGACAACACAGATGTAGTGATTATTGGTGGTTGAGATTGGAGATATCGAGGAAAGCCAAGATGACAAATATGTATTCGAGCATTTTGAGAAAAATGTGAAGATGTCGAAAGATGGAAGAGTTGTCGTTGCTCTACCATTTCGAGAAGGAGCTCAAGGAGAACTAGGGACAAATTTTTGATTCCATCTTGGTCACAACAAGGTAAGGGACCACGTAGGACCGTCCTTTTGGAGGTTCTCTCACCTCTTCCACAATTTCGATCTTTTCTTGTTGCTCGATTGATTCTGTGATTGCTTTCCACAGACTCGGATTCTTGCTTGCTGAATCCCACAAGATGTGAAGCCTTTTTAAAGCAACTCGAAAATTTGTCCCTAGTTCTCCTTGAGCTCCTTCTCGAAATGGTAGAGCAACGACAACTCTTCCATCTTTCGACATCTTCACATTTTTCTCAAAATGCTCAAATACATATTTGTCGTCTTGGCTTTCCTCGATATCTGCACTGATGCCATTTTACTCGGAATTGGCATCAGTGCAGATATCGAGGAACGACTCCACAGCACACCTCGGCAGATCATTCACATTGCTTTTATATAGAACTTTGGCGTTGGCCTCGTCTTGCACACAATGGAATTGAACGGATAGCGACGCATATTAAATTTCGCACAATAGGCGTTCGCCCACAAAGGTGTCTGGCTGGGATCTCGATCACGAGATCGTCACGACAACAGAGTTTCGCATGTTTTTCAAGACTACTTTACGTTTCTATTTTGATGAGGGATTTCATTCGTTTAAAATAACAATTTAACTGTTACTTGAAGCAAAAGTGTAAATTTAAAAAGGCTTTTTGAAGGATTTATTTATTGAAAACAGGTTCAAATAGGTGAGCGCCATGACAGTTTACCTCTAGCGCACTACAATGTCTTTTTGGAGAGCTAGGTGGCTCTGATCAGGATCGTTTAGGTGCAGAAATGCTCCCCAGAATTTCAGTTTTAAAATACTCTATAGTAAGTCCAAATTCGATCTGGGCTTTAGCTGAAAAATCGAGCTGTCTTTGTAATAAAGTGTGTGGAAGCTTTTTGATCACCTTGTTCAAGGCAGTAGTTGAACTTCTGATTGGGGAAACAGCTGGATAAAATCATTTTCTTGAACAATCATTTTCTTCAAAAATCATTCATCAGCATTCTCTTTTTTTTAGTTCCCCGAAAGTTCCGCGAAAAAAAACTCGTTTATGCGACCGATGCGAAGAAGTTGTACGAAACATATCAAGAGGTAAGGCTATCAAAGTTGAAATCTGTTCTTGAACAACTAGAAGATCTTTTGTGATCTTTAGATCAGCAATTTCATAGGCAAACTTTGTACAAATAGGCCTGTTAACGGTCCACAAAACGATTCATACCATAGCTTAAACTTTATCGATACCGATACCGGCCATACCTAGGGTAATTTGTTAACTTTTAAAGTACTCATTGCAGTAAACCTTATAGTTAGTGAACTTTCACCTTATAGTACTCATTGCAGTAAACCTTATAGTTAGTGAGCTTTCACCTTATAGTACTCGTTGCAGTAAACCTTATAGTTAATGAGCTTTCACCTTATAGTACTCATTGCAGTAAACCTTATAGTTAATGAGCTTTCACCTTATAGTACTCATTGCAGTAAAGCAATTTAGTTAATGAGCTTTCATATTATAGTTAATGAACTTTCTATCCCTCAAGAAAGCAGATTTTGTGTAAACCTAATCATTTCATGACAATTTCAGGAATGGGGACGACTCGAGCGATTGTCGGCTCGCCTTGGTCCCCGTAGAAAGTCAGTGTTGGCGTTGGCCTCATCCCCCACGAGACAGGACAGTTACAGTGGCGATGAAGGGCCGTCAACATCCCGTCAACCCTCACCCCATAGAGATAGTCGTGATAGTGGAGAATCGAGTAATGTCAGCAGAAAATCGTGACTCACAGGTCTAATGCGCTTCTTTTGATTTCTTTCTTTTTACACCACCACCCTTTTGTTTTGCATGATTGTGATCTCACCCAAAGAACAAAGCTTTTACGATACCATTCCAGAAATCTTCACAAAAATGGGTATAACGATTATTTCTTTGCGTTCAACTGTATGTATATTTGAATAAAATGTTTTATGAACAAAAGTATTAGCTAAAAGAGCAACAGAGGGAAAATTTCTTCACTTCAGTCTCACCAATCACATACACGGTATTGCGATTGTTGAGATTGTAAACGGTTATTTGTTTGTTGAGGTTTGTCAAATATAACCAAAGTTGAGGATTGGTTAATTTTTGGCAAGTAGCAAATGAGTAGAAATCCGGCCGGATTTCTGATAAAGAATTGATTGAATTGAATCGATTTTCTTACAATTTAAACGCAATATTTAACCATCAAACAACACACACTCACAAGGGAATGATCCGAAATGAGCATTTAGTGAAAAGCACTGAAGAGCCCTTCTGGTTGAGACCAGTCGGATCATAGCTCCAGCGTGGCTCCCTTTGTGCCCCTCAACCTCCACCTCCAATCCCGCCAACATCCCCTCAAAAACCAACACTAACTAATGGGATCACAGCATAAATTCCCCAGCTTGGGTCATCAACATACCAAAGTTTTCTTGTTTTGTAAACTGTCTATCAAATCCTTCAATCATTCAAACGCCTTTGAAATCAGCTAGTGAAAGGGAAAAGAAAAAGCCAAAAGCGTTCAATAAGTTTTTTTTTGGTGAAAAAAGGGGAAAGTCGTGGGAATATACATAAGGCATTTAGTGAAAAGCACTGTAGATCATTTGGGTTGAGTGATACCTCATTCGATAGATCTCATGATCAATATTGGTGAGCGAAAAAATGCCCAAAGTAACTCTACAACGAGAACTAGGGTCGACAAGGAGCAAAAATGACGCTTTTTTTGACCCTCCTTGACGCGGCTGGAGCTTTTTATTGAATCAACATTTTTTGAACAATCTTTTTTGCATGTAATAGAAATTGAATGACACTAAAGAATAAACTTTCATTAATTATAGAAACTTAAGATGTTAAAATAACTAAAAAAATAGTAAAAATTTATTTCCAAAGTATTTATAAAATTTTACATTTCAAAGCGATTGCTTTTAGCTAAAATTTGCTAAGCTTTTTTTATAGGAACATCTTAATTGATAATTGATGTTCCTATAATTGATGAAAGTTTATTTTTTCGTGTCATTCAAGTTCTAATGCATTTAACATTCAAATTTAACACATTCACGACGATACGATCCACCAGTGGTGCTGATGACGATTACTTTTCGTGTCAACTCAAGTTTTTAAAGCTTTTGTTAATTATTTCATAGAAATTTCTCGGTAACTTTGTATTAGTTTTCAAGAGGAGATTCAGGGCTATCGAAAGACTATAATAGTTTAGTTTATCTTTGAATCTTCACCAAATTATCTGTAAAACAGTAACGACAATAGCGACAACGATCTGTAAAACAGTAGCGACACGACAATAGCGTCGTCGTGAATCTGTTAGCCAAAATTCCTCGCATTCATTTTGTTAATAATACTTTATATTCGAAAATAGATGCCTTAACTAATAAAAAAACAATCTGAAACTTAAATTCTTAAACATTTATTACCAAAATTCACCAATTGGTCACCAATAATCACAGCTATTAACTTTACGACAAGAAATTCTTTCACCACCCGAAAAGTATTATGATAAAATGATAAAATAGGGTAAAAAATAAAGACTTTTGAAGCTCTGGGTTTAGTTTGATCAATATTTGCATAAAACTACAACTTAGAGTTGAGATTTCTTGACCGAAGTCTTGTCAACGGTGTAGAGAGCGTCACCAGTGAAATCGTAGCCAAAGTTCACCTCACCGGGGTCGGAATCCTGAAAATTGGGCCTAGTTTTTGAAAGCTTTTTTCTACTCGTGACTATTTCAGAAATTTGCTATATTTATACTTGGCAACACAAAGAAAATTGCATCTAAAACTCCTTTACGAACCTCAACTGGAAGCTTTGCCCAAGCGGGTTCCTCATTTCCGAGATTCACACTGTAAACATCCCTGGAAGCCTCCGATCCGGTCATTCCTTTTTGAATGGAGCCTGAAAATTAAAAGTAGATGTTTAGATAGGTACTTTGAGTTTGTAGTTATATTTTTAAGCTTATCCACACCCCCAATGTGAAGCCATTCGTTGTTCTTTCTCAGCGCTGTCACTCGAGCTCCCGCAAAGCCGAATCTTGGCAAGTCTCCGTTGATCTGAACTTGAATTTGTAACAACTATGACTCAATCTATATAGTAAAACTTTAAAATCTAGTTGAATATTTGCATTGTTTTACATGGTTTAGTTATCTTTACATGGTCGTTTACCTGTTTTTCCTGTCCCTCTCCATTCTCGAGGTTCAAAGTGACGAGTCTGGCCGGTTCCCATCGGAAACCACATCCGTGCACAGCGTAAAATACGTGGAGTTTATCACCAAAAACGACTCCTTTCACTGGAATCCCTCTCTAAAAGCAATTCATTGGCATAGTTTTGTAAATACAAGGTGACCGCGAATTAAAGCGACAATTTTTTGGAAAAGTATCTGGCAAATGCCTAACTTATTTTAGAGGTGGCAAGTGTTACATCGAGAATTTTAGCCCTAATTCTCGGTAACATTTATCTACCAAAAACCTCCCTTTTGGCTTTATACAACTCATCGAAAATACTCAATTTTCACCTTTTTCTCTGCCCCTCCAAAAGGAGCTTGATATCAACTTAAATTTTGGTTATGCCAGTTCAGCTAAAACAGTTATGTGTCTTCTTAATGTTATTAAGTGATTTTAAACGCTATTTTTGCATTAAAGAAATATTAAAAAGCTTTTCTTAACAATTTTTAATAGAGAAAAACGGCCAAATGACAGATTCGCCGGAGAGATGTCGACTAGCGCTTTTTCAAGAGCTCGTTAAATGAGTTGTACAAGCCCAAACGGGAGGTTTTTGGTAGATAAATGTTGCCAAGAATTAGGGGTACAATTTTCTATATAATACTTGCCACTTTTGAAACAAATTAGCCATTTCCCAGCTACTTTTCCAAAAAGTTGTCGGTATAATTCGCGGCCACCGTGTATTTTCAACAACAATAAATCTATCTGTGAAAGCTTTACCGGGATCAACATCGCCTCTGGATTCACATCAAACTTCTTGCTAATTTTTCCGGAAGAAAAATCGATATGATGAACGGAAGTATCCGAAGATCCGATGGTCACAAAGAAATATCCGTCTTTGCTGCCAGGGTTCCCATCGATTGATCTCACATCCACTCGACGATCTGGATCAGCTGGGATCTCGCTTGATGCATCTATCTAAACGTTTGTTTTAGCTCAACTAGATATCTACTGACTCATTTTTAGCTTTAAGGGGTACGCTTCTTTTGAAGCGTCTTCTTATTTTGTCTAAAAGTGGTGAAAGTTTTTTTATAAATCGAGTAGTTACGTTGTGAAATTCTCTACCCAATTAAATTCGCAATCTTTCATCTCTAAGCTCGTTTAAATCCGCTATTTCTCTGCTCAAACTATCCAATTTACTAGATTTGTAAATGGTATTATGTTTTTTTCCTTTCTTCCGACTAATTGCATACTGTGCCATTTAAATTTTTGTGTTTTTTTGGATCTTTTTGTTACGCTTTACGCCTTATTATTGAAATAAAGTATATATTATTTACTCACCTGCAATTGGATGCTTGCCCATTTCCTCTCATTTTCATTCCATCGATAGAGAGCTTTTGGAATAAAACCGCCAAAAGCCGTGTAGAGAAAGAGAAAAATCGCACCATCGGCTTGGAAAAAGGCTTCACCGCAATTCTCATCGGAAGTCAAGGCATCAAACTGAAAATATTATAAACTAGACATTTTTGGCTTTCTAATAAGCTATCACAAAGCTTATTTGGTTGCGATTAAAAAAGTTAAATATGGGTAACATCAAAAAATGGCTTTTCGCTGTGTAAATTGATGACAAATAATGTTATCTATATTTAACTTTTTTAATCACAACCAAATAAGCTATGTGATAGCTTATTAGAAAGCTAAAAATGTATAGTCTATGTCACCATTGCCACAGCATTTCTAGGCAAGCAGTTATTCAAAATGTCCGTGTCACGCTGTTAAATTTCCAAGACTTTTGTCCATTAGATTTTTTCACTTTTTGAGCTTCCCACTCAAGATTTTTGCAAACGGTCTTTTTCTAGTGATGCAAGAGCATATTTAGAATAAATCTGTTATTGGAAGTTTCTTCCAAAGTTTCCGAAGCTCAAGCAAACAAATAACACTAAAAAATTGCTTATTTTCAAATTTCCAAGACTTTTTTCTATGATTGTAAGCATTATAAATGGATCGTGTCCATGTCTAGTTTAGATTACACAATTTTACGCAAAAATTGATGGACAGCATTGTCATAAAACTTAGCAAATCAAAATCAAACTCACCGTCACCGCTTGTCCCCATTCTCGTGTGTTCGGGTCAAAATCGATCGCATAACCGCCTCCAAAAGTCACTCGATTTCCCCAGTTGTAAGTGGGTTGTGAAACATCTAAAAAGACACGTTTTAGATAATAAATAAACTCATTTTCAACAAAATGAAAGCTTTTAAAACTTACAAGTTGTCCCAAATAGCCATAACTTCCCATTGCTGAAAAAGCTGTGGTGATACTCGGATGGTTCGTCGACTTTGCTTCGATAAGTGTCACCGATTCGTTCCATTTCTAAAATTGAGCGAATTGTATAAAACTGGCCAACAGTTGTTGCAAAAAATATACAAGACTCGAAATTAAACAAAGATTGGAAAGATTTAAATAAAAACTTGCAAATTTCTAAAAGAAACCAAGAACGGGGTGGGAAATTGTAAAAAAATAAAGACTTTTCTTGTCAAAACCTGCAAAATATTGAATTCTTTCAAAATAACGATAATTGTATTGAAAGTTTCTCAAAATCTGCTCAAATACTGAAATTTCGCATCGTTATATAGCCAACAAAGGATTACGAAATCGATGACTCACTCAAAGCCTCGACTTTTCCAGATTCTACTCAAACAACAAAGAAACATTAAGAGCGGTGAATTTCATTAAAGATTATAAAATTGTAAAAAGTTTTCTCTTACATAATATAACAATTTAAAACGAAAACGGTTTCATTAAAAATTCGAAAACAGACAGGACAATGATGACCAAATGACGATGAGCGCAAACAGTGAAAAGAAAGGGAAATGGGGAGACGAGTGGACAATTCTATGGGAATCGTGAGGGGCGATCGGTTTGACGATTGTAGATTGTAGGTTGTACGGCTATTGCTTTGATTCTATGTGCTCGTTGTAACACAAAATGGCGCTATTAAGGTTGGGGGGTTCACTTTTTTCTCTTCAAATAACATTATTTTTACTTTTTATATAGTTGATAACGAATTTCCAGGCTAATATAGGGTTTTTCGAAAAGTTCTTCTACTTTTTCCGTAAGCAGTAACTTTTTGACATGAAAAACACATGAATTACGAGAAAACTAACACCCGATTCTAAAAATTCAGATATTTTTACCCTAATATGCCCATTTTCATGAAAAGATTTCAACTTTCAACAAAGACTTTTGACTAAGACTTTTTACATCCGGGTCTCGTCGTTGAAGATTTGCAAAAGTTGACCTAAACTTTGCACAATGAGATCTCTTCGAAAAACTGTTGCTATCATTTGATAGACCAACATGTTTTCTTAAAAAACAAGCCACAAACAAACTTTATATCTCAAAAAACGAAAGATTTTCAAGCGATTTTACGAAGGGCACCCAAACCTTAAAAGCTTTTTTGATCATCCTCATCAAAAAGTTGTTTGAGAGATACAACTTTTAAGCAAAAAAAAAGTATAGTAAAGGGTAAAAATATCTAAATTTTCATAATCCGGCGTTAGTTTTTCAAAAACAGATCGTTTTCGGAGTCAAACTGCTCGTTTACAAAGAAGTATAAGAACTTTTGGGACAGCCTGGTGGAGAATCGTGCGAAAATCGAACCGACTTATGTGAATCTTGTCATTAGTTGACCTGGGAAAAACTTGTTTTCTTTTGGATAAGTTTTTGAAAGGTTTTTAAGCCATTTATCCGCCATTTATCCGCTATTTATCCATAAACGAAATCACCCCATAAACGCTAAATGAATTCCCGGGAGACCGGTATTGTTGTGAGTTGGAGGAAGCTGAGCGACCGGTCGATTTCCGCCGCCACTACTTCTCTCCTTTTCCAGTCCCCCTTTTTTCCATTTACACATGTGGAACGAAAAGCACAACATAAGAAAGTGAATCAGCCACTCCTTTGCTGTTTTCCTCCTCCTTTTGGCGTTTCTTCTTCAGAGAATTTCTCTCACCGAAAGAGTTTCCCTTTTTGCCTCGAGACGATGAAAGCCATATTTTGCAGGGATGGGCAAGAATTATGCAGTGATTTATTCAAGGAGAAGAAATTTACAAAACGATTTTACATGTTAAAGTAGAAAAATATTTCAAAAGTATGAATTTGACAATTACGAAATACGAAAGTATTGAGCTACTAATAAGAAGACATTTTTGAGAAGAAAATGACAAAATACTTTGCATTTCAAAGTATGAAAAGTCAAAGTCAAAGTGTTTTTAGAAAGCTTGAGCAATGATTTTTGACAAAGTCTTACAATTCCAGGTTTTCGAACTATGCGAAGGCGGATCACTATTGGATCGGTTGAGAAATCGAAAGAAACCGCCACTTCTCGTTTCTCAAATGCTCGATTTCTCGCAACAGGTTCGAATTTTCAAACAAAACACAGTAATAAAGTAACTAAATGAAGTAAAGTAGAGAAATAAAGTAGAGAATTTGAAACCGAGGGGGAATTCAACACTCGACCTTCTGCTTATCGGGCAGATATCACTAAGCTTTCTGCTTCTCCCAAGAAGAAATAAGAAAAGACAAGAAAGAAGAAAAGAAAGGAAGAAAGAAAGGAAGAAAGAAAGGAAGAAAGAAAGGAAGAAAGAGAGAAAGAAAGAAAGAAAAAGAGGAAGAAAGAGAGGGGAAATACTCGGATCTTTCGAACCCTGGGCTTCCGCTCTAATGCCAGCCAAATCCAAGCGAAATTTTTTACAATACAAGACTGATAGTGAAGTCAGGTAGTTCAAACCTGTGATCCCGAACGTTTAGAAGTTACGAAGAATCATTTTGTGGAGAACATACTGCTATATTAGACTCCATGATCTAAAATTAAGATTTAAACTAAAACTTATCACAGTTGAAAGCAACAAAATATCCGATTGATTTCAGATCGCAAAGGGAATGACCTTTCTAGAAATGAAGCATTGTGTACATCGAGATCTCGCAGCGAGGAACATTCTGCTATCGGTGGATGAAAGGGTTTGTGAAAGAAGAAAATGTTAAACTAGTCAGCATTATATTACTAGTCAGCATTATATTATGTTTTATATTTTTATATTATATATTATCAATTTATAGACCGTGAAAATCTGCGACTTTGGCTTGATGAGAAGTTTAGAGGAAAATGAGCGACTCTACATTATGAATCCACAGAAGCGAGTGCCCCTTCGCGTGGTGAGCATCAAAATAAGACTTTGAGATTAGATTCTAAATAGTAATTTAACACATTAAAACCAGGAATTTGTGATCCGGGCTTTCCGCGACTCCGGTTCGGCTCACTTGACAAACTTACCGCTCCCCGAACTTCGGTCCTAATAAAATGAATAGCTCCAATCGAGTCCCCGACCCTGAAAACCCCTGAGTACAAATTTCCAGCTGAATATCTTCTTTTTGTACCATTAACAAAGCAAAGAGAAATTCTTATGTAAATGACTGGCGAGGTGTTCTTTGTGGAGACCGCATAACCGCCCTCGATCTGGCAAACCTGTCTGGTATAGATGCTTCCCTTTTGGAATCAGCAAAGGAGAAGAATGCAGTTAGTTGCAAAAAGCTAGAAGTTGCTTCGAAAGAAAAACAAAAAAAGCTACATGAGGGACCAAACCCTGACGCCGTGGGAGGAAGTTACACGATCCACTATGTCACCAACGCACCATTTCCCGGTTAGGAAAGAGCGCTTTAAAGCAAGGAGCTCACTAGGAAGACCTTTTCCGCAACGGAAGACCTTCTCCGTTCTAACACAAAATTTTCGATTGAATTTGTACACACCTGGAAAGTCATTTGGGAGATTTCGATTTCAGATTCGGATTCCCTCATATCCGACTCTATAAAGTGCACTAGAAGCCCAGGCAAAAGTTCACCTTGAGTTCGTGCTCTTCCCTACTCAGGACTGTATGGTTTAATCAAATTACAATTCAGGTGCCCACCCGAATCCCTCCGTTTCCGTCAATTCTCCCACGCATCCGATGTTTGGGCAATGGGTGTGCTGATGTGGGAAATCTACTCGTTTGGTGAGGATCCATGGGCTGGATTGAGGGGAAGAGATGTGAGTTTTGAAAAGCTAACTATCAAAACTTTTCATCAATCCAGGTTCTGGAGAGAACGGATGCCGGTGAGCGGTTGCCGAAACCAAGATTTTGCTCTCAACAAGTCTACGATTTAATGGATCTCTGCTGGAAATCGAATCCCGATGCTCGTCCGAAGTTCAAAATGTTGTGGGGGATTATTGAAACAGGTAAATAGCAATGATGGCGTTTTCTTTTCTTTAAAACCTTTTGTTTAAATCATTTTCTTTAAATAATTTTCTATTAGCACGATTTTTTAGGCAAGTTTCTCCATTGCTGAAGTACGAGAGGTCCATCCAGCGGCAAACGATCAACAACTTGAGCTGAGAATCGGTGATCGAGTGCAGATTATCGAAAATACGTGAGTTGCAAAGCTAATTGCTAGCTAAAATGCTAAGCTAGCTAAAATTTTCAATGCCTGCTAAGTTTATCGCAAAAATAAAAGAATTTCAGTGGCGTCACGTGGTTTGGGCAAAGCGAGCGCACGCGGTGCTTTGGCAACTTTATGCGATCCGTGGTCTTTGTCAAGTCGGCCAACGAAACGGGAAGAGATGGAAATCAGAAAATATCCAGGCCGATTGCAGGTAAATAGCCAGATTATAATTTGTTTTTGCATTTATTTATAGGTTCTTTCATTCACACGGGTCACGGCGATATCCGAGATGGCAAAGGATGGGGAAATCCCGAGTACATTGACAAGATCTATTTGACAAATCCGGTAGTTGGGCAGCCGAATTCATCGTGAGTTTTAGATAAGACTGGTACTTTGTTTATACAAGCTTCTTTTGCATATTGCAAGCAAACTGTAGACAAAGCTTTGGTACATTTGCTGTACAGACAAAGTTTTGGTACATTTGGTACATTTGCTGTACATTGTTCAAGATTTAAGTTGCTAATCAATATAGTGTTGCGCTTCCATCTTTTTGAATTTCTAAGACAATACATTAACCTAGATCCAACTGTTTTGTCAAACTTTCCTAGCCAAAATTCTAATTTTAATTTTAAGTTCATTTTGAAGCTCAGGGAAAAAAAGCGAAAATTGAGCGTTTTTGATGCATTAACAAGAATACTCATTCGAATTTGCATAAATTTTATCTACTTTACATTAATTATTATTCAAGATTTAAGTTGCTAATCAATTTGCAGATCGGCTCCGCAAATTATCGACTCAATCCTTCCACCGCCGCACAAAGCAAAGCCAAATTTGCCAAGTGAGTTCTTTGAAAGCTTTTAGGTTAGCACTTTGAAAATAACACGATCTAGATTCAAATTTCATTTTGATTATTGAAGGCAAATAGTTTGGTACTAAGGCAGTTGGGGGGCACTTTTTTTTCTTCAAAACCACTTTTTTTCACTTCAAAACCACTTTTTCTAGGGTAATTTTATGCGTAGATTCCAAAAAACACAATGAGAGCTTGGGAAAAGATGTTTTAAGCTGAGTTTCGGGGCTTCAAAGTGCGCGCTTCTATAGTGTACTATAGTTCTTCAAAGTTCTATAGTGTACTTCACTATATGGAGCTCAAGTTATCGACTTGGGGCACTTTTCAAGGTCAAAACTAGAGCCAAAACCATTTTTAACTACTGAATATTCATTTTCTAACATAAATTGACTCATGGAGGCAAAAGAAATCGAAAAAATATTTTTTGAAAATTTTGACCGATTTTGACCGATTTTGACGCTGACCACATGGTCGAAATTCGAAAAAAAATTTTTTATTTTGCTCGAATTTGATCATAAACGTAAGCAATAGGTTAAATTATCCCAGAAGTAATGTTTTTGGCTTTAAAAAATGTTTTGAGAGACCATTTTTAGACCCTTTTCCTTATGTGAATCGCTCACATCTTGAGCGTATGAGCGCGCACTTTGAAGCCCCGAAACTCAGCTTAAAACGTCTTTCCCCAAACTCTCGTTATGTTTTTCGGAATCTACGCATCAAACTACCCAAGAAAAAGTGGTTTTGAAAAAAAAAAGTGCCCTCCTAACCTTAATAGTACCTCAAATCTAATAGCCTCCCTCAGTTTGCATTTTTGGTCTGGTATCAAACCAATACACCGGATACTGTTAATCCAAATTCAAGAAAATCACCTAACTACCTTAGTACCAATATTTTTTTCTAGGCAAACCCCCAGCCAGCTCGTCGAACGCCGTTTCCGAGGGCATTCCCCTTTCGCCAACAATGAGGGATCCATTCGATGATGTTAGACTTTCTCGTGGTGCGTTTTGCAGTAATTTTTTTTAAAGTTGTAGACCCGTAGAAAATTTATAGATGTTTATTTTGTCTTAAAAATTTCTCTTCCAGCCACTCGTCAAGTCGCCCCAACGCCGACTCTCATGCAACCGATCGTTCAACAAGTGGGAAGCAGCCAATTCTATGTGCCATCGATGAACCAGCCAATTCCAGGTATGCCAATTTTTTATAGCGATTTTAAAAACAAACTCCAAACTAAAATTATGTGCATAACGTTGTTTTGCTTACAAAATTCTATAGAATCTATAGAATCTATAGAAAAATTCAAAATTCTGGAATTCGTAGGCTATAGGATATAGAATTTTATTGTGAGCATCGATTGGTGCTTTGGATTACTGAGTATTAGAATACTAAATAAATTTGGATATTATAAACCTTAATTTATCTCGGAAAGTTAAAATCATTTTATATTTTCAGCCCGGGTCGCCCCGGCACCACCAACAACCCAACCAAAAGTCCACTCAAATGGAAATGCTGCCGTTCCGCGACCGAAAGTCAATTTGCCACAAGAACCTAGGTAAAATTTATTCATTTTCTTGTCATAATATAAAATTTTATCTTGCAAAAGCGACATTTTCCTAAAATCGTTCAATAATTATGTTTAGCTCAAGTCGATCGGCAAACAACACTCCGCCGATGATCAAAGCGGATGCATTTGTGGTGAGTATTGAAAAGATTTGGATAAATATTTTAAAATAAGCTGAAATAATATGAAAAACAGGGAGTGGGACAAATGCGACCTTTTTTTTGCTGGAAAAGGCCTTAGGAAAGGTCGGAGAGCTTCAAAAATGTTTCCATAGAAGGGAATCGTAGGCGTAGATTCAGAATTTCGACAAATCAGACCTCGCTGACACGTCAAATTTGGGTTAAAAGGCAAAAACTACGAAACTTAACGCTTTTCCGCAGTTTTTGCCTTTTAACCCAAATTTGACGTGTCAGCGAGGTCTGATTTGTCGAAATTCTGAATCTACGCCTACGATCCCTTCTATGGAAACATTTTTGTTACCCCCACGACCTTTCCTAAGGCCTTTCCAGCAAAAAAAGGTGCGCAAATGTCCAGGTGCGCAAAAAAAAGATCGCATTTGTCCCACCCCCGAAAAACTTCTGAAATTGCTTAAAAATAGTTGAGTTTTATTTTTTTATTTCTAGAACGTTCGCAACGCTGCGCAAAGGATGGACGGCTTCGTTATTGCACCGAAGACGAGTGGAGCTGGGATTCCGCTTGCAGTAATAGAACCAGGTAAAGCCACAAATTACGTATTTTTTTAATCTTTATCACTTCGCAACAATTTTTTAAACTTTTTGTATAAACTCATTTTAGGACCTGCACCAAAATCTTCAGTCGGCATCGGTCACGGACAAAACATCCTGAACGAATTGCAGAGTAAAATCGGCAAAGGTTTGAAGTAAGCCCTCATGGTTGAGCTTTCAATTAGTATTTAGGAAATGAGCCAATTCGACTCCGGCAACAACCAACAACCTCTGCTGAAACGCCCGTTTTTGTACACAGCCAAATGAACACAATGAGAGCTCCGTCTTCTTTTTCTAGTATCTCCCCAAATGCACATGATCCGTTTGAGGTTAGTGACTCTTATCTGCATTAGGGGAAAAACTATGTTCCTTAATCAAAGCGTTTTATAAACGGGAATCTTTGCAAAGTTATACGTAATTAGATTAATTAGCTCAATTTTGGTAGCATTGACTGAGCCTTGTGATAGAATGATATCAAATTGAGCTACTGAATGAAAGCTGAAGGTGCCATTAGTTTTATTACGATAAATTCTAAAATATTGGGTTGTCCAGTTATGAATGCGCGTTTTTACTATTTTGTAAATTTCTCAAGATATCGAACAGATGTATATGAGTGTTATATATCATTCGAAAGCTGAAGATCTCCTCTACATTTTGGAATAACAAAGTTTTTGAATTCATTCAACTTTTTGGGAAATTGACTGCACAAAGAAGAGGTCGTTTTCGAAAAAACCCATTCCAGCTTAGCTATTCCTCAAGTTTTATGGTGTAAAATAACCGCCCAGAAAAGAAAAGAGAAGTAAAGATGCTCTGAAATTGTTATATTTAAAAAAAACTTGTATTGATATATCTATTGGCCAAACATCAAACGGTTAACTCAATTTGAGCGGAGCCAAAACTTGATCCAAAGGCGCTCTTCCATTTTTTGGCCACCTCTTCTTCTGTGCAGTCAATTTGCCCAAAAGCTGAACAAATTCAAAAACTTTTTTACATTAAAATGTAGAGGAGATCTTCAGCTTTCGAATAATACTCATATATATCTTTTTCTTGATTTCGGTACCTTGAGAAATTTACAAAATAGTAAAAAACGCGTATTCATAACTGGACAACCCTATAGATACCTTTTTAGAAAACTATTTTATATCAAAAAGCCTGCTAGTTTTGCTTGAAATTCGAGTAAAACTTGAAATTCTGAAATCTGAGGAGAAAACTCGCACAAACAATTTCCGCTGACGCTTATTGACTTTTTCATTAAAGCATTTCGACTGATTCAATTCATATTTTGCTTCTTTCAGGTCCCCTCTGCCGTCAAAAATGTTCTCCAAAAAGATCGATACAACGAAATCATGGAGAAAAACTCTCTTCAACCTGCACCGGTAGGTCAACAAATAGATTTCCTCTCTGTTGAAGTAAACACTAGAAAAAAAAAGGGGGAGATTTCCGCGCTCTTTTTCTCTAAATTACCGCTTTTGATGCGGGTGTTTGGGTGACTCAGGGAAAAATTTCGCTCTATTCAGTGAATTTAGTCCCCTCCCGCTTACAACCAGCCACATCGACACCCAAATTCGACTCCGCAACTTCACGTAAACCAGGTGAGTTCAGAATCTTTCAATCTGGATTTGAAAATAGCTTTTTTGTTTTACGAAGCTTCCTTTTGAAAGTAGAATTTTCAAAAAAGAAACCAAAAATGACTTGGCGGAGCCGAATTTTCAACTCAAAATTTCGCCACGGTTTTTCAATAAATGTTTTGTCACTAATATGAAATGAAAGAAGTTTACTAACGAAAGCAAATAAGATACAAATTAGGTTTGTTCGTTGCGTACTCTTTGTTAGAACAATTTTTGAAAATAACCTTGAAAACCGAATTTCGACCCTTCTTTTAAGAGTCACAACTCTTCAAAGGATTTTTTATAGTGAAATAGTCCACTAAATTTGTTTTAGTTTTCTGTAAACACAGTCATGGACAAAAGTCTTGGCGGCTCCTGGGTGGCAACTTTCAAACGCAAATTTAGGAACCTTTTCAATGCTTGGTCATAGCTAAAAGTAGAGTAAAAATGCTCAAAAATACTTGTGACAACTTTTTTATAGCCTCGGAAAGGTTCCTAAATTTGCGTTTGAAAGTTGCCACCCACGAGCCGCCAAGACTTTTGTCCATGACTGTAGCTTCTATTAAGTTTCGGCTTCTACTCTGTCAATAATTTAGACCAGGGTTTCGTCAAAAATAATCCTTTGTTATAAGTTTAAGCCGTCGCCAAGTCTTTTTTGGTACCTTTTTGAAATGTCTATATTCCGCTCAGAAGCGATCACTGCAGAATTCTTTTCATACCTTTAAAAAGAAAAGATCTTGAGGTTTCTAAAAATACTAATCAACCCGGATCACTTTTACTTACAGTCGTTGTATGATCGTTTTTATGACCCACAGTTTCTTTAGCAAGTACCTAATATAACAAAATTGAATTCAAGATATAAATAGCTTTGAGGTTTGGTAAAAAGGTTTAAACTTTAGATTTGAGAAATATTTCCTAGTTTTCAATAGTTGGACAATAGTTCAATAGTTTCTTTTATGGGTTGGGGCTGGGAACACAAAACATCGTTGAGGTTGGGGTCGGGACTCGAACCCGCGACCTCTCGCTTACCGGGCCAACGCTCGACCAATAATCTATCTCAATTTTAACCTAAAGATTTCATTCCAGGTCCTCCAACCCATCCAAAGTCCGTCATCGGCTCGTGCAACCACTTCACCCCATCCACTACAGAATTTCCATCACGCTCAAGGCCCTGTACATCCATCGCTGAATCACGTTCATCTCGGGCAAGCATCTAGAATGAGCATGATCACCCCTCCAACTGTTGCAATCCCTCAACAACAAAGACCTATGTCCCAAGTATTGACTGCAACACCCATCAAACAGCAACCGACTCTCGCTCAACAACAACTACAACAACAAAAACAACAAGAGATGATTTTGCAACAGATCCAACAGCAGAAACAAGAACAGTTTCTTCGGGAGCAAAGAATGCAACAAGAAAAGCTGGCGCAAGAGAAATTATTGCAACAGCAGCGAGAGCAACAGATTCGGCAACAACGAGAACAACTCGCGAAGCAGCAAATGCCGAAAGTTGAGTCAACTCCGGCTCTTTTACCAACACAGGGTTTGAAACCTTCTGGACAAAATGGAGTTAGGCAAACCACAGCCGCAGCTTTATCTACTCCAGTTTTGCAACCGACTAAAGTCGAGCTACCATCAGCAACGGCAAATGTGAAACCTACAAGCCAGACACCGAAAAGTGAGCCGAAACAAGCTGTTAATTCAAATGCGCAAAATGGGCAAGCACAAGCGAGTGGTTCTTCAAGAAGGCACACAACAGAAATTGATTTCACTACAATTTTTCCGGCTCCGAGTGCTCTCTTTTACGGAAGTGATAGCACAAAATCGACCAGTTCACAAGGTGATCAACCACAACAGGTAAAAATTTCTAGAAAAACTTTATAAACTTTTCATTATAGATCAGACCGCCTATAAGTACGATTGCAGCCGCCATACCGACTGTTGATGTGGTTAGAGAGGTGAGGAGAATGAAGTCTTGTAAAAGTTTTAACTTCTGATACTTATGGGATGAACTCTGCAAATGTCTTTGCAGTATTTTGTCTGATTTTAAAACAAAAGCTCATAGCTCGTAAGGAAATCTTATTCAAACTAAAATTGCTTTGGATTTTAAAGATAAAGGAGAGATTTAGCCTGAACTGTGAGCTAATCAAAGTTTTATTTGAGTTAGATTCAAGGATATATCTGTCGTAGCCGATTATGAATGAAATTTTTTGGCAAATCTTTCTAGTAGAGCAACCCTTTAATGTATGAGGACAATATTATATCATCCTGTAGCGAATTAAATTCTGCGTCGATTGGTACCAAATTTGTGAGTTTAGGTTAAAAATTACCGGCGCTACAACGTTTCATTCAAAATCGGCGGGATCCCCGTAGCCGATTATGAATGAGTGGGTCTAGGAGCGTCCAACCATCAAGTATTTGGTATCATTCAACGCAGAATCATTAATAATTATGTTAAATTTTTAAAATTAGAAAGATTGGATAAAAAGAAAAAAAATTATGGGGCCTCAAAGTTTCCTCTTGAACAAACATTTTTTTTGCTCTAATTTTTTTTCTTTTTATCAAATCTTTCTAATTTTAAAAATTTAACATAATTATTAATGATTCTGCGTTGAATGATACCAAATACTTGATGGTTGGACGCTCCTAGACCCGCTCATTCATAATCGGCTACGACATATCCATAAGTATCTAAATTCTTGTTTTGATTACATTTGAGTGACTCAAAGAAAAGCTTTTAAACCTAAACGTATCAAAATGTTGTGTAGGTGTGATTCCATTCAAGTATGGAAACTTATAGACAACGATTGACTCAACAAGGTTATATGAACGAATTTCAGGCCAGAGTCATCCCATCGGTGCTCCCATCAAGCTCTGTTCTCCAGCCAACACCCCTGCATCACGCGAATTTGTGAGTACTTGAAAGAAAACTTTTATTTCATTCAGATTTATCAGATTTCTTCAAATGTTTGACATTGTCATTGTTAAAGTTAAACAAAAGAATTTAGAAATTCTGCCGCTCAACAGCGACGAGCCAGCACATCCACACCAATTGTTGCACCTCCTGCTCAAAAAGCTGCCACACCAAGACCAGCGGCTTCAGTCTTGCCTAGTGAACCCCTTGTACCGACGCCTCTCTATCCAAAGATCTCGACAATAGCCCAGCCACAGACACAAGTGAGCTATAAAAATCTTAATAATATGAAAACAAGCTAGTGTTTTCACCTTCACTCCTCAACTCTTTCAGAATGTCTCCCCCCCGCGAGCACGTGGCTTTTCTCAAGAACAAGTTGATGCCATCCTTGCCTTGTCTTCCCGCCCTCAATCAATCCACTCTGTGCCACTTTTCTCAGCTCAACAAAGTCTTGGATCAACTTATTCAAATGGATACGGTGGATACAATAGTCCGATTTATGGAATGGGCTATGGAGCTTCATCGCCGATCTATGGGGGTAAGGGCTGGCCCGAATATCTACCATTGTTATCTATCATCTAGAAAACCATTGTTTTAGGTTATGGAATGAATGGCTTCAATGGACTGAATGGGTACGGATCGATGGGAAGACTTTCAAACACTTCATCCGTTTACCCATTGCTCTCCGACAGTAGTCGCCCACTTGCACTCACCGCTCCGTTAAGGCCGCTTACACCACCACCGGTATACATTTACATTTATTCACACGTAAAATGTCGTACAAACAATACACGAGCACCCCTAAGCCCTAAATGTAGGGAAAAACTCATATACATGGGAAAAAAGAATTAATAATCTAGCCGGCGGGATTGAACCCGATTAAGATAAGCCGGTTAAGCCGGCTTCTAGCCACTCGGCCATAATGTATGCGCTATAGAGTTATTAAAAAGCTTTGCTTTAATACAATTTCAAGTTAATCTAATAAACATACCGTAAATACTGTAATAGTACCCCACCCCCCTCGTACAGTCGCGTAGTCGCAAAAGGTTTTTTAGTATTTCATTTTTTCAAAGCGCCTGTACTTTCAAAAAATGCGCGCTTTGGTATCAAAAAATAGCTGAAATTCAGGGCTATTTTTTGATACCTGAGCGCGCATTGTAGCATAAACCAGTGTCGAGAAAAACTCGTTCAAAGCTAGACTACGCAACACTCTGCACCGTCATTATGGGGGTGGGGTACTATTACAGTATTTACGGTAAGGTATGGTTCTGTATTAAAGCAAAAACCGAGCCGGAAAATCTGAAAAGAAAAGTAGTGGAGTTTCAGTCAAATTTTAAAAATTGATAAATTTTATAGTTGCTTAACTCTTAAAGACTTTTAAAGTTTTGTAATTTAAAATTTTTTAGTTTTTTGATTGGAAATCGTTTTTTTTTGTTTCTAAACTAATAGTCATACATTCCATTGATGTCAAGTAGCTCTTGAATCATTCCAAAACAATGCAAATATTTGTTTTTGTTTAAAATGACTCTTCATTTCCTCTTTTTCAGCCATCATCAACCATTGTTCAACATTCCGAAGAAGTACTGAATTCTTTCGATCCATTGGCTGAACTTTACAATAATAGGTACAATAATAGGTACAAAAATTCAGCTAATACAATCTACGAAGTTTAGCCAATCCACTCTTCCACGTGAAAGTCAACCAACAACTAGTGGAGTGACAAAAGCCGAACAAATGGAAATTCTTTATAAAGAGGCCTCGTTTGCCGAGAGAGGCAACTGTGATCGAATGGTTGGGATTTGTGGGGGAAATGTGGAAGAAGCGTTGAAACAATTGAAGGTTTGTAATCAATCGTGAACGAAGCTATCCCAAGACTGACAAGAATTCATTGACCTTTTGAAAACTGCATTGACAACTAAATTGGCTCAAAGACTTTTTTGAAAAGATTTCAGAAGTAGTTTCTCTTTCATAAAGCACTCAAAGATCACTTTATGACACAAACTTATTCTACGAACAATTCTACATTTATTTATTCATCAGCACACTGTAAAATCTTAGTCTCTTGGCTCACTACATTCTGCTAAAGTACTCAATTCAATCTAAAGCTATTCGGTTTTCTGACTAACAAGGGAATGATGATTGGGTTCCGTGGCCTTTTCCGATGATATATAGATCATTCGACGCAGAATTTTACGCTGATTCCAATGATGTAAAAATTAGCTGCCGAATGGCGCGTAATCACCGCCACTGGCATACAATTTTTGAGCCCTTCCTTTTAAACCAATTTTTTTTCAACACAAACCGTTCATCTGTGGCGGGGATCAACACAAAAAAAGGTCTCTGCGCTGCTGCTCGTTTTTTAAAGTTTGAGGTTAAATATCTTTTGCAAAATGCATTATTGGTTAGATTGACATTGACACTGACAAGCTATTAAATTTTTAACAAGAATGACAAACTATGATCGAACAGGAGAAAAGCGCTTATGTGGACTCACAAAGAACACAAAAGGACGTAGGATGGAAAAAAGCAAAAAAAAAATGAGACGACTCTGGTTTGAACTCTTGACCCTCAGCTTGCTGTACAAGCATTCAACCATTTGGCCACCGATGAACGGCTTGTGTTGAAAAAATGACTTAGAAGGAGAGGCTCAAAACTTTTATGCCAGTTTGGCGGTGATTACGCGCCATTCGGCAACTAATTTTTACATCATTGGAATTGGATTGGAGCGTAGAATCATTGAATCATTGGAGCGTAAAATTCTGCGTCGAATAGTCTATATATCATCGGAAAAGGCCACAGGATCCAAACATCATTCCAATCATCAGTCTCGACCCTTGAGTACTTTGATACTATTCGTTTAGGACTACAGTGTGAAACAAGAACTAGATCTTTGCATCTTTAAGAGAGTATAAAAATTGAAAACATTCAGGTTGAGTACCTTGTCGATACGGGAATTGCGTCGGACCGAGCAATTGCAATCAGTGCTTTGGAGGCAAGGGCTTGGAATCTGAATGCGGCCGCCGAAGCGATCGTCAGTCGATAGTTGAACCTCTTTAGATGTATCAAATTTGCTACAAATATACAAACCCCTATATATATTTGCTCTATATCTCTTACTTATTTAGATTTTCCATTTCTTAATTTTCTTAGAGCAATGAAACCTCATTGATGCACAGAAAAAGTTTCAATTCGTTGAACAAAAAATTTTGTCAACTTCCCATTCATGCTTTTCTCTTAGATTTCTCGTTTGTTTGTTTGCTTTGCTTGGTTTTTTTGAAGCAGGTCATGTGCAATGTTTTTCCGCTTTTTCTTTTACTAAACTGTGATTTTCCGGGCATCCTAGCTTTGCATTTTTATCCTATAAAAGCTGACGATTATCTTCACCATTAGCTTCAGTCGATAGATTGATTCAAAAGTTATTCAAAAGTGATAAGCTGGAAATTTATTAGAAATTTGTATAGGAAATTTATCTTGATAATAGTCAAATATTGTAGAGAGTAAGCAAAAGAAATTTACGTAAGCAAAACATAAGTAACTTCTTTCCAAAACTACAAACTAGTAGTACTTTTTGTTTTTGAATCTAATAGCCCATCTTAGTGTAGTCAAAGTTTGATAAATCTATTCCAATTGAACAGCCTCTAGTCGATAGAATAATGTAGGTAAGGGAAGTCGGCAAATTAGAAAAGGATTGGCTTCGGGAAAAGGATTGGCTCTAAGGACTGGCCTGATCGGGCCGTGGCATGCAGTGGGTACGGCTTGATCGGGGCTGGGTGACGCTTTTGGGGAGCTTGGCCTCTAAACAAGAGTACTACTGTAGTAGTTCAAAGAAAAGAACTGTTATTTGTAGTCAACTGTAGGCGAAGTTGACTATAAATAACAGTTCTGAGGCCCTGAATCGGAAAAGATTGAAAATTTTAAACTATACGCCTTGCTCTATAGGTTGAAAGCTCTGTAACTTAGAAAAAAAGATTGAAAATCGGCTCGTTTTTTGCTCAGGCGAAAAACGGCTCTCAATCATTTTTTTTCTAAGTGCTGGTTAATGCTTAAAAGATGTGTTATATCTTAAAAGATCACCCATTCTCTCTACTTTAATTTGATACCAAAGCGCGCCGAAACAAACGTACTGGTGTCAAGATTCAAGCGTTTGTTTAAGAGTAAACTTAGACTTGACGACGAAGACGAGGCTTATAGGGAGCTTTTCTATTAGAATATTTACGGTATGCTCCAACCTAATACATAGAAATGTTGTCAAATCTGTTCACCTCCCAATGATCAACACGACAAGCATCAATTGCTCGTGAGTGAGTCGAACCCTCGACCTACAGCTTTGCAATCCGACACGTTATCCGTTTTTTAAACGCTCTGTGTTTTTAATCACTTTTGAATCACTTTGAAATCAAAGCAAATCACTTTTGAATCACTTTGAAATCACATTCTTCCTTTTCCCCCAAGTCATTTCTAGATCTTTCAACGTCAAATCTAATCGATTTCGACTCAAGCAAAGAAATTTCAGTTCCCATTTCTGCACTAGTTAACTCATCATTTGCATTTGTTTTTGCCTTTTTTTTATCATTTTCGAGTTCTGCCATCATTTTTCTTCATAAACATTTCAACCAAATTTATATGTATTTATTTCTTCCGCTTATCGAATAAATTATGAAGATTATCTAGCCTCGTTTGCCGAGCCTGAGCCTTGATCGTTAGTTCTTAGAAATCGAGCAGATGACTAGCCAATTTCTCGGCCAATCCAAAACACAAACAATTACTTTGCAAAGCAATCTAATCTATATATAATTTCGAAATGTCAGTCTGTCCATTGGAGCTCTAGTGAGTTTGTCGGGAACGGCCAAAATACGCACCACCTGTGCTTAATTGTGCTTTTTAAAAGCCGTTTCAAAAAATACCCGATAGAAAATAAGTTAAGTTATGTGCTATATCTGTAAATTTTTATGTAGCTCTAGCTTTTCTGAATAGCTTTTTGGTGGCACTTTTGTGAAAAACGGCCTTGTTGTGTGAATCCCTTGATCTTTTGCTTCACTGCACATTTTTATTTTCGCATTTCGTCGAACTACAACAAAAATAAGATTAAACCATTAAACAACCATTCGTTCAAGTTTAGAGTGATTCTCAAAAAGTCCGTAAAAGCCTAAGCAGTCTGATTTGACGATGAGGTGACTTTGTATCGCTGAATTCTTCCCAACGGGGTGATTCGGTAGATAAGTTTGAGCACTTCTCTACGCATCGATTTGTTTACCACCATATAGAAAATCGCCATTGAACCTGGAAAATTTGAAAGGTTTTGACTTTTTTGAGGCTTTTTTGAGACTTTTTTCTAGTTTCTAAATCTGAAAACCGCTTAAAAATGGTTCTATCATGGTGCCAATCTTGAAAATTTTGATTTTGATTTTGATGGGTTGACATTTGACCATCGTTAGCTCGAGAATTGTCTTGACAACTCACTGTTCGAGAATTGCCACGAGCCATTAGTGACGAGGTACATGATTGGAGGAAGCACGATGAAACCCGAGCAAATTGTACAATAGAAAATGCCGGTGATCATCACCGTCGTGCAAATCCCAAAGCATTGAATAGCAATCTGAAACAAAATTCAATATTGCATCGACTTTTCTTCTCAAAGAATGCACAAAGAATCACTCACGACTGTTTGTATTTTGTTCGTGTTCGCATTCATCTTTCGATGGGCTCGATACATCAAAATCAGCATGAGACTATTCAAAAACAAGATGCAAATCGCCACACCGATGTTGTTATACAAGAATATCATTGGCATCTGAAATAAAGGCATCTGAGTGAAAGAAAGTCAAGAAAGTCAAAGCTTAAGTCAAAGCTTAAGTCAAACAAAGCTTTGCTTAAAAGAAAAATGGTTAAAATGGTTAATAATGCAGTCAACTTCGACAAAATGCTTTTGAAATTCTAACGTTTGCCCCAAATTCCGGCGTCGCCCGCCCAGAGTTATGCAGAAAACGTTTTAGGTTCATTGTATCGAAACACGTTTTAGGTTCATTGTATTGAATTTCGGTTCCGAACGATTCGTTATACATATCGAAATTCGATAGGGTGATCAAAAAGTTCCCGCACACTTGTAAATGATTCATTTTCTAAATAAACGCTAAAACAAAAATAGGTGAGCGCCGTGACAGTTTCCCTCCAGCGCACTACAATGCTTCTTTGGAGAGCTAGGTGGCTCTGATCAGAATGGTTTAGGTGTAGGAATGCTCCCCAGAATTCTCAGCTTCAAAATACTATAGGGTGACCGCGAATTACAGACAACTGTATAGAGACAACTTTCTGGAAAAGTACCTGATAAATGTCTAATTTATTTCAAAAGTGTCCAGTGTTATATAGGAAATTGTAGCCCTAATTCTCAGCAATATTTCTCTACCAAAAACTTCCCGATTACACTTATACAAGCCATTTAACAAGCGCTTGAATGAGCTCTAATCGACATCTCTCCGGCGAATCTGTCATTTGGCCGCTTTTCTCTATTAGAAATTGCTAAGAAAGGCTTTTCTATATTGCTTCAATGCAAAAATAACGCTTAGCATTACTTAATAAAAATAAGAGTCACACTTAACTGTTTTGGCTGAATTGGCATAACCAAAATTTAAGTTAATGTCAAGCTCTTTGAAGAAGCAGGGAAAAAGGAGTAATTAATTATTTTCGATGTTCAGTTTAGAGTTCTCGTTATATCAGATGTTCTGGCGCTATCAATTTGTTGAAAGCAATTTTTTTGACAAAATTACCACAAATTTGACTGAGAAAAACTTTTCCGAATGAAATTTTTTAATGTAGAAAGGCGGCCAAATGACAGATTTGGAGAGATGTCGATTAGCGCTCATTCAAGCGCTTGTTAAATGAGCTGTATAAGTTCCATCGGGAAGCTTTTGGTAGATAAATGTAGCCAAGCATTAGGGCTACAATTCTCTATATAACACTTGACACTTTTGAAATAAGTTGGGCATTTTCTAGCTACTTTTATAAAAAGTTGTGGTTATACCTTGCTCTGTAAGTCCAATTTCGATCGGGGCTTTAACTGAAAAATAGAGCTTCTTTCGTAAAGTGTGCGGAAACTTTTGAGCACCCTGTATTAATCTGAAACGTGGCTCACAATGGAGTGCTCGGGCTTTGCCGCGAAATAATAGCTGGCCGTGGGGGTGAGATAGACGAGTGGGGGGCAGGTGAAGTAGACGCTGGCCCCGTAGATGAATGGCGGGAGAATCCACAGCACCAGTCGCCATCCGCCGAATAGTGTCTGAATTTTGTGATCGGAATAAAGAAGGATGAATGAAGATTCATCACACAGTGGTGAATCCTCATTCACCCCCACTAAATGGATCTTGACTCACCTGCTGCAACTGGGGACCGATAAAATCGACACAGCGATTTACCCCCAACACCACACTCAACGCACAATAGACGCACCAATCGGCTGAAAAAAATGGGGCACTTGGAAAAGTTGCGGTAAAACTCACCGAAGCACAGTGTTGCAATCCAGAGATTCAGCAGTGGACTGTCGCAAAACGAGTAGCCCATCACCAGAAAATAGCCTGAAAATGTTTTTTAGGAAAATGCTTTCTTTTCGCTTCAAACCGGGCAAAATCGAGCTTGGAACCAGACTGAAAATATCGACAAAACCGACGACAAATCTAGAAAAATCAAATCAAATTTTGATTCCATTAAAGCCTACAATATTCTGTAGCAAATGATTTTCATAAACTTTTCTTGTGCCATTGCAATCAGACAAAATGCGTACAAAGTGATGAAGAATGAGCCGACGCTTAGGTAGATTGAACCTAGAGAAACACATTAACAACAATTAACAACAAAAATTTTGATACTTTTCTATTTTATCCCCACAAACAAGAAATTTACAGGGTGATCCAAAATTATGGCAACTTCTTGATAGAAAAGTATCCGAGAAATGCCTAACTTATTTCGCAAATTGAATGAAGGGGTAAAAGTGACAAGTACCAATATTTCTAAACTCTCGTCTTTTCAAGCAAAAATTATTGATGACGATCCCCGATTAGACCGACTTACCTTGAATGAGATTCTTTGGATGTGGATTGTTCCCTTCAGCACACTCGGCATCCAAACGGAGAACGTCGTCCCCTTTGTAAAGAGCATAGATCTGAAAAATTGATGAAACTTTTCAACAAAACAATTTGGAGCTTTGGAGCTTTGAAGCAACGTTTTGGACACTATTAGCTATTTGTTAGCTTTAAATTGCACCTGTAAGAGAAGGGAATCGTTGAAATAGCGATACTTGGTCATTATTCTCAGCAACGAACTTAAATGACAAAACAACTATCGGAAAATTATCGGAAAACTCCGAAATTATTGTGTGAAGTTTAAGGAGTGATTCAGCGAATAATTGAACCGTGAGACGCCTTTTATAGAGAATTTCCAGCAAAATATTCTCATGGTGTTTAGTCGAGAAAGCGTGTGAAGCGGAAAATTCGTTCTTTTTGAATTTGGTAAATGGTCTACTACACAGACTTTTGTTTTTTCGAGATTTCTTGGAATAGGCGATACTCTGAAGTACATTTGTTATTTTCCATGCGCTTTTCTCGGTTCACTTTTCGGTTAGAAATATTAAATGAGACCTAGACGATCTTGTAGAGTTTTTCACGCTGATTTCTATGCTTTTTTAGTTTTCCCATAATACTAGGTACATGCATAAGAAATGCGGATTTCAACATTTTCATAAATTCCCAACGATAGAAATCAGATATCGATGAATGTTATAAACTATTTGAAAGTTGTAAATCTCCTCTACAAAATTGACTAAAACGTGTTTCAATTGATCGAACCATTGAAGAAATTGCGAGGGCAAAATGCGAGTGACCAAAAAAGGAATCGAGTCACTTTAGGGACAAGTTTAGTGTCGTCAAAATAGACTTAGCTTCCCAAAATTGAAGATTTAAAAACAAAAAGGATAACTATATATCTATTCATTAAAAAGTCTAACCGAAATGCATTTACAGAAATTTGGCTAGAGCGTAAGTTCAAAACCCTCAAAATTGTCAAAAAAGCGGCTTTTTCACAAAAAAAGAAAAATTATTGTAAAAACAAAGTTTTCCCATGAAATGATCCCAACTCTTAGTTATTTTGAATAATATTTTAGGGCGCTCATTTTCCACTATATAGTCGAAATGGAACTCTTGTGAAAGTGGGGTTTTCAAAAAGTGCCCATTTTTGGTCGCTAAAGTCACTCGATTTCTTTTTTGGTCACTCACATTTCGCCCTCGAAATTTCTTCAATGCTTCGATCAATTGAAACACGTTTTAGCCTATTTTGTAGAGGAGATTTACAACTTTCAAATAGTTTATAACATTCATCGATATCGGGTTTCTATCGTTGGGAATTTATGAAAATGTTGAAATCCGCATTTCTTATGCATGTACCTAAGAGTTCTGAATCGCAAGGAAACTGGCATACAAAATTGAGTTCGCTTTTGGTAGGTTTATAAAAGTGCTTTTTAAATCTAAGCGTAAACTCGTAGGACAGTGGTTAGTGTGTTTGAACATCAAATTTGTTGCTCCGGTTCAGATCTATCGAAGCAAAGGGAGGGGGAGCAAAGGGAGATCTAGGTTAATCAATCTTTGTTAATCAATCTGATTTCTAATCAATCGTGAGTCGAGATTTGAATGCAGTTTGGTAAAGTTCTCGTTGTCTCCAGAAACTCTTGATAATGTTGATGTATTGTGATTAAAAGTTCAGTACTAAATTTTACAAGATAGCTCAGAGGCTGTTCGGATTTGAAAATACCATTTTGATTTTGAAACATCCAAAAATATCTTAAATTGCTTCGATTATCCAAAGCCGATGTTTAAAACTGTTTCTTTATAACTCGTGTTCGGATTAGACTGCTTCTCGACTTGACTGAAAATCTTGAAAGTTTAAGAAGAAGCGGCACTAAAGGATGCGCCATAATTGTCGAAACAAGATAAACTTCTGATTTTAAAGCAGACAAGAGCAAAAAAAGACAAATTTTTAACTGAATAACATTTATTGTACATCAAAAATGATAAATCAACTATCAAATTCGAATCGATCACCATTAGCATGCGAGCGGGCTCGCAGGCGTTTCAGAAAGACGTCAACTTTTTTGCAAATCATTTTGCAAAAAAGGAATACCAGTATCGGAATCAGCGTAAGATTCTGCGTCATTTAGCCACCTCAGCCTTGTGACCTTCGAGGTCGTGGAATGAGAAATCGGAGACCTTCGAGGTAGAAACGAGAAATGAGAAATCGGATTAGAAATGCGTTAGAATCAAATTCGGCCCGAAAAAAGCTGATATTGGATAATCTAGTAGATCGGAAACATTTCTACATTTTACAGTATAGACACATGTTGATCCAATGCTCACTCAGGAATGAACTATGTAGGTATCATGTTTTGACGGCTCTATTCAAAGCGATTCGGGATCTCTCTCTTTTCAACTATTATAAATAGTGAGCAAATAAAGGTTATCTAGACTCTTCAATCATTCAAAAATACAAAAACATTCAGCACTATCTATTGTAGCTGAACAATAAAGCTTCGAAAAATAAAAATATTTTCCGCTTTGATTCAAAATATTATAAAAGCACTTCCTCGACTCATCGAAACTCCATCAGATTTTTTCAATTGTTTGCTTGTATTTTGTATATCTTTTCAGCTCGATAAATCTACATATATACATAGGCTAACTACTTTAAAACCACCAGAAACTCACAAGGGAGTGACACGAGCTCGAAGTTGAGAATCGTTTCATTACCAAGTGCATCTTATAGAATCGGCTATGCTGATTCTGAATCAGTAGAAATTAGCTGCAAACACTCACGCAATCGCAGGGAATCTGGCATAGAGAATTCCCTTACATTTCGGACTCTAATGGGGCCGCCACAAAGACACGTTTCAGCGACTTTGGTGGTCTAGCGGATACTGAGCTAGCCTACGGAACTTATGAAGATTTTTGGCTTGGGTTCGAATCTTCCCCAGGCTGACTTTTCTTGCTTTTTTTGATGTCTTTGCATTAAATATTTATGTTTTATGCACCCTTTTACAACTTTTAAAGGGATGAAATTTATTTATAGAGTCATTATGGAGTTCATATACATTTTTCGAACTCTGGCACCAATGGTTCATGACTTTATTATCTCTGCCAACAAAAAGCAGTGCTTTTTTTGCAGCAAAGTATTTTGTTTGTGCAAATTTTGCAATTTTGCATTGTTACTATATGAAAATCAATAAAGAACCTTATTCTTGCATTTTGAAGTTCATCAGACTACGTTGAAATCGATTTTGAGAATTTGAGAAAAAAAAATTTTATGAAAACCGTTAGAAGTTGGAAAAGGCCTCATGAAGAGTCCAAAATTTAAGAAAACTTTCTATGCCAGATTTCTTGCGATTGCGTGGGTGTTTGCAGCTAGTTTTTACAGATTCAAAATCAGTATAGCCGATTCTATAAGATGCACTTGGTCACGAAGCGATTCTGAACCTGGTGTTATTCCCTTGTCAGCTAACAGGAGGGTTTGAGATGGAGCTGGGCGAGGTGCTTAGAAGAAAAGCGTTAGCTGAACACTCTAACTAGTTTAACTCTAACTTATTTGATTACGCTCGTTAACTTGTTAAACTTTTGACCTTTCAGGTCAAACTATTTCCAAAATGTATCGTTCTCTCCTCCTCGTCTTCTCAGCATGCATTCTCAGCTCTGTCGCTCAAAAGGGAATCCTCGATGTCGGCAAAGATATCCAGAAAATCGTCGATGAACTCTCAACCGATTATGGGGTGGTTGTGACGAACAATTGCTCGAATTCGATTTATCTGAAATGTGCCTCGGCCGATGATGCGATTACAGGCGATGGATCAGATGATGACGACTGGTGGACACTTGACAGCGGAGATGTCACTTTCAGTCACTTTATTGACAAACCTGTTAAATATCGTCTAGACTCTCAGCTGGGGATTCAAGGATAACGAGCAGGGGACAACGTGTTTCTGGTGTTACGCTAACAATAACGGTCAAGATGCACGCGATTCGGGCAATTGGTACATTCATCAGAATGTTTGGGGACACGGAAAGTGAGTCGTAAGGCTTAGGTTTAGGCTTAGGCTAGACGTTTAACAGAGCTCATCGGTGAGAACAGTTTAGTCTTAGAAATAATAATGGGTAATCGATTTCAGCACCGGCTGCGACGGAGCGCCGGGAAATAACGGAGGTGTCGATGATAACGGGCTGACGGAATGGGAAGTGCGTGACGATGGAATGTATTCGAATATGTGTGGCGAGTGTCAAGATGGAAGCGTTTTCGAGAAATACTCTGATTGGGGGCCATCGCCATAAGTCTCGCACAAATAAAAATGTTTGCACAAAGTTTTCCCAAACAAATCAGCTTTAAATAAACTTTCTGGCATGTGCACTGATGGATTATAAACATCCACAAAACAGGCTACGTCGATACCCAATAGAGAACATACTCAATAAAAACAAAAAACATTAGTTCACACTTGCTTTTTCAAATTTAAGGTACCTGGAGAGAAGATGAGAATTAAATTGCAAAAGAATAAGAGTTGCAGGGCAGTAATTCTCAATGGAGTCGTTATTCATGGAATTATGAACTTCACATCGATGAAACACTTCTCTTATAAGCTTTCCTTCGTCAAATTAATGAATTGACGAAAATCTTGCCACTTTACTGGTGTTTTATTTTGCCTAGATAATTTTTAAGCAATATTTTTATTGTTGTTCGAAATCAAGTTTAGAAAAGAGATAACAAGTTAAAGGATTAAAGAAGGATCAATGTTTTTACAGCTTTAATTTAAATCCCTTTTTTCTCGGCACAAAATGGGACGTTTGGTGGGCATGGTGGTGGTCCTGGTGGACAAGAGCAGTTGGGAAGCGACCCGGTGCATGGGGGTGGGCAGCCGATTCTCACCTCTAAAAGAACAGTACACTATTTTCCGATTGTCAATTCTCAAAGGCTGTTTGTAGCTAGGGTAGAGTCTATTTTCAACTCTAATCAGGTTAAACTTTCATCTATTTTATGTATCGTAATCTCTATCTACTTTTTACCTTTTTTTGTCGGGCATACACAGGTGTTACCCAGGCACCGGCAACCTTCTGTTCTTGGACAATTCAAGATGGAACAAGTTCGTGGGGGCTTCTCTTCTAGAAATCCATTTTTAGCTGTTTAAATCTGAAGGAAGGCGGTTTAATTACCCCAAGGGTCGAAGTCGAATACCCACTAGCCTGGTTTCTTTACCCCAGTCTGCGGAAACGTTTTGATCAAGGGCAAGTAAAGGCTTAAGCAACAATGACAAGTAGATATTAGATAGACATGGTCTGACTAAGTCTTGGAAGATCAAATCCTCCAAAACCATAATTCTGGAAACTCTGTCTACCTTTTTGTGCCGGGCATAAACAGGTGCCACTCTGACACCAGCAACCCAGTCTTCTTGGACAGTCGAGATCGGAACAAGTTCCTTTGAGCGCTTTTTCTGAAATTTCTTATTATATTCTTATTTTTTGGCATTTTGGCATATCGTGCCTCTACCTTAAACTTGCTATTTACCTTTTTCTTCAGAACACACACACTGCCCGAATACGCATTTGCATTTTCTCGGACACTTCCGACAGTCAACGGTGAACTTCTTTTCTACAGATTCTGTAGATTGCTTTGAGTCAGTTAATGTAGATTTTTTAATTAGTCATTGAATGCCAAGATTGAGTATGCACTAAGTCTTATTCACATTTTTCTGCAGGGCAAGAACACCCAAATTTACACGTGCAACTTCTTGGGCAATTAGAGCAGAAAATGTTTGGGCAATTAGAGCAGCCGGTTGCTTCTCTTTCAAATTATTTTTTGAGTTAGTCATTCAAATATGAATTAGACATGTGCCAGAACACCAATTTTCGGCGTCGCTTCGTTCCTTTTTTGACCGAGTCGGTCGGGCAAAAGTCAGGGTCAAATGAACAAACCAAAAACATGTTTACATAGTATGCTACCTGGAGTACAGACGCAATCCGGCCAAACACCAATGCAATCATGTGGGCAATTGAACTTCACATCGGCGGATTGAGCTAAACGGTCACTTTCGGGTAACAAGGTGAGTGAAAAGTTCTGTCCGCATTAATGGACGTGTCTTTATAACAAAACTCCGTCGAAATAGAGCAAAATAGGGCTCAAATTTAAGAAATTAGACTATTTTTGCCTTTTATCTATGTTTGTTTTAAAGAGAAATTTGTTTTTTGAAGCCCATTTTTAATGTTTTTTTTTCAATTGAGTTTTACGCAACTCCCCTGAACTCGCGCGATTTTTAAGCTCAACTAACATTGTTTGAAGCTCTCAAAGTCGATAATTTCAATAGGAATCTAACTATGTAAAGTATGGTTTTAAACAAAAATGATTCTTCTTTCAGATAGGTTATCAAAATTTGCTTTTAATGAAACGAAAACTGGTTTAGAGAACGAATTGTAGAAACTTGACAAGCGGCCAAACTGAAAAATGGTATTGGATCACAGGAAATAATACTAAAAAAGCTTTTGAAACTAGACTTTTCATATCTCCAGGTTTCTATGGTTGACGTAGAGTAAAAATTGACCATTAAAATTTGAAACACTTTAAGCTTTTACAAGTTTTATTATAGAGACAAATCTACTAATGCGGACAGAACTTTTCAGCCAACTTTTCAGCCACCAGGCGAGACCAGACAAGCTCTACAAGACTTTAACAAGTTAGGACTTTTCCCAAAACATATACTTTGACAAAAGAGTCCGAACCAAACCTTAATGTGGCTAGTAGACTTGCTTAACGGTTTACAGTTAAGAGTTAGCCGGTAACTAACGGTGATTAAGGATAAACGGTAAACGGAAACGGTAAAATTCTTAACAACTGAACAACATCAATACTGTTTATTTTGTATCAAAGTTTTTTTTGCTACATAAAATGGGTTAATATATCATCTTCAAAGTTTTTCTTAAGAAAGCAACAATTTGATAATGGCTAGTTTCAAAGCCTGGTACCGTTAGTGGCCATTACCGTTCCTCTACCGTTAAGCAATGCTAGTGGTTACTTTGAAATTCTAGTGGAAATTAGTGGAGATTCTAGTGGAGATTCTAGTGGAGATTCTAGTGGAGATTCTAGTGGAAATTCTAGTGGCAGTCCTAGTGACAATTCTAGTGGAAATTCTAGTAGCAATTCTAGTGGTAATTCCGTAGCAATTCTAGTGGTAATTCTAGTGGCAATCCTCTTGGCAATTCTAGGGGTAATCCTAGTGGCAATTCTAGTGGAAATTCTAGTGGAAATTAGTGGCAATTCTAGTGGCAGTCCTAGCGACAATTCTAGTGGCAATTCTAGTGGTAATTCTACTGGCTTCCTTGCCTCTACTTTGAAAATAATGCTTACCACTTATGCCCATGAAGAGAATAAACAAAGCTAAAAGGCAGAAATGGTTGAGATGCATTTTACCTTACTGTTTGCGGTAAATGATCGTTACTGACTTCAGATAGATGTTCACTTAGTTGTCTCTTATATAATGGTGCTAGCAAATATCAACTCAAAAACAAGATAAGCAAATTTAGGCTAAAAATTCATATCTAACCTGTTTCTTGATCCCTCTCGCTTCACATGACATCAACAAAATTGTGTTTATTTGTGTTTCTTAGTTTTTATCTAAAAACTCTGATTCAATTTCATCCCTATCAGCTAAAAGAACTCTTTCCGTTTTATTGCCAAAAGCTCTCATTACTGTAAAATTTTTTTAGCGAAAACAAAAACAAGACGCCTACCTTGTTATCACTTTTTTTTAAACCCGAAAAGAAAGCTTTGCAAAGCGTTGATTCTTTGCAAAGCGTTGACTGATTGCAAAGAGTTGATTCTTTGCAAAGCGTTGATTCTTTGCAAAGAGTTGAATCGATTAAACTTAGAACAAACGTATATTACCTACTAAACTAAAGGACTACTAAATTAACTTTCCCGAATGATCAGACATGTGCTTTTGAATTTTCAAGCCATCAGCCATTGAGCCGTTGAGCCATTGCGCTGATTGTGAGCTATCAAATTTTGTTGGACTTCTTCATTGAACAATAAACAGTACAATATTCTTTACAAATCATAAGATTTGTCGAGTGGAAGAAAGGAAAATCCTCGGAATAAACTTAAAACTAAAAAGAAACCCAAACTAAAAATGCTGTCATGCTAAAAATGCTAAAAAAAAACGAATTCCAGGAGATGAGATTCTGGCTCGATGAGATTCTGGCTCGATGAGATTCTGGCTCGATTTGATTCAAGAAAACTCCTCGGAAAGCCACAACTACCCTGGTTATCGAACTACCTTGGTTATTGATTAGTTGGACAACTTTCAGATAGCCAAATCGAAACTACGGTACTCCATTCAATGACATACTCTGGCGTCGGTTATTCTAATCGTAAACTTTCTCTTATCTTTTCATCCCACCAAAAGAATAAGAGAGATTCTGGCAAACAGATTCTGTTTTGCTCGGTGCCAACTTTTGCTTTCTTTTGTTTTTCTCTTCTTTTCATGACCTTCAACCAGTGTTCCTCTACTTGTTTTCACTTCTTTTGTATCACGTCATACAATGGAAATTAGTCGAAACAGGGTTTTCCCCTTTCATTTCAACCGGAAATCTTAAAAAAGAGATCTCCCGTTTATCCTAATTCTATTTTACATCTCAAAACAAGTTGAACGCTCAGTGTAAAAAGGCTCTAATCTAGAGGCGATCATGGCATTCGATCATGAAAATGCTTTCCCAGTTTTCCTTTTTTCTCGTTGTGATGGTTCAAGAAATGGGAAAACCGGCTGTTCTGAAAAGCAGAGCACCAAGAATTTTTCGATGGTAGGTCTCAATCGAACCAACTTTCATCCAAGTCGATCCTCTCCAGTGCAGCTCGAGTTTGTTTTGAAACTTGGCGATGATCTTCGTATCAGGATGAACTCGGTTTAGCAAAACGAATGGCTTGCATTGGAGTCCGTCTTCTCGAGCCGTTAACATGACAGTGATTCACATTTTGTCGTATCCTGTTGAGAGAACTGCCATTCCTTTGGATCCTTTGTTGGCGATTGTCAAACTGTTCGACTGGTCAAAGAAAACTCCGGTCTCGTCAAAAATCGATGCGTAATTGTTCTTCTTGCGCATCTCCTCCATGTAAAGGATGTACTCGCTCGTTTTGCATGCATGCAGTTGTGCAGTTGTGAAACTTTTTTGGCATGCAGTTGTGAGACAATGGGTCGAAAAATGTCTTGCCAAAAAATTGTTCAGCCAACCAATCGAAGCAGAGAAATCAGAAATCTTTCCACACCCTCCATTTCCACTGCTTGTGATATAACCGAGTTGCAGCGCCGACCAATTCGAGAAGTCCATATCTGTGCCGTCCCTGAAAAGTGTTTGATTTTCAAAAGTCGACCTAAAACCTGACTCTCTTCAATTACTGGGTGAATCGGGTGACTCCGACTACGATTACGGTTACCTAACCCATTCGAAACCGCAGCGTTTTTTCTTTTTTTTCGTCTACGGACCAAGCCTTTTTTTGACATTTTTGACTCCGAAGCAGTTTATTTATGGTTGGAAAGATGTAAGAGAGTCTCCTACACCATTTATTTTTGATGAAGAACGACTTGGATTTGACTTCAGTACTTTTCAAGATTCTATCGATTATTGTTCTGATTTTATCGACGACAGATTAATCAATATTTTAGTAGGCGAATCTAATAAACATGGAAAAAGGAAAACAAACTGGCAGGATTTCGATGCAAAATCTTTCAAGCTCTTCCTGGCTCTGTATCTTCAAATGGGAATCGTCAAATTACCGAGGATTCGTGACTACTGGAGTAGCAGGCCTGGATTAGGAGGATTTTCCCACATGTCCCACATTATGTCAAGAACAAAATTTGAATCTATTCTTCGAAACCTGCGTTTTTGTGATAATGAACTGGATCCTGCAGGAGATTGGCTTTATAAGATTAGAGCTATTATGGAACATTTCAATGCAAAACCAGAGACTGCATTGATTCCGGGTAAATATGAAACATCTTTTTTGCCCATGTAACTTGTAGTTCTGCTACAATTGGAATATACATGTAATGCTGAAAAACAGCAAAAAAAAACCAATTAATTGAATGAAAATAGCTCAATTAGCGCTGCAGCGAATAGTCGCTGCAGCGGTCCGTTCCTGAGTTTTTGTTGCAGCGATTATTCGCTGCAGAAGTTTCGATGGGTTAAAAAGAATCGGGTGACTTAATTAAAACCGGATGACATAAAAAAGATTGAAACTTTGGATACTTAGAACCATTTATTGTAAGTTTTTATATAAAGATCCAATTCAAGGATCATCCAATTCAGCAGGAGGTCAAACCTTCAACGCTTAAAATTCTTGACAGCTTACAGTCATTGAGCTACACTAAATGTGAGTATGCCCGTTGCATTTAGTATTCAGCATTTAGTATTCAATAAATTGAAAACACTTCCCATTTCCCTCCCTCTCTTTCCCTGCAATGATGGCGTAAATCCCCTACTAATTGCCAAAAGTGCTTTTGATTTGCTTTTCCATTTTTTTTTCATTTTCCAATGACCAAGTATTCTTTCCCTAACTTTTTTCTATTTTTACTTTTACTGATTTCTTTGATACCCGATATCTTTGCTGATCACTGTGAGCTGTGTAAGGTTGGTAAGAAGATTTCCTACAACAAAATGCTATACGAGTATAAGAAAGGAGCTTATACCGTATTCTCTCTAATAGTAGTGCGCACTACTATTTTTTCAACCCCCTCCTGGACCGCAATACTATTAGAGAGTGCACTGCTATTAAAGAGTTTTATCATTTACCAAAGTAAGACAGATATAAGATTTTGTTCCAAAAATTCTTGCAATTCTTTCACGGGCTCCTTTGGCTCCTTTTGACATACAGTTGCCGGCGAGTTGACAATTTGTGTCTTGACAAACAACAAAAAGATGTTTTTGCACTTTGCACAACAATTTTAGATTTTTTGCTAACTTTTTCATGTGAAGAATAGTTAATAAATGAATAAAAAAAGCCTCACTTTTACTTGCTTGAATAGCTTTAGAATGTCACATAAATATAAAGTCAACAAGGTTTAGATGAAAAAGAAGCACCAGAAATTCAAATTTTCCAGGGTGCACTACTATTTTTTCAACCCCCTCTCGGACCGCAATACTATTAGAGAGTGCACTGCTATTAAAGAAAAAAGCACTACTATTAGAGAGAATACGGTATATTAGGTGTGTGAAAAAGTAATCCACGTTTTTTATTTTTATTTCCTTTAAATAAATATATCTAAACAATTTTTAATTTTTTGTTAACGATATATATATCGTTTAAAAGCTTATTTTTTCCTCTTTCGAATGATATATTTATTTTGTTAAAAGGACGACAATAAACTACTTTCGTTTTAGTTTGAAAATGGTATACACATGTATCGTTATTCGGTCAAATTTGCTTTATGAGTTCAAAAATGGGTTGAAAGCTGCGGAGGCTGCACGTCAAATTCGGAATGCGTTTGGCGAAGACGCCGTTACTGATGATACCGCTAGGTTTTGGTTCCGACGATTCAAAGGTGGTAATGAAAGCCTAGAAGATGAACCAGGTGGCGGTCGCCCTGAGACCTGTTCTGATGACCAAATAAGACGCTGTCTTCTCGAAAACCCTCGTTCAACCTCTTCAGAAATAGGCCTTACATTAAATTGTGATGGGTCAACCATAAGGAAGCGCTTGAATGCCATGAATTTTATCAAAAAGTTGGACAAATGGATACCGCATGAATTGAGCGTTAAACGTTAAAAACGTGGATTACTTTTTCACACACCTAATACATTTTTTGAGTGTTTTCTTGTTCCTAAATCACTCTGATCAGAAATTATCCGCCTTTTCAAGAAGCCTTGCAAACTGTCCATGAGATAAACACAGTTTCGCATGTTTTTGAGACTATTTTATGTTTTTTATTTTGACCAGAGATTTTATTCTTTTAAAATAACAATTGAATTGTTACTTAAAACAAAAGTGTACATTTAAAAAGGTTTTTTTGGAAAGGTTTTTCAATTGAAAGCAAGTTCACATAGGTGAACACTATGACAATCCCCCTCCAGCGCACTACAATGCTTCTTTGGAGAGCTAGGTGGCTCTGATCAGGATGATTTAGGTGTAGAGATGCTCCCCAGAATTCTCACCTTCAAAATACTATATAGTAAATCCAATTTTGATATGATTTTTAGCTGGAAAATGGAGCTTCTTTTGTAAAGTGTACGGGAAGTTTTTGATCACCCTGTAAATCGCCAAAAATATGCCCTTATTCGTTCCTAGGCGTAAACGGATATTGACTAGAATTTGGGTTAAGTTAAAGAGAGTGGATCCTTTTGTTATCCCGCCATCTCTAACACCCCGACAACCCAACTCAACTCCTCCAACATATTAGAGGGGAGTCCCTGTGAAATGACCGACCTGAACTGCAGTTGCATAGACCCAGAAGATATGTATCTTTATTTACAGTAGTACGATAAGACGAATAGATTACAAATGAGTGAAAGAGGGGGGACTCCAAGTGAGAGCCTCACTTGTCCTCCCAGGCAATCCCAAGGACCGCCCCTTCTCGGTCCGATGTAAGGGATAAGCCCAGGGGAGAACACATTTACATAAGAATAAACAAATCATTCAATAATAACAATAGTAACTAAAATATCAGTTTGGCTCGAAGCTGACACAATTTTTGAAAGTCCCCTTGAAAAAGCGGGACAAAAATCATACCTAATTTGTCTGAACAAGTCCTATGACAAGAATCCCTTCTTTCTACGTACCGTTAAAATTAACGGCTTCGTAACAAGTGTGAATCCCCATAAAGATATCCCGAGATCCGGCTGGTCCAAGTGCATCGCCAATGTGTGAGCAATTTAGGTTTTGATTCATTACTTTGTTAATGGAAACCCAACTTTGTTCACACTCTCATCAGTGTGACTTTGTTCACACTCCATGTCTCGAATCTTACAATGATGAAGTTGGTGGAAGAATCTCTCAAAGGATAAGTTGAGCACAGGGGTGAACACATTTGCATAAGAATAGAAAAATCATTCAATAATAACAATAGTAACTAAAATATCAGTTTGGCTCGGAGCTGACACCCTTCCTCCCCCGATAATATTCCCCGCTCACAGGAAAGACCATTTTTTTTGCTAGATAAAGCTCTTCTGATAAGAAACTGAAAGCTATTTATGCCGCGAAATAGTTATTAGCATCATTGCGAGGTTTTTTTTTGAGTCAATCTTTGTCATCTTGATCAGACTTAGATTAGAGATTGGACTTTAACTTTCCTGACAAAAAATGTGTTTTTTTTCCACTATCTTATTCTAATCGACTAAAAAGATCAAAAAACATTCACTCTTTCACCAAATTTAGCAAGCAATCAACCGGGTGAGAGCCCATTTCCACGACGATTTCGCGGAAGTGAGCGTCGATGAATTGAACGAGGCCTTTCACAAGGAATGTGACATTATGAGTGGTTACAATATTATTATGGTAAAAACTTTTTTTCCTTTCTATAAACAGAAAAGAAAACGTTTAGAAGCTTGTTTGCAAGGGTGAGGTGGACGCGAAAAAAGAAGAGACTTGGGGCGAAATTCAAGTTGGACGCACAACAGAACGAATGTGCAGAGATCGGTGTCAATAAAGTTTATTGAGCTTGACAGAAGTGATTAATGTGTACAAAGATTGCTGAAGTTATTTTACATTGGTTGATATCCTTAATCATGATCTACAGTCTCATGAGTAATGATGATGTCGGATATCAATTGTACTGCTCCTCTAGAGCAGTACAATCCTCTAGAGCAGTACAATCCTCTAGAGCAGTACAATCCTCTAGAGCAGTACAATCCTCTAGAGCAGTACAATCCTCTAGAGCAGTACAATCCTCTAGAGCAATACAATCCTCTAGAGCAGTACAATCCTCTAGAGCAGTACAATCCTCTAGAGCAATACAATTGATACCCGAAAAATTGGGATAATTCTCGCATTTAGATCTAAAATCTCATAAAAAATGACGAAATCAAGTCCAGAAAACTTAGGTTAAAGTCTTTCCTAGTCTTAGTCTTTCCAATCCAATCCAATCCAAATACCATGCTTTCAATATCAACCAGAAAGAAGCTATCAATCGAAGCTAATTTCCGTAACCGAATATCACAGGCTAGGTACAATGTGATCTTTTGATTGCTTCTCATTTTCAGGGCATTTGTCCTTTTTTGGGTCAATTATCGTGGGATTTGTGATCTCATCAGTCGGCTACATTTACAAGGGAAGGTCACAAAGGTGATGTGGTGATGGGAAATGAGAGCTAGACCATCAGATGCAGAATTTTGCACCCGTGATCAAAACAAAAATTTGTCAGCTTGTTCCATCGAATTCTTCAAGAAGCCGTTTTAAATCACTCCTTCAGGACGCGTGGACTAAATGCGGATGCACATTTTGTTCCTTTCCAAATACCAGTTGATGTGTGCTTCCGAGTTGACGACAAAAGGTGCGAGACGATGAATTGTGGATCAAACGCTTTTCTGTGTTGTGCTAAGTGCGATATCAAATTATGCTTCATTCATTTTATCGATTATTTTCATATTTGGTGATTTTTTCTATGATAATTTTATTGTTTTTTGTACAAATTATTTGAAAAGTTGCTTTTTTGAACTGAAATTGAAGGAGATTGCTTAGGTTGATCTAAAATATTAGGGTGGTGCAAAAGAAACTGCCGATTTGACGGTAAATTCAAAAAAAGATGGCGTTCGATGGTGACATGATCAGAATGGAATATTTTCGCAAGGTCTCGAGCAGATTGGCATGGATCGGCCTGAATAACGTCCCGCAGCTTGGCTTCGTTCACGACTTCTGGCATCGAACCGTGCTCGTAATCTTCCAAAGCCTCGTCTCCCTCTCGGAATCGTTGAAACCAAGTCTGACACTGCCTGAGAGACAAACTGCCATCTCCGAAAGCAGCACAGAGAGAACGATGCAATTCGGCAGCAGACTTTCCAATTTTGAAGTTAAACAGTAATGCTGCTCGTAGCACAAACTTTTGCTCGACCATGATCTAAATAAAAAATATAAGCCTTTTTAAATAAAATAAAAAATAACCAAAAAATTCAAATGTCAAAATAAATAGCAAACAAATATGCGAAGAAAACATAAAAAAAATGCCGTTAGCATCGCTCGTTTCTGATAAATCAGAGCTGATACCCATCGGCAGTTTCTTTTGCGCCACCCTAATAGAATTTCCAAAAAAAAACAAAAGAAAGAGAAGTAAACCAATGGACTACTGTGCGAGCACTCTACCACTCGGCTACCGTTGCCGTTCCCCCTTAGCTTACGAAAGTCCTTAAGAATATAGGGTGTTCCAAAAAAAATCAGTTCAGCTAGATTTTTCTCAGCATTTCTAGTGGCTCCTGGAGGTTGTTGTGGTGCCAAAATGAATATTTTGCGCGAGCAAATTGTTGATATTTTTTCACTTTTTCCCGATTTCTTGACTCCCCAATACATGAGATTTCTGAGCCACCATGGTCACCACCACCACATGGGCCACCACCATGAGACTTTTGCCATAAAATTAAAACTTTCTACTGGTACCGTGGTGCCATATTATTAGGTTGGCCGGAAAGTTCTTTCCGTTTTTTGACGCTAGATCTAACTTTTTATTTTACACATCAAAAATGCCAAATAAAAAAACAGAATTTATCTACTCGAAATATTCACCGTCAACATCAATAACATCCTGCCACTTATCCGGCAACAAATAGATTCCGCGGCGGTAAAACTCACGTGGCTTCGAATCGAAAAACTGAGTGAGTGACAAGCGCATTTCCTCGACGTTTCGAAAGATCTTTCCACGCAAATGATGCTCCAGAGACCTGAAAAAATGATAATCGGACGTCGCCAGGCCAAGCTTCGAGTTCAACGCCAAAGAAGGACTTTCGTCAAGAGAAGAGGCTGCTTTGCGTTTTTTGGGACCGACGTCACGTGATTCATTGGGAGCTGTTGGAGAAGGGCCAGACCGTGAGGTCTTGCGTTGTCATGAAGCAAAATGACTGGTCCTTGACGGTTGCGCATCTTCCGGCGAAGTCGATCCAATTGCTCACAATACAGCGCAGCGTTGACGGTCTGGCCCTTCTCCATGGTCACCATGGTCACCTTGATACTTGATGACCAATGTCAGATCAAAGGCTGCGAGCTTTTAACGTAAAAAGTCTTTATTTTGTACTCTCATTCTGAGTGAATGTGGTCAAATTCGATGCAGGTACTTCTTTTGGAGTCGACACGATTCGATTCGTTTTCGTGATTCGGCGGCAGTGGCTGAAAAGCTGCGTTTTTTTTGGGTAGGAATAAACAAACCATTCAGGTTTTACAAAGGATTATGTTGATTTCACACTTTATTGGTAATAAGAGCAACGATGCAGCGTAAGCTGTTATCTAAATGTTGAATTTAAGCATGTTCTAATGCATGAGATCAGAAAACCAATAAGATCATGTTAAACATGTTTTAAAAGGATGTTGGTATTTATAAGGTATCAGCCAAAAAACCCGCCTAAAAGATGGCTTTTCTGGCTGCATGGGTTTATCGCCGTGACGCAGTCGGGAGGACGCTTGTCTACGACCCGGGTTCGATCACACGACCCGGGTTCGATCACACGACCCGGGTTCGATCACACGACCCGGGTTCGATCACACGACCCGGGTTCGATCACACGACCCGGGTTCGATCACACGACCCGGGTTCGATCACACGACCCGGGTTCGATCACACGACCCGGGTTCGATCACACGACCCGGGTTCGATCACACGACCCGGGTTCGATCACACGACCCGGGTTCGATCACCCGTAGTGTCACTCAATTTTGTGACAGACAGATAGACACTGCTTTTTTATAGATAGCAGAGCAATAGGCCAAGTCTACTCACAACATGGCTATGGCAACTCGTCGATAGTCGCGAATGAAATAGATCATCGTGATCGCGTCCATCAGAGGGTAAAGAGCCACCATCACGACCACGTAGTTACACCTGGAAATGGGACAATACTAAAAATCTAGTAATCCTAGCTATGATACTCGTCACTTTGTGATGCCACACACTCACCATACTCCAATTGGAATTGCATTGAATGAGGTGAAATGTGTGAACATACACGGAATTCCCTCCATCAATAGAGGGCAGGCAGTCTGAAAAAAAAGGTGATTGAGGACACCAAATTTTAAGGACAAATCGTTGGTCGTTGATTGTTTTAGTAGCTTGCATAATAGAACTTTGAAATTTCGAATTGCTAGTTTCCAAGATTATCTACTTTGAAGTCTATCTAATCTACGAATTGAAGACTACGATCCATGAGAGGGTTTTTAATATTGATCTACTAGTTGTAATTAGAGTGTGTTCCTCTCAAGAAATAGTGTAAAAGAGAAAACGGGTTACGGTAGAAAACAACTGAATATCTTGAATATATTCAATGTATATTCAATCTTGAATATCTTCTACAATTTACAAGATATTCAGCTTATTTGAAATGCACCCGTTTCCTATTTTGCACTATTTCTTGAAAGGAAAAAGCTCTAATATTGATAATCATAAATAGCTGAAAGTGAGGCGATCTTAAAGACATTATAATTTTCTAATTTTGATAGCTAATCTTATTCTAATCTAATCTTAGTTACCTTGATATTACTATTGTTATTGGCTAACTGAATGGGTTAACTAATGGGCTAACTGACTGGCGCTAATCGTTAAACACAAATTTATGTAGAGGGAAAATACATTGAATTCTAACAAAACCATATTGATTAGAGTGTGTTTCTCTCAAGAAATAGTACGAGATAGGAAACAGGTTACGGTAGAAAAACAACTGAATATCTTGAATATCTTCTACAATTTACAAGATATTCTGTTTATTTGAAATGCACCCGTTTCCTATTTTGCACTATTTCTTGAAAGGAACACACTCTAGTTGTAATAGTTGATCTACTCTGCTGTAATAGTTGATCTACCAAACAAGAAACACTGTACTGCACTAGATATTCTACCTTAATCCAAAGTGTCAACGCATTTCCAAACCCGTATTATTTCTTCCATTTCTTTTTCTATTGTCATTATTGCTATTTGCGACTGTACAATTAGTCGATTAGTCGAGTCTTGATATCATTTATTCTTCGTTCTCCTCTATTCTTGCACTTGGTTCAATTACCGAAGTTTGAGATATCCACCAAACTACAGAAAAAACTTAAAGCATAATCCCAACACTAAAGATTTAAGCAAATTTTGTCTTATAAAGCTGCACAAAACTAGTAAACCTAGTGTAAAACTAGGTCAAAACTAGTGAAGAAAGCCCGACTTGAGCGATCAAAGCGTTCAGTAGATCCATTTGGAGTCGTCGTGTTCGTTCACTCATTCTACTGCTCGAGATCGATCTGTGAATGTTCACAGTGAGCCAAACCTCAAAAAAGAACTATTTTCACTACTCTTTATGACCTAGATAAATTCGAAAAATAATTTCGCGGATATCTATCTCGAAAAATAGATCTAAAACGTCTATTTCCAGGAAAAATTCTTCAAAACGAGGTTCCTGATCTAGAGTTCCTGATCTAGAGCTCCTTTCTTGACGAACCATTAGAATAAACTTGTAAATAATGACGCTCATCACCATGAATGTTGCAAAAAGATTGAACGGTCGGTAGTGCTCAACGCCGTTTGTGTCGTTGAACTAAATTCTTTTCGTCTTTTCCCAGGAAACAAAGGAAAGTCGAGTACCGTAAAAGCTGTAATAGTAGGTATTATTTTTTCGCTGATCCTCTAGGGGAGTCACTATTAGCGGTTCTACTATTACAGCTTTTACGGTAATCTAGTTAGTCACTACAAAAAATCTAGAGATCACCTTGAACAAAACGCCCCAAATAGGCGCTGTGTTGGCGTCGAGATCGTAGTAGTACGCTAGAGCTTCTTTCATATACGCCTGAACATTTTTCCTTTTCTTGGTCATCCATAACCTTTGTCTTACTCGATTCGCTCTCAAAAGGCACGCCTCTGCCTCGAGAAATCCCGTCCAAATGGAGAGATCAACCACCACATAAACGGTCATCAGAAGGATGATTGGCTTTCTTTTGAAAGTTGGAATCAATTCTGGCCTAAAATTCCCACAATTGATAAATACCTTTATAGTAAACGAACCTAGATAATAAATGAACTTTCCTTTCACTCTTCTTCCTTTTCTTTCCTATCTCTTCTTGAATAAAGAAGGCTTACGCTATCCGAAACCTATGCTATTTTTGGTCGCTGGTTCAATTCCGCTTGCCACCAAATTCTTTGCTTTTTTGTTACGCGCTTTTCGTAAGTATTAAGAGGTTTATTGTTTCAAGGTTTCAATAAATGTTTATTGTTCCAATAACAAAAAGCGTTTGTAAGTAAAGCACCCGTAAATGTCTCTGAAAGCTATGGAAAAACTTTAGTAAATACCTAATTACCTCTTTAAAAACACTATAATAATCATATAGAGTGTTCTTCGGAAGCTTTCAAAAAAAGCCAAAGACTTGGCGGTAAGCGGAATTGAACCTGCGAGTAAGGATGCTATCGATTTCGTAGTCTAGCACACTATCCCCTAGGCCACCATTGTTTTTACTGGCTCCCGGCGTGATGCCCTCTTATAAGTGAGGTCGCGTTTTGCCAAAAATTGCCGAAACTTTGGACACGTTTTTCTCAAAAACCAGGGTCCATAAGGGAAAAAAATAGAAATACGTGTTTCTTAGAATTCTACGGGGGAAAAATTTGGCGGTAATCGGAATGGAGTCCGCAAACAAAAATGGCATAGATTTCAAAGTCTAGCTAGGTCCGATTTCAAAAATCGGTGGTAAGTTGAAACAGTTCCCTAGACAGTGGTAAAGCGTCTGCCCGGTAGGCAGAAGGTCGAGGTCGGGGTCGAGAGGGTCGAGGGTTCAATTCACCATCGGAAATTTTTGCCATTCATTTTTTACTTTATTTCAAAGTCAGGAAGGAAGTCAGGAGTCATGAAAACGTTTAAGAAAACACGCCGGCAAAAAGCACTTTAGTGTCACTTTGATTGGGGTTAACCTCGATAGTAAACGGCTTTTGGAGAATTCCTCCAAGATAACAAAAGATTTTTAAACCAATATATAGTTATAAGGCGGTTTAAATGTGGAATTATAATGGGATTAGGCCTTCCTTGTTTTCAGAAATGATATTTTGATTTATTTTTTGGTTTAAATTCTCGAATTTGTTATTGATTCTATAAATAATATTTGCTAATGAAGGTTTTTCGTCTCTCTATCCCCAGCACTCATTTACACTCACCGACACACAACCACGTATCGATAAAGAAAGTGGAAAACGATCAAGACGAGCTGTTTATCGTAGAGAACCACCCAATAGAGAATCAAGTACTGTAAACGTTCTTAACGCCTTAAAATAGATTAATAGATTGAAACCTGTCCAACAGTTTGACTGACATATCCGCTTAACGGAGAATATTTGGCCACATAGAAAACGAACGCGTTGCCGACCACGTGGAGACCCTGAAATATTAAAGGAAATTATGTATTAGACATGGACGAATTCAAAAATTTGATGTCCGAATCGAAGCTTGAAATTTTTTCTCGAATCCAATCGAGATCTCCAGATCCTGAGCTCATATTATAGAATATTTAGTATTATAGAGTATTTAGAGATATTATAGAGTATTTAAAGATTTGAATCACTCAACTTATCACTTTTTCCAAAGGTACTAGGTATGATTTCAGAGTATCAGTTGCAAGACTAGAGTACTAGTCTACGAATATTTTAAAAGATTTCAAAGATAATAATTCTATGAGTTAAAGTCCAAGGTTAAAGTCCATTAGAGATGGCATCGACAAGCCGATCCCATCTCTAATGCCTATGATATGATCTTAAAGGAAGGCATAAAGCCCTCGCAGCAATGGGTAGCTCGTTGCCGGTGTAGCTGGTTGCGTGCCGGTGTAGCTCGTTGGTCGAGCGCTCGCCCGGTAGCGGGTTCGCCGGATAAGGTCACGGGTTTGAATCCCGGTGTCGACCATGTTTTGTATTCCCAGCTTCAATCCATAAAAGGGTCGGCGTGTCCAAATTTAACAACAACAAACGAACCGGCATTAGCGACAAGTGAACGATGAGATAGATGATGTTGAACGTCGCGAACAGCATCATCAAATACTTGTAGCGACCGAATTCAGGACGACTGAAATTGGGAGAAATTTTCCTTTCTTTGATATTGTATACTACAGAGTGTTCCCGGACTGGCTTGCAAATAAAAGCATAAACTTCGAGTATTTAGAGTTTTTTCTTAACAAAATAGTTTATTGGGACCTTAAAAACAAATAAATTACAACAATTGTTCGAAATTTCCATCATCAGCTACGATGCATTTCTTCAGACTTTTTTGAAAGCTCTTAATGATGGTCGCACATTGTTGAACGGTGATACTCTCCCAGGCTTGTTTCAAAGCTGCTTTCAAATCCTCAATCGAATGAATCCTTTTCTGAGAAATCTTCTCTTCCATAATGGACCAAATGAAGAAGTGAAGCGGGTTCAAATCGAGGCTGTTCGAGGGCCAAATGTCTTTACAATTTAATAATTAAAAGATCAAAAAACATGAAAAAGACCAAATAAAAAACAAAGCCACTGACAAAACAACTTTTCTGACGCACTAAAAATCAGTCCGAGAACTTTTGCGACACCCTGTATATTGTAATACTCCGCTTTCTCATCCGTCAAAAATTAGGATTTCAATTTTTCATTTGTCTTTCGCTTCTTTATACTAATTTGCTCAGATTATTTAAAAAGTTATAAAAGATTCTAACGGGAAAAGACCATAAATCGATCTTTCGGAAAACGGAAAACGTAATTTCGAAGAATGAAGTGAAAGCAGTTACTCAATAGAGGAACAAGTTTCAGTTTTTTTCAGAAATTGATCCAGTCACAAGTTCAATGAAGAGAGTTCTTTTATATACAATACTCGTATTTCTTTCTTTTATAAAAATATACTTGGAACAATCTACCGGGAGTTAGATTGTTTATAATGGATTAGCCTATAATCAATGGATTAGCCTATAATCAATGGATTAGCTCTACTAGTTTTGAACGCCAAGCCAAGGCACACAATAGTTTTTTATTTGTGGAAAGAGCAAAAAGCTGTTTGCACGGCGTATTCTATTAGGTTGATGCAAAAGTCTCTTTCATTTTTTTCGTCTGCCGTTTCAAGCCAACAAATGCACCAATTAAACTACGGTTGATTTCATTAGAAAAACCAATTATTTTTCTGCAAAATAACATTAAAACGGGTTTAAAAATATTTAATGCCTGGATTTTCTTGAGAGTATGAAGTCGGGTAGTCAAAAAGGGCTAACTCGATGATGCGGTTTAGACACCTTAGCTAAAGAAAACCTATCTTCGTGTCAATAGATAAAAGATAGAGAAAAAAAACGTTTGATATTTCGCCAAAATTTCAGAGAAATTCATTCAGCCAATTTTTCCGTAGAGTTTTTTATAGATTTTTACGAAAAAGGCGTTTTTCACTCTCGAATTTGCTTGAAAGTGAACCGAAATTCATTTAAAAAGATGCAAATTGAACAAAAAAACACTTTTTTTATAGAGCAAACTATAGATTAATTGGTGAATTTGTTACTTTTTAACAGAAGTACGAAAAAAATGAAAAAGACTTTTGCATCAACCTAATAATTGGCAGGAGTAACTTGAAAAAGTACAAAAAGAGTTTTGGCACAACTGGTTGCTCGGGTTCAAAAAAGTGTCACTTCTTCACCTGTGTCTAGCGATTAAAAACACCAAGAGACAATTGGCGACGACAGCCGTCGAGCTGCCGAATTGAATAATTGAGTGAACCGTTGACATGTGGCGATCGGCGACGGTCATTTTTCTGAATTTCTTCTTTTGAGACCTTTTTTGACGATCTAAATAGTCAAGATTTCGACTTTTCCGAGTTAAAAAGTCAAAATCTTATGGGCCAAAGATTACGCGACAAAAATTTTAAAGGTTGAGAAGGGTTTTTGAATTCAATACTAGAGGAGCTGAAGTAGAATGTAAAAAAGGAAATAAATTCAAGTGAATGGAGTTTGATCCAAATCTGGTTACGGCTTTTCTAATGGCTCAATCAGAGATTTTGGCCGTAAGTTCAAGAGTTATAGGCATTGACTGAGTGCAAAACAGAGGACGTTCTATATTCAATTATATTATTACAGAAAACAGAAAACCTTTGCACTAATGATTTTCTTAAATTTTCACGCTATTGTGGCCGTGCAATGCGGCGTGAAATGAACGGGAATTCGAAGAAAATAACTTTGACTCATTTGCTCATAGTTCAGCGAAATTGAAAAGGGCTAAATATAACAATAGTACAGTGCAAAAGATCGGAAAAAGTTTTAATTGATTAGTTCCAGACGAAGAAATTTCTTTCAGCTAAACATTATCTCTTTCGATTTCTCAAATCAAAATAGTTCACGGTTAAAGATGAAAATCGGGGTTTGATTTCTGAAAATTGCCTTGATTGCTTCATGCTTCTGTGCTTAAATTTACTTTTGTGCTCAAGTTAATTGTGCTAATAAATACAATGGATGGGGTTTACTAGCTGGGTGCTTGCTTACTAGCTGGGTGCTTGCTTACTAGCTGGGTGCTTACTAGCTGTGTGCTTGCTTACTAGCTGGGGTGTTTACTAGCTGGGGTGCTTGCTTACTAGCTGGGTGCTTGCTTACTAGCTGGGTGCTTGCTTACTAGCTGGGGTGCTTACTAGCTGGGGTGCTTGCTGTGCAGCTACTTAAAATCTTCTTGCGTGCTTATTGCGTGTGTCTTTGCTTATATGCTTAACTTTTTATTGGTTTCAATCGTTTCTTTTGTCATTTCTCCTCATTCATTTACTTTTATTAGCACAACGAACCCAAGCACATGAGCAATTTAAGCAAAAACAACTCGTTTAAATTATTTGATTTCCGATATTTGATTAAAGCTGCTAGGTTTGAACGCACAAAAAGTCTAGAAAAGTCTTTATTTTATATTCTTATTTTGGGTGGATACTGTCTGATTCAATCTAAATACTTGTTTACTCTGAATATTTAAAATAAATATGTATAATATATGGTCAATCAACTGTGAATACTAAAAAAAGTTATACATAGCTAGTATATGTGACGAATTGGGTTAACCACAACTAACCTTAACCTTAAACAACTAACCATTTCACCGGAGAATTAAGAACCTGATTGTCTTTCAATGTTTGTTTTTGTTGGTTGATCATGATAATGGAAACAGAATTGCTTTCACGGAGATCAAATAGAATAAATTGTTTGTTTGTTTGTTTCAATGTGATACAAAAAATTAAAAGGAAATTTGGTTTTATAAATTTTGTGAACTTTTTAGTTCGTTCTTGAGTGAGCAGTCCCGGGGACGGCCAACACAGTAGCAATCCTTGAATAGGAAAAGGATAATGGAGTCAACAAATGACGAAAAAACGAGTAAACACATCCGCGAATGACGTTCAACTCCTAAATATTGTTCTGTGTCAATTCTAAATAGAGTTTATGTGCTTGAGAAGTAATATTAGCAATTTTTGGTACTAGTCTGTTTCAATAGCCCCAGCTATGGCCTCATCATCTAGCAGACAACTGACAGTGAGCATAGTCAAGCTCCTTCGTGGGTTCCTGAGCATGTTTTCCCAAAAATCTTGTAGCTTATCGTACTTGCACTAATTCCCTGAAAGTCTGTTTATCGACTATATATTGGGTTGGGGAGAATGAGTCGGCGCCAAACTTTAAAGGGACTTTTTGCACACATAAAGCCTTCTTTAAACATACGTTTGGTTTCATCAAAAGGATCCACTATTTCTCTACAAAATGACTTTTGAGAGATTCCACAAAGCTTTTCTTTCGTGGAGTTTATGAACTTCCAAACGCAGCTGGTTAAAATGGCAAAGAGTCCGACTCATCATTTGAACAGTTTCTTTCACATAAACCTTCTTTGGTGTTTATATAAAAAAGATAGAGCACATTGAATTACTTAAGTTGCCAAATTTGCAGGAAGATTCCACCAATGGTTTTTTCTAGATGACAGTTTGTAGTTTTTGTGAAAAAATGGATTTTTCTTGAGCGGAGGCGCTGTTTGAATTTTCTTTTAAATGTCATTCTGTAGAGAATTAGTTAACCATTCTACTGATATCAAACGCATATTATTTGACGAAGTCGAATAGAAGTTTTAGACATTTTTTTGATTTTCGGCGCCGACTCATTCTCCCCAACCCAATATTAAGGGACTACGCGCATGTCTGTCCGTCTGTCTGTCCGTCTGTCTGTCCGTCTGTCTGTCCGTCTGTCTGTCCGTCTGTCTGTCCGTCTGTCTGTCCGTCTGTCTGTCCGTCTGTCTGTCTGCGCGCGCTACTCCTCAGCCCCCAGAGGACAGTTTGCAATGATTTTTGCGCCGTTGAATAGGGAATTACATGTAGTTGTGCAACGTGCTTTTGGATTTTTTAAAAAGCACAATTCGAGTCGCACAGGGAGGTCGAACCCCGATCGTATGGGCGATAGACCGGCACGCTATCCACTGATCCACGGCGACAAAAGCCGTGCATCCGCAAAACATCCAGAAAAACCCGCCGTTGGATGGATTTTTCTGGATCTGGATAGGTTGGTGTGCAAAATAATGGGAGTATAGCTGATGCACAGCTGAATTCGGATGAGCGAAGTCTATAGCCGACTAGTACCTCTTATTCACTAGGAGTTGACAGATATGCGCTAGCTCTAGCTTCAGAGAGCTTGTGAGGGAAATGAGGGAAGTCTTTGTTTACGCCAAACCTCTTGTTTTCGCTTATCTTCAACCGCCTTTGCCGCGAGACCCGAGCGAACAAGTAGACGTTCGGTGAGGTAGACGACTGAATGGAAACCCCAAATCATCACGAGCTCGCCGATAATTTGCATGGCAAGCCCGCTAAACTATTTAGCTCAAACATAAAAAGTTGATCTTTCGGTTTCCCACCGAAAAAATCCTATCGGTCCCTCCTCAATTCCGACGAGTTGGAGTGCTTGGAGAGCAGAGTGATATTTCGTCTCGCCGCTCACGATTTGAGCCACTTGCCGGATATGAACAACTAGAGTGAAAAGAATAAGATCATAGACCAAAATTTTGCTATGAGTCTAGGGAATTGAAATATATGCATGGATTTTTGAGAAATGACTGTGAAAGATTTTATTGCGATTCTTGTGCTTTTCAAAAAAAGCGCTTTTCCCGAGGTCAATTCTAAACTTCTCATGCAAGTAGAATTTTTATTTATTTAGTTAAGTTTTCAAATTTTGCTTCAAAATGTTACCCTAAATGTTTCCTTACTGAAATAATTTGGATTTTGATTCAAAAATTTGATTTTAAAAAATCGTAATATTCTTTACGGCTTTCATTAAAAAAAGCAAAGCAAATGTGATCTTACACACCCGGTTTTTAACTTTAAAAAAGAAATTGTTACCAAAATTTCATGCACTTTTGCTTTTGTGAATTCTGCACTTTTGCTCTTCTGAGCATTCTTCACAAAAATCTTTTTGGGTTCTTTTCCGTTATATAACCGCAAAAATAAACCCTCGATCATTGCCGTTATACTACAATTCCGAAACTACAATAGTTAGTTGTTTAAGTGAAAAGCACAAAAGCAGCACATTGTAAGGTTCGAAGAAGTTGTTCAATTTCGAACTTGGATAAAACCATTTCTCAAATTCAATTGATGATTCAAATTTTGAACGACACGAACTATGAAATTTGGCTTCTTAGATCTCCAAGATCTCGGTAAAACTCTTTCACCCACAAAAAAAATAACCAGTCTACTTCCAAAATTCAAATTTCCATCAGCAAATCCGAGATTATACACCTTTTTTTGGAAATCTAAAGTTCCATTGAAATAAGTTCAAAAAGATCGGTTCTTTTCGGTTATACATCCGCAAAATTTGCATCCTTCCATGAAAATGAACAAAGAAAACCACAGAAAATTGATTCTTTTGCTATTTCCTGACTTGGATTCATGTTTTGCTTACCGACTACCGAGGTCGATGCAATCTTGTTCTTTCAACAAAGCCACATCTTGCTTATTACTCGCACATGCACCAACCATCACTTTATGAAGTTATCGCTCAATCAGAATCCCCGATGGAGATTTGACAAAACGTGGTGTCGGACAGCGATCGGCCTGCGTGTTGGCTCATGGATGGAGGACACCAAAACTCCGTTTCTCATAATCCTACGACTCATCTATGGATGAACTCAACAGTGAACCTCGATCGACTATTGTGCGGAAGAATTGGAGATGAATCACAACACCGCGGTCGACTTCAACAACTACATGAGGGATCTTTATTTTTATTATTTTTGATTTTGGTTAAATTGATCGATTTTTGATTATTAAATGATCAGAGGTTATTTTTGCGGATGTATAACGGAAAAGTACCATCTTTTGCACTAAACTTTTAAAAAAAACGAGCAGGGCAAAGTACCTTTTTTGAATTGCAATAGAAATTGCAAGAGAATCGCAATCAAATCTTTCACAGTCATTGCATAGATTCAAATTAAATATATCAAAAATCCATGCATATATTTAGATTCCCTAGACTCTTAGCAACATTTTGGTATTTTACTCATGAGATTTGGAATTAACCTCGAGAAGTAACACGCGTTCAAGCACGCGACAATACTTACTAGCCACCCTGTAGATCAATTTCCAAGAACAAACTATTCCCTCCTTCCGATTGATACCACATTATTACAAACCCAACTTTCAATTCAAACAAGTATTTCTTCTAACACATATTAAGCTTCAAGTTGGAATCTGTCTGAAAAGAATACCTGTGAGTGCTCGAGAACATGCGAGAGAAAATGCCTGAACAATGGAACTTCGAATGGCTGAACGGAGCGTGCGACGAAAAGATTCATGGTCAGTCAAACTCTGGAAAGATCAATAAACACCGTTTTTATTCTAACGTTTTTCAACTTTGATTTGTTTTAAAATTTAAACCCAAATAATGATCAATAAGTGTTCTTCACCCTATATCCTTTCAATTTCTCTGGCTGTCTAAAACTCACCCTTTCTTCCTTTCCGTTAAAATCCACTGGTCCACCAACATCTGGGTAATGCGTATTGAGGTACTAAAAGAGAAGCACGGTAGACTTGGCTCATAATACTTTGTCAATAACAGGTTTGATCAATACTTATCAATACCTACCACCTAAAATCAATAGACCGTATTTTCTCTAATAGTAGTGCACCCCGCCGAGTTGATGACTATTTTACGGTTTCCAAGCTTTTGCAGAAGCTCGACACTCTAATCCCCCACTAGATCTCATCGTCAGCTACATTTTCCGACCCCACACCGATAGGTTCTGATAAGCGGTTCTCGAGATTTCGAGGAATTTAGACGAGGCCCAGGGTGCACTACTATTAGAGAAAATACGGTATGTTTTTTAATTCAGAAAAACGTATATTGACCCCGACCATTACAGACATCAATAGTCAAAAAGTAAGCTGCTTGCTTCTACAGTGGCCCGAGAAAACCTTGGTATTGATAAGTATTGATAAATATTGATAGACCAACTCGAAAGTACAGTCTACGGAACAAGTTATCTTACCTTTCCAAAACTATAGCTAGCTACTCCACTGACAATCGAGGAAAGAGCAAACGGTTCAAATCCAGACCAAAGAGCCCAAACGCCCTTGGCATAAGCAAGTTGTTTTGCTGGAAATCAGATAAATGATTGATTGAATTTGCGAAGCAATTCACCATATCTGATTGCTTTCCATTCGAAGCCTAACGAGAAGAAGATGGGACTTGTCGAAATGGTAAAAGGACTGTGGCCCAGCTGAAATAGGAAGCTGGAATATTTGAGTATTATCTCAAGTTAGATGAATCCGGGTTGGATAATTCTAGAGAACTGGTCCCAGAAAGAAAATTGTTTCCATGATCATCTTATTGTTAGGGTTTTAGATAGTCAAGTCAGTTTTTAAGTTTGAGCTTCAACTCTCTCATGGGACGAACAAAGTAGCAAAAAGCGGTCAGTTATAGATAAATCGTATTGTTAATTTTTAAAATTATGACATGATAGATACTAGACATGGGAAAATTCCAAGCCGAACCCAATTCCACCTTTGTTTTCTCGGCCGTTTCTTGGCCAATTGCTCTGAAATTTTGCTTTGCTTGAATTGCTCGATTGCTCGATTGCTCAAAAAAAGCGATCTGTAGCGATCTATCTGTAGACAAAATTTCAAAGCAATTGGCCGAGAGAAAGAAGGTGAAAATAGATTCGGGTTGGAATCTTCCTATGTCTAGTAGATACTATTGGGTTGGGGAGAATGAGTCGGCGCCGAAAATGAAAAAAATGTCTAAAACTTCTATTCGACTTCGTCAAATAATATGCGTTTGATATCAGTAGAATGGTTAACTAATTCTCTACAAAATGACATTTAAAAGAAAATTCAAACAGCGCCCCCGGTCAAGAAAAAGCCATTTTTTCACAAAAACTACAAACTGTCATCTAGAAAAAACCATTGGTGGGATCTTCCTGCAAATTTGGCAACTTAAGTAATTGAATGTGCTCTATCTTTTTTATATAAACACCAAAGAAGGTTTATGTGAAAGAAACTGTTCAAATGATGAGTCGGACTCTTTGCCATTTTGACTAGCTGTGTTTGGGAGTCCATAAACTCCACGAAAGAAAAGCTTTGTGGAATCTCTCAAAAGTGATTTTGTAGAGAAATAGTGGATCCTTTTGATGAAACCAAACGTATGTTTAAAGAAGGCTTTATGTGTGCAAAAAGTCCCTTTAAAGTTTGGCGCCGACTCATTCTCCCCAACCCAATATTATCGGATAGGAATGCAAACTTGAATAAGTGTTCTGGCGGTGGTGAATGGGTAGAAGATTCCAGATAGGGCACTTCTTGTTAGTAAAGCTCTGTAGTACTTCTTCTAAACACAAAAAGAAATTGAGTGAAAAGCTAAGATTCCACAAACATCTTCCTCGGTTAGCGGAAAGATTTGAGCCATAGAAAGTCGGAAAAGAGAATTTGGAAAACAGAAAGATCGGGGAAAGGAAATATTGATATTTTGATAAGATGAGAGGTGATGAGGCGAGTGACGTCATTTGATTTTCTGATACAAGAAATCATGGAAAGAAATGCGTGAATCACAAGGAATTTAGGTTACAAAAAACTCTTTTATCCCCATTAATTAACTGGATTAACTGGTCATTATGTCATTTTTATTAAACTAAACACTTGAGCTCTTTCAAAGGCAAAGAAGACTTTTATTGAGAGCTCGCTGCATTAGCCAGCTAAACAAGCTGGCTGCTGCAGCGAGCTTAGCTTAGCGAGCGATGCGAAGCCAAGTTTTCGGATTTAACGTTCGGGAACATAAACAGTTTGTTGAATAGAAGGCTTTAAAACGTGAATTGCCAACAATTTTTAGAATAGATTTGTTCGAAAGACTTGTGGCCGGCTCGTTTGGAATGGCGTTTGATGCGCGGATGAAATCGGAGAATGGGATCAGTTTGAATGAGGCAACAATGGAATTTTATGTCTTCATCATTCTTAAAAGGTCTTTTTTCATTCTCTTGATCTCTAATATTTCTAATATCTTTTCAGGAAGCAAAAAGGATGCCAATCAAAACTCTCAACCACGGGAAACCCGGAAAACCGCCGACAAAAAATCTTTAGCTTTTTAAATTTCTAAATTTGAGCCCTACTTTGCCCTATTTCGACGGAGTTTTGTTATAAAGACACGTCCATTAATGCGAACAGAACTTTTCAGTCACCCTGTTGCCCGAGAGTGACCGTTTAGCTCAATCAGCCGATGTGAAGTCCAATTGCCCACATGGTTGCATTGGTGTTTGACCGAATTGCGTCTGTACTCCAGGTAGCATACTATGTAAACCGACCACGTTGAAAATTTCTACCCTGCAACATTTGCAAACTCTTATTCTTTTGCAATTTAATTCTCATCTTCTCTCCAGGTACCTTAAATTTGAAAAAGCAAGTGTGAATTAATGTTTTTTATGTTTATTGAGTATGTTTTCTATTGGGTATCGACGTAGCCTGTTTTGTGGGTGTTTATAATTCAACAGTGAACATACCAAAAAATTTATTTAAAGCTGCTTTCTTTGGGACAACTTTGTGTAAAAAGATCTTTTCATTTGTGCGAGACTTATGGCGATGGCCCCCAATCAGAGTATTTCTCGAAAACGCTTCCATCTTGACACTCGCCACACATATTCGAATACATTCCATCGTCACGCACTTCCCATTCCGTCAGTCCGTTATCATCGACACCTGCGTTATTTCCCGGCGCTCCGTCGCAGCCGGTGCTGAAATCGATTACCCATTATTATTTCTAAGACTAAACTGTTCTCACCGATGAGCTCTGTTAAACGTCTAGCCTAAGCCTAAACCTAAGCCTTACGACTCACTTTCCGTGTCCCCAAACATTCTGATGAATGTACCAATTGCCCGAATCGCGTGCATCTTGACCGTTATTGTTAGCGTAACACCAGAAACACGTTGTCCCCTGCTCGTTGTCCTTGAATCCCCAGCTGAGAGTCTAGACGATATTTAACAGGTTTGTCAGTAAAGTGACTGGTCCGCTTACATCTCCGCTCTCAAGTGTCCACCAGTCGTCATCATCTGATCCATCGCCTGTAATCGCGTCATCGGCCGAGGCACATTTCAGATAAATCGAATTCGAGCAATTGTTCGTCACAACCACCCCATAATCGGTTGAGAGTTCATCGACGATTTTCTGGATATCTTTGCCGACATCGAGGACTCCCTTTTGAGCGACAGAGCTGAGAATGAATGCTGAGAAGACGAGGAGGAAAGAACGATACATTTTTGAAATCGTTTGACCTGAAAGGCCAAAAGTTTAACGAGTTTAATCAAAGAAGTTAGAGTGAAACTAGTTAGAGTGTTCAGCTAACGCTTTTCTTCTAAGCACCTCACCCAGCTCCATCTCAAACCCTCCTGTTAGCTGACAAGGGAATAACACCAGGTCCAGAAGCGCTTCGTGACCAAGTGCATCTTATAGGATCGGCTATGCTGATTTTGAATCGGTAAAAATTAGCTGTAAGCACCCACGCAATCACAAGGAATCTGGCATAGAAAGTTTTCTTAAATTTTGGACTCTTCATGAGGCCTTTTGCAACTTCTAACGGTTTTCAGAAAATTTGCAATTCTCAAAATCGATTTCAGCGTAGACTGATGAACTTCCAAATGCAAGAATAAGGTTCTTTATTGATTCTCATGTAATAACAACACAAAATTTTGCAATTTTTGCACAAACAAAATACTTTGTTGCACAAATAACACTGCTTTTGTTGCCAGAGCTAATAAAGTCATGAACTATTGGTGCCAGAGTATATGTATGAAAAATGTATATGAACTCCATAATGACTCTATAAACAAATTTCATTCCCTTAAAAGTTGTAAAAGGGTGCATAAAACATAAATATTCAATGCAAAGACATTGGAAAAAGAATTTCGCTAAAAAAGCAACGAGAATTGACCAGGGGAGGTTTCGAACCCAAGCCAAAAACGCTCATAAGTTCCGTAGGCTAGCACAGTATCCGCTAGACCACCAAAGTCGCAGAAAAGTTTCTTTGTGGCGGCGCCATGAAGAGTCAGAAATTTAAGGGAATTCTCTATGCCAGATTCTCTGCGATTGCGTGAGTGTTTGCAGCTAATTTCTACAGATTCAGAATCAGCATAGCCGATTCTATAAGATGCACTTGGTAATGAAACGATTCTCAACTTCGAGCTCGTGTCATTCCCTTGTGAGTTTCTGGTGGTTTTAAAGTAGTTAGCCCATGTATATATGTAGATTTATCGAGCTGAAAAGATATACAAAATACAAGCAAACAATTGAAAAAAAATCTGATGGAGTTTCGATGAGTCGAGGAAGTGCTTTTATAATATTTTGAATCAAAGCGGAAAATATTTTTATTTTTCGAAGCTTTATTGTTCAGCTACAATAGATAGTGCTGAATGTTTTTGTATTTTTGAATGATTGAAGAGTCTAGATAACCTTTATTGAATAGTTGAAAAGAGAGAGATCCCGAATCGCTTTGAATAGAGCCGTCAAAACATGATACCTACATAGTTCATTCCTGAGTGAGCATTGGATCAACATGTGTCTATACTGTAAAATGTAGAAATGTTTCCGATCTATTAGATTATCCAATATCAGCTTTTTTCGGACCGAATTTGATTCTAAATCATTTCTAATCCGATTTCTCATTTCTCGTTTCTACCTCGAAGGTCTCCGATTTCTCATTCCTCGACCTCGAAGGCCACAAGGCTGAGGTGGCTAAATTGCATGAGCCATACGACGCAGAATCTTACGCTGATTACGATGCTGGTATGCGTTTTTGCAAAATGATTCGGAAACGCGAGACATCGCGAGGAAAAACAAGTTTGAGGCAAACAAACAGACAAAAGAACAGGCAAACTTCTATTTTGACTTTACAATAAGTTATATGAAATTTTTTAATTGATCACGCTATGACAAGTAGGTGGCCGCTATTGTTGACGGGTATTGTCGATGGGAACCAGGAGTCTTCGGGGAATTTGGATGGAAAGGAGAATTTTCCATTTTCTTCGTTCCGGGAACGGAGATACACTGCTCACGGAAATACACAGAAATACACGCAGAATTTCCGACTTCAATGCTGCTATCGTTTTTGTAAAATGTTTCTGAAACGCAAGGAATCTGACAAACAAGTTTGAGGTTAAATTAGAGCCCAAAAATCAGTCAAAAAAACTCAGAAGTTGCTAACCGTCGTGGCGCTTTGTTCGCAAAAGTCGATCCAGAAGTCGAGCAATTTCCCGATTACTCTTTCCAGCATGTCTTAAAGGATTCGAGCTGTCCTTTCTCGAAGTCCGAAAGTGTTTCTCTCTTGCCATTACTTTAAAATAACTTAATAAAGTAAAGTCAATTGAATAATAAATAAATGGAAAACGAAAAAAACAACTACAAAGAAAGAATCAGAGTGGCTCTATAATTAGTTGAAGCGCTAAAGTACCATTTTTTTGTTTTGCAGACAAAGCGCCACGACTCCATTTAGCAATTTCTAAATGAAAAAAATAACTTTCTTTCGCAAGAAAAATATGAACTGGACAGGCGTGAGTTTAATTGATAGGGTCGGGAAATGATGGCACACTTTCTCCAAATTCTTTTTTTGCAATGTTTTGTGATATTTTGCTGCTTTGTGGATTTTCAATCAAAGAAAGTATTCTGCTTCTCTGTAATCAGATTCAAATGTCTTATGATTTGTCTTATCTTTAAAAGCGATTGAATCATCTAAATTGATAAAATGCTTTATTGATCTCTGTGATGATGAGTAATAATAACAACAATCACAATCAGAACCATAATGATCGCAGCAAGAACACCTATTCCAAAGAGAACTGGTCTTGGGAGTCCTTTACCGTCTCTCTCGTCAGCGTTTCGCATCTCTAAATTTGTAAAATTAGATAAAATTTGGCAAAATAACGTTGACAGGAGAAGCTATATACTTGTTGATTAGGAACTACCGGGGATCCCCTCCTCAGCCCATTCCATCTTGGAGCGGGTGGCGCGCAGCTCAGCCCCCTCCATCCTCCACCCCATCTGTTTTTAATTCCAAAATTTTTCTCAATCTTACAAATTGTGTCAAAAGCTCATCACATAAAATTGGTGGAGAGGTAGGCTTCACTCGTCCCCACTTGAAGTGGGTCCTCGGTGTGTTAAGGACTGCCCTAGACAGAATTGTTATCAGAAGGAGGTGCCACGCGCTCATTAGGAGATGCATGAGCACTAGGAAACCCCCATCTAAACTTAGCACCTCCTGTAGCAGGGGACCCCTCCCACATCCGCGCGAAATAAAAAAATTGTTTTCTATAGGATTTTTACGTTTGAATAGCCATTTGACGCAGAAAAATGTGCTGAATTCAATGGTGAAAAAATATTATCAAAATCCGTCCTGTAGATTTTTTAAAAATCGCATTTTACCACAAAAATCGGTCATTTTACACAGAAACGGGCAAACTCACCTGCATTTGGCCCTCCATTACTCGATGTTACCAAAAAATTGGGGAAGGCCAGGGAGTAGACTATATCAAAATGTTGTCTGCGGTCATTTTGAGACCAAAATCGTATTAATTGGTCAACTCACAAAAAAGTTATAACATTTTGAAGACAAAAATGACATTTGACGACTTTCTGCGCCCTAAAGCGCGGATAATACCGTAACCCTTCCCATGGGGGAAAAAAACTAAAAAAAACTAAGAATTTTTCTTCTTTTTACGAGCTTACTTTATCATTTTTTCATAATAATTGTTTCTTTTTTCAGATACCCAAAAATGAGTCGACTGAAGAAACGCAGCAAAATAGGAAAGCAAACGATCGAAAACAAAAGAGAGAAGCAGCACACGTTTGCACACCCTAGGGTCTATGTCAGAAGAAGGTCTCGAATTTCTTCATTCTGTCTTCAATCAGCTATGTAAGAGGATTAAACTTATCCGAAATTTATTTATTTTTTTGGGGGGGGAGGGGGGGGGGGAAAAATAAAAAGGGAAAAAATAAAAAAAAAAAACATTTAAAAAAAAAAAATGTTTTTAAAAAAAGGGAAAAAAAAAATAAAAAAAAAAAAAAAAAAAAAAAAAAAAAAAAAAAAAAAAAAATAAAATTAGAATAAAAAAAAAAAAAGGGGGAGGAAGGGGAAAGGGGAAAAGGAAAAAAAAAAAAAAAAAAAAAAAAAAAAAAAAAAAAAAAAAAAAAAAAAAAAAAAAAAAAAAAAAAAAAAAAAAAAAAAAAAAAAAAAAAAAAAAAAAAAAAAAAAAAAAAAAAAAAAAAAAATTTATTAAATAAGTAAAAAAAAAGTATTATAGTGGGGGGGGGTTTTTTGAGGGGGGTAAAAAAAAAAAAATTTAAAAAAAAGAAAAAAAAAAAAAAAAAAAAAAAAAAAAAAAAAAAAAAAAAAAAGAAAAAAAAAGGAAAGAAAAAAAAAAAATTAAAAAAATTCTCAAACTCCCCGCCCCCCCCCCCTCTTTACATGGGGCAAGAACATACTCACAACGCGTTCTACTTTTTGACAGTCGATTTGCTTCGTTCCTCGTTAAGTTCTCGTTAAGTCTAGTCTAGCCTAGACTTGATCTTACCAGTGATTATACCAGTGATCTTATCAGTGACAATATTGTCCGAATCAGCGCTAAGTCTAATTTTTCAAAAAAAAACTATTTGTTGTGTCCGGGGAGCTTTTTTGGAACAGGCTCTTCCACGGGGCACGGAAATGCGGAAAACATCTCCGTTCTAATTGTAAGTTTGCGGCAGGGGGATAATGAATTTTCCCTGTCCTAGCTGAAGCATGAAATTAATTGATGGGGCTGTAGCTGAGGAAGTTGGGGCCAACAGGTGTTTTGCTTTCATGTACTGATATTCTAAAGGGAAATAACAAATTCATCATATGAGGTAGGAGAAATTGATTACAACTTCTTTTCTTTTCCTTCTAATATTTCGATGTTCACCCCATCTATTGATTTTCTGACGTATATCAGTTATGGTTATACTTGCATTGGTATCATCAATACTTGTCTCTTTTTCTTGACAATTTATCTCCTAATCACGAAAAAATCACTGGCTTTACCCAAATATAAGAGGATTCTAGCAGCACATTTGGTTTGCACTTTAAAATTTATTAGACTAGAATTCCAAAGCTTATATAGATCATAGCCTGGATAGCCGACTTGCTAGTCTCGTTGGGGAAACCATTAGCATTTCATCCAGATCTCGTTGTCATAGTACTTGGACCAATTGTGGGGCTCGAGCCGGTGTTGACTGAAGTGGTGAGTCCACTGTAAAAGCTATTTTAAAATAATTTTATTTTACTATTACTATAAGGTTCCGCTGCGTTCAGTTTTTGCGAAGAACATTCTCTAATAAAGGAGAATGCCTGATCTTCCATTTTATCCCATTAAATCATCACTAAACAGTTAAATAATAGAGGGTTTCTCTAGAAGATCTAAAAGTCTAAAAGTCCTTGAAATTAGTAGACCATTTTCAGGCACTAATCGTAGCCCTCGTTCAACTCTTTGCTCTTGTCGCCGGTTATGGTTTCTATGATAAACTTAGCGAAAGCAGCAGCCAAGTTTGGTTGAGGAGAATCAATTTGTTGTCGAAAGTTATTTTTATCGGTGGCTACGTGTTTTGTATAGTTGCGACGGCGGGGGTTATCTTGATTGGATACCTCGAAGGATTGATTGTAGCCGATGAAAAGATGGTAAATCTTTTTGAAGTAAGGTGGACATGGGTAAGAAAGGCTCAGAGTAGACAGGAAAAGAAAGGCTACAGATTCGCAAATACAGGGTGCGGCGAAAGTTTTGTTCTTTTTAAATTCTCTTTAACTGAATTCCCTTCGATTGCTTATTATTTTACAAGTGTTTATAGCCAAAAGATAGCCAATTTTCCACAGAATCTTATTACCGTTTTAAATTAACTCCTTTTCAAGTTTGTAATTTTCATAGAAATTTTTGTGCAAATAAAAATGTGCAAAAACTACCACCGATACTTTTTTCGAAAAGCATAGAATAGCGATAACTCAAAATTTAAAGGAGCTATTTAAAAATTGTAATCAGATTTAAATTTTGTCAAAGATTTGCTATCTTTAGGCTATAAACACTTATGAAATAAAAGCAATCAGGAAGCTTTTAGAGAGAATTCTAAAAAGTACAGAACTTTCACCGCGCCTTGTATTGTTATGATCTGTTGTATAGCACAGATTTTTAAAGTCAAATCGAACATCTAAGAGGCAAATTTCCTGTTTGGGAAAGCAAGACAATTGCTGGAAATTGTTCGAAAAAATCCTTCAAGTCGGACAAGACCTAGCTTGACTTTTTTGAATCCGAAACTAACAGCAATTTTAGATCTGTGTCCGACTCTTTCCCATATGTAACTCGATGCCAGTTTTCGGTTTTTATTCAACACAATTCAACCTACCACAAATGATATTGACAATATTGGTGGTCGGATTGGTGACGTTGAATTATGTTCTCGCAAGTATCAATCTGATCATCCTTCACATCGATTATCGCCGACTCGTAATCAAAACGATGAGAAGTGCAAAAACTTTGGCTATTAAAAGATATTTCTTGCTGATATCCACTTGTCAGGTTCAGTTTGACACTATTTTAACTAAGTTTTTTCTTTAGATTGTTTTAATCATTTGTTTTGTGGGTATTCCTTGGACATTGATGATCTCGATCGAGTTTCTCACGTTTCTAAAAACGAATTTTCTTGAAATGGGTAATGTCAAAAAGAACAGAAAGCCAAACTTTTCACCTGGCTTTAGTACAAATAACTAAACCAAAAACGATAGAAAAAGCTGTTCCAAGAATTAAGTCAAAATTGAGCTTCGATCTTTTTCAAACAATTGAAAAGCTGCAAATAAAACATAACATTCTACCAAAGTTTTGTTCTAATGAAATAAGATCAGATACGACTTCAAGGATTAACAGATTTATTAGGGTTGGACATTCTTGGGCAGACACGTTCAGTTCGAGGGACTAATCTGGGTTAAAGAACCAATCTATCAATATTAGCTATTAGTATTATTAGTTAGTTTTATTAGTGTTAACATGTGCAAGATCGCCCATCTTTTGTCGGTTTGTTCCCTTTCGAGAATTTTGGTCAACTTGGTCGGTCAGTTCTGTCAAAATCAGGTCTGATCGGCGGTCAAAACATCTACTCCACTGCGCTAACTATTGCTCGATTTCAGTCTTGAGTTGTGCTTTCCTTTTCTCGACTCTTCATTCGGCATTCAGCAGTATGACGATCATTTTGGCGACCAAGCCCTATCGAGTGGCGATTCGCGGTTTCTTATCGAGCTTCCTCAAAAAACCGATAACCCCATCCGTCATTGTGATAAACAGTAGTAATCATATTAGCGTAGTTTGATGAATAAAAGTTTTATGGCAACGGCTAGAATTGAAAACAAGATTAGTCTTCTGGGGTATTCGGGCAACTCAAGCGAAATATAATATGTATAATAAGTTCTATTAAGGTTTTGAGGTAAAGCTCAAAATATTTAAGTAAACAGTAACAAAACTTTTTCCAGTATCTGTTATTTTAAGGGAATAAGCTTGGACTATTCAAACGTAAGCTAGAAACAAAGTTTATTAAATATTTATTAGATAAAGAATCTCAATGGAAACAAATGTCACATCTAATCGATTCAAATATCATCCTCCAAATACCAATCCTCACTGCCATTACTGTCAATCTCATCTTTCTCCTCATCATTATCAAGAACGGAGACTAATGGTAAATGCTATTTGATGGCACACAAATTCATTGCTATACTTATCTTAAATTTAGAGACTAAGCTAAACGTACTCAGGTTGAATTTCGACATCCTCTATCTGTGTGTCAGTTACCAAGTTTTCACCGTGCCATTTCGACTTTTTCGACGGGGAAAAGGTTTTGGATACATGATTTAATAGTGATTAGCAAGACCACTTAACAATACGGTTTATCTATAACTGACCGCTTTTTGCTACTTTGTTCGTCCCATGAGAGAGCTGAAGCTCAAACTTAAAAACTGACTTGACTATCTAAAACCCTAAAAATAAGATGATCATGAAAACAGTTATCTTTTCTGGGACCAGTTCTCCAGAATTATCCAACCCGGATTCATTGGGATAATACTCAAATATTTCAGCTTCCTATTTCAACTCAACCACAGTCTTTTTGCCATTTCGACGAGTTCCATCTTCTTCTCGTTACGCTTCGACTGGCAAGTAATCAGAATGGTGAATTTCCTTGCAAATTTAAGCAATCAGCAAATCTGATTTACGACGAGATGGCCATGGTCAAAATTGCTTTTTCTCTATCTATTTTCTGATGGCTCTGAGAAATTACTTGGTGTATTTGACTCTTAAACCGACAAGACATTTGGATTCTACTCTGGCTGGGCATTAAGTTATTTGATGTGTGCACTCGACTTTGTGACAAATTGGAAAATGAAACTGGCCAGTATTTGTCAGGTTAATTACTAAAATCTTCCAAAAAATTATTCAAACATTGATTTATCTGATGGTTAATTACTTTCTTTTCCGAAGACAAATTATCGTAATTGTGTTAAAGAAAATTATCGTGATATACACAAATTCCTTACCAGTTCATAGTAAAATACAAAAAATAAGTTCAACAAAACAAAGCAATGTTACAGCAGAATCTTGAATGACCTCGTTGAAAAGCATTTCAAGAGTTATGGTGAAAGTTTGAAAGAATTCTGTCGGAAAATTCTGTCGGCTAAAATAATGCAAGAGTTGGACAATATCTGGAATAAAGTTTGAAAGATCAAGTTTGGAAGGTTTTTGGCTGTACCTGAATCATCAATCGTCATCATCGTTCCTCTCGTCGATTGCCTTGATTGCTGCACCGAGGCTTTCTTCTGGCCCCTCTTCGATCATCGTCCGTAGGCTAGAGTTGAAGTCGAATTGCTTGGCCAACCCTTTTTGCGTAATTCTCGCTTACTTGGCGATGAGCTTAGCCACGATCTTCGTCGTCAAATGCTCTTCCAACTTCAGCGGTTGGTCTGAATTCTCAACATCACCCATATCTGAACAATAATTTTAAGTAGAGAAATGTGGCAACTAACAAACGGAAAATACAAATTTTTCAAATTACTATAACCTTATTACTATAACTGCTTGACAAATGACCAAAATGAAAATTCTTTCCAAAATTTTTCTTTTATCACAGTATACTGTCATTCGTTGTCATTTTTAAAAAAAGAAATGAGAAAATTTCAAAAATTCTCTATTGCACAATTGTTTTGTTCAAAAGAAAAATGTAGCTATGTATCGTATTCACTCAAAACAATTAAGGAATATGCAAAATAATAGCTCAAGTGCACGAGAGAGCCGAACCAAAAACCCCATACTTTTGCGCGGGATTCACGTCGCGCGCCTTAGACCACTCGGCCACGGCTTCCCCTTATGTTTTTAGTGTATTTTGCAAAATTTCTTTAAAGATGTTATAACTTTTTGTAGAGTTGAGCAAATTTGATGATTTTTGTATCAAAATGTTCGTGAGAGTCTCTAGAATAGAAATTATTCCCTCGTTTTTTGTTCTAGACCCTGATTATCGAGTTACGAGCCCCAAACTGCAGGGTACCACAAAAATTTCCATACAAAATGACCAAAAAACCGCTAAAACTCAATTTAAAAAATTTCTGTCAGAGGGATTTGAAAAATTCCTTCAGATTCGGAATCAGCACAATTTTCCGTATCTAAAAAGGTACTCCCAGAAAAATCCTATAGAAAACGCATTTTTGCCTTATTTCGCGCCGATGTGCAGTATCCCACAACAGAGCACCATATAACCATCACTAAAAATACCGTATTTTCTCTAATAGTAGTGCACCGTGGGCCTCGCCTAAATTGCTCGAAATCTCGAAAAGCGCTCATCAGAACCTATCGAAGTGGGTTCGGAAAACGTAGCTAACGATGAGATCTTGTGGGGGATTAGAGTGTTGAGCTTTTGTGAAAGCCTGGGAACTGTAAAATAGGCATCAACTCGGCTCGGCGGGGTGCACTACTATTTGAGAGAATACGGTAACCCGCTGAATAAAAATCCCAAGATGCACAAAATTAAGGAGCTGATCAAAACAGCGTCGTGTACAAGCAGCGCCACGGCAAAAATAGCCCCTCCACGGCTAAGTTTCTCTGTGTTTCTTCTTCTTATTTGATGCAGAATAAATTTATCTACAGTTTGCATCTACTTTGCGATCACTTAAAACATAAGTGGTGCCGAGAAAGGGTTAGTTAACCTCTTTTTGAGCCCTTTTTGGTTTTTTTGGCATTTTCTCATCTCAGATTTGTTCTAAATTTCTGAAGTTCTGAAATTCAACCTGAGTACGTCTAGCTTAGTCTCTAAATTTAAGATAAGTATAGCAATGTATTTGTACTTTTATTTATCGAACTACGCTAATATGATTGCTACTGTTTATCACAATGATGGATGGGGTTATCGGTTTTTTGAGGAAGCCCGATGAGAAACCGCGAATCGCCACTCGATAGGGCTTTGTCGCCAAAATGATCGTCATACTGCTGAATGCCGAGTGAAGAGTCGAGAAAAGGAAAGCACAGCTCAAGACTGAAATCGAGCAATAATTAGCGCAATAGAGCAGATGTTTCAACCGCCGATCAGACCTGATTTTGATAGAACTGACCAAGACGACCAAAATTCTCGAAAATATCCCAAAAAAAGGAACAAACTGACAAAAGATGGGCGGTCTTGCACATGTTAACTAATAGCTAATAGCTAATATTGATAGATTGGTTCTTAATTTAACCCAGATTAGTCTCGAACTGAACGTGTCTGCCCAAGAATGTCCAACCCTAATAAATCTGTTAATTCTTGAAGTCGTATCTGATCTTATTTCATTAGAACAAAACTTTGGTAGAATGTTATGTTTTATTTGCAGCTTTTCAATTGTTTGAAAAAGATCGAAGCTCAATTTTGACTTAATTCTTGGAACAGCTTTTTCTATCGCTGTTTGTACTAGATTAATGCCAGGTGAAAAGTTAGGCTTTCTGATCTTTTTGACATTACCCATTTCAAGAGAATTCGTTTGTAGAAAAGTGAGAAACTCGATTGAGATCATTAATGTCCAAGGAATGCCCACAAAACAAATGATTAAAACAATCTACAGAATAAACTTTGTGAAAATAATGTCAAGCTGAACCTGACAAGTCGAAATCAGCAAGAAATATCTTTTAATAGCCAAAGTTTTTGCACTTCTCATCGTTTTGATTACGAGTCGGCGATAATCGATGTTCAGGATGATCAGATTGACACTTGCGAGAACATAATTCAACGTCACCAGCCCGACCACCAATTTTATCAATATCATTTGTGGTAGGTTGAATTGTGTTGAATAAAAACCGAAAACTTCAATCGAGTTACATATGGGAAAGAGTCGGACACAGATCTAAAATTGCTGTTAGTTTCGGATTCAAAAAAGTCAAGCTAGGTCTTGTCCGACTTGAAGGATTTTTTCGAACAATTTCCAGCAATTGTCTTGCTTTTCCAAATAGGAAATTTGCCTCTTAGATGTTCGATTTGACTTTAAAAGTCTGTGCTATACAACAGATCATAACAATACAAAGCGCGGTGAAAGTTCTGTACTTTTAGAATTCTCTCTAAAAGCTTCCTGATTGCTTTTATTTCATAAGTGTTTACAGCCAAAAGATCGCCAATTTTCCACAGAATTTCCAGTTTGGAACTGATAAACAATTTTTTTTGAATATTCCTAATCGTCTGAGTTCTAAGTATGACAGATTTTCTTATACTGGTAATACGGATAACTGGTGCCACCAAAGCGCGCAGGCAAATTGTGATAACTGAAAATTTAAAGGAGCAATAAGATTTAAATTCTGTGGAAAATTGGCTATCTTTTGGCTATAAACACTTACAAGATAATAAGCAATCGAAGAGAATTCAGTTAAAGAGAATTTAAAAAGAACGAATTTGCGAATCTGTAGCCTTTCTTTTCCTGTCTACTCTGAGCCTTTCTTACCCATGTCCACCTTACTTCAAAAAGATTTACCATCTTTTCATCGGCTACAATCAATCCTTCGAGATATCCAATCAAGATAACCCCCGCCGTCGCAACTATACAAAACACGTAGCCACCGATAAAAATAACTTTCGACAACAAATTGATTCTCCTCAACCAAACTTGGCTGCTGCTTTCGCTAAGTTTATCATAGAAACCATAACCGGCGACAAGAGCAAAGAGTTGAACGAGGGCTACGGTTAGTGCCTGAAAATGATCTACTGATTTCAAGAACTTTTAGATCTTCTAGAGAAATCCTCTATTATTTCACTGTTTAGTGATGATTTAATGGGATAAAATGGAAGATCAGACATTCTCCTTTATTAGAGAATGATCTTCGCAAAAACTGAACGCAACTGAACATTATTAGTAATAGTAAAATAAAATTATTTTAAAATAGCTTTTACAGTGGACTCACCGCTCCAGCCAACACCGGCTCGAGCCCCACAATTGGTCCAAGTACTATGACAACGAGGTCTGGATGAAATGCTAATGGTTTCCCCAACGAGATAAGCAAATCGGCTATCCAGGCTATGATCTATAAACTTTAGAATTCTAGTCTAATAGATTTTAAAGTGCAAACCAAATGTGCTGCTAGAATCCTCTTATATTTGGGTAAAGCCAGTGATTTTTTCGTGATTAGGAGATAAATTGTCAAGAAAAAGAGACAAGTATTGATGAGACCAATGCATTTATAACCGTAACTGATATACGTCAGAAAATCAATAGATGGGGTGAACATCGAAATATTAGAAGGAAAAGAAAAGAGGTTGTAATCAATTTCTCCTAACTCATATGATAAATTTGTTATTTCTCTTTAGAGTATCAGTACATGAAAGCAAAACACCTGTTGGCCCCAACTTCTTCTGAATCAATTAATTTCATCCTACAGCTTCGACCGAGAAAATTCATTATCCCCCTGCCGATAACTTAGAATTAGAACGGAGATGTTTTCCGCATTTCCGTGTCCCGTGGAATAGTCTGTTCCAAAAAAAGCCTCGGACACAACAAATAGAAAAAATTAGACTTGGAGCTGATTCGGACAATATTGTCACTGAGGAGGTCACTGAAAAGATCAAGTCTAGATCAGACTAGACATAACGAGAACTTAACGATGAACGAAGCAAATCGACTACAGTCGACGTTTGATTTAACGACTCGCATTGATTATTACAAGAATCTTGGAATCAATCAAAATGCTTGTTGTCACAAGAGTTTGACTACTGACCGTGGAAATTCAAGGGTTTAGGCAATAATATCTAATTCTAATAGCTTAATATCTAATTATTATCATAGAGCTCGGCGCACACCATGAGGTTACGATAAAGTAATTGCTAAATGATTCTAGCCTCTGCTAAATGGTTCTACTCAAGCCACTACATCTAAAGCAAGCGCTTCAGACTACAACAAATCTGGTGAAACGTTTACGGCTTTTTTTGAGTGTTTTGACACTAAACTTTTTTTGTCTTTTGATGTCAAATACTTTTGATCTAAATTTCTCTTCATTACCTTGTTTCAACGCCATTGAAACGTTCATCGGGGAAAGAGCAATGCAGGCACACTTGAGATTTGAGAGAATTTGAAGATCGATAAAGATTGGCTTCCCCGCACTCTTTCCAAAAAACCGACCAAGGTCAATCAGTCACCAATCGAACACACAAACAGGTTATCTTCCGTGAAAAATTTCATATATTCCACAAACAATTTTTACATTTCTATTACAGATATTGTGGATTCATAAAAACTTTCAAAAAAACATCTTCATTATTTCCTTATTGACGTTTTATCATTGAACAATGGAAGGAGTATCAACAAAATCGTCGCTTGTCACGGATTTTTGGAGAAGTAAGCTCTAGCTATAGTAGGAGGAGAGGGATTCTCTAACAAAAGTTCTCTAACAAAAGGTATTTAAGAGGACTTAGAGGCTGGGGAAATCGACCTGATTAGGTCCGGAAATGATGACACATTTCCAAATCCTTTTTGAATGTAAGACTAATTGTAACGATTGTAGGATTTAAAAGGTACCTGCTACAGGAAGTGCTAAGTTTAGATGGGGGTTTCCTAATGCTCATGCATCTCCTAATGAGCGCGTGGCACCTCCTTCTGATAACAATTCTGTCTAAGGCAGTCCTTAACACACCGAGGACCCACTTCAAGTGGGGATGAGTGAAGCCTACCTCTTCACCAATTTTATGTGATGAGCTTTTGACACAATTTGTAAGATTGAGAAAAATTTTGGGTGAGGAACTAAAAACGGATGGGGGAGGATGGAGCTGCGCGGATCTCACCACCCGCTCCAAGATGGAATGGGTTGAGGAGGGAATCCCCAGCGTAGTTCCTAATCAACAAATAGTATATAGCTTCTCCTGTCAACGTTATTTTGCCAAATTTTATCTAATTTTACAAATTTAGAGATGCGAAACGCTGACGAGAGAGACGGTAAAGGACTCCCAAGACCAGTTCTCTTTGGAATAGGTGTTCTTGCTGCGATCATTATGATTCTGATTGTGATTGTTGTTATTATTACTCATCGCCACAGAGACCAATAAAGCATTTTATCAATTTAGATGATTCAATCGCTCTTAAAGTCAAATCATAAGAAATTTGAATCTGATAGAGAGAAACAGAATACTTTCTTTGATTGAAAATCCACAAAACAGCAAAATATCACAAAACATTGCAAAAAGAGAATTTGGAGAAGGTGTGCCATCATTTTCGGACTCGATCAATTGAAATAACGCCTGTCCATCTCATATTTTTCTTGCGAAAGAAAACTGTTTCTATTGGTGCACGAAAATCTGTGATATCACATTTATCGACTGCAACTGGCGATCTTTTGGTCATTTTTTAATTGAAAAGTAGATTCGGAAAGGTATTTATTTTTGCAAATCGTCTAAGAATTTCTTGACTTTTGGTTTATTGGCAATAAAATATTAGTGCCTAGTTCTTTAAACTTTGAGAGTTTTCGTGCAAATATTATGCGTCTTTTTCATCTTTCTTCATATACTTTAGAATTTTGAAACATTTTACTTAGACATTCTACTTAGAAACTAAGTAGAATGTTTCAAAATTGTAAAGGGCAGGCAACCAATGCCTCTTTTTCGAGATTTACTCAAAGTTAATCCCACGGTTGGTTCAAGGAGAGGTTCTTTCGTTTTAGAAATTCCAGTCACCTCCAATAAGTTTGTTTATAACTCTTTTCCAATAAGAGCTGCCAGAATTTGGATTTGTAATTTGGAATCGACTCCCCAGAGTTTTGAGAGAGTCCAATAGACTTGAAACCTTTAAATTATCTGTAGGTGATCTTGATCTTGATGATCTTGATCTTGATGATCTTGATCTTGATGATCTTGATCTTGATGATCTTGATCTTGAAGCTCTAGTGGCTCCTTGACGTTATCTGTGCTACCCATATATTACATGTATTATATTGTGTTGCTTTTTATCGGCCCTTTTCGTGTTATGTGTATGATTTCATGTGTTTTAATCTTAAATCTAGCGCACTTTATCTCAGGTCCTGAATAAAGTATCTATATATACCTAAAATCACAGTTGACAAAAAGTCAATTTTTTTTGCATTGTTCAAACCTAAGCTAAACAGCCAGCAGTTATCAGAAATAATCTTTTGTTTTGAACTTTCTTTTTGCACAGCCTTTATATATGGTCTAAACAAGTCTCAGGGTCATTTGTGCAAGAAGGAAAAAATGAAATGCCAAACTGACAGTATCTGGCAAAATCGACGACATAGTTCAAAGAAAACGATATATCATTTGCCAAAGTTGTCGTGAAATTGCTTGTACACCTAAAAAATAATCAGAGATCAAGAAAGCTAGGGGATTGAACCCAAATAAGTGATCATTAGAAGAGATTTTTATGCTTGTCTTATTATTTTGTTAGCTTTGTTAGCAATATTTATCAACATCGAGCTTTATGCTTATGAAAGAAACCTTTCGATGAACTTTGTATCGATAATTATCAATTTTTTTGTTCCATCTACTCACTGAATTGAGCTAAAAACAGTGCCACTATCAACGTATAAAACACAAAAACAGAAGAAAATCACATTCCATTCCAGCATACTAAACAGAAAGTGGATAAAGTATTAAAGTCTGAAGTAATAAAGAGGCTAAAGTAAACTAAATAAAGAAAGTAAACTAAAGAAAGTAAACTAAAGAAAGTAAACTAAAGAAAGAAAGTAAACTAAAGAAAGTAAACTAAAGAAAGTAAACTAAAGAAAGAAAGTAAACTAAATAAAGAAATTAAACTAAATAAAGAAATTAAACTAAATAAAGAAATTAAACTAAATAAAGAAAGTAAACTAAATAAAGAAAGTAAACTAAATAAAGAAAGTAAACTAAATAAAGAAAGTAAACTAAATAAAGAAAGTAAACTAAATAAAGAAATTAAACTAAATAAAGAAAGTAAACTTTTCTCAGTAATAGTCGGTTAAAGTTCAATAAACAAACAATTCAACATCGATGGAAAGACTCGACAAAATGAAAGAAGCAGAATATATTGAGCTAAAAAGCTAAAGATATTCAGCTAAAAAGTTTGAAACCTTATATTTTAGTTATTTCTAGCATTTAGCAGCTGAAGACTTCAGAAAATTCTTATTATGTTTTTAATTTTGAAGTCGATCTTAGATGGTGAGCAGTTATAGCTGCCTCGTGAGCATGGTGAGCAGTTATAGCTGCCTCGTCAAGCCTCCATGAGTTCCCGAGTGTGTGTTCCCAACCCCAACAATTTTTCAGCTTTAGCGTGCATAAACTAGCTGAAAGATCGGCTATAATTATACCAATAAATGAGTTTGATTTCATTTGAAAGAAGATTCGAAAATTATAGTTTGTTTTACCGAGTTTTTGATTTTGAAGGCATTTTGAATTATGGTCAAGGTTTATACAAATACATGAAGCTTTTGAAGAGTTTACTTTTGTTCTCAACTTGCCGAAGACTAGAGAGCAATTTTTCCTTTTCCCGGAACACCAGAGAAAACCCTCGTCATTTCTGTAAACATTGATTTTAGTCTCTAAGATAAATCAAAAGGCGACAAAACTCAAAAACTCGGAAAAGGTGGGGGTAATTCTCGGGATAAACGGGTCAAAAAGAGCAAAATGAGTTCAAGCTTTTTTAGCAAAAGAATCTCCAGGATTAGAGCATGTTTCCAGGGTTTCAAGAAACCTTTTCAGTAAATAGATTGGGTAAAAAGTTAACGCCTTTAAAACAGATATAAGGAGGATCAAAAACAGTTTCGGACAAGATTCGAAAAACGATGAATTCCTCGTTGGTTTCCTTTCTCGCTCTTCTCGTCATCGTAGCGACGGTTTCGGCTCAATTTGGTGACTTTGAAGGATATGGGTGAGTATTGGCTTTAAGTTTTTTAACTTGTGCACTTAGTAAGCGCTAAATTTTAAGTTTTAAGATGAGTTTTCAATTGAATACCGTAATCCAGACAGTCTAGACTGTATACCTTATTCTAAACTGAATACCCTAATCTAGACCAAATACGGTAATCCAGCTAATCTAAACTGAATACCCTAATCTACACTGAATACCTTAATCTAGATTGAATACCGTAATCCAGCTAATCTAGACTGAATACCGTAGACTGAATCAAGAATGGAAGCATGTTAAAGTAGGAACTTTTTATCTCTCCCTTGTTCTTACAGCTTTTTCCTTAGCTTTTGGAAAAATTAACACTTTAGCCAAAAAAAGTTAACAGTTAAGCTAGAGTGATACTAGTTTTTGGACCTAGCGTTGATTGAATTGAGTTTAAGCTTTTGACACAAAAGGACTGTTCACCACGTCACTCAACTTTGAGAAAAGAGTTTGAAAATGAATTTTAACTGATTTACTTATCTGTTGTCCTGTCTAGTACTCGAAAGGGTGAAAAATTTGATTGAAAAGTTTCGTTTTTGCATCGAATTCCCTTCATTTCTTTTCTTTCCTCGTGTTTTCCACTTTGATTTCGCAATCATGTGACTTCATCGAAGCTTTTGTTTAATCCTTATTCGAAAACACAACGATCCCGAAATACAATTAAATCCTCGTATTCATCAAATCGTCTATCGTCTATCGTTTATCATTCACCCTTTGCTCAGCTATTGGCTCAATGATCGTCTCGCGAAGCTCTTCGACCATCACCTAAAGAAAAATATTAAACATTGTAGCCAAAGCAAAAGCAAAAGCAAAAGAAAATGAGAAAAACTAAAACAACTAATTGTAAATTACATAGATAGATACTTTTTTTAATCTAAAAGAGCGTGACTAAAAGCTTTGGAAAAGAATCTAGATACCGTAAATACTGTAATAGTACCCCACTGCCGTCGTACCGTCGCGTAGTCGCAAAAGTTTTTTAGTATTTCATTTTTTTTCAAAGCACCCGTACTTTCAAAAAATGCGTCTTTGGTATCAAAAAATAGCTGAAATTCAGGGCTATTTTTTGATACCTAAGCGCGCATTGTAGCATAAACCAGTCTCGAGAAAAACGCGTCCAAAGCTAGACTACGCAACACTCCGCACCGTCATTATGGGGGTTGGGTACTATTACGGTATTTACGGTATGTGCATGTCTTGATAACAAAAAGCTATGCATTAAATAGATTTTTGTGTAAACTGTTTCATTTTGTGCAAATCAAATTCATAGCAATGAATTCACTAAAACTAAGCAGTAGGTCCGACTCGAAATTTAAAAATAATGCCTTTCAGAAAATGAGAAATGAAAAAATTTGTGCAAGAAGGGGGTCACTCTTTTAGAGGTGCTCGTTCTAATACAGCATTTACGGTATCTTTCTTTTAGATAAGAATCTCTCATATAAATCGTGACACTTTGTTACCGAATTTCAGGCCAATCCGAGCGAGACGTGCCACCTATACCTACAATGGAGTTTCAGCCACTTATCCCTACTATCGAAACGGAGCCACTTTCTCCTCGCCAACCAATGGCTACAACAACAATGGACAGTACTACTACAATGCAGCGTGAGTTTACGTTAAGTTTACGTTTTCTGGCAGCTTTACAAGCTTTACAAGCACTTATACAAACTTTACAAGCTTTACAAGCACTCATACAAGCCTTACAAGCTTTACAAGCACTTATAGCATCTAGAATAATCTCTGAAAGTGCTTTGGAGAATTAGAAAAATCAACTCTAGCACTAATGGAGCTAGGACCTTTAACAGTCTATCAAAAAGGGGAAAAGCTTTTAGTTTTATTTGTTTTCTCCTGATGATGCAGCCGATTTCAGTAACACCAACACTTTCACTTCGGGCGGTAACACTTTCCGATGCTCTGGTGGATACACATACAACGGCGCCTTCTATCCGTACTGCTCCGGATAATAGAGAAATATTTTTGGCGATTGGGATTTTCAAAATCGAAAATAAATGCGTGAAGACTCAACCCTAAGAACAAGAAAATACAAGAAAAAGAAAAACAGTCGTAAAAAAATTTAAAAAACGTTTTTTTGCTGAAATTTTGGCACTAATGCACTTTTTTTGGATTTTTTTCACGGATAGCTCTAGATATGCTGGAATATTTGAGGATTAGGTGTCTATTTATATTCATACAAATATGGGGCCTGGGCGGCGACTTCCAGTAGACCAGCAACTCAAAACTTCCAAAGTGAATCGGTGATGCACTGGAAAGTGAATGCTTCCAGGCACCGTTTTGGGCGTTTTTGCCGTGTCATTTTGCATCAATAATGTTTTTCTTCTTCAAATACAGCCTTTCACTTCCGTTTATACTTCAAAAGGACATTAGCGAACCTATGCAAAGCGAGAATTGCTCGCTTATTGTAATTTGCGTTTTGGACAAGCTTTCTCAAAGATGAAAGTTGTTTCGTGTGCTGAAACTCGTAAAATATTTTGTAAATATGTTGAAAAGGCTGCACAAATAATAATAATAATAATAATACTTTATTCAAACGATAAAGTGAAAGAGAAATGTACAGTGATACTTAATCATACAATACATACTGAAATCAATAAGCCAATTACTTACGGCAAAGAGCCACTAGATCTAAAGCATCGATACGTTTCTTGAATATGAAAAGCGACTGAATTTCTCGTATGTCGTTTGGGAGCAAGTTCCATAATCTAGCGGCTCTAACGGGAAATGAATTTGATAAAGAGACAAATGCATTAAAGTGCAAGGAAACTCAAAAAAATACTAAAAAATAGCTTCTTTTCATTATAGTGCATTGCATTTTTATTTTCATCCTCTTTTTAGCAAATTCTCCCTATAAAATGAGTGAAGTCTGAGAATAAAGTGTCTCTTATTTTTTCTAGCTCATGAACAGCTTTTTTCTAGCTCACTAGCTCATGAGCAAAATTTAACTGGCAGCACACGCATTATTGCCAAAATTTCAGCAAAACGGTTTTTTCGCATGGTGCATTTTTTTTCCACCATTGTACAGGGTGCACCATAATTGTCGCGACAAGGTATCACGCGCGGTAACAAGGTAACCTGGCTAACCTGGCGGTAACCTGGCTCTTCTCAAGGATGAACTCTTGGCCTGAACTCGTAAACATTTTGGAAATCGAATTTGGCCTTATCAGCAAGATGGCGCACAACCCACAAATCCAAGAAAGTCCAAGAGTTCTGCCAAAACAACTTCCCGGACTTCATTTCTTTTTCTGAGTGGCCACCTAGCTCCCAGACCTCAACCCAATGGATTTTTCAGTGTGATCGGTTCTAGAAGCCAAAGCTTGTTCAAAGCCCCACAAAAACATCGAAAGCTTGGAGAAATCACTGTTTAAAACGTGGGAAGAGCTCGACCCAGCCTATTTTGTCGCCACCGTTGACGCCTTCCCGAAACGCCCGCGAGCCTGCTCAAATGCTATTTAATTCGAATCGGCGGTGCCCGATTCGAATTTGATAGTTGATTTATAATTGTTAATGTACAATAAGTGTTATTCAGTTAAAAATTTGTCTTTTTTTGCTGTTGTCTGCCTTAAAATCAGAAATTGATCTTGTTTCGACAATTATGGCGCACTCTGTATATTAGAGTGTGTTCCTCGCGAGTAAGTAATTACTCGAGTAGCTCAGTAATTTCACTAATGCGTTTTCTAAGGAGGGCACCTGCGCGAAAAAAATATAAAAGCAATTTTTGGGCAGGTTTTTCAAAAAAATCATTTTTTTACATTGGAAGGGAATTTCCCACCAAATCAGTTAAACAGCTGAGTATCTTTAAAAAGTGTCGTATATATAGGCGGGGCGCGTGATTTTTGCGTCATTTTTTTGCAATAATTTTTGATAAAAGTACGGTCATTTTTTCCCAATTGTGCATTTTAAAAAAACGCATTACTCGCGAGGAACACACTCTACTGTATATAGAAAATGTGCAAATTAACCCATTCGAAACCGTAGCGTTTTTTCTTTTTTTTCGTCTGCGGACCAAGCCCTTTTTTGACATTTTTTCGCTGCAGCGGTCCGTTCCCGCGTTTTTTTTGCTGACTTTCTATTTTATATTATTTCTGATAATTTCTATAGATTAACCTAAGTTATTCTTCTTTTCGATAGCGTTATGGATGACGAATTGAAGGATTCTTTCAATAATTTATTTATTGACAATGATTTGGAGTCTATTGATGGATCGGATGATCGACTAATTCAACCAGAAGTATTGGCATCAAGCAAGCGAATCCGAGGAAGAGGATGACGATGCGTCTGAAGCAGTTTATCCAGATGGTTGGAAAGATTTACGGGAGTCTCCTTCACCATTTATTTTTGATGAAGAACGATTTAGATTCGTCTTCGGTACTTTTCAAGATCCTATCGATTATTATTCTTATTTTATCGACGACAAATTAATCAATATGTTAGTAGGTGAATCTAATAAACATGAAAAAAGGAAAACAAACTGGCAGGATTTCGATGCAAAATCTTTCAAGCTCTTCTTGGCTCTGTATCTTCAAATGGGAATCGTCAAATTACGGAGGATTCGTGACTACTGGAGTAGCAGGCCTGGATTAGGAGGATTTTCCCACATGTCCCACATTATGTCAAGAGCAAAATTTGAATCTATTCTTCGAAACCTGCGTTTTTGTGATAATGAACTGGATCCTGCAGGAGATTGGCTTTATAAGATTAGAGCTATTATGGAACATTTCAATGCAAAGCCAGAGACTGCATTGATTCCGGGTAAATATGAAACATCTTTTTTGCCCACGTAATTTGTGGATCTGTTACAATTGGAATATACATGTAATGCTGAAAAACAGCAAAAAAAATCAATTAATTGAATGAAAATAGCTCAATTAGCGCTGCAGCGAATAGTCCGTTCCGGAGTTTTTGATGCAGCGATTATTCGCTGCAGAAGTTTCGAATGGTTTAAAGTTTTCCATAGTTAATGCCGACTAGATTCATTAAAAATGAATCTGAGTATAACTTTTTAGCTTCAAATTAGGAAAAATCATTTAAATACTCAGAAGATCAAAAGCAGTCCATAATCTGAAAAAAAACTCTCAAAATAACCGTCTATGTAGAAAGAAATTACAAGCCAATTACATTTTTGGTACTTTGAAAATTCCCATTTTTTAAAAAATGTTTTTTTTTGTGGCATGAATGGTAGTTTTTTTTGGAAAACCAGTCCAGCCACAGTTATTAGGTTGGTGCAAAAGAAATTTCGGTCGATATAAAATGTTCTTATTTTTTTAATCTGAAGAGCTTATTTGATGTTCTTTTGTGCATTTGTACTCTTGGATATTTACTTTATTTTCGCATTTTTTCAAAGTCAGAGCTTTCACTTTTTAATTGATTTTTGCTTTAGATCATGGTGGATCAAAAGTATGTTCTGCGCACGTGTCTTCTCTATGACTTCAAAATGGGCAAAAACGCTGCTGATTCACATCGTGATCTCTGTTCCGCCTTTGGAGAACAGGTTATCACCGAAAGATCATGCCAGCTCTGGTTTGCCCAATTCCGAGATGGTAATGAATCCCTTGAAGACGAATCGCATGGACATCGTGCCACAGCCATCGACAACAATGAATTGAAGCTGATCCAATGCAAACAACACGAGAACTTGCCAAACATCTCCAATTCAACAATTGTACGCCATTTGGAAATAATTGGAAAGACAAATCGTAATGGACAATGGGTTCCACATCAATTGAGTGTTGAGAATCTGGGAGCACGCGTTCCGATCAGCCATATCTTGCTCCAGAAGTCGAAAAGAAGCCATTTTTTTTGAGAATATCTTGACGATGGATGAGAAGTGGATTCACTTTGATAATACTTCTCGAAAAAGACAATGGCTGAGCAAAGGTCAAGCGCCAATTCCAACTCCAAAGCCGGATTATCATGGGCGCAAAGTGATGTTGTCTTGCTGGTGGAATATCAATGGACTTGTTCATTTTGAATTATTAGAGCCCGGAAAAACAGTCGATTCATCTTATTTTATTCAACAACTCAAGAAGGTTGACGAAATTTTGCGTGAAAAAGGCCTAAATCCCTCAACTATCAACTTTCTCCGTGATAATGCTCCAGCTCACACGGCAAAAACCTCTTGTAAGGAACTAGAGAAGCTAGGATGGAAGGTCTTACCACATGCGCCGTATAGTCCAGACTTAGCACCCTCCGATTTTCACCTTTTCAGATCGATGCAACATTCCCTTGAGAATTGCCAGTTTAAGAATGCAAAAGAAGTCGAAAATTGGGTGACCAACTACTTTGCATCACAGAATCAAGCGTTCTTTGAGAAGGGGATCCGCAATCTGTAGCAACGTTGGAGGGATGTCATAGATAATAATGGTGCTTATTGTTTTAAATAAATTGTTATCAAAAAAAATTTTGGATGACTTTAATGTTTGTAAAAAAACGAAATTTCATTTGCACCAACCTAGTATAAGAAAATTGGTTTCTGTGGGAACAAATTATTGATCCCATTTTACAATTTCTGACATTTAAGAGTGAAATTTCGAAAGCTCTCATTTCTTGAAAAAGTTTTGCTTTTTCAACTAACGAAAGAGAAAAAAATCAAAAGCCCGACGTAACTAACGATTAGACAAAAATGAACGATGCCAAATGAACAAGAAAACCGTGAAATAATTGCGATGTATCGAAACAGAATCGTTTCCAAATCTTTCAGTTCTTTATTGGTCTCAAAAAGCTCTAAATTTTCAGAAATGGACCAACACCTGCGAATTCATACGACTGCTTTTCTATAATCGCAAAAAATCGTATGCAAGTTTTGAACAGCCTTTTGTTTTCATAGAAATATTGTTTCCTGATCCTGTCTGAAATGATTGTCACAATGATACCCACCAGAAACTCAATTCGAGACCTAGTTTTCTCTGTTGCCAAATATTCGGAGTTTATTGGCGTCGTGCTGACCGCTGTGATATTCGTCGGTACGTCAGTTGGAATGCTTGGCACCAAGATACACTACTGGACAATGAAATATCATATTTGAAAGAAGATCGTCACTTTCGCGCGTCTGTAACTCCCTTCTCTTTGAGTTTAAACTATTAGTGTTATACATTTTCTGAAAGCTCTTTTCAATGGCTACACAATGGTAATATTAATATTTAGAAATACGGTAAAGACAAGGGAGTTACAGACGCGCGAAAGTGACGATCGTTTTTCAAATATGATATTTCATTGTCCAGTACTGTAGCTCCATCAAAAATTCATTTATTCAATCTTGTTTATTCTATCTTAATGAAACAGCTTTGATTTTACTTGTATAGCTCTGGAAATTAAGTACGAATCTTGACTTTGACATTTGATTTGAACCAAACATTTGATACCAAAAATTAATTTGGCCATAACTTTTGATAGAACTTTTGGCCAAAACTTTTGATAGACTTTTGTATTTTTGCTTTCTGTTTGCAGATTCGGATTCAGCACTTAAAGATGCATATTATTGATCCAGTCAAAAAGAAAAACATCAAAGTTAAGAGTCGAAAATTAGCAAAAACCAAAAAAACAGGGGCTTTTTTTGGTTTTTTCTACTTTTTTCTACTTTCTAAAAAGTTTTTCTACTTTTTTCTCCTTGTGTGTCTTTTTAAATTGGATTCTATAATATACAGAATGAAGTGAGAACGCAAAGTCTGCAAAGAAAATTCAAAAATAAGCACTCTACCAAAAGCTATGGGCAAAAAAGCAAAAAAAAGTTCCGAAAAACCCAAAAAGTACCCCTTTCTTCAAGCACTTTTTTTTACTGCCTAAATCTTGATATTCTTTTATGATTTTGTTTTCATTATATGCAAAATTGATAGTTAAATGCGAATTTATTTTCAAAATTCAGAAATATCTACCCTGTCAAGAGATATAACGGAAATGATTTTCGGTATCAAATGTCCGATCACCATCTTGGCTAGGGTTAAACCAGTCAGAGCAAGTCATGATTAGGGCTTGATCTAGCTCAAAATCAGCTCTTAAAAAACCTAATTTCAAGCTTGACGTTATCTTTTCGACCTAAAAGCACTAAACTCCTATCTCCTATATCCTAAACTGTTATCTAAAGATAATGAAATGTTTTTGTTCCTTCTAGTTCTCTTCAACTGTCCCATCTGGCTTGCCCTGGTGATCATCGAAAATGAGTGGAGTTTTGCCGCAATTGATCCAAGTGATCCCAAAGAGTTTTGGTATCAGATTATTGCTATATATCACTCGTCGAAGCTCACGGTATCAGGAGTGCTCAACGAAGTAGTAGTTTATCGGTTTTTCAGCTACTCATATTATGCTCTTTAATGGCTTTGGTTGCTGTTTATTTCTCCACACAAAACAACCGGCTTTCGACTGGAATACGGTAGTTTTTTGCTATTGTCTTTCGGTTCTCCAACGAAATATCCAATGAGATCTTCTCGCCCATATAAGCAGATTTCGCAGTGCAGTTGTGGCCGAGTGGTAGTTGACTATTGGGTTGGGGAGAATGAGTCGGCGCCGAAAATGAAAAAAATGTCTAAAACTTCTATTCGACTTCGTCAAATAATATGCGTTTGATATGAGTAGAATGGTTAACTAATTCTCTACAAAATGACATTTAAAAGAAAATTCAAACAGCGCCTCCGCTCAAGAAAAAGCCATTTTTTCACAAAAACTACAAACTGTGATCTAGAAAAAACCATTGGTGGGATCTTCCTGCAAATTTGGCAACTTAAGTAATTGAATGTGCTCTATCTTTTTTATATAAACACCAAAGAAGGTTTATGTGAAAGAAACTGTTCAAATGATGAGTCGGACTCTTTGCCATTTTAACCAGCTGCGTTTGGAAGTTCATAAACTCCACGAAAGAAAAGCTTTGTGGAATCTCTCAAAAGTCATTTTGTAGAGAAATAGTGGATCCTTTTGATGAAACCAAACGTATGTTTAAAGAAGGTTTTATGTGTGCAAAAAGTCCCTTTAAAGTTTGGCGCCGACTCATTCTCCCCAACCCAATAGAATACGAGGCGAAGCCTCTCGGGTTCGAGTCCACAGCTCAGCCTTTTTTTTGCTTTTTTAAAGGGAATTGATCTCCATTTTAAATACAAGTCTTTTTCAAGCTACTTCTCATAGAAATCTTTATTAACTATTAGCATTAAACAATAATCATTAAAATCTAAAACATCAAGTCTTCGCGATATTGATGACATTCGTGAAATGAGCGCGTTTCATTCGATAATTAAAACGATGCTTGTTTCAAATTTGATGTTTTTCCCAGTGAGCATACAGATTATCTTGCTTTTATGTCTCATCCCTGTTGTAGTGGTAGTCAAATTAGAATCGACAAATGTCAAATCGACGAATGTCATCAATTTCTTGATGTTTTCGATTTTAATGATTGTTGTTTAATGTTAATAGTTAAAAGTAAAGATTTTTATGAGAAGTAGTTTGAAAAAGACTTGTATTTGAAATGGAGATCAATTACCTTTAAAAAAGCAATAAAAAAATTGACTCAAACTCGAGCGAATTTCTCTTGGATTCTAGCCAACTACCACTCGGCCATCCTTGCTTGTCAAGGTCTCTGGGAAAGCTGCTTGTAATTTTTTTTTATGATGATTGATGATTTTTAAAAGCCCATACAAAACTTTGCCTGCTTATAACTTTTGACAGAGTGCTATTTAGCAAAAACTGAAAGCAGATTCGGAAACAGGATAAAATTCTAATAATATATGGTTATTCGAATAATATATGGCTCGTACCATTTGGCCACCACACTCGGTTGGCATTCCCTTGTGAGAAACGTTTAGTCTGTTTATTTGCAAGATGATTGGGTCCCGTGACCTTTTCCGATGATATATAGACCAGACGTTTACGCTGATTCCAATGATGTAAAAATTAGCTGCCGAATGGCGCGTAATCATCGCCAAACTGCCATAGAAGTTTTGGGTCTTTCATAAAAGCATAAAGGCGATAAATTTTGAGAAAATGGTAGTACGGTGGAAAAAGTGTGTAAAAAGACTTTTTTTCATTTTTTCGTCAAATAAAGTTTAAATTAACTAAAACAAGATCTTAGCTAATAATTGAAAACATCCTTTCAGCAGACAGCTTGATGTGCAATACAATATTTTAGGGTAAACCTCTTTATCACTTTCTGCGCAAAGGCCTTTTTTGAAGGGCGCGGAAAAGGGCATAACTCAAAAACTAGGAGCCCTCTTGTAAAATAATTATAAGTCTCAGAAGCTACAGAAAATTTGCTACATATTTGGATATAAGTTCAATAGGTTTTGGATAAATCTAGCATCATCTACGAGTCAAAAACCTCAAAGTCAAATTTCGCCAATTAAATGTTTAACAAGAATGACAAACTACAATCGATTAGGAGAAAAACGTTTATGTGGCCCCACAAAGAACACAAAAGAAGGTAGGAATAAAAAAAGCAAAAAAATGAGACGGGTCAGGTTCGAACTCTCGCCCCCAGCTTGCTGTACAATTGCTCAACCACCCGGCCACCGATGAACTGTTGTGTCGAAAAAATGAACTGTTCGTCGATGAACTGTTTGCGTTAAAAGGAGAGGCTCAAAACTTTTATGTCAGTTTGGTGGTGATTACGCGCCATTCGGCAGCTAATACCTCGTCGGAATTAGCGTAAAATTCTGCGTCGAATGGTCTATACAGGGTGCGTCATAAATATTGCAACAAGAGTTCAAAGATCGTTTTCCAAACAGGAAAACGGGCGTGTCATGGGTGTGTAAAGCCAATAACGATCAAAATTGGACCTTCATGCAAGATGGAGCTCCCGCTCACACGAAGAAGACGGCTCAGGACTGGTGTGTGGCCAACTTTCCCTCAGTGATCACCAAGGATGAATGGCCTCCAAACTCACCGGATCTCAATGTGATGGACTTTTCCATTTGGGCAATCTTAGAGGAAAACACACAAGTTTGGATTCTTTGAAGAAGTCTTTGACCAAAGGATGGAAGGCGATTCCTCAAGATGACATTCGGGCCGCAGTGGAGGCATATCCGAACCGATTAAGGGCTGTTATCAAGGCAAAAGGCGGTCATATCGAATGATCTCTTGTTTCCTTATTTGTTACTGTTAAATAAAGCTATTTCTGTTTAAAAATCTTCTTCCAGTGAAACTTCTTGGTGTGCAATGCCTTGAGTATCTTGTTGCAATAATTATGACGCACCCTGTATATCATCGGAAAAGGCCACGGGACCCAATCATCATTCCCTTGTTAGTTTAGTTTAATCTGTTTACTAATTCAAATGTCAATACTTTATCCACTTTCTGTTTAGTATGCTGGTTGTCGCTGAGCATTCAATGTGGATTTTCTTCTGTATTTGTGTCTTGTACGTTGACGGGTGTGCTGGCACTGTTTTTAGCTCAATTCAGTGAGTAGATGAAACAAAAAGATTGATAATATCGATACAAAGTTGAGCGAAAGATTTCTTTCATAAGCATAAAGCTCGATGTTGATAAATATTGCTAGCAAAGCTAACAAAATAATAAGACAAGCATGAAAATCCCTTCTAATGATCACTTCTAATGATTATTTGGGTTCAATCCCCTAGATTTCTTGATCTCTGATTATTTTTTAGGTGTACAAGCAATTTCACGACAACTTTGGCAAATGATATATCGTTTTCTTTGAACTATGTTGTCGATTTTGCTAGATACTGTCAGTTTGGTATCTCATTGAGGTTAGCCAAGCTATCTTGTACTAAAATATTCTGTTTTCAGTCGTTTCCTGGCTGTTTCCTTTGACGGTTTCTACTTTCAGTACACTTTAAAAAAGCCATTACTTCAATTGGTCTCTCCTTTTATTTTGCGTATCATTCTTGGTTTGATTTATCAATTTGCTTCACCCGCTTTGCAAGATTTTATCGACAGAAATCTTTTGTGTTTCCCGTTTATGCTCACCTATTCTCTCGATATTTTCACAAATCGAAAGATGAAAATCGTTAGTTTTCTTGGTAACTATGCATGGTAGAGCCGCCAAGAAGGACTCGAACCTTTTAAGGTTTTCTTTTTTAACAACTTTTTCCTTTGCGAATCTTATAATTATTTAGTTGGGCCAAAGTGGGAAAGTCTCGCACGTCGATGTACTGCTTTTGAAACAGGTAAAGAAATTTTAAGTCGACCTTAATCTGACATAAAATCAAAGGGATGAGATGTGCTCTTTTCCTAGAGTTTTAGTTATTTTACATTCCGAATCAATTTCACAAATCTTTTCCAGATGCTATCGAGTACTATTCTAAACGTGACCGAGGTGTGCTTTATTGTGATATTCCAATTGAGTGCTCTTCTCTTCTTCGTTCCTTCAGTCTATGATCCCAATGATCATTCGGTTCCATTCATCATGTACATTTTTGTTGGGTTCAGCTTTTTAACGAGGTGAGAGAACTCTTCCTCTCATAGAGATAGAGAAAAATCTGAGTTATGACTAGAGTTAAGCCATAATTAAAGTTGAGCCATAACTAGAGTTGAGCCATAACTAGAGTTGAGCCATAACTAGAGTTGAGTTATAACTAGAGTTAAGCCATAACTAAAATTGAGCCACAACTAGAGTTGCGCCATAACTAGCATTGAGCCATAACTAGAGTTGAGCCACAACTAGAGTCGGGCTTAAAATTCTCTTAACTGCCCATACAATATAGGAAAGGGTCATACACTTATCGATCCATCGAGAAGCTACTATAGTTATAATTACGCCACTTGAAAGCACATAAATCGATTTAGAAAAAAACGTACAATATACTGATAAAGTACTAGGCTGATGAAAAACTTTCTAGACTGAGTGATACGCCCGAAAGTTTACTAAAGATTCAATTTTATTGAATATTAATAAAAAGTTCACGTCAGAATATAGCACAACGACAGCCCATTTCCTTCGAAAACGTCAAGATGAGGCGCCATCGAGAGAAGTTCGAACGGCAACTAGTTGAGCACAAATTTGAAGAAAACGCTTTTATTTTATCAACAACTATATGCAATTACAATAGTTTATTTGTTCATTTGTTCAATAGATATTCGATGCCTTGTTTAGCAAGAAAAAAAAGACAGTGTTGAGTATTAGATTGCCTCATAAAAATCCAGAGATTTTGAATTTCATTTATTTTCAACGCATAGAAAAAACGAATGGATCAGAATCAATTTTATATTCCCCAGGTGAATTTATCTTTTCTCCAACGTTTGGGTGGCTTGCCAATCCCTCATTTGTAAAGCCCAAGCGAGCGAGATCAAAAATAGCCGTTCAATCCGTCTTCGAGTTCGCTCTCATCATCTTTGAACTTTTTACCACTTTTTACCATTTTCAAAACATTTATTTCGATCTATGAGAACAAAAAAATAAATGTGTAATTTCTAAAACTCAACAGATTAAACATAAATATAGCAAAATGTTTTTCATTTTTCCGATTTATCGCCAGATTCGAGGAGTTTCGCTAAGAAGACCGACCCAGGCGGTCTCTCGTTCACCGGATCATCCGATACTAGAGCCCCAAAAAACGCCAAATATTTCCCATCATCGAGCCACTTTCGATAACTTGAGCAACTGTGGAATCCCTGAAAAGTTGACCGCTTAAACGGCTCGTATAAATGCTGAAAACGGAGCTCATCTTCTTCGATCACTCCTCTCTCATCGTTCTCGAACATCTCGCCGACCATCTGAGTGTCAAAGTAGGTGGAAAACTGAATGGTGAACCCGGGATTTTCATTCGGAAGTCCTTTCTCGAGAATCTCCGGTAATCGACGAAGAAATCGGCAGCTATCAAGAGTCAAACGTTTCAATCCCTTTAACCCTGAAAACGTGTCCAATGGGAGACAATCCCAAAGAGTGATCGCTTCACAGAAATCAAGTTTTGTTCGAATCCAATCCCGATAGAAATCTCTTTCCTTTGCCCCATTGGCGCCAACGTCGATTCGAGCCGATTTTAGCACTGTGAATTGAAGATTTTGCATCAGATTTGACCCAATTAATAGGTCGTCCCATTCTAGGTGACCGATGATTTTGATATTCTTCAAAAAAGGGAGAAATTTCTCGTCCCGCTCGTTGAATTCGTCTTTTTTGTAAATAGGAGTATGAGTGAGGAAATCCGTGCAAGTGACGGACTCTTGAAAAAGTCTCACAGTATGGCGATCGATTTGATCATCAATTGTCAAGCAAATATTCTCTAGATAATCAGATTTCGAGGAAAATAATGGAATTTGAATTTGTCCCTGTTCGAAATCGAGGACGATTTGGTGAAGGCGTTTCCCAAAAGGACCATTCTTTAAAACATAACATCGGAGTTTTTTGTTGACTTTCAGAAATTTAAGCAGTAAATCGGGGTAAAGTCTGTGAAAAATTTGCCGTTTTAACTCATTTGGCAGTCTCTCCATTAGAAAGCTCAGAAAGCAAAAGATTCTTGGCAAAAGTACTTCTAGAAAAGGGGGAAACTTCTTCTTTTGCTGGTGACTCAACTTTGTGATAAGCATTTGGAAAAGAGAGCCGAATTTCTCCAAATCAATAAGCAGAAGGGGAGCACAAAGGCAAACAGGCAAACAAAGGCAAACAAGAAGGTTCGAAAAGGCAAACAAAAAGAACACACCAGTAAAGTGTGTAAATCGTAAGTTTAATAGTTAACCAAATAGTTCTCGATTCGAGTATAAAGGCTGGCTTAAAAGAATGAACTCTGAATAGGCCAAAGCGATCAAAATCTTAGCAAACTCTAAGCGATTCCCTTTGCAAAGTGGCTCCCTTCTTAGCAAACTCAAGCAAAGTAATTTAAGCAAAGGATTCCCTTTGCAAAGTAATCCCCCATCAAAATCTTAGCAAAGTGATTCCCTTTCTTTTCGCAGAATTTCTTTGTTACTGATTTGACTTAGTTATTCTTATAAATCAAACTTTTAGACTTTATTATACAAATAATTTATGCATGATAGAACTAGCAATGACTGTTCGTTGACCAGACATAGCATTGAATTCCCTCGTATTGATAATCGTGCAAATTGAGAAGAACCCACTCCTTCTCAGCCTCGCTATTTGTGTAGAAATGGTCTGAAAAGTAGAATCAACTGATTCATAGCTACAGTACTGGACAATGAAATATCATATTTGAAAAACGATCGTCACTTTCGCGCGCGCTGAAATGCGTCAAAAATACGGTATTTCTAAAAATTGATATTACCATTGTGTAGCCCTTGAAAAGAACTTTCAGAAAATGTATAACACTAACAGCTTAAACTCAAAGACAAGGAAGTTACAGACGTTCAAACGTGACGATCGTTTTTCAAATATGATATTTCATTGTCCAGTACTGTAGGCTAAACTATGTGCTTGATATCTATGTGAAAATTGAACCTTTAGACCATGTATAACTGTAAACTATAGTTTTTCTATTTAAGTCAACAAATTCTAATTAATTTTGAACGTGAATAACTCTTTAAATTGGTCTTCTATATACAGGATAACCCAAAAGTTCGGAGCCACCTTGTTTTTCAGCGAAATTCAGCTTTTAAGCAAACAAAAAACGATCCAATGCTGAATATTCTTATAAAATTTTGTAATTATAGCCAGTTCATGTTAAATTTAAGGCTTTGCAAGCAAATATCAAGTCTTTTAATTGTCAATATATTGCTAGAATCAACCAAAATGCTTGGTCCCTTGAATTTCTTTCAAAAACCAGCAGAATTCTCGGAAATTTCTAATTAAACGTGGTCAATCAAAAGGAATTCTATTTTTTCAAATCTTTCTAGACAATTGGCAAAATTTCAGATTGATGGAAGCTGAAACGCAAAACTTATAGCTCTAAAAAGTTGCCGAGTCGTAATCGGATTTCAAGTTTGTAATTATAGCCAGTTTATGTTAAATGTAAGGCTTTACAAGCAAAGATCAAGTCTTTTAAGTTTTCAGTGTTGTTTCGCTTAAGAAGTAGGTTTGTTTGCTTGATAAGAGGGTTCTGTTTTTGCGGGAAAATGTCTCTAGACTTCTCTAGACTAGAAATTTCATCTAGATTTTGAATTTCTTTTTTGTTTACCTCGTGATTTGCCATTCCAGAAGCGGTAGAGTGGCAATAAACCACAACCGGATGCCGGCATACAATACCCGGTGATCCCCTCGAGATTATAATGATAATCGTTCTGAGCTTTCACCATCTCTGATTGGCTTGTCGTGTAGAAATGATCGCCTAAATTAGAAAATGAACTTGGCCTGGGTGTTTCTAATTTTTTCGGTCCAGCTTGAAAAAATTATGGATACTGGTATTGCTACTTGTGAATGATAAATCCAGCTTTGCTTTGTATAGCTTTGCTTGTCTTACAATCAAAAAAGCTAAACCTTGATGAAAATTCAACCCAAACCAATTTTGTTGTCTAATAAAAGTGGTGAATCTGTATAAGCTTGCAAGTTTCAATAGAGCGCTAAAAACTGTGAAAGTGTCACTTACTCGCTGAACTCGACCACATTCGATAGAGCGGCACGATGCCCGGACAATCACATGCGCCTGACGTTCCGAGGAAACCCATGCTGCCTGAAGAGAGCTTTCATTTGCTTAACCTGATTTTCAAACTTTCAATCGAATAGCCCAAGCTGACGGCATTTTGTTGCTCATCGGGATTATTTGTGTAGAAGTGATCGGCGCTTTTTCCGTTCCACGAGCGAAGAAGAGGTGTCAGAGGGACTGAAATGTTGATTTTTTGGACTAAACTAGCCTAAGCTTACCAGTCACAATACCTTATCAAGACTAAAAGTCAAAAATTTGTCGTAATTTGTGGGAAAGAGAGCTTGAGCTTTATTACCTCTTTCTACAAAAAGAACAAAACTGATCTATGAATCAAACTGGTTTATTCTGATGTTGCTAGGACAAGTCTACAACATAAAAGTCCCCGGTTTTCGCAAGAGAACGAATCTTTAGTTGAATGTATAAGTGTTTGTATTATACTTACCCTCGTGACATTTGACGGTCGTTGTCGTCGTTGTAGTGGTGGTGGTAGTAGTAGTAGTTGTTGTTGTTGTTGGTGTTGTTGTTGTTGTTGTTGTTGTTGTTGTTGTTGTTGTCTAAATAGCTGATACTTTTTTATATCTGAAAGCTTCTTCTTACGGTTGTTGTAGTGGTTGTGGTGATTGGCCTAGTCGTGGCTGTCGTGGTTGTTGTTGGAGCTGTGGTAGTTGATGGACACTCTAAAGAGTCAGCGAACTAGAAAGTTCCGTTTAAGTTTAAGTTAGATTAGTTTAAGATAGTATTGTCATTTGGTACGCTTAAGATTCGAAATCAGAATTACAGAAAGTTCTAATGTGGCTTACACGCACAAACTAGAGAGCTACAGGCCGATAAGCTACAGTTTATCAAAGAGGATGACAATGATAGCGGTGTGAACACAGAGTTTCTCGTAAATTGAAATTCTAATTCTATATAACGCGGAGAGAGATTGAGGGCCGGATGCTGTACGATTGTGTGTGGACAAAATGAATACTCAAACCATTCAAAGCTGAAAGAAGCAAAAAAAGTCAAGGTCCAGACTCGAACCCTAGACTTCTTGCTTCAGATCCAAGCCTTCATATCCAAGCCTTCATATCCAAGCCTTCATATCCAAGCCTTCATATCCAAGCCTTCATATCCAAGCCTTCATATCCAAGCCTTCATATCCAAGCCTTCATATCCAAGCCTTCATATCCAAGCCTTCATATCCAAGCCTTCATATCCAAGCCTTCATATCCAAGCCTTCATATCTAAACCTTCATATCCAGGCATCTTTCCCTCTCTGGTAATTCAACTTATAAACTCAGAGTCTGTTTTTGCGATTCCATACAAAACTTTGAGCGCTTTTGAACTTTTGACAGAGTGCTGCATTGCAAAAACCGAAAACAGATTCGGAATCAGCAAAAAATTCTACGAATGGCCTATGGCTCAGGTCATTTAACCACCACACCCTGTTTACATTTCCTTGTTAGTATCAAGAAACATACTGCTACTCGTATCTCTACATCCATTCACATCCACGAGCACGAAGGAATGAGCCAAGAGTGGCAAGCAAATAAACACCTCAATCAAGTGTTTCATAATAAATAAATGCTAATCAAAATGATTTAGAGACAACCTTTTCCAGCTGTATAAATAATGACCAAAGCTTACGTAAACAGGGTCAAACTTTTTACGAAAGTTTTGCAAATTAGGATAAACGCTGAAAACAGTACAGTGGAGAAAAAGTAGATAAGAATAAGAGACCTGTCTCCCAACTTTGAAAGTCATAAAAACAAACAATTCCAGCCACTAATCTCATAGTCAGGTCAGACATATACAACTGATAAAAACTATCCGTGTTTCAAGACTTTTCGAAGAATTCGGAACGTCATTTTCAGATTTTTTTTTCAGAAAGAGACTGAGAGCTAATAATGAGTCGGCCTATTTTCAAACTGATAACTAAAACTAAAACTCTAACTGATTAATAGTACAATAAATGTGTAGGTCAGAGGTAGAAATGTCCTGAGATCCTGCAGGGGATTTCAGGGATTTCAGGGATACCCAGAGGAGATTTCTCATTCACGACAATGAACTTTTTCCATCAACTTTTTATTTTTGGAAGTTTTGTCAACAAGTTTTTGTTGGCATTGAGGCTTTCAATTGAGATAAGATATTTGTTTGGTTTTGTTTGATTTGCTACTAATGGTTTTATGATCCTCATTAGACTTCATAGTTCCTTTCAGGTAAACAAATCTCTTCTCTCAATTGAAAGCCTCAATGAAAGCCTCAATTTCAGGTAATATGTCAAAAATTTGGCTCGTCCTTTGCTAAATTCAATCCTAGAAAAATCGAATTTCTATTTGTAGAGCGATAGCCACAAGAAAACCACAAACCCTTTTTATTAGGTTGGTGAATTGAAAACTGCCGGACTTTAAACTAAAATTTATTCAACATGAAACCATCAATTCATTCCAAATAATTTCCATTATTGTTGACGACTTCTGCCCATTTTACAGGCAATTTGCGGATTCCTCTTTCGTAGTAGGATTTTGGTTTGTGTGTGAGACAAGTGTGAGACTCAAAAATGGAGGACTGGAGATGGAGACTGGAGATCCCAGTTTGAGCACTTTCTTCAAAAGAAACCCATTTTGGTGTCAATAGAAAAGTTGTAGAGCATCAAAAATTAGGCTTATAGCCAAATTTCCAAAAAGATACACTTAGTAGTTTCGCTTAAAATGCAAGTTTTGTTGCAAGTTTTGTGAAAATTGGTAAATTTGGCATTTCTTGAAAACCTGTTTTTGAATCGTTCTGAAAATTTGGATATAAGCTTCATTTTTGATTCTCTACAACTTTTCCATTGACACCAAAATGGGTTTCTTTGAAGAAAGTGCTCAAACTGTCACATATGACAATAGCCCGCAGTTTTCAATTCACCAATAGATATAATTATTCAGTACTACCCTGTTATAAATTCCCATTTCAATTGACCTAACCATTTTGGATTTTTAATCTATTGCTTTATCTACTTGATGCATATGTTTATCTAATCTACGCTTGGTTCAAAACCTTGGTCTAAAAACATATCCTGAAGCTAAACACATGATTTTAAAGTCGATTTTAAAGTAGATTTTAAAGTCTAAATTGGGTTCACAAAATTTATGGGATTTATTATGGGATTTATAACAGGATAGTACCAGTTATTCTATAGTTTTTTTAATCTAAAATTGTCCTTGCTTTGTCGAAAGTTGTCGAAAAACCTTTCCCAAACATTCTAACGTTCAAAACAACAATGAAAACATTACCTTTCTTCTTTGTGTTAGGCGTTTTCTTTGGTCAAACCATAACGAAAATATTCGGTACTTGTCGGTTAAGCATCCACACATTCATCATCTCAATTAAGCATCCCCATGCGAGTCTTTTCGGTTATGCATCCTCAAATTTGCATAAGCATTGGCACGGTACGGTATTTTCTTCAAAACAATTCATTCTTATTCTTTTCTATTGTATTACGGCATGTTCTCACTGCCGGCTACCGAATTTGATGCAATTAGATATTTCCAACGGTGTGAAATTCTGTCTTCGCCCAGATCGTATGCCAACAATCATATGATTTCGCTTTCACTCAACCAAAATCCTCGATGGCGCTGTGGAAAGGTAACGTCAGCAGCTGGTGTGGAAAGGCAACGGTCAGCAGTTGGTGTGGAAAGGCAACGGTCAGCAGTTGGTGTGGAGAGGCAACGTCAGCAGTTGGTGTGGAAAGGTAACGTCAGCAGCTGGTGTGGAAAGGCAACGGTCAGCAGTTGGTGTTGGCAGGCTTGAAAGATCGCGCCTCCCTTTTTTGACGTCGTGACGGTTTATCTATAGCTGGTCGCAACAATGGACTTCCATCGATTTTTGCAAGAAGGAATTGGAGATCAGCCAAAGCACCACCATTAAATCCAAAAATTATTTTCGCGAGATTTGTGTCGACTTTTTGTTTTCAAAAGATCAGCCACAGATTGGGGGCCCAAAAATAATAGTCGAAGTGGACGAATCCTTGTTTTCCAAGCGGAAAAACAACGTCTGACGAGTTTTGCCACAAGTCTGGACTTTCGGAGGAGTTTATCGCGAAACGAACCAGTCCTTTCTGACCGAACTCAACGATCGTTTAGCAAAGAGACTTCGCGAGATGATAATCCACCATATGGAACCCGGAACAACTATCTACAGTGACTGCTGGAAGGGTTATTCAATCAAACACCTTGAAGAAGTAGGATTCACGCACTCGACGGCCAACCACAAGTTCCATTTTCTCAATCCTGACGATCCATCCATTCATACGCAAACTATCGAACGACTCTGAGGATCGACAATAAACAAAAAGCATCGAGGAATGGCCAGACATTCTTTTCAAGTTATCTTGCCGAATCCATTGTGCGCCGAGAAGTTGGAGACGCACAATTCTTCGACTGGACGTTTCATCGGATCGCACTCACCTGGCTCCCAAAGAAAAATTGTTTACCGGGCTTTTTTGTAGGTTTATTCTTGCTTCAACTTTTTTTAAATCACAAAAATGTGGATGTATAACCAAGATGTGAGGTTAATCCCTAACAAAGCTTAATCCAACAAAAGTTTGCAATGATTGCAATGATATGATTGGATATGCAAATTTGGGGGAGGCTTATCCGAGTTGAGCCTATGTGGATTTATAACCGACAAGTCTTCAATATTCGAAATGTCGGAGTGTAGAAATGTGGCGGGAGACACTCGTAACGCTTAAACGGAAACGAAACTCATCTTAGCGATCACACATCAATCAGGATTAATCACTTCATACTCATACTTTTGAAAGTAAGTGAGAAAAGAAAATTGTGAAAAAATCTTCTAATGAGTACAGCGTACAAATAATGTGAAAATCCCTTGTTCTATGAGTTTTACAAGAGATTCCAATCAACCGATTCCCTTGGGATTTCTAGAACCTAAAGAGCAAAAACTTCGCAAAACTAGACAAGGCAAGTATTCATCTGATTGATTGTGCTTATTTTTCCAAACAATGGTTGAGATTCCGCTTCAGTTTTTTATCTATTTAATCTACGGAATTCCGTCGGCTACCCTCAACTTACTAGTCATTATTTGCATTTTGAGAGACAAGAAATTGTTTGCGATTTCATTTTATCAAGTCTACGTGTATGTGCTACTTGTGGTGAGTTGTAAATTGTAAATTTGTAAATTTGAAATGTTAAATGGCTAATGAAAAATTTTCATGACTCAAAATAGGCTAAATAGGCTTTTCTAGCTAGTCTCTGTCGCCATAAGCTATAATAAACTAGTCTCTGTCATCAAGATAGGTTTATTAAGTGAACACTACATAGAACTGGAGGCAGACCGTTGCTAGGACAAGGTTTCATTAGATTAGATTAGCTAAGGGTAGGCCAGAATCATAATATTAATTTATTTACACAAATTATAATATTTGTTTATGAAATAAACACTTCTAAACAGCAAAAAGTCAGGATCGGAAATGAAGGAAGTGCTCACAAAATACGCTTTCAAGGGTGGAGATGAAAAATTGATTACCGTATTTTCTCTAATAGTAGTGCACCCAAGCGAGCCGAGTCGGCGACTATTTACGGCTTCCAAAGTTTTCCCAGAAGCTCAACACTCTAATCCCCCACTAGATCTCATCGTCAGCTACATTTTCCGACCCCACATCAATAGGTTCTGATAAGCGGTTCTCGAGATTTCGAGGAATTTAGGCGACGCTCAGGATGCACTACTATTAGAGAAAATACGGTATAGATCATCAGAATCATCTAGAGATCATCTACAGGGTGGCAATTACCTGAACCAATATAATTTTAGTCTTAAAACCACCATTCGTTTTTAAATAAAAATTTTAAAGGAGTACTCGGGCCTAAGGAGAGTCAGTGTTAAATTGGGCACCTGTTTTTCACGTCGTCTTAAGTCTGATTTTCACTTTTTTTAAAAATTATTCTTTTAGAATATAATGTTTTCTATTAAAAAACAAAAAAAATATTGAAGATTGCTGTTAAATTTGAGAAAATACATGCAAAAGAAAAGAATGCAAGTGCTAAAATGCAATTGAATACTTACTTATATACTTTTCGCCCAAATACCCACGTTTCAGGCTGTAAAATGCGTTTTTTTTCTTCATTTCTCGATTGGAAACCTTGTTTTTCATATAGAAAATAGTTGTAGAGACGACTAAAACGCATTGAATAATATATGAATGACCGCGATTCTTGAAAGTCTACTTCTAGGCCGGAGTACCCCCTTAAGTAACAATTTAATCTTTAACATCCATAAAATTAAAAAATTCTTTTCTTTTCAAAAAGATTCATTTCTTTTCTTTTCCGTGTAAAGTGACAAGAAAAACAATAAAAAAAGATCAAAATATTGCGTGCGCCGCGTTAGAACTATTAGAAAGCATGGGTCACCCCATGTCCGGGTAATTGCTCGCCACCCTGCAAAATAGTAAACGCATTTAAAATCTAGTAAACACGAGTAGAAAAGAAACTTTTTAGAAAAAAGAAATTTGTTGCTAAGGTTTAAGGCAAGTTCGCCAGAAAGACGTTCGAGAAATCGGAATCAAAAAAAGTATGAGTCAGAGATTTTTGAGGAAGAGAAGAGAAAACATGATCAGCACTAGAGAAACGTGCAGAAAATCAATCAGAAAGAACTAGAAAATAGATTTATTGATAATAAATAAATAAAATAAACTGAATATTATATGATGCTTTGATTTCCAGTACCTAATTATCTATATCAACACGTATCCTGTGGTGAAACTCCGTGATATCCCCTCGATTGCCCAAATCTATGTGGGTATCGAGCAATGGTTTCCACCATTTCGTCTCATGTATTCATGGCAATACATTGCCTTTCATGCGCAACAATTAGTTTTAATAATGATGCATTTCAATCGATTCACAGCCATTCATTTTCCGATTTCACACGATTGGGTTAGTGAATTTCGAGTTTCGAGAACACTTTGGTCATTAAAAAAAGATCTGGAAACCATTTCATTCTTAGATCTGGAAACCATTTCATTTCCGCCATCATGATTTTTGTCTTCTGTTTTGGGATCAATTATGAAATCTTTTTACTAAACAATTACTTCGTTTTGATTAATGGCTTGGCAAGAACGAATCCGGATAATGCACTGGTTGTTTGAAATTAATGAAAAGAGTTTTGATCTTTGTTTTGTTTTGTCCTTTTGTTTGAACTGTTTTGTTCTTTGTTCACCCAGTCAAATATTAGTCTAAGACTCTAGGATAGTTGGATTACTGTGTTTTCTCGTAGATAATTTAACTTTTTGATAAAATGACATCAAAACTAACCTAATTCGCTTTCTACCAGTAAAATGGGCACAGTTTATCAAAAAAATGAAAACTATTTTGATTGATTTAGATGGCTTTATTGAATGATGATTTTTGTTTGAAATTGACTCATTACTGATCGGCCAACCCAAGATATATATCTTGGAATCTCGTTTAGATTCCTGTACTTTCTAATTGGGCGATGACGAATCTGAGTCATGTCTATCCATTGGTGTCACTGGCGCTAAATGTGGGCACAATTGCGAAATTGCTGTATTTGCGATGGTTTGCAAAGGAGTGAGTCTGTCTTGTGCGTCTTATATCTTATCTTATATGTTAGATCTTTCAGCTAGCTTGAAATTGAGATTCTTCAGAGCAAATTCTAGATCCTGCCTTTATAAATATCAGTAGATAAGTGAACAGCAGATAAGCAAACAAAGAAAACGTGAAGAAATTCAGTCCAAACCAAATAATGGTAATCCAGCTACAAATCTAAATAAAAGGCTCCCAAAATTTGAACGTGAACTATTGGGTTGGTGAATCGAAAACTGTCGGCTATTGTCATATGTGACAGTTTGAGCACTTTCTTCAAAAGAAACCCATTTTGGTGTCAATGGAAAAGTTGTAGAGAATCAAAAATCAAGCTTATATCCAAATTTTCAGAACGATTCAAAAACTGGTTTGCAAGAAATGCCAAATTTACGCATTTTCACAAAACTTGCAACAAAATTTGCATTTTAAGCGAAACTACTGAGTGTATCTTTTTGGAAATTTGGCTATAAGCCTAATTTTTGATTCTCTACAACTTTTCTATTGACACCAAAATGGGTTTCTTTTGAAGAAAGTGCTCAAACTGGGATCTCCAGTCTCCATCTCCAGTCCTCCATTTTTGATTCTCACACTTGTCTCACACACAAACCAAAATCCTACTACGAAAGAGGAATCCGCAAATTGCCTGTAAAATGGGCAGAAGTCGTCAATAATAATGGAGATTATTTCGAATGAATTCATGGTTTTATGTTGAATAAATTTTAGTTCAAAGTCCTGCAGTTTTCAATTCACCAACCCAATATTTTCAGGCAATACAAAAATCGATCAGGCCAATCGATCGAGTTCAGCTTGTTGATGATCTGTCTGGTCAGCCTTTTGGGACAATTCGGTCTCATGATTTATGCGGTAGGCGAGGAAAGAGAAAGACAAACTAAATGTTTCTTTCAGGATCACAAGGCAGAGATTCAAGCGAATATAGCAATGGCCACATTGATCGTAAGTCGAGAATAAAAATGGTAGTACCTTAGTGCAAAAATTGGTTGCAGCCGATAAAAAAAATTATATTTCTTTGTTAAAAAAATATTCAATTTTCAGTTGAATCTTGTCTCTGATTGCTCGACTCTTTGCGAGGCTTATATCGGATTGGCAGTGAATGGCACGTTGAGAAAAGCTCTTTTCTCAATGCTCTTTAAAAGAGCATCAGTTTCCCACCAAGAAATTCCCTAATTTATTCCAATTATTAGTCCAAATTATTCCAATTCTTTCAAAAGGCGGTCCAATTCCACCTCAGCTTCAAAAATAAAAAATTGATGTCACGTTGCCATTTTTAAACAGTGTTTTGTCTTTTAAACATTTTTAAACCGCTAATGTACTCATGAGTTTAAAAAAAATCGATTTCAAACCACTGTACAAGATACTAATGAATTTAATAACGAAGAGACAGTCATTTTCTGAAAAAAAGTTGTCCCGAGAGATTTCCTATTACCAAGAAAACAGAAATAGCTCTAAATGTAGACTTGTATGGGATCAATGCACACGAAATGTCGATATCCTTTCAAAAGGCGCCTCTCAACCTCATTTAATAGTAAACCCATTTAATAGTAAACCCATTCAATAGTAAACCCATTTAATAGTAAACCCATTTAATAGTAAACCCATTTAAAAGTAAACCCATTTAATAGTAAACCCATCTAATAGTAAACCCATTTAATAGTAAACCCATTTAAAAGTAAACCCATTTAATAGTAAACCCATCTAATAGTAAACCCATTTAATAGTAAACCCATTTAATAGTAAACCCAATTAATAGTAAACCCATTTAAAAGTAAACCCATTTAATAGTAAACCCATTCAATAGTAAACCCCTTTAATAGTAAACCCATCTAATAGTAAACCCATTTAAAAGTAAACCCATTTAATAGTAAACCCATTTAATAGTAAACCCAATTAATAGTAAACCCATTTAATAGTAAACCCATTTAATAGTAAACCCAATTAATAGTAAACCCATTCAATAGTAAACCCATTTAATAGTAAACCCATTCAATAGTAAACCCATTTAATAGTAAACCCAATTAATAGTAAACCCATTTAAAAGTAAACCCTAGGAATTTCAAAGATAAGAAAACCCTATCTTTTCTCTACGAAATACTTTTTGACCCAGACGGGAAAGCTTTTGTTTTCATACTTTTTCAAATGATCAAACTTAAGAAGTCAAAAATGGACTGGTGGAGAGTTGATCATTTAAAGATTTCCATTCAACAAACCTACTTTTGTGTTCAAATCAAAAACGTAGAGAATGTTTAATTGCGTCTACACTCAAATTTTCAAATCAATCTGTCTCCGAGAGAAAATAGGTGAAAATGAGAATAACCTGGAGTCACGTTCCTCAATCATTTATTAAAAAAACAAGAAGGAAAGCTTGGCGATCTCAACAATAGAAAACGACTTGATGTAGGCGGCTGACATCTTTTGGCGGCAGAAGTTGATCAGTTGATCATCGATTGGATTCGATCTCAATGCGACGATCAGAAGCAAACCACTCGAAGGATTGTTCTGGACAAGACAACAATGGAATTGACATGAGCAGGAGTCAATTTCAGTCAATAACAAAGTAAACCATAGGGTCAATGCACATGCTATGGCAAGCATTTTTAAATAGGCTTTCATCTAGAAAATGAATCATTTACAAATGTGCGGGACAAAATGAGCATAACTTTTTTATTACACTGTAGTGCTCTTGTTGTTGTTGATGTGCTCTTGTCTATTAAATATATGCATTTAGCTTATGCAGACAAAATGAAAATGGAAGAAGAGTTTATTCAGGAGGTATTTGATCTGTGAGAAATGCAGGGAAAATATTGTGTCAATGCATGTAAAATGGCATTTAATAACCTTGATTATTAGCGCCGTGGTTACGGTACTTTTTGCGCAAATCACATTATAGAATGGGCATTATCTGAAAGGAATACACTCTAAAAATGACAAGAGAAGATCGGGAATTGGATTCCGAAAGAAAACATGAAAGATTATTAGGTTTTAAACTATAATCTGTTAAAAACCTCGTAAATATTCCCTAATACATATCAGGATAGCACCAAGATAGATAAAATAATATTTAGCCTTTAGAAAGTTGTGACCGTTTTTGCGAATGGTAAAAAGGAGGCAAGAGAAAAGGAAACAAGTTGGGAGAAGGCTGAAAAGTGAGCAAAAATCTTGTAATTGTAATTGTAGAAGTATTAGGTACATGCATAAGAAATGCGGATTTCAACATTTTCATAAATTTAAAAATAGAAAACGATAGAAACCTGATATCGATGAATGTTACAAACTATTTGAAAGTTGTAAATCTCCTCTACAAATAGGCTAGAACGTGTTTCAATTGATCGAAGCATTGAAGAAATTTCGTGGGCGAAATGCGAGTGACCAAAAAAAGAATCGAGTCACTTTAGGGACAAGTTTAGTGTGGTCAAAATAGAGTTAGCTTCCCAAAATTGAAGATTTAAAAACAAAAAGGATAACTATATATGAATTCATTAAAAAAGTCTAACGGAAATGCATTTACAGAAATTTATCTAGAGCGTAAGTTCAAAACCCTCAAAATTGTCAAAAAACCAAAAAAAAACAAAGAAAAATTATTGTAAAAACAAAGTTTTCCCATGAAATGATCCCAAATCTTAATTATTTTGAATGATATTATTTTGAATGACATTTTAGGGCGGTCATTCTCCACTATATAATCAAAACCGAACTCTTGTGAAAGTGGGGTTTTCAAAAAGTGCTCTCTTTTGGTCCCTAAAGTGACTCGATTCCTTTTTTGGTCACTCGCATTTCGATCTCGAAATTTCTTCAAGGGCTCGATCAATTGAAACACTTTTGAGCCTATTTTGTAGAGGAGATTTACAACTTTCAAATAGTTTATAACATTCATCGATATCAGGTTTCTATCGTTGGAAATTTATGAAAATGTTGAAATGTTGAAATGTTGAAATCCGCATTTCTTATACATCTAATAGAAGAAAATGTTGTGAAAGTTTTTGAATTTTAAAAATTCAATGTCTCGTCCCATTCTCCTGAATTTTCGCCTCATAAAGCTGTGACATTTTTCGCACAAAATCCGTGGAAACCTTTCTTTTCGCAATGATCGAATACGAGTTTTTCCTCTCGCGGGCAATCGGTAAGTCAAGATTTGTCGACACTTTACGTGATGGTCGGAAATATTTCAAGAAAATCTGATAGACAAATTGCTGGGAACCGTTTTTTGGTTTTTCATTTAATGGCAAGATTGACGCACATCCAAGCGCTTGAACTTGATCAGGGAAATCTTTTCGAAAGAAACAATTTTTCCGCTTTTTATCGCAAATCTCCACGCCGAGAGCTTGATCTTTTAACCGTAATTTAGCCAATTTTTGCCTCAAATCCGACAAATATTTGACGAGTTTCTCCTTTTCTTCAGCTTCTTTCCCCTCATCTTCTTCCAACATTTCGACGCCGACAATTCCATAGAAAATCTCATCAAGAAACTCTTCAAATAGCTCATCCACCGACTCATTTGTCCCGAATTTCGACTGAATCAGAAATCCGGGTCGATCTTCTTTTTGCAATCGGTTTTCAGCTAATAGTTTCCCCAATGATCCGACAAATTTTGGCCACAATTCTGCTTCAATCTCATATAGTAAAAGCTTTTGATTGAATGAACCGACTTGTCGCCATGGGATCTGATTCCCGGCCCAAATAAAATGGGAACATGACGCTAACTTGGGACATTTCGAAAGAGTTGACAAAAAGCGTTTCACTTCTTTCCCGTCTTTTTCCTTCTTTCCCTCCCAATCTACTTTTAGCTTTAGCTGATTGAATGACTGAATAAATAATCTAGTAAATGAGAGCTCCAAAAACTCAACCGAATCACTAGTTACCTCCCACTCATTAACATGATGAAGATTTGGTAGGAAATAGAAACGATCAAGCAAATTCTCGAATTCTCTCTCGGCGAGATCTCCATGACCGAAATGAGGGGAACAGCTGAGGGAAAACCTCCTCACACTAATCATTTTACCCATCAACGACCAAAAAACTCTCCCAGGGACACTGATTTTCCATCGAATTTTCCCAGAAACAACCTCGATTTCGCTTTCTGAGATGTGAAAGCTGGGAATTGTTGTCCCGTTGAATGAGATAGCGAATACACACTCATATGGACTTTCCGAACTGATCTTCTTTCGATAAATTGGAAGCTCAACCTCGAGAAAGTCGGTTTTTCTTGGAGGAAATGCTCCATTTTGTAGTAGCGAGGCTCGAATCTTCTTGTTGACTCGTAACAGTTGAGGCACATCATCGATTGCCGTCGATTTCAGGCTCAGAGCTTTTAGTTTGATTGGGAGCTTTGAATAAGGAAACATTAGAAAATTTGAGCACTTTATTTCTGCTGAATAGAGCTCAAATCTTGATTTAGTAAAGGAAATTAGTGTGGAGAAATATTGGAGTGATAGAATTCCTCCTATTGATAGAAATAGGAGGAGTCGAGTTAAACAATAGGAAAATTTCGGATCTATGATTCGAATAAGAAAGAGCACAATCGAATTCCAGAGAATCAATCTTATCAAATAGTTAGTGGATCTAGACTCGAAACGAGTGTGTTAAAGACTCAAAAAACTTGTTCTTTCCTCTAGAACAAGGGGAAAGTGATTCACATTAATAGAGCTCCTAGATTGATCTCTGATAAACAACAGCTGTCCACATGGGTGGGGGATTTGTTTTGGGTGGTTATTGACATTTCAAAAAGGGGATTCTCTTTCAAATCCTTGCACCTGACAGCACAGTAGAGTCTATCAAAAAACCTTGATTATCATTTTTCCACTTGAAAGCAAATATAACATCAAATGTGAAACGATAACTTTTTCGGCAAAACTCAAACCAACTTTTATCATCTTGCTCTGAGGAATCATTTAAAATTGGATATACAAATATTGCTCAATACTCAATGCTCAATGCTCAATATAAAACACCATTCTTAATTTTTTGAGACTTTTGAAAGAACTTCAAAGGGCTTGCTTTGAGTAGAGGCAAAAAGTGAACTTCTTTCCTCAGGATCGAGTTTCATGTTTTCAAGTATTTCGTCTCGAAAACACAAAAACAAGTCTATCGAAGAGTCGGTACTTTTGTGTTATCTGGGGGATCTTTTTCCTTATCTTCCACTTGATTTTACTTGATTTAGTTTATTTTACTTTTAGCTTCTACTTTTTCACTTTATGCTGCAGACAGGTCGCACAGACTATTATTTAGGCTCCTATATTTTCCCAGGCTTTGCCTCCGCACCTTAACGGCCAACATCGAATGGCGCAAACAAAGACAAACAAAGCCCTCTACCTTGAGGCTTTAGCGACCGTTGGCACCTTCGGAGCAGTTAAGGTGCAGAGCCAAAGCCTAGGAAAATTATAGGAGACTATTAAGGTTCCTATATTATTCAGTTTCCTATATTTTTCTAGGCTTTGGCTCCGCATGTTAACGGCCAACATCGAATGGCGCCACCTGCAAACCTGCAAAAGTCCTCTACCTTGAGGCTTTAGCGACTGTCGTGCTCTGGGGTTGGTATCAGGTGCCACGGACGCCTTCAGAGCTGTTAAGGTGCAGAGCCAAAGCCTAGGAAAATTATAGGAGACTATTAAGGTTCCTATATTATTCAGTTTCCTATATTTTCCTAGGCTTTGGCTTTTCACCTTTGCCAACCTTTGCCCTTTATTGAACTAATGTGAATTCTGATGCCAAAAAGCTCGTTCTCTGTAACCATAAAACTATTTCGCCATTGACATTTTCCGCCCAGCTAAGCTTTTTCTGAGATCCCTCCTCCGCCCACCAGATAACACAAAAGTGGCTGTGATGTCACAAGGCTTCTCACAAGCTAGACTCTTCGATGTATCGAAGAGTCTTAGGCAAATGCATATAGGCAAATGCATATAGGCATGTGCAAATCTGTCGGCGATTATATTTTCATGCAGATTTGAGCCATGGCCGGGCTGGGCTGACCTGCTTCCATGCTTCCATGTTTCCAATGCTTCCAATAAAACACTAAAATCAAAAGCCAGTCTCTAGTTAGTGTGAGCCAGCTTCAATGAACCTTTGGAGCGAACTTTCGTCCGCCAGGCTTTCCATCTCAAAAATAACTTTAAGCTTTCGTTTGAACTAACTTGAACGGCTTGGACGATTTGACTCCGACGGCAAAAAATCAGACTTTATTTTTGAGAAACACGCAAACAAGCCATGGATAAAAATTCAGTAAACTCAAATTAACATCCACGAACGTCGAAAGATCTTTTATGTCTTCCACCAGAGCTTCGTAGCTCTTTCTAAATCAGTCAGCTTTTCACTGTTATTAAGAATCAAAGAGTTTCCAATTACTGCTGACTGCTGCCTTGACAATCTCATCATGGGCATTAGCTGACACATTGAAATGGGTGATCGCTCGGAAAAAGGGTCGTTTGTTTGAAGAACTAACTTTATCAGCCTTTGTTCGAAGAACTAACTTTATAAGCCTTTGTTCTTTTTAAAGTATGTACTATTAAATACCTAGTCTCAAGTACTAAAAGCATGTAAATTTCAAAATTCAACAATTATTTGAGATAACTGCTAAACGGGACCTAGTTAGAACAGCGCCGTTTATTTCAACGCCAACGGATCAGTTTCATCAGTTCATTCCATCAGTCATTTTAGTGCCGCGCAAAAAAAGGCTCGAAAATGGTCATTTCAGCGCGACTAGCTTTTAATCTTCTTGATTCTCGTGTTGTTTTTGCATGTTTTTATGTTTTCGTTAGTGTTTTTGCACTTTTTTCAGTTATTGCACCTAGAGTACGGCCATACGCATCAAATGTGCGCAAAAACGACCAAAAATTCACTCGGTTTATCCATTTCTAGGGGGAAATATATTGGGTTGATGGAAAAGTCCAACAAAAAAAGCAAAAAAACACAACAACAAAAAACAACAAAAAAAAACGAGAAAAACGAGAAAAACGAAGGAAAATTGCGAAAAGCGGCGGAAAGGCTATTGATCTGAGGGTCGCTGGTTCGACTTCCACCGGTGACAATATTTTTCAAAAATCGTTTGCTAAGATTCTGAAAATGCGTGTCTAGGGGTTATTTTTGACGCCGATCACGAAACACATGTTTTTAGCCTAGGTTTCTGCACGGAAAACTAACGAAACGTGAAAACAGCCATTTTTTGGCTCTGCCGCCCTTTACTAAAATAGCTGTAAAAACTTTTAGAAAAGAGATATCTCAAAACGGTTTTTACCAATCGATCCGTCTTGAATTCAGCTTTAGGATGAGCTATAAAACGTCAAAATTCGACAAATTTAAGGTACTCTCCCAAAAAATCGGAAAGGACTTTTCCATCAACCCAATAGAAATTTGCTACTTTTATGATAAATGCCCCCAAATCTCGTGTTTTTAATGCTTATTTTTCTTTTACAATTAGCTTACAGGTAACATATTTCTTTGTTTGGTTTTGCATTATGCTCGAGAATTATCGACAAGGAGCACACCTGGAGCCAAACAAGAGGGTAACGTTTTATTCTTTGCTCTACTTTGTTTTCTAGGTTTTTATATCGGGTTTTTAATTAAAGAATGAATTTTTATCTTTAGCAGCCACTGATTCCGCAAATTTGTAGTCGATTGCCCTACTTTGTCGCCGATTTCAACGGCTCAACGGAGTAACTTTTCGTTTTGTTCGTTATTTCCTAGGCATTTATATGGGCTTTTTATTTAAAAGATTTTATTTTATCCTTAGTTGTCAGAAGTTTCACAAAGATCCAACCCAACCATGATGAAGAATTTGAATACCGAAAAGATTGAGAATTAAAAAGCGACCTCATTGTAACTATCAAGATAAATCTTTAATAAATTTACTTTAAGTGTGCTAAAGCAGGTTGTAAAGGTTCATTTTGATGTCACCGTAGGATCAATCATAAAGAAAGCATCTCCGCACAGCTCTTTGCATTGCGAATTGCCCCCGCTTTGCGGAAAAGTGCTTAGTTACTGCCACAGAGCATTGTTTAAATAAAGGCACAATATTTCGATACTTTTGTTGGCTAGTTACGTCTATCTAAAGCTCAAGTGAAAAACAGCCAAAAAACTAAGATTTCAACGAAGCAAATTGTCAGGAGACAAATTTTAACGGCCCAACGCACATTTTGTCCTTTGTAGATCTCGATGGACTAAAAAAAAATGCCCAGAAGACAAACAAAAATTCCAGGGATAAAGAAATTGACCAGCTTCAATTGATTTAACGGCTTTCCGTAAGCTTTTTGTCTTATTTCATAACAATATAGCTAACAAGTAGAATAGCCAACAAGTAGAATGCCAACAAGGGTGCCTCTTCCGGCAAAAATATTCTCTCTGACTCTCTCTAATAGTAGTGCACCATGAGCGTTGCCTAAATTGCTCGAAATCTCGAGAACCGCTTATCAGAACCTATCGATGTGGGGTCGGAAAATGTAGCTGACGATGGGATCTAGTGGGGGATTAGAGTGTTGGGCTTCTGCAAAAGCTTGAAAACCGTAAAATAGTCATCAACTCGGCTCGGCGCGGTGAATACTATTAGAGAGAATACGGTAACCGCTGAATAAAAATCCCAAGATGCACAAAATTTAAGGAGTTGATCAAAACAGCGCCGTGTACAAGCAGCGCCATGGCAAAAATAGCCCCTCCACGGTCAAGTTTCCATGTGTTTCTTCTTATTTGATGCAGATTAAAATTATCTACATTTTGCATCTACTTTTCGATCACTTAAAACAGAAGTGGTGCTGAGAAAGGCTCAGTTAACCACTTTTTGAGCTCTTTTTCGTTTTTTTGGCATTTTCTCATCTCAGATTTGTTCTAAACGGCTCCAAAAAATTCAGTAGATAGCTAATTTGCTTCTACATCCAATGAATCCAATACTTATCAATACCAAGGTTTTCTCGGACCACTTTAGAAGCTAACACCTTATTTTTTGCTTATTGGTGTCTGTAATGGTCGGAGTATATACGTTTTCCTGAATCAAGAAACATACCGTATTTTCTCTAATAGTAGTGCACCATGAGCGTTGCCTAAATTGCTCGAAATCTCGAGAACCGCTTATCAGAACCTATCGATGTGGGGCCGGAAAATGTAGCTGACGATGAGATCTATTGGGGAATTTGAGTGTTGAGCTTTTGCGAAAACTTCGAAACCGTAAAATAGTCACCAACTCGGCTCGCTGGGGTGCACTACTATTAGAGAGAACACGGTATATCTTCGAATTGAAATTGAAATTGGTTGAAATGAATCGTGTTGAATAATTGTTGAATAAATTGTATTTGCTTTTTTAAAAACCGAAAACTTGAATTGTTTTTAACTTTACATTTAAGCTTTTAAAATCCTTCTGAAAATGGACTGTCTATTTGTTTGCTTGACGTTGGTGGGTTCCATTTTGCACACGGCACGGGAGTAGGTTCGATCGGCGGATGGGATCCAATCCCATCGACGCTCATTGCACGACGCGTCATTGCCCATCTGAATGCAAAAAAAGATGAATCTGGAGTTTCTATGCACGGTTAACACTTATTTTCAGCACTAATCATGTTTTCGACTGAGCTTTTTAAATCACCACATTACCCTAATGAAATACTTCAACCATAGACTTGAATCATTCAGAAAATTGCAATGGGAGCTCATATTTGATTGCAAGAATGTATAACCGAATTCAGAACCAAATTAAAAAGCCAAACCATCCAGTAATAGTAGGAGGATGTCTCATGGTCAGTTGGGTAATCGACGGGCGATCCGTCAGTCCAAGAGCCACTTCTCGTAGCGCCCGTCCCATAAAGACCCGTCCACGCCCACAACTCGTCACACGATTTCTTGCCCACCCTTGAGGCAATCAAGTCTGAAAAATGGGTATAGGGTTACATTTATAGTATAGTTATAAGATGAGTACGGGCATTTGCGCACATTGTGCGTGGAATAGAAACTAAAAGGCAAGTGCATTTTTGTTTTGATTGGCCACGCAGAAATTGTGAAAATGAAAATGAACGGGTGTGCAAAAAAAGTGCGCAAATGTTCTATAACCGGTAAAACCACTTGGTAGAAGAGAAAAGTTTCATTAGAATTCATTAGAAATTAGTGCTTGTTTGATTTCACTTTGATTTGACACTTTTTGGTTTATTTGATTTCAGGTAATTTCAACAAACCATAAACGAAATCTTCTTCGGTTTTTGAGTGAATCGAGACCAAATGAGCGCCCATCTTCTTGCAGCTTTTCTCAGCCGCTTTCCAATCGGTGGGAGTGGTGAAATTCTGAAAAAGTGTCAGACTTTCTGCTGGCAAGCTTTTCAAAAGAGAATCTTTCAGCTTGCTATCATTTTGAGGTGTTACCAATCGATAGAGATGGTGCAGTGATTGAGTGTAGTGAATAGAGTGTGTTGGTTTCGAGTAAGGCTTCGAGTAAGTCTTCGAGTAACTCGAGTAACTCGAGTAAACTTTACATGAGTATTTTTCACCCAATTAATCGACGTTTTGGTTGAGTGAAGTATGAGTAATCCTCTTTACGCGTCGAATAAATAGAATATCTTTACATTTCAAGGGAATTTGCCACCAAAATCAGTCAAACGACTTAATATCTTTAAAAAGAGTCGTTTATAAGTCATCGCTCGTGATTTTTTGCACCAATTTTTTGCAATACATTCATGGACAAAAGTTTTTTAACGTTGGTTTTTAGAAGTTTGTTCTTTGTATATCTTGATCCAAATCCGACCAATTTGCAAACGGTTAAAAGATTTAAAGAGCTTATTATCTCTAATTGTAACATTACAAAAAGATGGATTTGACAACGGCTGAATATCTTTAAAAGGGTTCATATATAAGTCGGCGCTCGTGATTTTTTTGCGCCAATTTTTTGCAATAATTTTCGCTTAAAGTACGGTAATTTTTTCCAAGTTTGCGTTTTAAAAAACGCATTAATCGCGAGGAACAGAATCTAGTAGTGAATATGCTGTTTGGGCGAGGTTAACAGTTAGAATATGAATTAAAGTAAATTTCAAGGAAACAAAAACCCTGGCTAACCTGTACATAATAACAGTAGTCGGTTTGTTGACTGTACGTCCACCCGCTTGAGCATTTTGAGGCTGAAAAGATTGTTTATACTACAGGGTGCGACATAAATACTGACTCAAGGTTTTAGAAAAACCAATTTTTCTAAAAACTTTTCACAAGAAATATTATATATTATATACTATTTTAAAGCTTTAATTCTCAGCTATATTAGCTGACAAAGAGTTTTTTGATTGGAAAAGCTTTCGAATCCTTAAGGCGACTCGAGAGGGGCGCACAGCAAACAGCCCTCGGCGTACTACCATTTTTTCTTTGGTTTACTAGGCAAAGAGAGTTTCAAAAGGGATTGTTTTTGGTTGAATCAAATTTAACGTGAAGTTTAATCAAGTAAATAAAGTTTTAACGAGTCTATTAGTGCAGAATAAAGCGATACCACACAGCGTATATAAGGCGACGCTCACATATAAGGCGATGCTCGTATATAAGGTAGGGACAAAAAAAAAAAAAAAAAAAAAAAAAAAAAAAAAAAAAAAAAAAAAAAAAAAAAAAAAAAAAAAAAAAAAAAAAAAAAAAAAAAAAAAAAAGGGGGAAAAATGGTAGCACGCCAAGGGCTGTTTGCTGTGCGCCCCTCTCGAGTCGCCTTAAGGATTCGAAAGCTTTTCCAATCAAAAAACACTTTTTCAGCTAATATAGCTGAGAATTAGAGCTTTCAAATAGTATATAAAACATAACATTTCTTGTGAAAAGTTTTTTAGAAAAATAGGTTTTTCCGCACCTTATAGAAAAAACCCCGTTTCCCTCACCTGTTTCGGCAACCGAGCAAAAGTATGGACGTGCTGTGGTGCATCCGGTAGTGACCCACTTGCCCGTTACGGTATCGATTATCGTGCACGTGTTCCCTGTCGTGTTTTTTGGTTCATCTAAAAACTTATAGGCTCTAAAACTGCGAGAAAATGATCTCACTTGAGGCCCAATTTTGATATGTCAACGCCGATCCGTCGGTGTAAGTCCACGTGTTATTGGCCACATTTTTCACAATCCCAATATAGGATGAGACGCTCATTCCTGCAATAAACATCAAAGTCATTAAGTCTTATGTGTCATATGTGTCCATATATGTCCTATATTTTACCAGAATAAATAGTTTCCTATCATCGACCATCCAACTAACCTTGAGCGTATGAATAGACGTAGGCGTTCTCGTAAACGTTCAAAAGTTTAACGATTTGTCCACCAAGCGACTGGCAGTGACGAGTGGCATCGGAAAATACTTGGGCTGTAAAGAAACTAGTAAGTAAGTAAGCTCAGACTAAAGAAACTAGTAAGAAAGTAATCTCATAGTAAAGAAACTAGTGTAAGTAAGCTCAGACTAAAGAAACTAGTAAGTAAGTAAGCTCATACTAAAGAAACCAGTAAGCAAGTAAGCTCATACTAGTAAGTAAGGAAGCTCAGACTAAAGAAACTAGTAAGTAAGTAAGCTCATGCTAAAGAAACTAGTAAGTAAGTAAGCTCATACTCGCAAAAATGAGCCTAGTCACTTAGTGGGATATTTGCCCTGATTAAAAAAGAAAATTAGACTAGTCTAGTTTCATATCTAGAGTCTCAAGTTTGTGCATGCTTTTCAGTATGAACAAACTTATTTTCGTCATTTACTTCTTTAGAAAGACGAGTTTCTCTAATAAACTAAAAGTATCTGTGTTGTCTTCAAGCAAATTCTGGCAACAACGTTTTGAATAATATAGGGTGCCCACGAACTCGATCGATTCACTTCTGAGGATCCAGCTTAGCGAGAACTCAATGAATCCGTGTGAAATTTTTGGAGGTGATTTTTGGGTATGTCTCCTGTAGCCAAGCTCATTTTTCAACATAGAATTGGTAGGTGCTTCTAGAATCTTTACAAAGTTGAGGCTCGCGGTACCGCTGGTGAAAAACTCAATTTACGGTTTTTGAGATATTCTTAAAATGTTACAGATTCATTATGTTTATTCGATAACTAACCTTAAACCAAGAAGAAAGAAAGACGATAATATCTTTTCAAAAAAAAGTCATCGACAAAAAGATATAATTTTTTCTCTAATTTTTGTAGTGGGCTTCCTAATTACATTTTGTTAGGAAGCCACAGTTCAATCAAATTTGACGACAGAAAATCGAATTTCTATGTGTGGCGAATAGCCACTAAAAAGTTACCTAACTCTGGCAGCCTAAAAATTGGACAAATATTGAGGAAATCGGTGCGCCTTCATTCTATTTCGCGCCCCAAATCATTTATTGTTTTGTAGCTTGTTAACTGAGTATCTTGTGTTAAAGCCTATATAAGGCAACTGTTGTTCATTTTGTTCTTTGTTATCTTTCATTTTTCTTCCTGCTTTCCTCTCATTGTGTGAAAGTTGTGTCCTAATTAGGACGAAATTGTTTCTGTTTTTATCGTCACTTTTAATTCAATTGTCGAGCTTGTGTGAAAGTTGCTCAAGTGAGAGCCCAAAGATTCCGAGTCAGTCGGCTATTGAATAAAGCGTTTTTTAGTTCAAGTGAGATCAGATATCTCAAAACAAGAAATAACGTGTCTCGGGTGAAGAGTACCAAGCACGCAAAGAATATTTCTTTACACTATGAGGTGTTTGATCTTTTGTTTGATCTGTTTGACCTGCTTGATCCTTTTTTTGTCTTAAACGTGATCCAATTCATTCAATAACTTCAAAAACGACTCTCAAAAACCTTAAATTGGGTTTTTTGCCAGGTGTACTGTGACTTTCAACTTTGTAACGTTATATAAAGATTCTAGAAGCACCAATTAGTTCGAAAATAATTTTGGCTACAGGAGGCATACTCAAAAGTCACCTCCAAAAATTTCATACGGATTCATTGAGTTCTCGCTGAGCTAGACCCTCAGAAGTGAGTCGCTATAATTTGCGGTCACAAATTAAGAAGCAACAACATTATTGGCTTGATGCTAGCCGAAATTGGTTACAGAAAAATATGACTTTTGAAAAGTACCGAGACTTGAACATGGCTAGTCTCCCAAATTTGGGACACCATGAATAGCTAAGTGAAAGTGCAGCTCTATTTTTGGTGCAATATGGTCATGATCAAGAAATCAGTTTTCCTGTAAGATCCACAATAATTGAGAGGATCACGCTATTCATCAATTTTATTTATTCATCAGTTTTATTCATCAATTATAATTAAATCATCATATTCATCAAATAAATCAATCAAAAAAAAACTCACGAGTATCAACAACGTAAAGACAGATGTCCTCTCGCGGGAATTGGCTGCTTCCATTCGTGCATTGCAAGGATTCGACTTCAAGAATAAAGAAGCAAAGGAATAGACACGCCAAATAGCTTCTCATTTCCGCTCTCGATCACCTAGAAAAGACGAATTGCTCTTATCACAAGAAGATGCTTTTTAAGAGTCCATTCAGACAGGACTCCTCCCTCGTTTTTCAGTGAAAATTGAAGTGACTCATTTTTTGGTGCTGATTTGAAAGATAAAGTACACACAAATTGTCGTGATATCGAGCAAGGTAGAGATTTTTGCTGGTGAAAGCTTACTCATAGGCTCATAGGCTCATAGGCTCATAGGCTTAAAGTTGAAGTGTCCATAGGCTCTAAAGCTTTTGCTCTTTGCTGCAAAACACAATTGAATGGCAAGTGCTAAAGTTCAGATACAGTTTTTCTAAAAGATTTTCACAAAAAGCCAAAACCTATTGAATCTTAACGCTGAATCAACATTTATAGTAGCCTCCTGATACAGAATCTTTACAATAACTTCTCCCTAAATCTAATTCCCTGAACTTGAACTTTAGTATGTACTTGTTTGCACAAAAAAAAACTTTTGCACTAAAATGCACCTAGTCTTTGGTTTTGTCTTTAACACCGTTATGAATGTGAGCGATGTTTGCCGAAGATCCGAAGAAATGCCGAAGAAGAATCAATTTGCATAAAATATTTATTTCGCAGTGCTTTACTTCTTTTTACTAGCTATTCGGTTGCATGTCTTTGCAACTTTTTTTTTTCCAAACGTCTTTTGAAAACACTAGCAAAATTTCTATTTTACCGAGTGTGAGGCGAGCTTTGAGCTTTCTCTACAAAATAGTGACGTTGCTCGTGGCGATGTTTACCATGATTTACGGCTATAGCACACTCAATTACATAAGTTGCCAAATTTAATGTATTAGACATAAACCCTCTAACCGTTCTCTCTACAGGGTGCGCCAAAATTATGGTAACGCTCCCGAATTATCTCATTTTTCACTTTTTTCATGTTTTTGTCTTTTTTTTCTGCAATATTTAATTCTACAACTATTTTTCAGGTATGAAATCGAAAAAGGATCTGCGCCCGGCTATCATTCGTCTACATCAGCAAGGAAAACGAATTGCTGAAATTTCGACACTTTTGCAAGAGAAGAAAGAGAATGTTTTCCGAGCTATAAAACGCTTCAATGAAACAGGAACGAATGAAGACCGCAAAGGAAGGGGACGCCCATCTACAGCCAACACTTTGACAAATCGAAAAAAGATCTTCACAAGACTCAAAAGGAATGCAACCACCACAAAGAACTCGACTCGGAAAATCGCCACCGCTATTGGCATCGGAGCAACTTCGGTTCGACGAATCCTCAAAAAAGCTGGATTCAAGGCAAGAAAACAAATAAAAGGTCATTTTTTGAGTGATGAAATGAAAAAGAAACGTTTGGACCGATGTAAACAACTAAAAAGACGTTTTGCTGCAAACCGTCATCGTCAGATTCTCTTTACGGATGAGAAATGGTTTGACGTCTCCAGATTTGAACGTTTTGGACTATTCCATTTGGTCGATTTTAGAGTGCAAAGTCTTACACATCGGTAGACTCTTTGAAACGGGCACTAATTAAGGCTAGGAACGATTTGTCCATCATCACAATTCAAAAGGCTATCGATGAATTTCCAAAGCGTTTGAACCAGTGTATTGCTGTTAATGGTGGTCATTTTGAGCAATAATCGTTGTTTACATAATGTTCTTGTTAAAGTTAATAAAAACTATTGTTTTCTAAAAGTTTTTACTGGAAAAGATTTGTGTTTTCTGCAGTTACTATTTCGTTACCATAATTTTGGCGCACCCTGTAGATTACAGTTTATAGATTTTGCGAAGAAATTGCCTTTTGTTAAGCTGAGGCGCTGTTTGAGTTCTCTTTTAAAGGTCATTTTGTAGAGAATTTTATTTAACCTTTCTACCGATATCAAACGCGTATCATTTGACGAAGTCTGCTAGAAGTTTTAGAAATTTCTCTGATTTTCATTTCATCCTCCCCAATAGGAAGTAATGTATTGCTCAAGGTGAAAGGAATTGCTTCTTTTCCGATGCCAGAACATTGCACCATACAGTTGAGGGGAAATTTATTAAGAAACAGTTAATAGTTTGGATAAGCAAAGATTCAATCGATTAAAACATCGAATTACGATCGATCATCTTTTATCCAATTGTGAAGCCCCACGGACCGCCTAAAATACAAAAAAACTTGACTACCACTCGAAGAAGAAACTCACCAATGTTCAGTACTTGTCGCTCTTGTCGCACAAATTCACTGGAATAAATTTATTTTTATTCATCAAATAAAAGCTTTTCTTAAACATAAGATTAAGAAAAATCAGTCAAGATTCGATAGTGGTTTAAGAAGATAAAAGTGCTTACCAAAGCACTTTTATCTTATTAGGTTTAGCTCTAGTAAGCCAGGTTTAGCTCTAGTAAGCCAGGTTTAACTCTAGTAAGCCAGGTTTAGCTCTAGTAAGCCAGGTTTAGCTCTAGTAAGCCAGATTTAGCTCTAGTAAGCCAGGTTTAGCTCTAGTAAGCCAGGTTTAACTCTAGTAAGCCAGGTTTTACTCTAGTAAGCCAGATTTAGCTCTAGTAAGCCAGATTTAGCTCTAGTAAGCCAAAAATCAATAAATTTACAATGAGCTAATTAATTAACTGTGTTGCTAAAGATCGTCTGTTTTAAAATACAACTGCTACATAAAAACGCATAAAATCTTTCTATGGGAAAATGTATATTTTCCAATTACATTAATCGATAAAATCCCAACTTTTCTGCTTCCACATGTCCATCAATCGGAGCACAAGAGATCACTTCGAGTAAAGCAAGTAAAGCTAAAATAAGGACGAGAAAATATTTCATTATTTTAGAGGAAATATACAGAAAGACGACGTTTTTGTGATCACTTGAGATCTTTTTATAGATTTCTATGAGAGAAAACCCGTTATTTATCATTTTCTCGATTGGGAGCATGCGGTTTTGTTGTTTGTTGTTTTCACCGTTGTTTTCATCGTCTGCAATGACGAGGATCGAGATCTAAGTTCCCAAAAAAAGAGAAAGGAAAATAAATTGAGAATTGTACATTGTGATAATTTGAATAACTTTCTGCTACAGTTTAGAAGATCAACAGACTCAGATTCCGACAAAATTCTTGTTTAAAGTAATTCTTTTGCAGCAATATTTATTTATTAGTAATTCTTTTGCAGCAATTGAGCCAATGAGCATTGCATTTATTATGAATAGATAAATTCCTACATTTTTTATAATACATAATAAAACCAGTATAAATTTACACGAATTATGAATCAACGTCTAAAAGATAGACACTTAGAGATAAAGTACTGGACAATGAAATATGATATTTGAAAAACGATCGTCCTTTCGCGCGTCTGTAACTCCCTTGTCTTTATCGTATTTCTAAATATTAATATTACCATTGTGTAGCCCTTGAAAAGAGCTTTCAGAAAATGTATAACACTAACAGTTTAAACTCAAAGACAAGGAAGTTACAGACGTGCGAACGTGACGATCGTTTTTCAAATATGATATTTCATCGTCCAGTACTGTAGGTTAAACTATGTGCTTGATATCTATGGGAAAATTGAAGCTTTAGACCATGTATAACTGTAAACTATAGTTTTTCTATTTAAATCAACAAATTTTAATTAATTTTAAACGTGAATAAACTTTAACTTGGTCTTCTATCTACAGGATAACCCAAAAGTTCGGAGCCACCTTGTTTTTCAGCGAAATTCAGCTTTTAAGCAAACAAAAAACGACCCAATGCTGAATATTCTTATAAAAGTTTATAATTATAGCCAGTTCATGTTAAATTTAAGGCTTTACAAGCAAATATCAAGTCTTTTAATTGACAATATATTGCTAGAATCAACCCAAATGCTTGGTCGCTTGAATTTCTTTCAAAAATCTGAATTTTCTGAAATCTCTAATTAAACGTGGTCAATCAAAAGGAATTCTATTTGTGTAGAAATGGTCTGAAAAGTAGAGGCAGCTGATTCTAGCTTTTTTTTGTTCGTAGCTACAGTACTGGACAATGAAATATCATATTTGAAAAACGATGGTCACTTTCGCGCGCGCTGAAATGCGTCAAAAAATACGGTATTTCTAAATATTAATATTACCATTGTGTAGCCCTTGAAAAGAGCTTTCAGAAAATGTATAACAATAATAGTTTAAACTCAAAGACAAGGAAATTACAGACGTGCGAACGTGACGATAGGTTTTTAAAAATGATATTTCATTGTCCAGTACTGTATCAGAAAGTGAATCTTAACATATGATTGGATTAAAAACCGAATAAACAAGGATTGAGATCGATAAGGGAAAGATTTATTCAATTTTCTCTTCATATATTCATCAGCAATTCATCCTTACTCGGTCTATGGTTGATTGCTTGCATTCGAATTCTCATAGATCCTCAACATACGTCTTAACACGATCCTCTTGCTACTTGTGATGAGAAACTCTCGATAGGGTTTGATCACAAAAACCATCACAAGAGAGTTCAGTGCTCCGTGTGTTGACATCAGAGTCAAGGCAATCGATGTGATCACTAAAAGTTTTTCATAACAAAACCCAACTAAAGATTTAGCTCCCGCTAGACATGGGGGAAATTCCAAGCCGAACCCAATTCCACCTTCGTTTTCCGTTTCTTGATCGATTGCTCTGCAACTGAAACTCCCTCTGAGAATCTGAGACTCTGAAACTCTGAGACTCCCTCTCCAGATGCCCAACCTCATAGAGCTCTTCTTCTGACTTGTACCCAGTCTCAGCTTCTTCCGGCATTGTTGTTGAAACCTCTTGAGCTGTTTGAGCTGCTTCTTCTTGTTCATAGAAATTTTCTTCACGAGGTTCAACTTGTGATTCAGCGTGGGAGTCGGCTCGAGACCTAAGCCCAGAATGAACAGCTTCAGCTGGCTCTTTTGCAGCTGAAACTGTCGATTTCTAGCTGTAGACAAAATTTCAAAGCAATCGGCCAAGAAACAGCCGAGAAAACAAAGGTAGAATTAGGTTCGGATTGGAATTTTTTCTAGTTTCTGCTACTTTTAGTCGTTTTCTTCGCCTAGCCAGATCCCCTCGAGGCAATTTTTTTGTGTTTTTACGTGATTAAACAAATTTCTGATTGAATAGTATCAAGATCGACCACACCATAAATTCCAATAACCTAAATTAGTTGTTTTTTTTACCAAAAAATGCCTGCTACCCGCCTATAACTGCGTAAAGTTACTGAATAAAGTTACTGAATTACTACATATGTGCTAGATATCATCAATTAGAACTTTTTTTTGCTTATGTAAAGACTCTAAAATTAGTCTGATATGAATACTCTAGGACTAAAATAGCAAGAAGACTAAATTACACAAAATCTACACTATTTTTTGTAGTTTCGTCCTTTTGAATGTTACAGTTTGGGAGTCGAAACGAAATCGAAATTCGAAATATTATCGAAATTCACCGGCTTCACGAGCCGACTCCCGTAAGTAACTCTGCCAGAGCAAAACTAAGAGTGAATGAACATGAGCTTGAACACTGCCTTACAAAAGGGTTCGCAAACGGGCTTGCCCGTGCTATTAAAAGAGTCAAGGAGAGCCTCTAACCAAGCGAAACCAAGCGTTGGACAATTCCACTATGAGCAACGTGAGCCAAGTGAGTCCGCGCCTTAATTCGAAGGGTTTATCCTCCGTCGGTGGCCTGTCCTACAGCTTTTTCATTTTGTACCTTGTACCTTGTAAATTGTTCTTCCAATTTCCTTGAAGTATCGTTAGCAGGAGAAAGATCGGAATAAAGTAGGAGAACATTGGGATGATAGCCTAAAAATTTCTTATTGAAGAAAAAACAAAGGATTTACCTGAAGGAGCAATGCTATCAGGGCAAAGAAATGCCGTTTCCTCGCCATTTCGCTCATTTTATTCCGAAGTCGTTTCAATCGTTCGAAAGCCCAAACCACGATGATCCCATTAATTAACATGTAGATGGTTGTATCTAGAAAAAATGATTATGTAAAACGGATTATGTAAAACCCACTCATCATCCACACGGATTTACATATCGAGTATGTTGGATTGATCCACTCATCGAGAAGGAAAAGGGTGAAATCGTGCTCGAGAGTGTCCCGCCAATTTTTCACATGCTGAAGTCTTGACAAGTAACCAAAATAATCCTAAACATTGATCATCCACTACCGAGCTTTTCTGGTCATCAATGAATTGGAAGATTTCCGTGATTGGCAAGAATTTGCGATGGGGATAACAGATTTCTCCAATGAAATTAATGAACTAAATAACGAGGGATTACCGACAAGCCAGGAAGTGAAAGAACAAGACAGGAAGTGAAGGAATATGAGAAGATTGATTAACATAGAGATAAAGCTAGATGATGTGAAAATGGCCCGTGATGTATCGATTCATTCGGCTGCGAAATTTTTCAACGTTGATTGCACCCTGCTAACGGAATATGAGAAGATTGATTAAGAAAGAAGAAAGCGATTCATGAAACAAGAAGACCAGCTGAAAATGATGAAAGGAAAACGAAAAAGATTCGATGGAAGCGGAAGTCATTTGAGTTCAGCAAACATCGACGAAACTTTGGCTAATTGGATTCGTGAAAAACGAGCAGAAAGAAACGAATCACCGGATCATTTGTACAGAAGCGATGAATAAAGAAGAAATCGATTCGGAAGCATCGTTTGAATAGAATCCATCTTTAAAAATAATTGCTAACTGTTACTTCTGATATTTTTGTTTTTTCATGCTAGTGAAATGTTGGCTAAAACATAAATTTGTTTGTTTTAGCTGTACGAGAACGAAAGTACGATTTGTTTTAGCTGTACGAGAAGGCGACGTCAAAGAAGTGCAAATCAACGATCAAAGGACTACATTAAAAGAAGGACAAGAAGAAAAAAAGAAAGTTAGAGTTAAACAAAGTTTTGAGTGTAAATTTACACTTGCCCCCCGCCTCCGATACAATTCGATGTCATCGAAAAAATAGAAGCCCCGAGGTTTCTATTACAGGAAATACGGGATGCCATAAACTGGACCCAAACTTTGTGAGAGTAATTTGGCTTGAGTCTGACCGGGAAACTTTTGCTTTGGAGCAATCCTGGTGGAGAAAATGACTTACATATGCAAAAAAAGCTCTCATCCTCTCCGGGTTCGGGTAGGCGAGAACGAAGAGCGTAAGCGAAGACAAAACCAAGCAAAAAACTGGCATCATTGTCTAGAAATCCAACAATTTCAGCTATTTTCCTTTTTCTCATTACGAAAAACAAATTGCGAAGGCTTCTCGTTGACCAGCTGTTCTCATAGAGCACGAGGCACCGATAGACGAAGCCCATTTGAATGGAGATCTCACATAGATTGAGCATAGCGAAACCGATAAACTGCAAAGAACAAATGATAGAAAAAAAGACTGACCGTAAATAAGAACTATCCATTTAGAATAAAAGAGACCTAAGACTCACTGGCACACAAAAATAGTAGTCGGTACGAGTTTCGAAATTCCGAAAAAAATGCGCTCTCCCCACACCGCCAACCAGAGGGAAAAAGGCGAGTGGTTGAATCCAAAATTAAAGAATCAAATCGAAGATGAAAGCACAAATCTGGGAAAACATTTGATATTCATAAGAAACACTGTGCCTACAGAATCTGCAGCGAAAAAAGCTGACACTACTCTTGCACACCTCTAGAAAAGAAGTGCTTAGTGCTTACCGTAAATACTGTGTACCCCCCCCCCCCCCCCCCCGTACAGTCGCGTCGTCACTAGTCGCAAAAGTTTTTTAGCATTTTTCAAAGCGCCCGTACTTTCAAAAAATGCGTCTTTGGTATCAAAAAATAGCTGAAATTCAGGGCTATTTTTTGATACCTAAGCGCGCATTGTAGCATAAACCAGTGTCGAGAAAAACTCGTTCAAAGCTAGACTACGCAACACTCCGCACCGTCATTATGGGGGTGGGGTACTATTACAGTATTTACGGTAAGTGCTTAGTGCTTAAGTGTTTCTCCCAGCAAACAAAATTGCAAAACAGTAAACAGCAAAATTGGCTCCTCTTTCTTATCAGATTCGAGTATTATTTTTTGAATCAACAAGAGAGTCAACAAGAGAGTCAACAACCCTTTTATAATATAATTTTATAAGCTGATTCTTTACGGATTCTACTAATTAATCTAAACCCATAGTTATACTTAAGAAGACTTGAAATTTTGAAGAAATCTTTTATTTTTCAGTCGATGCGTTTGCTTTGGTTTTTCGTTCTCGTGCTCGCTCTGGTCGCCTCCGGGAATCCAGGGAATCCATCACTAAAAATTCGCCTGAATCATCGGGGATGGGATTTCCTCAGAGAGACCGGAATACGAATGGTTTGCAAACATTTGATTTCATTTATTTATGTATGGACTAATGTATAGTTAGGTATTAAGTCGACTGGTTTGTTCAATTCCGGTTCAAACTGGTTTGTTCAATTCCGTTCTGGGGATAAATCCTGAAACACAAAGGGAAGGGTCATCCAACAGTCCAGTGGGATACTGACAAGTTGCACAGTTGCACTGACAAAATTTTGCAAAATCCAGCTGTCCAAGTTGCTCGAAATTTTTCAAACCAACCAAATCAAAGCCTTTTAGCTTTCTTATTGCGAAATCGTAAAAGAGTTATCAGTTGCTCATACAATAATACCAGTGTTCTAAGGACTACCAGTGTTCAGCTAATATTAAAAATGTTTATGTGGAAGGCTAAGCACCACTACGGACATGTGCAAACTGGTTTGCTAAATTCCATTCTGGGGATAAATTCTCGAAGACAAAGGTCATCCAGCAGTCCAGCTGGATAATGCCAAGTTGCTCGAAATTTTTCAAAACAACAACAAGCTTTCTTCTAAATAGCAAAAAAGTTATCAGTTGCTCATACAATAATACTCGAATATTGGATACACTTGGGTTTAAATCGAAATTAGGGACTTGGATTCCACATGTTTTAACGGACACCCAGAAATGGCAACGTGTCAGAAATCAGTGCCGCTCATCTTTTTCGATACGAGCGCAAATCTTTTTTACCCCGTATTGTGATGGGGATGAAAATGGATTCTAATTGTCGGAGAAGGCGACAAAGGGTTGCTGAAGGGGAAAAGCCAGAACCCGACGTCAAGCCAAATGTGGATGAGAAGAAGTTTATGCTCTCGGTGCTCTGGGATTTGGAAGAGCCTATCTGCTGAGGACTTTTGGCAAGACAACACTCACTTGAAAAAAGGACTGTGGGCTACAAATTTGACCAGCTGATCTGATAAGAAAGAGGAGCCAATTTTTTGTTTGCTGGGAGAAAAGAGAGTCAACAACCCTTTTATAATATAATTTTATACGCGGATTATTTACGGATTCCGCTAATTAATCTAAACCCATAGTTCGACTTTAGAAGACTTTAAATTTTGAAAAAATCTTTTATTTTTCAGCCGATGCGTTTGCTTTGGTTTTTCGTTCTCGTGCTCGCTCTGGCCGCCTCCGGGAATCCAGGGAATCCATCACTGAAAATCCGCCTGAATCATCGGGGATGGGATTTCCTCAGAGAGACCGGAATACGAATGGTTTGCAAGCATTTGATTTCATTTATTTATGTATGAACTAATGTATAGTTAGGTATTAAGTCGATTTTTAGCTCAAACGATTTTGAGCATCATCAAGACTGGGCGAATATCCGAAAACAGGATATCGGCTTAGGCTCAGGCTTAGGCTTAGGCTTAGGCTTAGGCTGCCTTGTATGGAAAACCAGATATTCGATATTCAAAACAATGACGGGACAAAACAAAAATTTGTATACATATTTTGGGCTAATAAGGGCGATAGTGAGGTCATAAAAAACAGAAATAGCCAAAATTTTACCTAAGAAGTTACAAATATGTGAGTGTGAATATCCAATATCCACAGCCCTGATCATTCTCTTTAGCTCGAGAAGAATATGCCGGGAATGCGTCTATCAGATCAAGAACACAAGAAATCTTACAAATTGGAATTGTCTGATATGACAATCGACGGAATGAAAAGACCACAGTGAGAGAATTTTGCACCAAATGGTTAGGTAGAGGACTTGGTATGATCTGGCTATGCAAGTTTAATGAGCATAAACTTTTCCTAGTTAGACCCTAAAAATGACCCAATCAATAAAATTCAGCTTTCACTATGCGCTCACCGAAAACGGGATTTCGATACGAATGAAAGGAATGGAGCTTTGGGGTCAAGGAACCTACCGAATCTCCAAGAAGATCATAGCTAAGGTTATACTCCTTTTTGAGTGGTTTCTTGTAACAGGTTAACAGGGGAGAAGTTCTTTTTGGCATGATTGAGATAGCCACCTAGGTAGGTGGAGTACATTTATTAGGGAGAGCACTTAGACTAGAAAATCCCAACAATAGTATATAGAGTGGTCCGAAATTATAGCAACTCGGTATTTGCTGGAATCTGTGGTTTAAAAATAATTAAACCACTGATAAAATAGCATTTTTTTTATCTATTTTTCAAGAAAAAAAATCAATCAAGCTTAAAGTAGGAGCCTTGAGCGTTAGTACAGGCCTTGAGCCTTGAGTCGTTTTTGGAACGCATTGACCGTGGATGCAGTTAGACTGTATTCAACTCATCCCAAGCTTTCATCAACGATTTCTTCAAGGAATTGATGTTTTTGTGCGGCTTCAAGCAAGCTTTTGCTTCCAAAACGGTCCAGACAGAGTAATCAAGGGGATTAAGATCAGGGGAGTTTGGTACTTGACAAATTACTCGGTACACTCGGAAAACTTGATAAATTCGAGGAGATTGTTCTCACATCAATCCTGAACTTTGCGAGCTTTGTACGCAGGCATCCTCTTGTTGAAACCAATGGCGTGCCCCATAAGTGTGGATTTGCCCATGGAAATAAATCGTTTTTAAGAACATTGAAGTACACGTCCTGATTGATCTTAACACCAGCATCCACGAAAACAAGTGACATTTTTCCATGTGATGGCACAGCTGCAAAAACGATAACCGATTGTGGATGAGAAACTAGCTAAATTACAGAATTAATCTTCGAATAGATGCGATTATTCTCTTCAACAAGATACTCTTCAACAGTAAATATCTTTTCATCAAATCAAGATGAAGATGCCGGCTGTTTCCGATCCGTCTCAGCAGGGCCTTTGAGAGTACTAATCGTTTAACTTATCGACAATAATTAAACTTCGTTCTGCTTGTAGGCGTGCAATTTAAGGTCGTCAACAACTATTCTTCGAAGAGAAGATCGAGAGAAGCAAATCCCTTTCGAATGATGCGCACGGAAAGGTTTTTGCAAATCCTATCCCGAACTTTTTTGATCGTGTCCTTAGTTCTGGCTGTGCGCTTCCGACCTCTTCTAATCCGATTTCTAATCTAATTCTAATCCCAAGACTTTAAACCTTTTACTCGTTCGATAAACAACGATCTTGTTGATCTTCAGTCGCTTGGCGATGTCGATCGCCGATATCCCACTTTTATGCAAGACGACGATCGAATCGCGATGAACAGATTTCTTGACCATTCCTAAAATTAGCAAAGCTTTCGAGTAATAATATAAAATACAATCAAATAAGGAGAAAAAAAAGTCGATAAAGCTTTAGGAATGTAAATCGATTGCAGCTTAATTGAAGCCGACCCGAGTTGCTATAATTTTGGACCACCCTGTACACTCCTTGTTAGAAGTACCCCACCCAGTCTACCTGCGTTGGTCCCCCAACCATTGAGAAATCGAGATTTTGAAAATTCCTCTACTTTACAGTTCTCCACACACGGCCGGCTTGATGCCCGTTTACGCAATGTGCACGCGAATGGCCTCGTTCGAATCGGTCTTCATGAAGGGCGCCCACAAATATTCTTTGAGAACTGCAACGCCGGTGTCGGGGATGTGGAACTTGAGTTTGTCACATGCATAATATATTGAGACGATTCAAGGAAGCTTTCAGTTTTCACGGCCGAGCCGCATGGATTATCAACCTTTTCACCGGATATCTAAACGACAAGGCAAGACGGGAAATCAACAAAAAAGTGAGTGATAATAAAGAGCTGACTTCTATTGCAGTTTTAAGAGTTTGAACATTTATAACAAAATTGATGGTTGATAAGTTACACTTTCGACGAGTGGTAGATCTCTAGAAATCATGTAATCTATATTTCCACCCTCACCACCCCCTATCCAACACTCCACCACTACCTCACCACCTCCTACCCAGCCCCCAGCACCCCTACCCAACCCCCACCATCCCCCATTACCCTTGATGAGCGGAATTGAATACACAAACTTTCATTACCCTTGACCATTCATTGTAACCGTGGGTTTGACTCGACCAAACTCGCTACAGGCCTGTCAATACTTGCAAGACGCTATCGTTGATGCGAACGCGAAAATTCTCTTGACTCCACTACACTTTGATTTGAAAGACGATCTCTCGTTGGATTATCGCTTTTTGCATATGGTGCACAATGCGTGAGTCGTTTTAGTCATTGTAGTACTGTAATACAAAGAGTAGTAACGTCATCTATTGTAAATATCTCTTTACTGTAAACAATAAAGAGATTCTAGACAATACACCGAGACATGGCTGGCGGGAAGTGTGACAGTGGGCAAATCTCATTGTTCCATCCATGCGACACCCATGGATACAGGTCAGAGTTCTTGAATCCTGGCTATCATCAAATAGAAATCTTTGCTGGAAGGCATTGGATCTAATCAAAGAGTTATCTAGGTCCACAAATTGTTATTAGACCGAAGCACGCATTTTGTTTCAACAGCACTTTAGATAGATTTGGTACTTCAGGCTGTATCCCTCTCGATTTCAGGGCCAAATCCAGGAGATTTCATGACAACGGTGCTGATCTCCGAGCAGCTGGCCTCTTGTGTGCTCGATTCCGCTCACACAGCCGGCCTCATACAAGTCACCTTCACCAAGCATTCACGTGACATCGAAAAATCTTTGAAGACAAGGTTTGTGTTTCTAGTATGAGATGATGTGAAACAAATCGATTCAATAAACCAAAACAAGAGTGAGTAGCTTTAGTTGTAGTGGAGAAGCTTTGACCGAGCTTTGTATGGGCACCTTATTCCCGGAACTCGCGACCAAATATTCAGACCAACACGTTGACGCCGTCTGTTATGCAAAGCAGACTCCAAAGGTGTCAACTGTTATGCACGGTGCTATTTTATTTCTTTTTTTTCAGTTATCATTAAGCAAGACAGCTTTTTTGGATCTCTCGCTAAGTTTTTATCTCTCGCTATTCCTCCATCCAAAGGCGGACAATCCAAATCGATTAGCGACATTGGGTGGGAAAGTGTTACCATGGCTTAGGCTTAGGATAAGCCATACCGTAAATACTGTAGTTGAAGCCCTACGGTATATAAAACTTGTTTTTTTTTGATTTGTGCCTAGAAAGGAAAAAAAGGAAACCTTTGTTATGTTAAAAGCTCTCTATAGAAATCAACTCCACATCGCATGTGTTTGTTCGAGCCGAGGATACAACGCTGAAAGTTCGAGTGAAAAACACAAAAGTGCAGCTAAAGGAAACCTTCTCCGAAATTGGACGCTTGAGGTAAATAAAGAACTCAAATATTTCCCCTATTCAATGCAAAATTCAGTTTCCTCGGCAGCTCTTTGATCGCTAGTTTTGAGCAACTTCTGTTAAATGTATTTCTACAGAAGCCTATCCCCATTCCGGTATTTCGAGAAGCTGCCATGGCAATAGCTGGTAAGCTGTGACTTTTATTCACCTTTTATTTATTCACAAATCATTTATTCATCAAATATAACATTAATAAAGGCCAACTTTCATTTCTTAAATAATGGACCAAATTATTTTTTGGTGAAAATGAATATCGATTCATTTTAGGAAACCCACAGCATACGATCGAAAATGGTTTTGTTCGCGTTGATGCCAATTTTGTGCATCATTGAGAACTATAGAAAAGGAACAAGATCTGGTATTTCGAAAAGTAATTTTTTGAAAAGAGCAATATATTTTTATTCTTGTGCAAAATTCAATGAACAATGAACAATTTATGGGCTATATAAAGTAAAGAGTATTTAAAAACAAAGAAAAACGCAAAGCAACGAAAGGCAAGAGAGCGATTGTTGAGAGTAATTGTCGCTGCTGATTGTTGCTGCTCATTGTTGGTTTTAGAGAGTGATTGTTGCTAGCAGTAAAGAGAAAATAGCTGTTAAATTTACTCAGTTACACAAAGCAAGATCGGCATTCCACTCTAACAAGGGAAAGTGAGAAAGAAAGAGATGATGCCAGATATCTAATGATTTTCAATCATTAGATATCTGTAAATTTGGGTGTGGGGGTGAGAGGCGGATAGTAAGCCGTGGATCCCCCCCATTCAAAGGGAATCCCTGGTGCAGTGAGTTGTTTAGCTTTATTAGCAATATTCAGAAATGTGACCCGGCGAAGAACGGGGATGAGTGCCCGAGTTTTGCCAAGAAATGCCTCAAACGGGGAACGGTGAGCTTTCCTTGGGTTTTTTTTGAGACAAAGTACTTATAGAAATTGTTATTATGTTTTTAAATGGCTATGGGATAGATTTTTGGACGCTGATTTCAAATCTGCAAACAGATTTTCGCTAGCTCCTCCCAATCGCGAGATATTGGCGAGTTTTGGTTAGTTTTGGTTTTGGTTTTGGTTTTGGTCTGCTTTGGTTTTGGTGGTTTTGGTTTTGGTTAAGTTTTGTTTTCCGAAGTCTACAATATACCTTACTTTATCAATATCAAAGAACACGAATTCTACGTAAACTGTTCGCTTGACGATATCTTGTTTCTTTAATGTCGAACTTGGGAACTCTTCAAAATGGCCGAAACGAGCACTCCTATTTCGAATACTTGAGGTTACTTAAGCCAAAAACTAATAACGGATTCGAATTCGCCGACCCCGAAAAGCCGGGTATGCTTGATCTATCGATTGGGTTCATTAAATTTTGATCTGTCCCACCGGTGCACATCCGCGCGAAAAAAAAGAGTGAAAATGCGCTCACGATTGGGTTTTGATGGCAGAGGTACTATTCTACGCGGAATTTTATGCTGATTCCAGATCTAAAAGACTTTTGAAATCCGTTTGACAGAAATTTTTAAAATCGAAAAATCGTGAAAAAATCGACCTTTTTCCATTGAAAGGCCAAAAGTGCCCTTCTTCGGAAGGCCAGATCTTGGCGATAACGACAAATAACCAAAATTTGAGCACAAACCGAATGCACCAGGGTTGTATCTACATTTCAAAACAAAAAACATGAAAATTGGCCAATTCTGAAAAAACTAGTAGCATTTGGAATGGAAAAATGGAAAATACACGTTTGGCGACTTTTTGTGCACTAAAACGTGAAGAATCTACCAAATCTAGAGCTTGATCTGCAGCAAATTTACCTTAATCAGCGAATAGACAATTTTAGATGATCGCTGGTTCCATTCTTAACGATTTTCTTTTTAACTTCTCACAGAACAATTTGAAACCTAAAGAATTCTTCCTAAAAATCTTTCACTTAAATCTCTGCAGCTCGAGCTGAAAAAACAAGTGGACAAGCATTGATGTTCGACAGATTCTCTGCGAGTGCGACTTCTTAAAACAAACAAAACGATACGAGGAATGACCATGATAAAAAGGGCCATTTCCTAAAATTGCACAGTCTGTGATTGATCTTGACAGATTTCGGCTCCAAATTACGCTTCCCGAATTTAAAGTCAAAGCACAATTTTCTACTAAAGGCACCCTCTTAATAATCTTAAATATTACTTTATTTGTTTGATGTGTCTCGTTTTGTTAATTGATTTTTGTTTATTGCTCTTTTAAAGTAAAAGGTGCAGTCAAAGAAAGAAAGCAAAGAAAACGGGCAAAAAAAACGGCTACTACCCAAAAGGTCAAGGGTTCGATTCCGGTCCGAGGCAAAAATTTTGATTTTTTGCAAATATCTCAAAAATTAGTTTCTAAGGATAATTTAATTTGCTGAGTACAAGTAACATGTTTTTAGCCTATGTTGCCAAACAAAAAACTATCGAAACGCAATTTCGGCACTTTCTTCGGTCTGACTGAGCTGAAAATGCCTGTAAAAAGTTCAAAACTGTATGAATTCAAAAACGGTTTTCCCCTTTTTTTTCCGCCTTGAATTCAACTTTCGAATGAGCCATAACACGCGTAGATTGGTTGAGTTTAAGAACCTCTCCCAAAAAAAAAACGGACAGAAGTTACCTTCCAACCCAATCTAAAAAAATTATTGTTCTAATCATAAAATTTTCAAACACTTTGGACACGTTTTTCTCGAGAACCAAAGCCCATGGGAAAAAATTAAAAATACGTGTTTCTTTGAATTCTATGGGGACTTTTTGTAGCTAGTTCCGGTTTCGAAAATCGGTGGTAATTTGAAACAGTTTCCTAGTAAGATAGCCGCACATTGCATGATGGATGAAGCTTGCTTGGACATAAGCGGTGCGTGGAGGCATTTCATGCAAACATTGTCGTCTTTTGATGGATTTTTTTGGATGGAAACATTGAAATTTAAGTTACAGCTGATTTTATCTTTATAGTGAACTGGGATGGAGCACTTTTTCGGAGGATTTTGTTGTGGGTAGGCGTTCTGGGTGGTTGAATGGTGTGTCAAAGCGTTACTGGACTCCGTTCTCGCTAATGTTCGCTAATTAGAGCTGATTTCTTACTAATTAACCGAATTTAGTGAATTTTCGTTTCGATTTCTAATTTTTACGATTCCATTGGGATTTCACGGGCGTTTTTCCTTTGCTGGGCAACATTATAAACTCATTATAATTTGTTAGTGATCTCGATATCTTCATAATTTCTGTTAAAAGTTGTTGAACATATTTAAATTAAAGTTCATCTTTTGGCCATTGCTAGAAGATGAATGTGCCACCGGAAGTCGGATTTATTGCAGATATTACCATTGGTAAGCTTTCACCGTTCTTTATATTATAATATCTAACATTTCCCAGCGACCATCACCATCATCTGTGATACTCCATTGATTCTATTGATCTTCGTTAATCAACATTTGAGGTTTTGCTTAAATTTATTTTCCTTAGCTATTTTTGGTCTATAGAACTTTACCTATGGCCAAGATCAAGTCGGAAGTTTTTATTTAGCTGAGAAGAATAGCGAAAAATGCAAAATCAAAATCCGGATTGAGACAGCTGGAGTAAGAAATAGTCCGTTTACATGTAGTAGGACAGCTTGTCAGTTCACAGGCTTAGAGAAAAGCTAAAGAAGAATCCCCTTTCTGGCATGTTGCCTTATTGTTGTTGGTGAATCACTATTTATTTATTAACAATAGCAATCTGGGAGCTTAAACTCTTTCTCAACAGAAACAGAAAGGCATACAAAAGCTCAAGGTGTTAGTGTCGCTTATGACTCGTGGCTAAATTTTAGCGTACACTTGTGTCATGCCTAAAGCGTTTTGCCTAGAGAAATTAATCGGTACAAATAAATAGTGATTTTCTAATAATGAGCAAAACTGAATTGGATCGAATTGAGCTGGCCATCCAATCAGACGGGGTAATAATACAGAGTGTTCAATATTTATGGGGACTTTTAAGTTTGAAGATTGTTTAGCGCTTCTAAATTTGGTTTATGAAAAAATCATTGAGAAAACACTGAATTGCAGAGTTAACATGCTCACTTACTTTTACTGTTTACTCAATTTCTTATGCGAAAAATCGATTCATTGGAACTCGAATTGAAATTGAATTGAATTACACCCGTTATTCTTGTTTAATGATAAGAATGATAATGTTTAATGTTTAAAGAAATTCTTCGCTATTCACCGGTTTTCAAATTTATGGGACATTAAAAATGTTGAAATCATATTTCAGTTTTGATTCTTTCAAGAAAAGTTAGCAAAAGTTGGTGACAAACTCGATGTACTTTACCTCCGTGCCACAGTAAGCGCTTTCCAAGGGAGTTTCTAGACAAACATCAGCGCGAAAGGCAATAACTTTAAAAAAAGTGATTTAAACTTGTTAAAATATCTGTGTTTACTATTTTTTTTCTTTTTTAACATTAGATTTGTACAAAACAAGCTTTAAACCCAGTGATCTATTGGTTCCGATAAATATTGAACACCATGTACCTCAATTCATTCAAGTAATTCAGTCACTTGATCCATTCGGATCATATCATCTATATATAAATAAAAAAAAACCAAAAAAGGAATAAAATAGAAAAAAATAAAAAAAAAAAAAAAAAAAAAATTAAAAAATAAAAAAAAAAAATATTTAGGGGAAAAAAAAAAGTAATAAAAAAGAAAAAGGAAAAAAAAAAAAAAAATAAAAAAAAAAAAAAAGGGGCAAAAAAAGGACGAAAAAATATCCGATTGATCTGAGCATTTCTACTACGCCACTCAGCAAAGAAAATCCTTTTTCAGGTGTCAAAAAGAGTTGATCATCATTGCTTTTATGTGTGTAGCGGACACGGTCCACAGTATCGCTTGTCTTTTGTCAGCAATTTATCGCTTATGGATTGCTGTCAATGACTTTGGTCTGCCTGAAAAGTCGATTTGCCTAGTATTGTTCAAGCATTTAGACAGCTTAACCATCACGAATTATGATTGTATGCGTTACGGGTTTATCGTGCTTTTCATGTTCAGCTATCAGTTGATGGGCACCGCCACGCTGTTCGTTGCTGTTGAGCGGTAATAAAGAAAGAAATGAATGACAAAGAATTTCGAACCATGAGGGAATTGAACCCTTGACCTTCTGCTTACCAGGCTTCTGCTTACCAGGCTTCTGCTTACCGGGCGGATGCTCTACCACGCAGCTATCGGCGCTTTCTTTGCCCAAGAAGAAATAGGAAAGACAAGGAAGAAATTATGTTTCTAAGTTCTAAGTAGTTATGTTCTCTTACAACTTGTTGCATTAAAGGCAACTTTTTTTGCTTCTCCTCGAATGAAACTTTGGGAAGGATGGGATGTATCCTTAAAGATATGAAACAATTGAGTTCTTAGCTTTTGCTATTGCTAACGATTGTCTAATACATGTTTAGCTATAGCATTTTACAGATTGATTGCCGTTATGAAGCCGGTCTACTATCGTTCATTGAGCCCGCGGTTCTCATTCGGTGTTATGGGAGGTGAGTGAGCATCCATCTTTGTATATGCATATTGCTAGAAAATCAATTAAAGGACTTCCAAACTTTAGGTCTTTTTATCTACATTACAACGACTATATCCTTTTTTCTCGTCATTATCTACTCTAATCCTCCATTTCTTACCTCAGCTTATTGTTTCTCTGAGGCGTTCACACCTGGAATCTGGAAATATATGCTCTATTTTCGCTTGAGCACTCTCGTAATAAGTTCTCTATTGTACACGCCGATTTCCGCACGGATTTATAAAGTGAGACGAATCCTTTTCCTAAACCACTATTGTTTTTAGATGTCGAAAACGTTGAAAGGTGGCATTTCCAATATTAACAAGGGCAACTATTCGAAGAGACTCATTCGAACTACAATGACGATAGGTGGGGCTGATGAGAGTTCGGGTGGAGCCTGGAAACAAATTAAAAAGTCAAGCAACAAATGTGCAGTCAGGATTGTAATCAAAAGGATAAATTGCCCCATAGGAGAGAAGATTCCCATAGTCATTAACCATTAAAGAATCATTTTCAGCATTTGTTAAAATTCTCTCAAAAATACCCTCTATTGAATTGATAGGGCTCACCCGAAGCGCAAAGACAATTTCTCAATAATTGCCGCAGGATTGATAAATCCCATAACTTAAATATAAAAATAAAACAAATTCAAGTGTTGACACATCAAAATAAAAAGAAAGAAAGAATGGAATTGAACCCAAGCAAACGAATCAAGAAATCGTTGGTACTTAAGGGGTTATGTGCCCCGCGGTCCTCATATATAGGTTTCGCAAAAAAAATACATTTCAAAGTTTGCCTAAACCCATTTCCATAAATGGCTATAGGCTTAGTTTTAGGCTTAGGTTTAGGCACACAACCACAGATTAAGACCGCGGGGCTTATTACCCTTAGACGCGATGTTATGTGAAACGGAGTTTGGAAATATGACGGCATTTCTAAAGAAATCATTGAAATTTTTATAAAAATATGTTTGAACTGCAAGCTGAAGAAGGGGACTCTGAAAAATGGCTGAGGCTCAGGATTAGGTTTAGGCTTAGGCACATAACCACCTATTAAGACCGCGGGGCTTATAACTAGACTGTGTTCCTAACGGTTAAACTAATTAACCAGTTAAATTTGCTTGGTTAATTTTTAGGGAGCTAGTCAAAATAGCGCCAAATTTAAAGATTTTAATGTAGATTAACCAATGCTCTTTTGGAGTTTTCGATAAAAGCTTTATAAGATAAAAGCTTTTTGTGCATTCTCAAGTAAAATAATAGATGAAAACTTGTTTATTCAATTAACAAAATGAAAAATAGAAACAACGGAGTTAACACATATGAATGCAACAACATAAAGATTTTTAAATGATCGACTGGACTCTTACCCAAAAATCCATTTTGGACCGCAACTTTTCTTACACGCTGGCCATTAAGAACTTTCGACGATTGAGGTGAAGATTGAGGTAGAGTCATGTGCCGAGATGTAACCGCATCAAGACGTTTTCCGAAGTCTTCTTGAACATCTAGTAGCTTTTGAGCAACCTAGTGAGCAGAATATCGTGAAGTAAGAGCCTAAATGTTTAAACATTAACTAAACTTTAAAAGCACAAACTTTTAGTAAAGAATTGTAAGATTTCCGAGACGAGTTGTCAAGTTGTTCGCCACGACAAATTGTATCAAAGAGTTCCACGTTTGAATGGAGTATGTTTGAAGGTCGAATAAAGCGACTATTTTGAACAAATCCAACAAAAGGTTTTTCGAAGTACAAATATAAGCCTAATTTAAAAAATTAATTTATCAAAGATAAACAACAAACCTTGTAATACGTTAATAATGGAGGGAATTTGTTTGGAGGCTTCATCTCGTAGTGGACGAAAATATTGCAAGACATCAACAGGTTTTATGAATGTTAGTGCAAGGAATCCTTTCACGTAGACAAACGTATTTGGATCACAACAGATTTCTTGTAGTTTCTTCTCCTAAAAGAATAAATAAATATTAAAAAAACCAAAGTTTAATAACCTTAATTTTGAAAAAGATGGCCTTAAAGAAATGCAAAAAAACAGAAGTGGATGGTTGATGTATTGCCATAGACTGCCATAAAACCGTTGAAAATATTCAGCTCTATATCTAAAGATGTTTTATAAATTATCCGATAAAAAAAATTACCTGTTTTATTTTTGTTGGTAGTGGCGCGCCCAATTGTTTGACCAGACCAAAGACGTCACTATACGTTTGTGTCAACTTGCTTGACAGAAATGCATATGCACACGGAACGAAAAGATGTTCTATCTAAAAACAAAACTATAAAACTTTAACATAACAAAAAAACCTCAACCCCGATCACTAGAATTTGAGAAAACCCAAAGGGAGCCGCATGAAACGTATCATCAATACTCCAAATTGAGTGCTAAAAGTATTTAACTTTTGTTATTAAAGTTGAAAGTTTAAAGAGTTTAATATACCTGAAGTAACATATCGATTCTCCAATCAGTAGCAAAGAATTTCATTGCGTTTGCATGTGGAGCTGGGTAGTTTGAGCAGTTATCATATTGTAAGAATAAAACTCCTAAATGTAAATATTTATGAGGCTGACATAACAACAGCTCACGAAACGTTCCAGTGACCGGAGCAGGCCAATCCCTGTCACCATCGATTTTGACTTGCCGGCGAGCCATTTGTTGAATTTGGCATTGAGAAAAGGTAATAGGTGTGGGCGAGCTCCGAGAACACGTCGTTTAATAATTTCCTTCGTCGGAGCTACAGCAATTCGATCGTTTTTGGCGCCACAGTGTATCTCACGTATCTAAAAATATAAACAAGAAACAATAAGTTAAACAAAACAAATACGTACCTCTTGTTCTTCCTTCAATGGCAGGCAGGTCATAGCGTTGGTGACAGAAAAGATTCCAGTTGCTTCATCTTTATGCATCCTTCCCCGGCAGTTTGTTTTCGTACAACTGAAAGAAAACTTTAAAATATGCAACGAATATTCAACCAAAATAGTAAAAAGAAATTACCGATAAGATAAAATGGGCCATAAATCATGATTCTAATGATGAAATAACCGGTCCGTTTGTCAAAACACGCGCAAGGTGCCTAAAAATATTTTAAAAATAACAAAAGTTACAAGTTCTTATGAGAAGTATAAAAACAACCCATTTCGGCCAGGAAAATTTATATTTTTTGGCTACAAATGCTTGTAACTTTTGATAGAGAGCCATTTTGAAAAAACGGAAAGCAGATTCGGAATCAGCGTGAAAATCTTCATTGAATGGTTTAGGTCTCGATTCACAAGTTCACCTCCACTTCCCTTGTGAGTCATGGACTGGGAAGTGGGAAGAGGAGGAGATCTCCCGTGAATTAGTGATGTGCGCCTTTATTAATCAGCGTTGCAGAGCCAAATTTTAGGTAGTAAAGCGATAGTTTAGGTCTGACTGTAGCCGCTGAGCTGATCCTTGTGGTGATTCCCGATATTATGGTCAATTTCAATCCGTTCGGCTTGGGGAGATACCAACTCATTTGGTTTATTTGTGCCGGGAGTAAAGGTGGGCTCGGAAGGTATTTCGTAGATAATTTCTGATTTCCCTGTTGTTGCAATTCTCTTTTATGCTTCAGTAACATATTATAATACAAGTATTACTATAAAAAAAGTTGCTTTTATGCTGATTGCTTCATTTCATAGTTCAAAGGTTTACTATATGAATACTCGCTGTTTTGAGGTGTTGTCAACATGCTACTCGTTTCTTTGCGACACGATGAAATCAAAAGAATGCTCCGAGGAATTCCGAAAATTGCCGTAAACGTTTCGAAAAGCGTTTTCTAATTAATACTGTCAATATATGCACGTTTGCAGAATCAGTTCAGTCACATTATAAAACAATTATTACTATAAAAAACATTCCAACTTTTTATTGACAATATTCGATTTCTTTTTCTTATTTTCAAATTTCAATGTATGGTAAAGTTCAATGTATGCATGTATACTAAAGTGAACAAAAACTATAGGAAAGTCATAACTACAAAATTTAACGAAAAGAACACAACATTTGAGCAAAAGTAAGAAGAAAGGATAGAACTATACTCCCTAGGGACAAGTCTGAGTGAATTCGATAACTTTTTTTGAACTTTAATTGCAAAAATTCAGCCATGAGCAACTTTGGAATTTTAATTCTTCGGGAAAAAGTGCTTGAATAGTTTAGTTTTAGCTTATTAAATCTCAACTACATGGGATTACTATTGTCATCAATCGATGAGACGTTTTATAACAGTATTTAAAAAAAACTTTATACAGTCAATCTCTAAAAACCCGGATGAATCGAATTCAAATAATAGGCGAGCTTTTCGACTCGATTCAGTTCATCGCCCATCGCTCCAAATCCACCTGATCTCAACCCAATGGATTTTTCTGTGTGGTCAGTTTTTAAGACCAGTGCTTGTGCTACCCCACACAAAAGTCTTGGATCATTGAAGTCAGCTCTTCGCAAGGCTTGGGACAATTTGGATGACGACTACCTGCGGGTCACCTGTGATGCGTTCATGAAGCGACTAAGTTATGTATGAATCAGGGTGGAATCTTTGAAGTTTGATTGTTAATTTTTGGTGATTGTTGGTTAAATAAAGTTCTATATGATTTTTAAATCTTTTGCTTTAAACTTGTTAAAGAAATCTACATTTTTAAGTGCACGGGTAATTTTGCGCCACCCTGTATGGAATTCAGTTGAATTAAACTAACTAAAAACGGATAGCCTTTTTTAGCCGAGATTTAACACTTCGGCTTTGGTTTTGGCACAAATAAAAAACTATATATCTGCTAGTGCACAAATGTCTCAAATGAAAACAAATGAAAACTCCGGAGTTTTAGAGAAAAACGGTCAAAACCCAAAGCAGAACCGAGCGGGCATTTTAATCTGATAAGAAGAGTCGTTTCACGAGTGAGTAAATAAGTTGAAATCGATTTTCTGTTTTGCAAAACCTCTACGAAATTACTTTTGCAATGTTAAAGTATTAGCTACTATTGTTCTTAAAGTCTTTCAACTTTGTGACAAATTTACATGATTGACTGCACAAAACGATTGCTCGGCAGCGGTGGTTATGGAGATGTTTATGAACTTATCGGTCATAATCCGTGAGTTTAACAAGAGTTCTAAACGCGTTACTTTTGACTTAAAGGTTTTTACTAGCTTAAACTCAAAGGTTTTTAGTAACTTATTGCTATATGTTTATTAGATGAAAAGTTTTTTGATTACGCCATAATTTTCATAAGCTTCTGGACCTGGCTCTAGCTTAGCCTGGCTGGCTCTAGCTTAGCCTGGCTGGCTCTAGCATAGCCTGGCTGGCTCTAGCATAGCCTGGCTGGCTCTAGCATAGCCTGGCTGGCTCTAGCATAGCCTGGCTGGCTCTAGCATAGCCTGGCTGGCTCTAGCATAGCCTGGCTGGCTCTAGCATAGCCTGGCTGGCTCTAGCATGGCCTGGCTGGCTCTAGCATGGCCTGGCTGGCTCTAGCATGGCCTGGCTGGCTCTAGCATGGCCTGGCTGGCTCTAGCATAGCCCAGGCCTGGAACAGGAAATTCCCAAGCTAGGCCAGAGCCAGACCTGGAAGAGAAAATTGCCAAGCTCTAACAAGCATTGTTTTAGCGTCCGTTTTATTGTAAACCAAGCCAATTTTTAGGCCAAAATAATCTTATTCTTGAGCTACTTTTATTTGGCTCCGCTTTTAAGTTACAATTTAACTTCAGATACTTGAAACATCGCTTTTGATAATTGACATTTAACCTTTAAATTGTTTCTAGGGAAAGTGGATAGGTTTTAGTTTAAATGCAAGCTTTTTTCATGTGTAAGTTATTTAGAACATCTAGTGGTTTTTATTTGTTTGATGAGATAAAGTTTGTTTCGCCGAATAAACAAGTATCAACATTTGTTTTCCCTGTCTGCTTTTCTGACGATATCATTTTCAGACCAGCTGTGATCAAATGTCTGCGCCGTCCAAACAAAAATGGGCTTTTGATTTATTATCGCGAGTGCAATATTTTAAAGAAACTCCTACATCCAAATATTATTTTCTTGATTCGGATCGAAGAGAACGAAAGCAGGAACGAGTTTGGAATAGTAATGGAGTACTGTCGACGGGGACCCCTCGAGAAAAGTGGGTATGTATAAGGCAAAGAAACAACTAAAGAAGAAAAGAAAGGAGTGAATGTTCGAGTAGGAGGTGCAGATATCGTCCGTATCACATCATCTGGACCACCCCTAACTAAGTAGTTTCCTAATCCTCTTGAATCTTGATGAAAAGCTTTGTTCTTTTTATGATTTTGCATGTCAAACAATGTAGAAAAACTAACGATTTGTTCTTGATTGCCGACGCAACAATTTTAACTCAAAAAGACAGGTAAATGACCGTATCACATCACCTGGACCATTAGATTTTTCTGTCTTTGTCGCTTTTTTTACTTAGTTTTCTTCTCTAGCACTGTAATATTAAAATTTTTTAGGTAAATGGTACCTAGTAGGTCGCTAACTGCATAGTCAAGGATTGTCCAATCGAGCTTTTTTTTACTTATAGGTTGCTTGACTTGCAGAATCAGAAAAAAATAAAACTTTTTATCAAGATTAGAGGGGATTAAGAAACTACGTAGTTAGGAGGAACTTTTCCAGTTGTCCGTTCAGTTCCAGTTCAAGTTGTCCGGATAGCTTTGAGACACCTGTAGGCTCAAACCTGTAGGTCCAACTCTATGCGTATGCGTGCACCTCCTGTGATAAGTGGGGCGCTCTCCTTTCCCCTCTCCGCTAATTACACCACCACCCCCCGCCCTTTTATAAGTAAGAACTCTTTTTTATCAAAAAGCTATTCTTTAGTTATAAACGATTCAAGTATTGTCTATTCGATGAAAACAGTCATTGTATGGGCTGTTCAACTATTTGACGCTCTCAGAGTCATGTTTTTCGAGTACAACGTCGTTCATCGAGACATCAAACCAGACAAGTCACTTTTTCAAGTCTCCAAAAAGCAGAACTCCCAATTTTAGCATCTTTGTCACCGAATACTATATGCTTAAGATTGGCGATTTCGGCTTGATCAAGCTAGCCATCAATACGGTGAATTCGGCGACTTTTGCCGGAACTCTCCGCTACATGAGTCCACGACACGTTGAGGAGGGGATAGCCGGGGAAACGGAAAGGCCTCCAGATCTACAGCAAGTCAGTTTACCATGCAAGTAATTCTCATATAAACATTGTTTTTTTCTGGATTGCCTAAGCGTATTGTTAGGAAGCAAAATATAACGCGTGGCTCAAAGGAAAATACCTATCGCCCTATTGGATGAAATCAATTGTAAAACGGCAAAAATTTAGGCTTCACACAGAAACGATGTGTATAGCCTTGGTCTCGTGTTGTGGGAAATCATCGAAAGAAAGTTAGTTGCTAATATGCGATTTCTAAAAGTCGAGTTTCAGGATCGTCTTTTCCGAATATGGACACAGAGATTTCGACCGAGAGACCTTCCTTTATGATATTTATCGGAAAAAGTTGCAAAAGTTGGAGCCGCCAACCTGTCAATCATCCATTCAAACAATTGTCGAAAGGTCGGCATACTGTTTACTATTAACTTTACTTGTTATTAATTCGAAAAATTCGTTTGTATCTGTGTGTAGTTCGGTTTTACAGATGCACAAACTTCAATCGAAAACAAAGGCCAAAAGCAGATGAGGTCCTGCGTGTGTTAAAAGACATTAAAAAGGTAGGGTTCGATATGGGAATCCTATGATAGCAAATTGATAGGTACTTTTGTGTTATCTGGGGGGAAATCTCAGAAAAAGATTCACTGCGGTGGAATCTGCATTTTCCACTGGGTTTTATAATACTTAGGCGCATAAATGTTACTAGGCTTTGGCTCTGCACCTCTGATGCGCTCCGCCCATGTGACCTGACTGCAGCACCCCGGGAGCAACGGTCGCTAAAGCCTCTAGGTAGAGGGTTATCTTTGTAGGTGGCACCATTCGATGTTGCCCGTTAGGGCAACATAGAAAAGCTCCACACGCCCACAAATCCCTCTACCTTTAGGCTTCTAGCAGGCGGCGCAAATGCGACTCTGAAATATGCGGGCTGTAACAGGAATTTCAGAGGCGCCTTTTCTGTAACCATAAAGCATCTATTTTACCATTGACACCCCCTCCCCAAATAACACAAAAGCACTAATTTGTATGGCAATTTAGGCAGGCTCAGGGGGGATGCGGCGCATTTAACAGGCGGTGCATACTAGAGTTGAGATCTCCTAGTGTATGTGCACCCCTAATACCCCCTGCACCTGCCTAAACCGGTGCCTCCCCCCCCAATCTTGGTACAAAAATCTTCCCCCTCCGCCCGTTAATATTCTTCTAGTCTTCTCTCCAATAACAGGAAAACACCAGGAAATTTTTCAGAGAACTCCTGAAAACTTGGAATTCATGCCGAAAGAAAACGAGGACGAGAACGATTTCGAAGTTTTGCCACCAATTGGTTTTGAGGCTCCGGACTGGACAGTCGAACTCGTCGAGCCGGATGATCCAGAAAAAGTTATTACCCAAACGACAAGAAAGCTCACAGATTAGGACCAATGTCGAGGAACAAGTGTTGATCGAGCCTGTCAGAGCGGCCCAATCAGAGCATGAACAAGAGATGCCGAGCACAGCCAAGAGAAGAGGACAGAAAACGTTTGCAATTCTCGTAATCAGCTCTGTTGTTATTATCTTTCTTCTGTTACTATTAGCCGTCTTGAGTTATCTTCATTTCACGGATTTTTTTCATGAAAGACAAATGGTCGCTCAAGAAGTCTATAATACAACACTTGGCAATGAGACACTTGAGGAAACTTTTGTTGTAAAGCATGAAAAGAAGTCAATGGATTGGGAAATAGTGCTGCCACACGTCAAAGAACCCGTTAAAGAAGTAAATAGCGAAGAAGTTAATAGAAGAGAACAACTTTCAAAAGAACTCTTGAGTCTGATCCCGAAAGACGTTGGTGACATCATCATTCGTTTGTCGACCACTGAACTATTGACTCTATCTTTTGAAATCCGACTTCAAGACGTTGATAGAATTTTCACGATTACAGAAAAGAATGCTAGCATTTCAGAGTGGCAAATTGGGGAAAAAAGTGCTCGAGTTTTAAAACACAAAATCGATAAAGAGACAGCTTGGAGCATGTTAAACAACATTGAAACGTGCAAGTCTCTTTCACTTGAGATGATCTATCACCAGTTCATGTCTCAATCTGCATCGACGCTGAAATTTCTTCAAACAACTTTTCAACGTCAAGATTTTCTACCGCTTTTGACAAGAGTAAAACGGTTGAAAATTCAAACGAATCTACTCGATTTCCTCAAGTTATTGTTGGAAAATTTCTCGAAAATAGTCGAGAGCAAGGCGACATTCCAGCTCGAATGGCTGCCATCGGAAGCCGCTCAGTATAAAGAAACGATGTTTACCCTACTCAAAAAACAGCAGTTTCGTGATTGTCAAATTATCGAATGGGACTCGAAGAATGATTTTAGTCATGAGGTTTTGCTTGGTTCTAATGCAATGATGACAATTAGAAACTCTGGAAGTCTCGAAGAAAGTCTCGTTCTTGTCGACAAACTCTTAGAGCTCGGGCCATCTGTTGGCAAGTTAGGCTCGCTGTCAATGATTCGCTGGGTGCACAGAGAGCACACCGAAAACATCAAAAATGCAATGTTCACTAACTTTCAAGCGATTCACAATCGACTGAAGGCCTCGACCGGCGTCTCGCGAATTGTCGGCAATCAAGAAGAGATGGCGCTTGTTTTCGAATTGAGCCGGCTCCGTATCAAATATGCAAACGAATTTGGGTCGGAGGAGTTTGATAATGTGGAATTCGTTCGCAAAACGATGTCTCGTAACACGGAACTGGTGGTCATGCTGACCATTCAGCAGGAACATAATCACTTTCGAATACAAATTATTGGCAACTATCGTGATATTTGACACTTATACTTACTAGAGAAAGGCAAAGATGGAAGGGGTGATCGTGGAGATTGGACTATCCCTAGAACCGAACCCGAAGAATCTGAATCTGAAGTCCGCTCTAGCAAAATGGCTTTCAATCATTAGATATTTGGCATCATTTCTTTCTTTCTCACTTTCCCTAGTTAGAGTGGAATGCCGATCTTGTGTTGTGTAACTAAGTAAATTTAACAGCTATTTTCTCTTTACTGCTTGCGACAATCACTCTCTAAGAGCAACAATGAGCAGCAACAATCAGCAGCAGCAATCACTCTCAACAATCGCTCTCTTCCCTTTCGTTGCTTTGCGCTTTTCTTTGTTTTTAAATACTCTTTACTTTATATAGCCCATAAAACGTTCATTGTTCATTGAATTTTGCATTGAATTTTGTACAAGAATAAAAATATATTGCTCGTTTCAAAAAATTGCTTTTCGAAATCCCAGATCTTGTTCCTTTTCTATAGTTCTCAATGATGCACAAAATTGGCATCAACGCGAACAAAACCATTTTCGATCGTATGCTGTGGGTTTCCTAAAATGAGTCGATATGCATTTTCACAAAACATAATTTGGTCCATTATTTACAAAATGAAAGTTGGCCTATATTAATGTTATATTTGGTGAATAAATGATTTGTGAATAAATAAAAGGAGAATAAATAAAAGGTCACTAATAAAAGGCTTTCTAAAAGTCACAGCTTACCAGCTATTGCCATGGCAGCTTCTCGAAATACCGGAACGGGGATAGGCTTCTGTAGAAATACATTTAACAGAAGTTGCTCAAAACTAGCGATCAAATAGCTGCCGAGGAAACTGAATTTTGCATTGAATAGGGGAAACATTTGAGTTCTTTATTTACCTCAAGCGTCCAATTTCGGAGAAGGTTTCCTTTAGCTGCACTTTTGTGTTTTTCACTCGAACTTTCAGCATTGTATCCTCGGTTCGAACAAACACATGCGATGTGGAGTTGATTTCTATAGAGAGCTTTTAACATAACAAAGGTTTCCCTTTTTTTCGTTCCTAGGCACAAATCAAAAAAAAAAACAAGTTTTATATACCGTAGGGCTTCAACTACAGTATTTACGGTATGGCTTATCCTAAGCCTAAGCCATGGTAACAATTTCCCACAACGCTAATCGATTTGGATTGTCCGCTTTTGGATGGAGGAAGAGGTCAAGACTTAGCGAGAGATCCAAAGAAGCTGTCTTGCTTAATGATAACTGAAAAAAAAGAAATGAAAGAGCACTGTGCAGTTGTGCAATAAAAGAACAGTTGTGCACACCTTTGGAGTCTGATTTGCATAACAGACGGCGTCAACGTGTTGGTTTGGATATTTGATCGCGAGTTCCGGGAATAAGGTGCCCATACAAAGCTCGGTCAAAGCTTCTCCACTACAACTAAAACTACTCACTCTTGTTTTGGTATAATTAAATCGATTTGTTTCACATCAACTCATACTAGAAACACAAACCCTGTCTTCAATGATTTTTCGATATCACGTGAATGCTTGGTGAAGGTGACTTGTATGAGGTCGGCTTTGTGGGCGGAATCGAGCACACAAGAGGCCAGCTGCTCGGAGATCAGCACCGTTGTCATGAAATCTCCTGGATTTGGCCCTGAAATCGAGAAGGATACAGCCTGAAGTACCAAATCTATCTAAAGTGCTGTTGAAACAAAATGTGTGCTTCGGTCTAATAACAATTTGTAGACCTAGATAACTCTGATTAGATCCAAAGCTTTCCAGCATTCCATTTGATGATAGTCAGAATTCAAGAACTCTGACCTGCATCCATGGGTGTCGCATGGATGGAACAATGGAATTTGCCCATTGTCACACTTCCCGCCAGCCATGTCTCGGTGTATTGTCTAGAATCTCTTTATTGTTTACAATAAAGAAATATTTACAATAGAGAAGGTTACTACTCTTTGTATTACAGTACTACAATGACAAAAACGACTCACGCATTGTGCACCATATGCAAAAAGCGATAATCCAACGAGAGATCATCTTTCAAATCAAAGTGTAGTGGCGTCGAGAGAATTTTCGTGTTCGCATCAACGATAGCGTCTTGCAAGTATTGACAGGCCTGTAGACGTGTCAGCGAGTTTGATCGAGTCAAACCCACGGTTACAATGAATGGTCAAGGGTAGTGAAACATCAATCTTGTGTCAATTCCGTCAAGGGTCAATCTTGTGTGTTCAATTCCGCTCATCAAGGGTAATAGGGGATGGTGGGGGCTGGGTAGGGGGTGATGAGGTAGTGGTGGGATGTTGGATAGGGGGTGGTGAGGGTGAAAATATAGACTACATGATTTCTAGAGATCTATCACTCGTCGAAAGTCTAACTTATCAACCATCAATTTTGTCATAAATTTTCAAACTCTTGAAACTAGAATAGAAGCCAGCTCCTTTTCATCACTCACTTTTTTGTTGATTTCCCGTCTTGCCTTGTCGTTTAGATATCCGGTGAAAAGGTTGATAATCCATGCGGCTCGGCCGTGAAAACTGAAATCCTCCTTGAATCGTCTGAATATATTATGCATATGACAAACTCAAGTTCCACATCTCCGACACCGGCGTTGCAGTTCTCAAAGAATATTTGTGGGCGCCCTTCATGAAGACCAATTCGAACGAGGCCATTCGCGTGCACATTGCGTAAACGGGCATCAAGCCGGCCGTGTGTGGAGAACTGTAAAGTAGGGGAATTTTCAAAATCTCGATTTCTCAATGGTTGGGAGACCAACGCAGGCAGACTGGGTGGGGTACTTGTAACAAGGAGTGTACAGGGTGGTCCAAAATTCGGGTCCAACGGTCCAAAGCAACTCGGGTCGGCTTCAATGAAGCTGCAATCGATTTATATTCCTAAAGCTTCCCTAAAGCTTCGATATTTTTTTCTCCTTATTTGATTGTATTTTATATTATTACTCGAAAGCTTTGCTAATTTTAGGAATGGTCAAAAAATTTGTTCATCTTGATTCGATCGTCGTCTTGCATAAAAGTGGGATATCAGCGACCGACATCGCCAAGCGACTGAAGATCAACAAGATCGTTGTTTATCGAACGAGTAAAATATTTAGAGTCTTGGGAATAAATCAGGATCGGATTAGAAGAGGTCGGAAGCGCACTAAGAACTACTGAGATGCGAGGACACGATCCGCAAAAACGCACGATACTGCGTACACGATCCGCAAAAACGGTGGTCGTTCCGCGCGCAAAATGCGAAAGGGATTTGCTTCTTCTCTTCTCTTCGAAGAATCGTTGTTGACGACCTACAAGCAAAACGAAGTCCAATTATTGTTTAAAGTTAAACGATTAGCACTCTCAAAGGCCCTGCTGAGACGGATCGGAAACAATCTGCATCTGATTTGATGAAACGATATTTACTGTTGAAGAGTATAATCGCATCTATTCGAAGATTAATTCTGGAATTTAGCGAGTTTCTCATCCACAATCGGTTATCGTTTATGCAGCTGTGCGATCAGATGGAAAAATGTCGCTTGTTTTCGTGGATGCTGGTGTTAAGATCAATCAGGACGTGTATTTCAATTTCCTTAAAGACTAATTATTTCGATGGGCAAATCCACACTTCGGGGCACGCCATTGGGCGTTTCAGCAAGAGGGTGCCTGCGTAAAAAGTTCGCAAAGTTCAGTATTGATGTGAGAACAATCGAATTTATCAAGTTTTCCGAGTGTACCGAGTAATTTGTCAAGTACCAAGCTCTCCTGATCTTAATCCCCTTGATGACTCTGTCTGGACCGTTTTGGAAGCAAAAGTTTGCTCGAAGCCGCACAAAAACATCAATTCCTTGAAGAAATCGTTGTTGAAAGCCTGGGATGAGTTGAATAGAGTCTACCTGCTATCCACGGTCTAGTCTACCTGCGTTCCCGAAACGACTCAAGGCCTGTACTAACGCTCCAGGCCTGTACTAACGCTCCGGGCCTGTACTAACGCTCCAGGCCTGTACTAACGCTCCAGGCCTGTACTAACGCTCCAGGCCTATACTAACGCTCCGGGCTTGTACTAACGCTCCGGGCCTGTACTAACGCTCAAGGCTTCCACTTTAAGCTTGGTTGATTTTTTTGTTGAAAAATAGATAAAAAATGTTATTTTACCAGTGGTTTAATTATTTTTAAATCATAGTTGGCTGATTCCAGCAAATTTTGCTATAATTTCGTACCACTCTGTATACTATTGTTGGGATTTTCTAGTATAAGTGCTCTCCCTAATAAATGTACTCCACCTACCTAGGGACCTATCTCAATCATGCCAAAAAGAACTTCTCCCCTGTTAACAAGAAAACACTCAAAAAGGAGTATAACCTTAGCTATCATCTTCTTGGAGATTCGATAGGTTCCGTGACCCCAAAGCTCCATTCCCTCCATTCGTATCGAAATCCCGTTTTCGGTGAGCGTATAGTGAAAGCTGAATTTTACTGATTAGGTCATTTAGGTCATTTTTAGGGTCTAACTAGGAAAAGTTTAGAGAAAACGCTACTCTTTAGTGGCATGCTCATTAAAAAAATACTTGCATAGTCAGTTTATCATACCAAGCTCTCTACCTAACCATTTGGTGCAAAATTTTCTCACTGTGGTCTTTTCATTCCGTCGATTATCATATCATACAATTCCAATTTGTAAGATTTCTTGTGTTCTTGATCTGGTAGACGCATTCCCGGCATATTCTTCTCGAGCTAAAGAGAATGATCAGGGCTGTGGATATTGGATATATTCACATTCACATATTTGTAACTTCTTAGGTAAAATTTTGGCTATTTCTGTTTTTTATGACCTCACTATCGCCCTTATTAGCCCAAAATATGTATCCAAATTTCCATACAAAAAAGCCGATATCCAGTTTTCGGATATTCACCCAGTCTTGATGATGCTCAAAATCGTTTGAGCTGAAAATCGACTTCATACCTTAGCTCTACATTAGTTCATACATAAATAAATGAAATAAAATGTTTGCAAACCATTCGTATTCCGGTCTCTCTGAGGAAATCCCATCCCCGATGATTCAGGCGGATTTTCAGTGATGGATTCCCTGGATTCCCGGAGGCGGCCAGAGCGAGCACGAGAACGAAAAACCAAAGCAAACGCATCGGCTGAAAAATAAAAGATTTTTTCAAAATTTAAAGTCTTCTAAAGTCGAACTATGGGTTTAGATTAATTAGCGGAATCCGTAAATAATCCGCGTATAAAATTATATTATAAAAGGGTTGTTGACTCTCTTTTCTCCCAGCAAACAAAAAATTGGCTCCTCTTTCTTATCAGATCAGCTGGTCAAATTTGTAGCCCACAGTCCTTTTTTCAAGTGAGTGTTGTCTTGCCAAAAGTCCTCAGCAGATAGGCTCTTCCAAATCCCAGAGCACCGAGAGCATAAACTTCTTCTCATCCACATTTGGCTTGACGTCGGGTTCTGGCTTTTCCCCTTCAGCAACCCATTGTCGCCTTCTCCGACAATTACAGGGTGCCCCAAAATTATGGTTACGAAATAACGTAAAAGTTTTCGACTTTATTTACATAGCAAAAATCAGCTGATAAGGAAAAATTTATTCTAAACAATTTAATTAACAATAAAAACAACATTTAAATCTCAAAATGGCCTCCTTTAGCAGCTATGCATTTCCTTAATCGTTTTGGAAAGTCATTAATGGCCTTTTCAATGGTAGACAAAGGAATCTCGTTCCAAGCTTTGATCAAATCCTTTTTCAATGAGTCTATTGTTGTGTGAGCTTTTGCACAAGCTTTGCTTTCAAGAATGGACCAGATAGAATAGTCTAAGGGGTTTAGGTCAGGGCTGTTTGAAGGCCATTTGCCCGGACGTTGTTGGCTGATATCCACTGTGATCCAGTCAGGAAAGTTGTTTGAGATCCATTCTTGTGTAACAGCTGCTTTGTGAGATGGAGCTCCATCCTGTTGATAAGTCCAGCTATTGGCGCCAAAATGAGCTTGAGTCCAGGGCAAAACATTATTTTTGAAGCATATTGATATAAGCTATTTTATCGATTTTGACTCCTGGTGGAATGAAGATCAAAGGAGTTTTTCCGCTGTGAGTTACTCCGGCCCATATCATAACTTGTTGCGGCTTTTGTTGTCTTGACACAATTCTATCATCAAGAGGTAGTGGATCCTTTGACCAAACACGATCGTTTTGATGGTTATGGGCTTGCTCAATAGCAAACCACTTCTCGTCTGTGAAGAGAATTCCTTGATGGCGATTTGAGCCAAAGCGTCTCAGAAGCTGCTTGCACCGGGAAAATCGTTTTGCTTTCATAACGTCCGTCAATAAATGGCCTTTGACACCTTTTCTGGCTTTCATGCCGGCTGTTTTGAGCATACGATGAACAGAACTCTTGCCGATTCCGACAGATTGCGCGAGTTTTCGAACGGAGTTCTTGGACGAATTCGGACTTCTTTTGAGCCGTTTAAAAACTTTTCGTCGTTTTGCAGAAACATTGGCAGTCTTCTTTCGACCGCGTCCCGAGCGATCTTCATTTGATCCCGTTTCCTTGTATCGCTTCACTGCGCGGGACACATTCATTTTCCCCTCCTGCAAGATTCGCGAAATTTCAGCGTTGGTTTTTCCCCGTTGGTGGAGGGAAATTATAGCTGGTCGAAGGTCCTTCTTCGATTTCATACCTGAAAATAGATAAATTAGTACAATGAAACCAAAAAAGTAAGAAAAAACCAGTAAAATGAAAAAAAAGGCAAATAGAGTGCGCGTAACCATAATTTTGGGACACCCTGTAGAATCCATTTTCATCCCCGTCACAATACGGGGTAAAAAAGATTTGCGCTCGTATCGAGAAAGATGAGCGGCACTGGTTTCTGACACGTTGCCATTTCTGGGTGTCCGTTAAAACATGTGGAATCCAAGTCCCTAATTTTGATTTAGACCCAAGTGTATCCAATATTCGAGTATTATTGTATGAGCAACTGATAACTCTTTTACGATTTCGCAACAAGAAAGCCTTTTCTTTGGTTTGAAAAATTTCGAGCAACTCGTCAGTATCCCGCTGGACTGCTGGATGACCCTTCCCTTTGTATTTCAGGATTTATCCCCAGAATGGAATTGAACAAACCAGTTTGCACAGGTCCGTAGTGTGACTGATCCTTCCACATAAGTATTCTCAATATTAGCTGAACATTAGAGGCCCTTGTGTCCTTGTAGAAATTCGTACAACATAACGTGTCTCTCCAGCTGGAAATTTTCAATAGGCCCAGTTCAAAGTTAAGTTCAACAAAGTTAAGTAAATTTCCAAAAACCAAATATGTTGAAAGTGAAAGTTCATTGTTTTCGCAAGAGTGAATGCTCATTTACCTATTTTCCACAAACTCCCTCATGTTTGTTTACATCTCTGGGATTTCATTTGAAAAAACGTACCAAGTCATACCCACCAAGCCAATATTTTGACGAGAGATTTGATTCTTTTAAAATAACATTTGAGCTGTTACTTAAAACAAAAGTATAAATTTAAAAAGGCCTTTTGAAGGATTTTTGAATTGAAAACAGGTTAAAATAGGTGAGCGCCATGACAGTTTGCCTCCAGCGTACTACTTTGCTTCTATGGCGAGCTAGATGGCTCTGATCAGGATGGTTTAATTGTAGAAATGCTCCCAGGATTTCAGCTTCAAAATACTATATAGTAAGTCCAATTTTGATTTGAGTTTTAGCTGAAAAATGAAGCTTCTTTTGTAAACTGTGCGGGAACTCTTTGATCACCCTGTATTTGTCTAACGATCGATATGTGCATCGTCTGATTTTAGTCTTTTATTCATTTCTTATTCAGCAAAGAATTTACGACATTCCTCCAGTGAATATTTCTTTCTTATCAGTTGAGATTTTTCTCCTATGACAAAAAGGCTTTTCTCCTATAATAAGATTGGGTGTGTCAGGCGCAGACGAAACTTTTCAGCTCGAAATTTTACTATTACTCTAAACTCTTCAATTTTTATCTATCTTTATGGAGGCTTGATTTTTCAATTCTGGGAGAACTAACGAAAAAATTTGATTTTGCTATTTTTTCATGGAGAAACTTGATGAAGAGCAACTTTTGCCCTTTGATCAGCCGTCGATACATCTTGCAAAAACTACGATAGCACAAACAAGGCAAAGCAAGTTTTCTTTTTTCTATGTATATAAAAAAATTGTTCAAGAATATTCTAAATGAAATTTATAAATTAATAAAGTTTGTTTTTCTAAGAACTTTAATTTTTAGTTTATCGGCTGGCCTGCTTTTTATAGATCAAGCTAAGTTTTTGAAAAGTTCCTTTTTACCTACTCTTTGACCGAATTCGAAAAAGCTGAGCGAAAAAAAAAACAACCATGTGGTTCTATTTGAGGAAATGCAGTTACACTTATAAGTAGCATCAATCTCTATCAGAGTAAGGTATTGAAGTGAAACTAGCTACTTTTGATCATAAACTTGATGGACAGAACTCAAGTTTTGTTTCTTTTCTGCTTCTCGCAGCATGCTTTGTAATCTCGAAATGAAATAGTGCAATTTTCGCCGTTTAAAAGTCTCACAGCCTCTTTGGAACGTTCCCTTGTAAGTATAACTAGTCTACAAATGCGAATTTGCCCACTCTACTACTTGATCGTCTTTATTACGGGTGAGAACAAAAGGAACAAAAGGAGTCAAAATCTTGGATTCTTATTTAAAGAATGAGGAGTGAATTTTTCAATAATGGTATCCATTAAACCTACCTACGAAAGCTACACCACCTTACCAAAAACCTGCTTCTCCACATCCCATAAAATCTCTTAAATTCTTTTTAGATGTGAGCGATTTTCGACAAGACATCGCTCTTTTGAGAGCTCTCGCCATATTGGCCGTTCTCGGTTATCATTTTTGGCCTTCGATTTTCCCGGAAGGATTTCTCGGAGTTGATCTGTAAATCATTCAAATCTTTTGTCTCTATCTTGCCGTGAAAGTTTAGCTTTTTCGTCATTTCTGGTTACTTGATGATAGTGGTGCTCGATCGATCGAAACTCATTCCCCATCATATGATTGTCGAGTTTTACTATAAACGAGTAAAGCGAATTTGCCCACTCTACTACTTGATCGTCTTTATTACGGGTGAGAACAAAAGGAGTCAAAATCTTGGGTTCTTATTTAAAGGATGAGGAGTGAATTTTTTAATAATGATATATCATGCATCCAACAGAGACTACTATAACTTTGGTGGCTAAAATCGCTGAAAAATCATCAACTAGATAATTAGATTAGAATAGGATTGACGGATGATTCGGAAACTAGATTGTTTTCCAATAGAATGCACTAGATCTCTGTTTCCTAGGTCTGATGCCAATGGAACAACTTTCTCTAGTAAGCATTGCATTCCACTCCTTTTATCATTTACCTTACCTTCTGGGTATTCAAATTGAAGATGAGCCTAAATGAACCCGGACCGAGTGACCCGGTTCTTTTAATCAATCACGAAATTGAATCAAGTCTAGATCTATCACTATTTACAGTCAAAACTATAAATAATCTTCTATTTTCAGGTTTTTTTGCAATGTTTGTCTATTCGGCCAGCTGGGCCCAGCAATATTTCTCCTACTATCTTCCGTCAAATTTATTGACACTAAATTTGAGAATGGTCTCAACAGATGGTGACTATTTCGAAGAAGTTTGTTTGTATTTTCGTTTATTTGTATTTCCGAAGAAATTTGTAGGAGAAAAGTCTAACAATTTCATATTCTAGGGAACCGTTGGGATTCCATTTCTTCATTTTTGGTCTCTAGCTGTAGAGATGCAATTCTATATTGTCGCACCAATCATTTTTCTCTGCTCAAAGATGCAAGTCGAGGGTATAATAAATCGATTGTGTTTCTCTCAAGAAATAGCGCAAAATCGGAAACGAACGCAAAATAGAAAACATTTAAAATAAACTGAATATCTTAAAAATTGTAGAAGATATTTGAGATATTCTGTTGATTTCGACCTAACCCGTTTCCTATTTCACACTATTTCTTGAGGGGAACACACTCTAATAATAAATATTTCTTTTTATTTGAATTAAGCCAAATGAATTCAGGCTATCGATGTGGATGGTTAATAATGCTCATAATCCTGGTGATTTCGCTGAAATTCCGCCTCGAAATCACCCCAATCACCGCTTTTTATCATCCGTTTGCGAGACTTTGGCAATTCCTGATCGGAATGCTGGCCTCCTTTTGGACAGAGGAAATTACGGTGATTATAAGGCTGAATCTCAAAAATCCAACTTATTGGGTTGGTGAATTGAAAACTGCCGGACTTTGAACTAAAATTTATTCAAAATAAAGCCATGAATTCATTCCAAATAATTTCCATTATTATTGACGACTTCTACCCATTTTACAGGCAATTTGATTCCTCTTTCGGATTCCTCTTTCGTAGTAGGATTTTGGTTTGTGTGTGGGACAAGTGTGAGACTCAAAAATGGAGGACTAGAAGGAGATGTCCAAGTTTGAGCACTTTCTTCAAAAGAAACCCATTTTGGTGTCAATTGAAAAGTTGTAGAGAATCAAAAATTAGGCTTATAGCCAAATTTCCAAAAAGATACGCTTAGTAGTTTCGCTTAAAATGCAAGTTTTGTTGCAAGTTTTGTGAAAATTCGTAAATTTCGCATTTCTTGAAAACCAGCTTTTGAATCGTTCTGAAAATTTGGATATAAGCTTCATTTTTGATTCTCTACAACTTTTCCATTGACACCAAAATGGGTTTCTTTTGAAGAAAGTGCTCAAACTCTCACAGATGACAATGGCCGGCAGTTTTCAACTCACCAACCCAATAGGTATGGGCTGAATTTATTTACGGCATATATGTAGTATAGCAACGTAAAAAGGTTAAAAAAACGGAATATTTTTCTTATTTTTGGTCCAATCAACAACTGTTTGACTAAACTCGTTTGCTAACTTGCACACAGGCCTCGAATCTGACTTCAGATTCGGCCTCAACATAGTCGTAAGCCCCCGGGTATCAATATCCAGCCCGAAAAACCCATTCCCTGATTTTTTTCCGAAAGACGAACATTTTACAATAATTCATAGCAAAGACAACTTTTTTCATTGAATAACGAAAGCAAAACAATATCCCGCGGTCTGGGTCCGAACCGGGATCTGAAGACCGGCGCGCTATCCCCTTGGTCACACCTGCTCCTCCACACCTCGAAAAATTTTTGTGCCTACGGACGGACAGACGGAACAACAGACAACCCTCAATTATATACAGCAAATTTCCTGTGAAATTCTCTAGATTTCATAAGGAAAACAAAGTTGATTGAATTCCAAATCAGCAAAAAAATTCAGTTTTTTAACTTTAAGTTACTGCATACATTTGAAATTGCAACTCGACTCACCGCCATTAATAACCCAAATCTTTTAGTCAAAAGAGATACAACAAGTGCAGCCAAACCGAAAACTCAAGGCAATCGCCGTGGTTTCTCTTTTATTGACGTTTGTCGTGTTTCTCCCGGTTCAATTGCTCGACCCACGGCTGATCCAAATCTTTGTCACAATAATGGTCGGCGTCTTCATGAAATTTGCTCCACATAGGTAGAGATAAAACTAGAAAAACGCAACAAGTTACGATGGCATTTCCCAGTGACACCTAGCCTTTTCAGTGAAGATTTTGAGGTCAAAGATCTCAAGATTGAAAGTCATTCGGCAAAATTGAATGCGGGTTCGAAATCTCCATGAAAAACTCGATCAAATAAGCCCGTTAACTCGTTAATTGCGTTAATTGCTTTAATTGTGAAATCCCATTACTCGTTAACTTTCTCTAGTAAGCAGAAAATTGTACAGAATTTTTATAAAAAAGTTCTCATAACGAAGTCTGCCACTTTCTGTTATCAGGCAAAATAAAATGGGCAAAGTGATAATTTTATTTTCTAGAACAGTTTTCACAATACTATAAGAAACCATAAATAGCAGAAAGGCAAAATCAATTCAATTTCTGTAGCTTGATTGATTGGTCAAAGTTTCGTCTGAACTATCTGGGCGAGATCTCCTATGCTCTCTATTTGATTCACTATCCGGTGCTCAGCTATTCAAAGTATTTGGCTTCATATTACGATCTTGAAGAAAATATCGGTTTGTCGGATGCTGGCTCTATGAAAAGAATCGAGATTTTGCAGTAAAATGCCTAGCTTTTGTGATGTCTTTTCTACTGAGCGCCCTCGTTCATCATTTCTACGAAAAACCCATGCTTGTAGCTGATAGGAAAACGGTTTTCAAGGAGATTCTCAAATTTCTCATTCTTTCATTGTTGATCAGCTGGAAATGGGCATCGATTGTACACCCGGAATGTGGTAAAGTTCTTTAATTTTTGAATAGAATAGTTTTGAAGTGAAGGGATAACCTTCACTCCCCACTTTTAGGTGGGAAGGGAAAGGGGGAGTCCGAAACTTACCCCCACCCATTTTTTTTAGTGCCATGAGCCGACTCTTTCGACACGATTTTGTAAGACGATAAAAAGAATAGTGGCTGGGGGTAAGAATAGATGAAGAATATGGGGCTGAGCCTAGTAATGGTCCTAAAAACAACATAATCTGGATCACAAAAAGCAGTATTTTATTTGTCGTGCAATTCTTTCCCTATCAAAAAAAAAGAAATAGTCTTTCACCTCTTGTCTGCTGCCTTTACAGAAGCAGAGGTGTACCTTTACAGCCCAATCTTGATGCTTTCTGCGAACAGGGGAAGGGTTGCTAGGTTGTGGGATTCCTCTTACTAGGGAAGAGTACTAGGTTACCGTCGGATTTCGAAACGAGACCTAGCCCATCCGATAGAAAATAGAAAATTCGAACTCACTGCAAAAATTCGATCCGTTCCGTAAACAAGCGCACTACCCGCTACACCAAGACCGCCGTTAAAAGAGAAGCGTAAACTCAGCTCAAGAGTGTTTAGCAAAAGATCTGATGCCAGAAATCTCGCGTTTTCGAGCTATTCAGCAGATCTCGATTACAGATTTGGATTCCCCGTTCGATTTTCTATCGGATGGGCTAGATTTCTATCGGATGGCATTTCGAAATCCCACGGTCACCTAGTACTCTTCCCAAGTATCCTAAGGCTGCAAGCCTAGATTTTTGAGACTAAAAAAGTTTTCGCTTTTTCCATAAAAATCCACGACTTTCCAGCTATGAAATCGATTGTCGAGGAGAACCGTAAAGCGTACAAGACAATGTATAAATTGGAGGAGGGAGTAATGGTGAATGACGCGTGGAAACAGAAACGATCCGATATGGGACATTACCAATATAAGGCTAGTATTTTCAAAGTAGAGCACAGAACATTAGAAATATAAACAATTGAGAAAAGCAATCGCAAAAGAAAGCTAGAATAAACTTTAGAATGGAACCGGAAAGTATCGTGTGGTCGTTTCGGGAAACTCTTGGGCGTCACAGCAGACGCATGTAAGAAAAGGCGACACTGAAGTTTTATTTTCACATCTTTGCTGACAGAAGATTTCAATTTTCGGCACTAGTCGATTGTACGCCCCAGCACATCAAATACGGTTATACACTCTCAACCCAGGGACTTTTCTGCTAGAGTTGAGCTCAGCGGCGCCGCACCTGTATCGAGGCGTGCATACTATAACCAGAACTTGTTCTACAGGGCCCGGGTCTACCAAACCACTTACCATTTACCATCTAGCATTTACCAATTTCCAATCTAACAATTTTGCTAAACGGATTTACCAGTTTAGCATTTACCAATTTTGCAAAATCGATTTAGCATTTAGCACCTTTGCTAAATGCTAAATGCTGAATTTTTCATGAGCACATGAAGTTCAAGTGCTCAAAACTGGTCAAATTTTGGCTTGTTTTGTAGCCAGAGGATGTTGGAGTTGAAATCTGTGATTAGTTTTTTGATATCTTTGTCCAGAGCAGAGCTATAAATGTTTTTTCGGAGCTGGCGGCACTGCTAAACACTCTCGGAGGTGTTTAGCAAAAAAAAGCTAATTTTGCTAAATCTAAACTTGCTAAATGCGTTGGTGCAACCGTGGAATTTAGCAAAACTCGTTGGTGGACGCAAAACTTTTGCTAAATTTAGCAGTTGGTGGGCCCAGGCTCAGGTGCCCCTAATACATGCGCGATCCTTCTGTGCCTGGCTACCCCTCATTTTTCGGAGGGGGATACAATTGTACTTGATTCAATGGAGTGTATAACCGGCTAGTAACAAATTTTTTAGATAGTACGAGAAATTCTTCAAAACGATATCCAAACGATGGACATGTTCGCCATCGCGGCTTCGGCGGTTCCATTCGATTATGTAAAAGGTAAAAGTCACTTGTCAGATTACTGGATGCGCCAGAATTATGGAAACTCAAGTTATTCAGCCTAGCTCGGTTCTCGATGCCTCAAAACAAATAATTCTATTTTGCTAGTACATTCTGCGTTACTTGCTCTAGGAAAAACATTATTGAACAAAGGTAACTGTTTCCTAAAAGTTCTAATAATTATTCAAAGTGCGCGGGAATGTCCAAATGGTTAGATAGAACTTTCTGCAGGAAAAGAACCGCTTCTTTTATTAAATTTTAATGTTTATAACTACTTCTTGGACATGTTCATGTTTTTGGGCAAATGGAACCATAAATAGAATCTTAGAACGATTCAGCAAAAAAGAATTATTTGATTTGAGGCATCGAGGACTGAGTTAGGCTCAATAAATCGATAAAGTTACCATATTTCTGCCGCACCTTGTCCTTTCATTTTCGAATATTTAGGTCAATCGGAGGGATATTGGAAATTCGTTGAGGAGACTCGGCCTCAGATTGTTTTCATTTTATTGAGGTTTTGAAAGAATTGGCTTGGTTTTTTAGTGAACTTTTTGTATAATAGGTACGTACAAGGCCATCTGAAACCCCTTCAAAAGAATGACAAAATTCTAGAACTGTACTTGAATGCGACAAGAAGACTGAGGTGAGCAATGAAACTTTGAATCTATTTAAACATCACAAGAGTTTATAATCGCAATCTTTTTTTTGTGTAACTGAGTAAATTTATCAGCTATTTTCTCTTTACTGAGGTGGGAGGCCCGGCTAGGACCGTACATGCAATTAAAGAGTCAGTTTTGATAATGAGCCAGTCAACCAGAGCTTTGGAACTGACTTTATTGTCAATGGCAATGTCAATGTCAATGTCAATATCAATGTCTATCTACATATTTCAATTATTCTTATTCAGTAAATTTGCTGATCACATCTTCATCGAATCTCATCAACCATACTGTCCCAAGGACATTACAACGCCATGGGCTTCGTTCCTTCGAAAATACGTTGATGTGCTCGAGAAAGGTGGTGATCCGAACAAAATGGTGCACCGCAATTTTGACGTTAAGTTTTCTTTCCACTTTTTAACGCATAAAATTTAGCCAGAAGCCTTCGATAATCATGCTATTCACAAAAGGTTGGCTGTTGTCTTGAAGGAGTGTCCAAAATGTCATTTGATCAATGTGGCCGAGCAGTTTATAGGTAAATCATCTTGCTCACAAAACGACAAACATGATAATCATTTTTGATATGATAATCAGACACGCATTAGCTAGCTTTAGGCAAAGTTTCATTCCGATCTAATGACTGGGCTTCAAGCAGAAGGCTTTTGTTTGAAAACTGATTAGCCAGAAGCCTTCGATAATCATGCCATTCACAAAAGGTTGGCTGTTGTCTTGAAGGAGTTCTGATCTAGTCCACATCGCATAACAAGAGTTTTTGCTTGTGAGCTTTCTTAAAGATTGAACTAGGTGTTTTTATGAAACTTTTGAAACATTGTTAGTATTCGATTGTCTATTAGGCAGCAAGTTTTTCCCCCGTTTTGATGAATGCAAGTTGAGCTATGAACAAAAGAGCGAAAAAAGTCACTTGCAAGATATTTTCCTGGAAAATTTTTCAGAAAAGAATCCAATCCAGAAACTTTTTTACCAGTGTTTTTTATCAGCGCCTAGATAAGAGATTTGGTATAAAATTCCCATTACCACATGAACTTTTAGACATTTCAAAACTTACTTTTTTTAGTTTTAAGCAACTTTTTGATAATTTGAAATGCTGTCAAAGTTTTTTGGGAAAGTACTTGGTATCTTTATGTTTTTATTCAAATTATCCTCTTCAAAGTATCTACTTCAAATTGGCTGGCAAATGGGCTGGTCAATTGGCTTCAAATTGGCTTCAAATTGCCAACTTTTGGCTGGAAATGTTTAGGGCTAGCAGAAAAATCTAGTACACAGAAGATCAAAGAGTCCAAATCGACTGACTTCAAACAAAAGTCTTCTGCTTGAAGTCCAGCTATTAGATCGAGATGAAACTTTGCCCAAAGCTAGGCAATACGTGCCTGATTAACATATTAAAAATGCATAAAGAGCTATAGTTTGCTCTTTGATAAAACTATTTTTCCCTTACCCTCCAGAGGGGGCTTCTATTAGAGAGGGGCCCCGGGGGGCCTTACCTATACTGTAATTGAAGGAGAGGGGGCTTCAATTACAGTCTAGGTAAGGTATGGTTGAATACTTTAGGTCCATATCCACGCAGAAACCAGAAACGCAGTACTATTAGAAACGCAGTACGATTAGAAACGCAGTTCTATTAGAGCAAAACTTTAGACATAGCTAGACTTTTATATTAATCATAATGACAAGAATCATTAGTCCCTTTGTAGAAGAGACGATAACTTTTCCCTGAAAAAGAATTAACTGAACTTTTAAGTGTCTTAACTTGTTTAGATCTCAAATTAAACAAGTTTTTGATTTTAGATCGAAAAAAGGGAAAAATCGTGACTTTCGATGCAAAGACCCAAATGGCCTATGTGGATAATGATTTTTTTCAATCGTTTCTTTTTTTCGATTTATCTCGTGTATCGTTGCAACTTTTCTAGCTATTTTTTTAGAAATGGAAAGTAAATTTGTTGATCACCTTACGCAACATCAATCTACGAAGAAATACAATTGGATTCCCGATGTCACAAAGCACGCCGAAATAGTGAAAACGATCAAACAAATAACCAGTGAAGATACAAAAGGAAAAAGGACTCCTGAAGAAATCAATTTGTTGGCGCGCTTTACTTTGCAAAAGGAGAACGATCTGGACATCATCTACAACATTGGAAGAACCGAAGAAATGAAACGAGTGATGATCAAGGAAAATCTCTTTGAACTGTTGATGTTGATAAAAGCACACAAGGATCATGGGCACGGACCAAAGGAGACATCATATCGCTCAGCAGTCGGCGCCGAATCTCTCACCGGATCTCAAGGTATTTTTTGTAGCGTTTGTTTAATTGCTTTTTTTTGGGCACAAGCACTGTAAGTGTACAGATGCGTAAATGGTCGATGTGTATGCCTCAAGTCCAACGTTTTGTGCAACAGTCGATGTCACAACAGCAATCCCTGCTCAAACAAGTAACATTTAATTTTTAATTATTTTTTGGTTCAACTTGATTTTGTTCTAACATTTTGTTGTGTTGCACTTTAGGGAAGTTGTTAATTAATTTTTTTGTTGTTGTTAAGCTTGTTTGCTTATTATATGTTTGCAATAAATTGTTGCAAAGTGAATAAAACTTGCAATTCATAATGCAAAATTTCATTTCATTTAACTCTCAGTCATTTCGAAAAGAATCTTGCGTAATATTTCCGCAAATTCATCTTGAATTGCCGTCTCTGAGTCAGTCGAGTAAAGTTTTTCGCAAGATCCGCTTAGAATAGCCAGCGATTGCAGTAGGTTTTCCAACCACCCTTCGACTTTCGTATAAATATTTTCATTGTAATTTGTGCCCACCATCAACGACTCGAGTATGGACGTCCCACCGGCGGTTCGATCGAGCATTTTTTTAGTCATATAATTTTTCAAATTCCATCAGCACTGTTTTCAGTTCCTTCAGAAATTCCTCGATTGAGTCGGGCAAAAACAAGGTTACTACTGTTCCGAAAATAACCGTAGGTACAGAAACAATTGAAGCTACTCGAATGATCTTTACTTTATTTTCCTTTTATGAATGCTAGTTGGAGTGACCCTATTTGCCACGTTCTCGGAACAACGTCTCTATTCTAGTTTGTTTCACTTAGCTAAAAGCCATTTTGTAAAGAAATAGTGGACCATTTTGATGAAGATTTTGTAAAGAAATAGTGGACCATTTTTCGAGACGCGGCCGAAAACCTAACTTGACAACAAAGAAGAATATCAAGAAGGATTTCATCAGCTTTAAGCAGTGGCCACCATCAAGCCCCGATTTAAATCCGATAGATTGCTAGGTCTGGAGTGTTCTCAAAGTAAATGCCTGCGCAAAAGCGCATTCTAGCATTGATTCACTGAAAAAAAATCACTCCAGAAAGCTTGGGCTGAACTCGATCCTGCTTATCTTTTGGCCACCATTGACGGCCCCGAAAAACATCTCGCCGGTTGCGCAGCCGCTCATGGAAATATTTTTGAGAAGAAATAAATCAAATTGTTGAAAGCAATCTTGAGGCTTAGAATTGAAATTGTTTTCGCATGATTATTACAGATTTTAAACGCTATAAAATAACCTCAAAAATTCTTTGATTTTAAATTTCTTCACAAATGATGTTTTTTAAAACGTTTTTCAGTTTGATTTGTGAATCAGATCTTTCAAAGTCACCTCTACAAACATCGCCAAAGAAAATCGCAGAAATTATCTTTGAAAATCTCGCGAAAGAATGCGGCTTTTAGAGATAAAAGGCTATTTTAAGAAATTCTAACGAAAAACGTCACGATCTTTTCAGGAGCGATCAACCAAAAAAAAAGCTGATTCAGCAAAAAAATGGTGAATGCTCTTTCAACAGGTTGATCACAAATTTGCGAAAAACTAGGCTGAGATGCAAGTGTACCATATTTAAGCTTGAGACTTGAACGTTTTTTGAATGTTCAGCGGATCGTCTCTTTTGACTTGGTTTTCAAATTTCAAGGAAACCTATAAACTTCTTGAGATACACTTGACGCTTGAGGCTTGACGCTTGAGGCTTGACGCTTGAGGCTTGACGCTTGAGGCTTGACGCTTGAGGCTTGACGCTTGAGGCTTGACGCTTGAGGCTTGAGGCTTGACGCTTGAGGCTTGACGCTTGAGGCTTGACGCTTGAGGCTTGACGCTTGAGGCTTGACGCTTGAGGCTTGACGCTTGAGGCTTGACGCTTGAGGCTTGACGCTTGAGGCTTGACGCTTGAGGCTTGACGCTTGAGGCTTGACGCTTGAGGCTTGACGCTTGAGGCTTGACGCTTGAGGCTTGACGCTTGAGGCTTGACGCTTGAGGCTTGACGCTTGAGGCTTGACGCTTGAGGCTTGACGCTTGAGGCTTGACGCTTGAGGCTTGACGCTTGAGGCTTGACGCTTGAGGCTTGACGCTTGAGGCTTGACGCTTGATGAAAATTATTGATGATTTTAAGAGATCTAGTATCCGAATCTCTTAAGGACTTTGGGTAAATCTCTAAAATATTAAACAGGATGATTCAACCAGTTTCCAGGCCCTGTAAGCCAGGCGAGACAAGGCCTAGTTTCAGGTAGGATCGAGAGATAGTGGTCAGGCCTGCCTGGCCTGCTGTAAAGAGAGATCAGACCAGACCTGGCTTCTAGCCTTTCTCTGGAAAAGAACTTTTAGAAAAACCAAGATCTAACCATCTCTAAACACTGGTTTCTGAAACATTGGAAAACAGCTTATGCATAGGCAGCTAAACTGTCTAGAAAGCTTTTCGTTCCTTTTTTTACTTCTGTTTAAGACCAACAACTGCACCAATTGAATTATGGTTTGTTTCATTAAAAAAAGCCAAACATTTTGTTGCAAAATAACATTAAAACCGGTTTAAAATGTCTTATGTCTGGATTTTTTAAGAGCGAGATTTTGAAGTGACCAAAAATGACAATTTGGCTAAGGAAACCTATCTTAGTGCGAATAGAGAAAAGATAGAGCACAAAAAGTTTTGTATATATCTAAATTTTTAGAAAAATTCGTTCAGCCAATTTCTTCGTAGAGATCTTTAAAGATTTTTACGAAAAACACGTGTCGAATTTGCTTTAAAGTGAACTAAAATTGACTTAAAAAGATGGAAACTGAACAAGAAACACTTTTTGTTAGATTAATTGGTTAATTAATGCTTGGTAGAGCATGGTTTTTACAATTAGCTTCTAAATGAAACGTTTGAACTCAAATTTGGGTTTGTTTCAATGCTCACCAAATCCCTCTGTCATGGTTCTAGATGCGTAAACAATAGCAAATCACGTTCCGATAAAGCATTACCATATCTATTCTTTGAATGAGAAGTCTCGGGGAAAAACTCGTGAAAAGAACCAAACCAAAGTCGAACAAAAATCTGTAGCCTGATTGTTTTGATGGTATTTTCCAATCACCAGAGACAAACATTTTTCAGGTAAAGCATTTCCATAAGCGTTTTCATAAAGTGAGCTTGTTTTCAAAACAAGTCTACCAGAAATTGTTGTAGGACGATTTTAAACGAAATACATTATCAATACACGCAGCTTTTTCTGTAATTTTTCTCATTTTTCTGATTCCGCAATATACCAGAATCTGAAAAGTTTTGAAGCTGAATCTGAAATTTTTTCTGAATCTCTGTTTTTGGTATCTTTGTCTCTTTATCTTTATCTTTGCCTCAGTATCTTTGTCTCAATATCTTTGCCTCAGTATTTTTACTTCAGTATCTTTGTCTCAATATCTTTGCCTCAGTATCTTTACCTCAGTATCTTTGCCTTGTTCTCTAAGGTCAATAGATGGTCAGATTCAAGCCAGGGTCGTGGATATGACCTGGATCTGGAAAGTTATGAGTATGACCTTGTCTCGCCTGAACCGCCCGGTCCATGACTGGACCGTCATCAAATTAATGCGCAAATTGGGGAGTGGGACATTTGCGCACCATTTTTGCGCTCATCAGCACACTTTTTTTTCGCGTTTTAAAAAAGCTCTAAAAAGCTAATATTAATCAAATTCCCTTCGAAAAGTTGTTTTTCTGGCTAATTTTAGGGTGTAGAATCGAAATTTTGACATACCAGAGCTTGTGGAAGCAAACGGACGGAGTTATACATGGGGAAAAATCGGCAATTTTCTGTAATTTGATCTACCCGTTTTATCTCACAAATTGGTTCCACAAGCTCTGATATGTCAAAATTTGAATTCTACACCCTAAAATTACCCAGAAAAACAACTTTTGAAAGGGAATTTGGTTAATATTAGCGTTTTAGAGCTTTTTTAAAGCGCTAGTAGTGTGCAAATGTCCCGGGTGCGCAAAAAAAAGGTCGCATCTGTCCCGCTTCCCGCAAATTGATCTTTTGAAGCTCTGAATACTCTGAAAGACAAAAAGAAGGGTTTATAAGGATTTTTATAGCACAATTTTAAACAGAATTCATTACGAATTTTTTCACCTAGCTCTTTTCATTTTTCCCAAAATTTGAAAGCTTTCTTGACCAATGATTTTTCTTTCACCACAAAAATGACCACCTTCTTTGACCTTTCTTTGACCACCTCTTTTCACATAGCATTGAATGATGAATTGTATGAATGAATGTCATGCATTGAAATTCGATTGTATGAATGAATGTCATGCACTGAAAAGGCTTTTAATATAAAGCAATTTTGAGTTTAAACTTTCAAGTATCTTAATTGGTCTGCTTAATAACAAATCATTCAAAGTTTTGCCTTGTTTCCATTGTGAACAAGTGCAAGTAGCATAATTGCTTTATTTTTCAAAGCACTTATAATAAGTTTCTGTCTTTTTACAAACTTGTTGACGTTTTTATTTGAGTCAGTTTATCGGTGAAACCCTCGTCATTCTAGGCAAAGTCAGCCTAAATCCGACGTCCATTTTACTACCAGGATTATCGTTTATGATAGAGCTTGAATCGTTTATGATAGAGCTTGAAATAGCACAATGATGTGATGCTCTGGAGTCAATCCTCCATTAAAAATGTACTTTGATTGGTGAAAATGGTGAAAATCTTTGACTCAACTACTCGCGAAATCTACTTAACTTGTTCTTGGCCTAAAGTTGATCAAAACTTTTGATCAAGCAAGTGATATTATATATCAAATCAAATTGATTTTATTGAACAGCTTGTCTTGTTATTTTAATTGTTGATCATCAAAATCCAGTTGCTTCAACTTTTAAATTCCCATTCCAATCTAGAGCTTAAACCTTGGAAAATTTGATTAGGAAAGTGATAAGAATTTAAATTTAAAGAAAATTTAAAGTCGTGTGAGGTCCAAAGAGTCCAGGATTTTATCTTGACCCTGACGAGTGAGTCTAAAAGATCGGTGATCTTTGTCTCTCCTGTCACAATCTTACACACAGTGCAATCTCGCTAGTAAACCGTATCGATTAAAGCTCACATCAGATAAGCTATTTAGTTACACATACTTAAAATATTAATCTTTGCCATATTCCTTCAGCAAATGCTAGACAAAAAGGTTTCATTGCATTCCCAAAACGATTGGAAGACATTTGAAACGAGCCCCGCCCCCTTGCCATTGGCAATCTAACTTTAAGCTCAAATTTCTTGGTGTTGAGCTGTTCAATTCAAATCGTTTTGTGCCAATCGACAGAGAAAGACTTGGCGCATCGAATGATATCAAGAATATTTAAATTGGATAGCCCAGCACCAAAATATTTGAGCTTAAAGTTAACTTGGTAAAAGAGGCGGATCCAGAAAGACCTTTTACACGCGCCCCTCCCCCTTGCCATTGACAATCCAACTTTGAGCTCCAATATCTTGGTGTTGAGCTGTTCGATTCAAATAGTTTTTGTACCAATCGACAGAGAAAGACTTGGCGCATCGAATGATATCAAGAATATTTAAATTGGATAGCCCAACACCAAGATATTTGAGCTTAAAGTTACATTGCCAATGGGAAAAGGGACACGGCACGTATCTAATGTCCAGAACCCTTCCAAAACATCTGAAGTCCACGATTTCAATTTGACCTCAAGTCCAAAAGTTGGTTGATCGCTGTGCCTCCTCCATCACCTTTTCCCTCAAAAAACGGGATCGAATTCCACACCGGCTTTTCTTCTTTTTTTCATTTTTTTGAGATGAATGCGTGCCCATCTTCCCTAATACCGTTATCGTCTTCTTTTTCTTCTGAAAAAGAGCTGCTGTGTGCCCTTTTCTCCTTTCAGTTCAAATACGGGTAGACGGGATCCTTGTTTCCTTTTTCTTTTTCACCCCCAGTCACCCCTTCCAAAAAGCTCTCGCCACCGATAATTCCGCTTTTGTTTTACCATCTTTTTAAGCCGCCCTAGACTCGATTTTTAGCTCAATACCCGTGCTTTTGTTTTTATGTGATTGCGATTTGAATTTTGTTTTTGTTGTGAGCAGCTTTGATTCAGGTTCTCACGTAAAACTTTCAAAACTGATTTTTTTTTTTGAATTTTCACCTTGTTTTTGATTCAAATTTCCTGAGATTCAAATTTCAGTGATCAACTTGCAGTGATGACCAAGCCAAATGGTGCTATGAATGGTCATGGTCCGATAAAACCAGATGATGACAAGGATAAACTACCCGAAGTTCACATCACAAGCCTCAATGGTTTGAGATTTTCTTGAATATTTGAACTTGACGAGTTTTACATTATATACAATTACATTAGACTTTTACATTAGACTTTGCAGTGCCTAGTTGAAGTTGCAGTGCTTAATGCAGTGTCTCGTTGAAGTTGCAGTGTTTAATGGAGTGTCTAGTTGAAGTTGCAGTGCTTAATGCAGTGCCTAGTTGAAGTTGCAGTGCTTAATGCAGTGTCTCGTTGAAGTTGCAGTGCTTAATGCAGTGCCTAGTTGAAGTTGCAGTGCTTAATGCAGTGTCTAGTTGAAGTTGTAGTGCTTAATGCAGTGCTTAATGCAGTCTAGTTGAAGTTGCGGTGCTTGATGCAGTGCCTAGTTGAAATAGTTTTCGCCAAGCGAATGGCAGTTTTACATTTGTGATTGATTGATGAGATGATGAGGTATCGGAAAATAAAACATAACAAATAACATTTCAAAGAATGATAAGATTAAAAGATAAGATTAAAAATCGAAGATAAAGACGAAAAAGACAAAAAAGGCTTTAGATAAAGACGAAAAAGATGAACTACCGATCACTCATTACATCAAACATGGACATGAGGATCATGGTCATGAGAATGGTGGTTTTGATCCGGATGAATGCCCGGATGGGTTGAGATCGCCCGCGTTGAGTCGAAGAGGTTAGTCAAAAGACAATGGCTCTGAAAAGCTATTTCGATTCTAAAATAAACTCGAAGCTATTTCGATTCTAAAATAAACTCGAAAAAAGAAACCTTTCAATGCAATTAAATGCAAAATTACTTCCTCAAACTATTCCAATTTGAAAAATGCTACCACTCTTTGCTTGCTTAAGCAGCCGCTTGCTTGCTTATCAGAATTGCCAGAATTGTCAGAATTTTACATAAACTCTACCAGAATTAAGTGCCTTATTAGAATTTCACATAAACCCATTTTTGTTTTCAAAATCCATCCGCTATTTGTTCAAAAGCTTTTTTAAACAAATAGGAGATTTTTGAGCTTTCCTAAGCCTTATTCTTGTTTATGAATACCATTTCTTACTCTAATATCTAAATTTTACTCACTGATCTCATTCACAAACATTCAATATTTACTCGAGCTATCGTTTAGCTATCGTTCAAAAAGTAACCCAATTCCATATCCGATTGTAAAGCTGTAAAGTCACGTCATTCCTTTTTTATCGATTTGACCGAGTTTTTTGAGATCACTCTGGACAGTGATCGGCCAGAAGAAGAAGGTGGCGGGGGAGAAAAGGGGTAATTGATTTGAAGAGGGGAATAGATAAGCTTTCTATCAAACCGAGATTTATCACAAGGCACTCCCGTGTGGCTCTCTGAAAAAAACGACCCATTTCACAGCTCATAAATTTGCACAAAAGAATGATTTGCAGTTTAACGCCAAAAAGTGAAGCTTGATCTTTGGCGAAAGCTTGAAGCTTGATCTTTGGCGAAATCTCAGATTATTCTAAGCACTCGGATTGTTCCAAAGATCACGCGAGATTTGAAATTGAACAAAAACTTTTAGCATTGAATAGGTTAATCCTGTGAATCGTTTGGTTAAGGGATTAGAAGTTTCAAGTTTTCAAAGCTTTCAAAGCTTCCATTTCTTTTAAAGCTTTCAAAGCTTCCATGTCTTTCAAAGCTTTCAAAGCTTTCATGTCTTTCAAAGCTTTCAAATCCTGTAAATACTTTTAACATTGAATAGATTAACACAATAAGAAAGAAAAATGGAGTCTTTGGAGTCAAATGGAGTCATTCGTGAATAAAATGTTTGAAAGTAAAGTGAATTAACAAGAAAAGCTTAAGATCAAAGTTTTGAGTTAGTTTTTGAGTAAATGACGTTAGTTTTACTAGTTGAAATTTTGATTTAAGCTTCCAATAGCTTGAAAAAGTAAACTACAGTACTGGACAATGAAATATCATATTTGATAAAAAGATCGTCACCTTCGCGCGTCTGTAACTCCCTTGTCTTTGAGTTTAAACTATTGGTGTTATACAATTTCTGAAAGCTCTTTTCAAGGGCTACACAATGGTAATATTAATATTTAGAAATACGGTAAAGACAAGGGAGTTACAGACGCGCGAAAGTGACGATCTTTTTTCAAATATGACATTTCATTGTCCAGTAGTGTACGTCGCTTAAAACTCTGTCAAATATCTATGAATTGGTTAAATTGGTTAATAAAGTTAAGATTTCACTAGATTAAATAGATTATTCAAAACCTATTCTTCTTTTCAATTTAAATCTTGTTTAAAACAAAAACTTTTACTAATACACCATGCTATAGCAATTAGCAATTTCAGGAACATGGATGAAAACAAGGTCTCGCAAGAATTCGATGAAATCGATCAAGTCAAGAGCCAGCTCGTTGCTCAGTTTGAAATCGATCAAAGACATGATGACCAAAGAAACGATTATGACCATTTGGATTCAAGTCTAGAAATCTTGAGAGATTAAAAGCACAGCTAAATTCTAGAGCGCTTTACCGTTCCTTATTGCCGGACTTGGATCAATTGGCGCAGGAGTGGCTCTAAATCAAGCACAACAGTTTGCATTGTTTGTGTAAGTCTTTAAATCTTAACCAACAATTGAGCATTGCTATTAAAATCTTGTTAAATTTTAGAAATATCCCGCAAATGATTGGCTTATCGACACCGATTATGGGATTGAAGGGAAATTTGGACATGACATTTGCTTCGAGATTAGCGACAATGGTAAGTGGATTGGAAAATTTGGGGTTTTCGCTGTAACTACCGTATCTTTTCTAATAGAAGCACGGTCTTGAATCTTGAATTTCCAGCTTGAAGACAAGCTTGAGTTGTCTTAAAGTAAAAAATAGAAAAATAGATTATCTTAACATATTATTAGATTAAAAACCTAATAAAAATTATAAGAGATGAAAGTAAGAAAAGAATTAGAAAAATTTGGAAACCAAGGGAATTGAATCCTCGATCTTTAAGCCTTAAGCTTCGACCCTTCGCTTACCAGCCTAATATTTTACCACTGAGCTATTTGCCCCTTCTTCGTCCACGAAAAAATAATAAACAAAACTCGGCCCGAACCCTGAGTCTTAAGCTTCGACCTTTCGCTTACCAGCCTAATATTTTACCACTGAGCTATTGCTCCCATCTTTGCCCAAGAAGAAATAATAAACAAAAGGAAGAAGCTACTAATTTCCTATCCCACCTCATTGTATCTCAAAGCCGAGAGAAAACCGTGTGTTGCCCCGTAGCGAAATTAGAATATTAGATCTAATAGAAGCAACATAAAGACCCAATCGAAATTTCAATAGTCAACAATCGAAATCTTTCGAAATCTTGACTCTAGACCCCCTTGTGACCCCTCCATGGAGATTTCTAGATCTAATCTTCCTAATATACCATCGGCAGTGAAATTAAAAACATGTTTTTCATAATAATTCTAAATTTTTGATTCATGTCGTTCCCCTTACCTACTTTTTTGGTCGCTTTTGGGACATTGAAAAATAGAAGCACATGTGCTAGGGTGGCGGCAATGAAACCCGTCCTCACACATCTTTTCAAAAATAAAAAAGATTGCAAGCCTCAGCTAATAAGTGTTGTATACTGTTCAAAAGCCCTAAATCTCCTCTAAAAAATAGTGCAAAAAGATTAGGAATTGGATTGTTTGATTTGATTTGATTGATGATTGAAGACTTGCCAGCAGGCACAGGTACCCAGGTTGAGAATCAACCTGCGGTTACTTTTGAACACGCAAGTCCCCAATAATCAATCCAATTCCTAATCTTTTTGCACTATTTTGTAGAGGAGATTTAGGGCTTTTGAACAGTATACAACACACTTATTGACTGTGGCTTGCAATCTTTTTATTTTAGAAAGAAAGGTGAGCGCTAGTTTCATTCCTACCACCCTAATAGAATCATTCCTACCACCCTAATAGTAGAACCGAGCTTTTGGTAATGTAATGTAGGGTAATGTAAAGACATAAGCCAAGCCAGACCTTGGCTTCTAGCTTGCCCTAACCTTCTCTTCCCAGCAGCTTGTCTTACCTGACCTGGCAATCACCTGTCTTTTAGAGTCACCAGGGAAAGCTGGACACATGGAGTGGAATCAAGAAACGCGTGCCGATCAACATGATGCTTGTGCAGGTAAATTTTTATAAAAATTACAAATCTTGCAATAAATCAACTCAAAATTTCAGGCTCAAGCCATCATCATCTCATTCTTTGCCACCGCGATTACCTTGGCACTGTCAGCCATCCAGAATGCTTTGCACATTCAAGGAGCTCCATCGGTAAGGAAAATTCGAAGATTTGGAAAAAAATGTGGAATTTTTAACTTTCAAATCAGTAGATTCTCTTTAGATGGACTCCCTTGGCTCACACATTCCATTGATGATCGCCACTGGTTTATTGACCATTTGCACATCGTGTGGAGTCATGGATACTGTCATGGCTACAATGGTCATTGTTTCTAGGTATCAAAATTATATTGTAACTTGGATAGTTCTTGATTTTTTTTTTGAAACATGACGAAAACAAGAATTCAGACGCAAGAACGTGAATCCGGATAACATCACAGCGCCGATCGCGGCCTCGATGGGTGATCTGGCTTGCATGTGTTTGTTGGTGAGTAAAATGTTGTTAAAACTTGTAAACTTGTAAAAAAACAAGCACGCTAACTCACTTTTCCTGTTCATGATCAAAAAATGTAACTTTTTGCTCATTCAAATTCGAGTTCATCAGATTTTTTTCTCAAAATCAGTTAATTGATTCAGTTAATTGATTCAGTTAATTGATTCAGTTAATTGATTTAGCTAACTGATTTAGCTAACTGATTTAGCTAACTGATTCAGTTAACTGATTCAGTTAATTGATTCAGCTAACTGATTTAGCTAACTGATTCAGCTAACTGATTCAGTTAACTGAATCAGTTAATTGGTTCAGCTAACTAATTCAGAACTAATTCAGTTAACTGATTCTTTTACAGGTTGCCTATGGATCGGTTCTCTACATTCCCTATAATAGCAATGCCTCCTGGAAAATGGTTCCCTCAATAATCGTCATCATTGCCATCATCGGTCTCTGGCCTTTTTGGCTCTACAAATGTTTGCAAGATGAGAAATGTCGAGCTATGCTAAAAACTTCATGGTTTTCCTTGATTGCGTCGGCCGTGTTTTCAGCGTGAGTTTTTCCGAGATCCCCCTTTTTTTTCTTTGATTAGTTTCGACGCTTTTTGAACCCGGTCGCTTATCTCTGAATCTTTCTCGTTTTTGAAGACGCCGGATTATGGGATCATCTTGCTGGAATCTCTAAATTTTTTGCAGAAAGCACAGAAAATATTCCGAAATTTTTGCTAAGAAAACGCGTTAGCTGTTTGGATTGATTAGACAGCAAAAATCGAGGCGTTTGAGACTTCAGAATTGGGAAAGATTCAAGCTCTAAAGTTCATAAAATGACTTGATACATGGAGTGTCGTAAAACCTGATGAGTTTTAGAAAATATCGTATGTATCTACTATGCTTTTGGTTTGATTATGTAAGAGTTCACAGAGGATATCGAAAAATGCAAAAGTCGATAGATTGAACAAAAATAGAGATGAGATTATTGTACAAAAAGTTCCCGGAATCGAATCACGCATGCTTTTTTTAGGCGATCTTCTAGTTTGCTGACCAGATAACTTTGTTTTTTTTGAGTAATTGTTTTGTGTTTGCGTTTTATTCTATTAGTTTCTTCCTTAACATAATTATTTGGATGGCTCGCGCGAGGAATCTTCGACCAGCCATTTAGCGTCCACCGAAATCTGGAGTAGGAACGTTAGCAATCGCCAAACTCCATTCCAAACAAATCGAAGCAACTCGCCATTCCAAAGAGCACCGTTTACTATTACCTTCAGCTTCAGCTGCAGAAGAGGATACGGAAGAGGATACCTTCAGCTTCGGCTGTAGAAGAGGATACGGAAGAGGATATCTTCAGCTTCAGCTGTAGAAGAGGATACGGAAGAGGATACCTTCAGCTTCAGCTGCAGAAGAGGATACCTTCAGCTTCAGCTGCAGAAGAGGATACCTTCAGCTTCAGCTGCAGAAGAGGATACCTTCAGCTTCAGCTGCAGAAGAAGATAGCTTACCGGTTCGGCAAACGATCGTCCACGTTCGAGACGGCCAAAAACAGCTACTACTCCAGGAATTGTGAAACGAATCCGAGAAAGAAGCCGCAGGGACCTAAGAAGGTCGATGCGGGAAATGGCCTAAAGAGAGAAAATTTCCAAAGGATCTGTTCGTTTTGTTTACAAAAATCTGCACAAATATTCATACAAGATCCAAAAACCCACGGCTTAACCGACCGCATGATAGCGACTCGTTTGGACCGTTGCAAGAAGCTGCTTAAACGCTTCCCCACTCCGGCACGCGCCTCTTCAACGGTCGGACGAGTGTTTTTTCACTGTGGAGCAGTTTGTGAGCCACCAAAATGATCGGATTCTTGTAGGAAACATTAAACAAGCTTCTCAGAATGACAGAATTTCTTCTTGGACAGCTCACCCTCAGGCTATCATGGTTTTCGGAGCGATCACCGCTGATGGGAAGAGATCCCTTGTTTTCCTGGATCAGGAAGTCAAAGTGAATAGCCAAAACTATCTGAATGATGTTTTAATGAAAAGTTTTTTCCCTGGGCTAATTCTAGCTTTAACGGACGCATTTGGACTTACCAGCAGGATTCTGCATCAGTTCACAAAACTCGGATCGTTCAAGATTGGTGCCAGGCGGATTTCCCGGGGTTTATCGCGTCGACTGAATGACCTCCAAACAGACCGGATTTGAATCCGATTCGATATGGTCTATCATGAAGAGCAAGGCTTGTGCCACACGACATCTAAATTTCACTTTTCTGCGACGTGCTCTTGAGAAAGCTTGGGTCTCGATCCCGATCATATCCGTTTTCTTTTCTCGGCATTTTCTAAGAGACTCAAGGCCTGTATCAAAGAAAAAGGTATATTTGTAATCTGAATGTTGTTTATGTTGGGTCATTTCTGAAAATAAATTATATAAACTTGCTCTTCAGTTCAATTTTAAGCTCTGCAAGCGTTTAAAATATCGATTTTGGGAACTTTTTACGCACCCTGTAGTTTTTGACTGTTTGGATTAAACGATCAAAGTAAACGTTTAAAGATTTGACAAAGATTTGAGGATTTCTTTCTTCAAAAATGTTCTGAAAGTTGCGAACATAAGAATATAGGCATTAGTGTATTTGTAATTTCAGATGTGGTGGTTTCATCTTGCAAATCTGTATCAACTCTTTCCCGGAGATGTCTCTCTATCAACCGTTGATGGCCGGAATTGCCGGCAATCGAGTGGCCGTTCAGTCTTCCAGAATTGCCTCAAGACTCTTCACACATCATACTGTGAGTTTCTTAAATCAGCATAGCTTACTAGATCTAATTGATTCAATTTTAAAATCAATTTTGTCTAGTCCGGCGAGCTGCCAAAGGGAAATACTCTATGGAAGTACACGTCGGTGTTGAGATGTTACTTTTCAAAAGGTAAGCAACAGAATAAACTGCAGTAAGCTACTTGCGTAAGCTTGCGAGTACAATATTACAAAGTACACATGCGATAATACAAGTAAATTTCTTTTAGATGATGACTCAGGTGCTGCTAGACTTCTTTTGGCCACAGCCGTTCCGTTCCAGGTGAGTAAGAATGGAGAGTACAAAAGAGAGTACAAAAAGTCGAGTACAAGAGAGAGTACAAAAGTAAGAGAAAGTAAGAGAGTACGAGTAAGAGAGTACAAAAGTCGGCTTTTGCTTAGTTTCCGGATATTTCGAACGGGTCGTCAGGCTTTGAAGGCCTATAACTTTGTCCAGAGATGATACTTTGACCAACTTTGTATATCATTGTACAGAGGACATTTCAGGCTTTCAAATGATACCAAATAGAGCTTGATTCGATAATCCAGTCCAAGAAAATCAGAGCCAACTCTGAGCAAATGAGACCTATTCAACTCAGGTGTCGTGTCACCTGGTTTTCATGGGAATGAATAATCCAGCCAAGCTCTATTTGGTATCATTTGAAAGCCTGAAATGTCCTCTGTACAATGATAGTCAAAATATCATCTCTGGACCAAGTTATAGGCCTTTAAAGCGTGATGACCCGTTCAAAATACCCAGCAACTAAGCAAGATCCCAAAAGTCTTTACCCCCTTAAAACTTCTGAAAAAGGCAAGCCAATTTGAATCTAGTTTTTTTCAGATGTGAATCCTTGTACCAGTATTTTTTAGGCAATTTTCGTCTCCTTGACCTATCTGGTTTCCTACTTGCTGCACAAAGCCGGTGTGATCAATCCACTTCCGATGATCAATTGGCAATTCACTTTAGGATATCTCGCTGCCGCTTTTGTACAGGTAAGAAACATTTTAGCGATTTATTTTTTATTTTATGGCTACCATACCGTTTCAGATTTTCATTCTCCTTTATTGCTGCCAATTCTTGGTGTTCGCGATGTGGCGGTATAAAGTGGATCCGGATTTACATTCGATTCCCATATTGACCGGTATGGGCGACTTATTTGGTGAGTGTTTAATTGGAAGACATTTTTAATCTAATAAGCTTCAAAAAATACTTGACTCTTTGGTGTAAATGCAAGATTTAAAAGAGAAAAAAAAGCGCCAGGTAACTAAGTCTTGGCTGGGATGGGTCTTGGCGGGGATAGGAACCAAATAGTCCCTTTATCCACAGATTTTGTACATTTTATCTACAGATTTGGTTCCTTTTTAATATAATATAGATTTAGTTACTTTTATATATAGATTTGGTCCTTTAATCTACAGATTTTGTTGCTTTTATAGCAACAAATGCGATGGAAAAACCCTGCTACTACTAAGCTACTAAAGCAATCACACGTCAACCTGTTTTTTGAATTTACAAAAATGTATCAGCTTGCCCAAACTACAGTAATCTTGTACAAGAATTAAAGTGATATTAGAGCTTTTAAAGCACCTTGACACACTCACGACAATACAACCCACCGGTGGGCTGATGACGATTATTTTTGGTGTCAAGTTTTTAAGGAATTTTGTGATTTATTTCGCAGAAAGTCCCGGCAACTTTGTACTAGTTTTTATCGATTTTTTTTTTATCGATTGGCACGAAGGGTTAGCAGCTGAAAACTGCTGATTGTAAATAAAGGAGAATCATTACTTATTGACTTGTTAATTTTAATGCTAGGCTTAATAAAGTAATCTATGCAATTTCAGGAACTACATGGGCTGCTTTGGCATTTATCATATTGTACCAGATAACGCCGAGTTCCATTAGAACATGTTGGGATGCTGATGTGAAATGCTCTTGATTTTCATTTCCCTATTTTTCTTTTTGTATGTATCACTGACGGGTATTTTGTGTTGTATTTGATAAATTTTCAGAATCTAAAGATAAACAGAAAATTTGCGTATCGATAATTTTAAACCTTTTAATCGCTTTGCAAGAGTTTTAAAAGTACTGTAGTACTCTTAAAAGTACTGTAGTACTCTTAAAAGTACTGTAGTACTCTTAAAAGTACTGTAGTACTCTTAAAAGTACTGTAGTACTGTTAAAGTATTATAAGATCATTATTAGATCTAGGGAAAAGTCTAGAATGTCCGCTTCTTTCAAAAATTTGCAAACTTTTATCCACAAAGGAATTTCAACTCAGTGTGGTGGCTAAATGAAAGTTTGCCACAGGTTGTTCGACGCAAAATTCAAACGCCGATTTTGAATTTGCTTTCCTTTTCTGCTATTGAGTACTCTGTTAAAAGCTATAAGTGTGCAAAGTTTTGTATGGGATAACATAACATATCTTTATCAGCTTTATCACCTTTCAAAGCTTTTTTTTTGGACAATCAGTCATAGAAATTTGAAAGGAATGTTTGTCGAGAGAGAAAAAGCGAAAAATTCATAAAAATTCATAAAAATCACAACATAAAGAGACCAGTTAAAAATTTGTCACAATTTTCGATATACAATAATAATTTAACAGACTAGTTTTCACGAAATACACTTGTTCACAGACCTTTAGAGAATCAAGAGAAGTGAGCTGGGAAATGATGATGGCAATGGGTGAAAGAATCGGGAACAATTCTGAGATTTTGTATTTCATTTTGATCAAGGGTTTTGTATATTAGGGAAATCGAGAATCAAGAAATCAAGAAATCAAGAAATCAAGAAATCAAGAAAATAAGAATTTTAAAAGAATCAATAAAAGACTTTCAAGACTTCAAACTGAGCTGTCGATTTTCTCGTGATAGTCGAGCGATCTCTTCACCGAGATTGTCGACACTTGTCTAAAGATCGTCTTGAAACAAATGCTATGCTCTTTAAAGGCAAGATTGGATTATTTGCAAATGTGATTTATGCAATTGCAATTGCAATTATGCAATTGATATCATGAAGCTGTTTTCTCTCAAAAGAGAAATTTGACTAAAAATTCTTTACCTCACTATCGATTTGCACTTTTTTTGCACAATGTTTTAGCTTGCAGAGAGTCAAGCAGATAAACCAGTGCCAAAGCCAAAGCCAAAGCCAAAGCCAAAGCCAAAGTCAAAGCCAAAGCCAAAGCTAAAGCCAAAGACAAAGCCAAAGCCAAAGCCAAAGCCAAAGACAAAGTCAAAGCCAAAGCCAAAGCCAAAGCCAAAGCCAAAGCCAAACCCTGAGTTAATCAGAATTAGGCACAACAATGCCTAATTCTGATTAACTAGTGTCATAGAGTGAGTTGATTTGCGAAAAACCTTAACTTTTCCTATAAAAGCTAAGAAATTGTCAGTGTTGAGGGACAGCTGTAGCCCAAGAAATAGTTAATGTAAAACTCAACAAACTCTAGACATTAGACATGGTCTCGGTCTCGTTTTTTGTACTCACAAGAGAAGGTCACAAGTCTGAGGTGCCCAAATGACACGAGCCATATGCCATCGGATGCAGAATTTTACTCTGATTTCGGTGCTGCTATCCGTTTTGGTTTTGGATTTGGATGATTTGGAAACGCGAGGCATCTGGCAAACAAGTTTGAGGACAAATTAGAGGTCAGTCTTTATATAAGGCTTCTTTCACCGTATCGAAATGTGAGCTTATGGTGTAGTGGATACGAGTCTTGATTCCGGAATAAGCTATCAAGTTTTTGCTCGGGTTGGTCCCTTTCTTTTGTTTTATTTTGTTGTTTAATTGTTCTAATTCACTCTATTCTAACTTTACAATAAGTATTATGACATCTTTCAATTGATAAGAAATATAATAACAAGAGGCAGCAAGTATAAAGTGAATGAATAGAATGAAAGATGTTATAATACTTATTTTATCATAACAATAGAGCGAATTCGAGCGGTTAAACATCAAAATAAAACAAAAAGAAGGGATCAACCCGAGCAAAAACTTAATAGCTTGTTTCGGAAACAAGACTCTTATCCACTTCACCATAAGCCCACATTTCGAGACGGTGAAAGAAGCCTTATATAGAGGCTGACCTCTAATTAGACCTCAAACTTATTTGCCAGATTGCTCGCGTTTTCCGAATCATTTTGTAGAAATGTCATCGAATCGAGAACGAAAACGAATTATCATCAGCATCAATCAGCGTAAAAATTCTGCTTCTTATCGTTGGCTTTTGCGTTTGGCTCATGTCATTTGGCCAACTCAGCCTTGTGACCTTCCCTTATCAGTTCAGCTAAAAAGAATTAACCACTCGGCTCGCGTTCGACCAAACCTGACTGAGAAAAAAAACTCGGACCGAGACTATGCCCACTTCAATCCCATACTGGTTATCGGTGACAGGGTATATTGATGATCAGTTCAGACCTTTAGCGCAATATTCTTCAACAATGTCTCCTCAAGCACAGCTTGTAGTCGAGAGTTCACTTCGGTGGCTAATTGCAGCGCCGATTTGTCATTCCCCGTTGACCACATCGATCCCATCAAACTGTAGGCTGGAGCAGTCCTTTTCGAGATTGGAACCTAAATCTCAACTTTCATTCTGAAAACATTGATTAAATCAGGGATAGCTTGATAGGGTGAAAAGTGAAAATGGAGTTACACCAGCGACTGTACAACGATTTTTTAAAAACTACTTTTACCTGAACCACTTCACACATATCGAGAAGCTAAAAGATATAGATAAGGTTAAATATCATTTAAATTTCTATTTGTTAACTAAACAATTTATTTCAGTTTACTAGTGAGTTACTAGTTTACTCAGTTTACTTTCAGTAGTGAGGCATAAGCTTTACAATATTGTATTTAGAATATTGTATTTAGAATATTGTATTTAGAATATTGTATTTAGAATATTGTATTTAGAATATTGTGTCTAGAATCTTGTGTCTAGAATCTTGTGTCTAGAATATTGTGTCTAGAATATTGTGTCTAGAATCTTGTGTCTAGAATATTGTGTCTAGAATATTGTGTCTAGAATCTTGTGTCTAGAATATTGTGTCTAGAATCTTGTGTCTAGAATCTTGTGTCTAGAATCTTGTGTCTAGAATATTGTGTCTAGAATCTTGTGTCTAGAATCTTGTGTCTAGAATATTGTGTCTAGAATCTTGTGTCTAGAATATTGTGTCTAGAATCTTGTGTCTAGAATCTTGTGTCTAGAATCTTGTGTCTAGAATCTTGTGTCTAGAATATTGTATTTAGAATATTGTATCTAGAATATTGTGTCTAGAATATTGTGTCTAGAAGCTTGTGTCTAGAATCTTGTGTCTTGAATATTGTGTCTAGAATATTGTGTCTAGAATATTGTGTCTAGAAGTCATTGCTCATTTAAGTCATTGCTCACTTTTCGTAGATCTTTATCATCTGGTACAAGAAGCGAAGCCTCTTCTCGAAGGGCATAGTATTGAATGATTCTGAATTCGTTATTGTTGAATAAAGTTTGTCCGATGTTTTCCTTTTACTGTCAATCAATTCCCCACTTTGTTTTCTTCTGCAGCTCCTCTAAACATTGCTTCACGTGCTCTTCAAGGAATTCGATTTTCTCCGTTCGTCTTGCGAGCTGCTTTTGGAGTTTGACGATCTAAAGCTCAAGATTAGTAAATTTAAGATTATCAATCGTATTATGTAACCAGATCTCGCTATTAGTCTTTTTATGCCTAATGTTTACTCAACTAACCTTTTCGATCATGGCCTGTTGGAATGGAGGTGCGATCTCTTCTTGTGGCGATTGCAAATTGTAGGAAGCCTCTGATGAACGCCCAACCTGGAAAATGAATAATGTTAGCAAGAAAAAAGAATTTATACAATCGACTCTCGATATAACGATGGTCATGCTCAGTTCCGGCCGAGCCCCATATAAAACGACTTAAAACAACTCTTGATTAAACAGCCTGAACCTGAGCCATGAACCTGAAGAAGGTAATAATCGATCTCTCGGTTTCAAAAGGACGCGTGAATTGACAAAGTATTTTGAGCCACAATCGATCATTTCTACAATACTTGGCAAGAGTTCGACGATTTTGAATGCGATCAATGAAGGAAGTGGAATAAAACGGGCACATTTGAGAGCAAGTAAACACACGGATCTCGAAGATGAGACTCAAGCAGATGAAGATGCTTTGGGAGACGAACTGAACCAAGTTTAGAGCCGATTGGGAGATGTAGATCAATCAATTGATGCAGCTAAATTTGTTTTTGCCGATGAAAATGTGGCCACGACGAGGAGGAGCTTACGAGGAGAAGCTGAGAGCTGCTGCAACTCGATCAAATTCTTTATCCTCATCAGAAGACAAGGAAAAAGTGACCGAAATCACGTCAGTTTCTCGCGAAGAAGTATACCGTTGTTTTCAAGCGCTTTGAAATCAATCAAATCGAAGGGTGACTCAAAAATTTTTAAAGCTTTTGCGGTTATGGATTTTTGACGATCGTCAAACTCAAACAAACTGCATTTAAAATTATTTAAACTCACTTGATCAATGCTTGTGATTGAGCTCGTCCTACTTCTGCTGCCCGATGACGGACCGGGCAACTCAACAACGACTTCGGGAGTGGATTGACATTGTTGAGTTTGAAGCTGTTTCCGCAGTTGGGAGAGCTCGTTTTTGAGTTCCTGAAAGTGTGATTGGCTATAGGATTATCTTTATAATTAGCTTAAAATAAGTCCAAATATATTGTAAGCTATGTAAGTCCAAATATATTGCAAGCTATTGCAAAATCCATCAACACTAACCTTTATATTCGCAGTGGTCTTTTTCCTGTAAATGTTAGCAGAAGTCACCTCCTGATCAAGCTGTTTCTCCAGTTGGTAGATCTAAATTCTTTATAATTTTGCAAAAAATCCAATCTCTTACTTTATCATTCTTTGTCGCTATTGTGCTTTTCATCGACTCAATCTCGTTTTCCATATTTGTGGATGAAGTGGCGTCTTTCATCTCGTTGTCCGCCAGCTTTGACTCGGCTCTTTTCAACGCTCCTTCCGCCTCGATCAATTTTTCTTGGAGATTGGTTTTCTGAAAAAGTCTTTCAATGCACTAAATATGATATTCGTTTGAAATAGCTTAAAATAGTTTACTTGCTTGAATTGCCAGCATAACAATTAGAGTTTGTTTCTGAACTTTGTTTCTGAACTTTCTCTTTTCAACGCGCCTTCCGGTGGGGAGTTTAGAAATCTCGTATAAAGTCTTTCTTTCCTTGAGATTTTGTCCGTCCTTCTTTGATCCTATTCAATTTACAGCTTGATTTCTGCAATCATAATTAGCTAAGTTGAAGAAAATTTGAAAGAAAGACTATGTTAGCTTTTAGATCTTTTAGATAAATGAGGAACAATGCTATAGTATTGGGTTGTCCAGTTATGAATGCGCGTTTTTTACTATTTTGTAAATTTCTCAAGATACCGAAATCAAGAAAAAGATATATATGAGTATTATTCGAAAGCTGAAGATCTCCTCTACATTTTGATATAAAAAGTTTTTGAATTTGTTCAGCTTTTGGGAAAATTGACTGCACAGAAGAAGAGGTGGCCAAAAAATGGTGCCTTTGGATCAAGTTTTGGCTCCGCTCAAATTGAGTTAACCGTTTGATGTTTGGCCAATAGATATATCAATACAAGTTTTTTTTAAATATAACAATTTCAGAGCATCTTTACTTCTCTTTTCTTTTCTGGGCGGTTATTTTACACCATAAAACTTGAGGAATAGCTAAGCTGGAATGGGTTTTTTTTTCGAAAACGACCTCTCCCTTTGTGCAGTCAATTTCCCAAAAAGTTGAATGAATTCAAAAACTTTTTTACTCCAAAATGTAGAGGAGATCTTCAGCTTTCGAATGATATATAGCACTCATATACATCTGTTCGATATCTTGAGAAATTTGCAAAATAGTAAAAACGCGCATTCATAACTGGACAGCCCAATACATTCTCAGTCTGACAGTCTCACATCCAAAAGTTGAACAATAGCAGTTTAGATGGTCAATTATTACCTCTCCATTATGTCTTCTTAGCTATCTATTTGCTTTCATTGCATCAAATCCATAAGGTTTTTGTAATCCATTAGTAATTCACCTCCTCCCTGACCGCTTCCAACTCTGAGCACATCTGCGTGTTTCGATTTGTTAACTGTTCAGTGATCTCGAGCATCCGTTCTGCCTGAATTCAAAGTTTACTTTAACATTCAATTTTCAGTTTATATCATCAATTATATACAAAAACCATATGTTTATCACGGGGTCACCTGTTTTCTGCACTGATCAGCCTCAGTTTCAGCGGTGTTTCGATCATTTTCGGCCTCTTCCTGAGCTAGCCTCGCCTTTCTTGCCTCGTCTAACGATCTGAAATTTGTTCTTTATAAACTTTTCAGTTCAGTTCTTCTTAAGGGTCGACTAAATTCTAATTTCTAGCTTTTGACTTAAATTCAGATCAAGCGATTCAGATCTGGCTTCATAAAAGGAGGAACCAAAGAGCCGACTCGTGATAATTACTGTATTACTGTCACTAATCTTGCTGTTTATATAAATTACTGTATTACTGTCACTAATCTTGCTGTTTATAAGTTATTCTCTTGCTACAGTAGCCTTCAAAGATTTTCTTAGTGCTAGATATATGCCGAAGCAAACTTTAGATAGAAAGATCGAATCAAAATTTCAATTGAAATTATTTTATCTAAAAATTTTATTTCTTTGGTTCTTTTGGTTTGGATTTGTGTTTGGTTTGAGTTTGGAACCATTTCAGTTGAATTGTTCGAGTCAATAAAATCAGTGCGTGATTCTTACTCAATTTAAAAGTTTAAAACCAATTAAACCGAGTTCCAAATGGTCAACTCAATAAAACGAATAGCTCCAAAAGATTCCCCGACCCCGAAACCCCCCGGATACAAATTTACAGCTCAATATCTTTTTTCTATCATCAACAAAGCAAAAGAAAAAGCACTAAGTAAAGGAATGGCGAGGCGTGCTTTGCGCGGCCGCGTAATCGCTCTGGATCTGGCACATCCTCCCAATAGATACCCGTTCCCTTTTGAACCCGGTAAACACGCCGGTTTAAGGGTGCTAAAGTTCATGCCGTCTGAAAATTTGTGGTGATGCCGAGGAAAGCGTTTGGATAAAAAGATCGAATCAAAATTTCAAATGAAATTATTACTTTATTGGAAAGAAAAGAAAAGCAAATGTTTCACTTTTCACTTTTAATTACAAAATTGTACATAATTTGATTTTAGAAGTTGCGCTCCACTTTTTTTCTTTACTTGCTGATTTTTGCGTTAGATAGTATGCGTATGTTTAAGCGTTAGATAGCTTATAAAAATAGTAAAAAAGCAAAAGTTTTTTAGTATTTCATTTTTTTTCAAAGCCCGTACTTTCAAAAAAAATGTGTCTTTGGTTTCAAAAAATAGCTGAAATTCAGGGCTATTTTTTGATATTTAAGCACGCATTGTAACATAAACCAGTGTCGAGAAAAACGCGTCCAAAGCTAGACTACGCAACACTCCGCGCCGTCATTATGGGGGTGGGGTACTATTACAGTATTTACGGTAGGTTATTTGGTGTATTTGTTATTTTTCAATACAAAAAGGAACAAAAAGACTTTCTAGACCTAATAGCTAGCTAAAGATAAACAGAGAAATGAGATGAAATGATGCTGTTAGCTTTTCTCTGCCGGCAGCTCTCCTGCAGCTCTCCTGCAGCTTTCCTAAACTCCAATCCGCGTCCAAACTTTGACGTTTCTCCTAATCTTTGTACTAACTTCTATTTTAGACTATTTTTCTAAAGATCTTTTGACCAAAATAGTTCAAAGCTGGCCACTGATGACTGTTTACGGTATGTACACCTTAGTCATTCTTTTAGAAAAAGTAAAAGGTAACTGGGCATGAATTTTCGCTTGGCATGGATCTTCTCGGCATGAAGCATGAATTTTACTAGTTTTTCGAGTTATTATGCTCAAACTTTTGGAAACAATTTTTGCCTTAAATTTGGCTGTATTTTTGCTAAAGACTCCTCCATTAAAAAACATAGAGCCAAAGTTTATTTCTCTCTTTTTCCACATAAAAGCTTTTTCCCTGATATCCTCTAATAATGATTGATTGATCTAATGATTGATCAATTCAAATGATTAATCTCAAAAGTATTTCTCTCAAAAACAAACCCATTCACTTTTCTCTCAATCCCTTCCAATTCATCGACTCTTTTTCTCGCGGAGAGATGCTCGATTTCTTCTTTTCTTAGTTGTGTCTCGATTGTTTGGAGATTCGTCAAAAGCGATGTGTTTTCCCTATAAACAATCCGTTTTCATAAGTTTTCCCGTTTTCTTTATTTTATTGAAATGGTGAGTCATATCCGTTTGTAATTGATGTATGAAATATCTGAAGTTATCCTAACGATAACTAATGGATATAGCTGTCTATGAGAACGGTTACCAGGCTATAAATGGGTGAGAGTAGACTTCATCTACTACATAGCTTCGCAAAATGTTTCTTTTGTAGAAATTTCTTCTTTTAAGCCCATTGTTTTGTCGATTTTGTTAAGATTTTCTTAAGATTTCTTAAGATTTGCGCAGATCTACTTGATTATTTTGGCAAATCGCAAAGAAAAAACGCTTTTTTCAAGCCAAACCGGGGACTGGCTTTGTTGACCGGGGGGGCCTTTGACTCGAGACCAGGTATAGGGGGTCGGGGGAGAACCGTTTAGTTTTTCGGAGGTTATCTAGATTTCAAATTCTTTAAGAGGCCGTCACACGCCGTCCTGATAGCGCTTCGGCTTGGGAGTCGCTAGCGGAATTTGCACATTTTCCCCCGTTCTTCGCTTTGTGCCAAATGGGGGAGGTGCAGCGAGGCACCCCGACCATTAATTCAACAGTAATGACTTCCAGAATCACTTCCAGACAGGGTTACTTCTAGAATCACTTCCATACAGGGTTACTTCCAGAATTACAGTTACAGAATTGCTTCAATTCAATTCAATTACTTCAATACAGTGAAAAGTTCTGTCCGCATTTAATAGATATGTCTTTATGACAAAACTCCGTCAAGATAGAGCAAAATAGAGCTTAAATTTAGAAAAGTCGACTATTTTTGCCTTTTTTATATGTTTGTTTTAAAGAGCAAATGTATTTGCTTTTTGAAGTGCATTTTTAGTTTTTTTCTATCAATTCTTACGCAACTTCCTTGAACTCCCGCGATTTTTAAGCTCAAATCACAATGTTTAAGGCTCTCAAAACTTCAAAATCTCAAAACTCTAATTTCAAAAGCAATCAGACTATGTAAGGTAAAGTTTTAAAGAAAAAAATGATCCCTCTTTCGGATAGGCTATCTAGATTTGCTTTTAAGGAAACCAAAACTGGTCATCAAGATCAAGATCATCTAGAGATAATTTAAAGGTTTCGAGACTATTGGACCCTCTCAAAACTCTGGGGAGTCGATTCCAAATTCCAAAACCAAATTCTGGGAGTTCTTATTGGAAAAGAGTTATACACAAACTTATTGGAGGTGACTAATAGTTTCTATCTTGATATATTTTGTCATTTTAATCAATTGTTATTTAATTATTATTTTCAAAACTCAATAGAAACAGTAACAAATTTGTTTGTAAACTGAAATTTTGGCAAGCAATCGAAATTTTTTAGTTTTAAAGCAAAAACTGTTTATATGTCGTAGCCGATTATGAATGAGCGGGTCTAGGAGCGTCCAACCGTCAAGTATTTGGTATCATTCAACGCAGAATCATTAATAATTATGTTAAATTTTTAAAATTAGAAAGATTTAATAAAAAGAAAAAAAATTATGGGGCAAAAAAACTGTTTGCTCAAGAGGAAACTTGGCCCCATAATTTTTTTTCTTTTTATTCAATCTTTCTAATTTTAAAAATTTAACATAATTATTAATGATTCTGCGTTGAATGATACCAAATACTTGACGGTTGGACGCTCGTAGACCCACTCATTCATATTCGGCTACGACATATACTTATACTTATAAAAAAGCTTTGAAATCATACTTTTGGATTTATAGGTTTATATGGTTAGCGTAAAAGTAAAAATTGGTCATTAAACTTTGAGACACTTTTGGCTTTTATAAGTTTTATTATAGAGCCAAATCTAGAGCTTCTCAGCGAGCTTCTCAGAGACAGAACTTCTCAGCGAACTTGTACTGTAAAAACCAGGGTTTATTATACTTGAAGCTTTCTGATTTACTTATAAATTACTTACTTACTTAAATTACTTACTTACTTACTTGAATTACTCTAACTATTCCCTCTGAATCACTCACAATTCATTCTCACTCACCTCGTCAACTCCTCGACTTTCTCTCCCAGCTCTCTATTTAACTTCTTTGTTCGAGCCACTTCTTCCACAATATTCCTAAAATACTTTCTTATGACTAATCTAGAAAACTCTTCTTTTTCGATCTCGTATTTCGATGAATGATCTCGTATTTGTGTGCTGACCCATTCTTTATTTGTGCAATGGATTGGCTTGTTTGAGATTTTGAGTTTGAGACAAACCTGTAAATCTCCTCTCTCTCGTTTTGCACTTTGTTTGCCTCTTCGCTTTCCACCGTCTTCTTTTCACAGTCACTCTGAAATGCAGTAAAAATGCAAGAATTACCAATTATTACCAACATAAACAACATTACCAACATTTCTTTTTTCAAACATTCAACTGAAGCCAGAAATATTCAGCTAACCTGTATCCGCAATTCCAAGCTCCGAATCGTCTCTTGGCACATCGATTTCTCTTCTTTCACTTGCATCAACTGTCTTCGCAAAACCTCATTTTGTTGCTTTTGATCGTTTAAAGCCAATTGTACTACCTGAATTTCTTTTATTTCTTCTTCCCTTAAAACATTTCCAACTTCAAGCCTCTTCTCCGAGATTTTTAGCCGATTATCCAAATCGAAACGCTCGTGTTTCACCTTTTCTAATTCGACTGTCAGGGCTTCTTTGGCTTTTTCCTGAAAAATAAAACTGGAGTTGTTTGTTTAAGAGACTTTAGAACTTTTAAAATGTTATCTAATTTAAATCTAATTTCCTTTTTGTTAAACGAAACACTAACCAAATCGGTGACCCGTTGATGGTCGGCGCTTTTCCGGAACTCGTCCAACTCTTGCTTCAACTTTTTATTGTCCTCTTCCTGAAAATAGAATTTGGGCTTGGTTTGGATATGTTTTTAAAGGTACTGTAATCTTTTAAAGGTTTTAAAAGCCCAGTATCCCTATTACATTCAAGACTAAATACTTTTAACCGATAAAATTCGTCGTTTCCTTCGGTTTGCTGCATCTTTGTTTCCAAAGCTGTGAATCTTGGCCTTGAAAAGATTGAGGGTTTGATCTCGGAAAATGGAACTAACTTTGCAGTACCTTTAAGAATAAATCTTTTTAACACATTCACGACGACGGCACTTTGAATGTACAGTCGCGTAGTCGTTACTATTTTACTGATAATTTAGTGAAAATAAACTAAACTACAGGATGGCGCACAATTATGGAAACTCGGTTTTTCGACTGTAACTCGACGCGCAATTATTGAATTCCCCTAATTTCATGTTTATATGAAAACATGTTTTATATTTATTTTTTTCACTTAAATCAATTCAGCCCATATCTATTGGGTTGGTGAGCTGAAAACTGCGGGCTATTTTCATATGTGCCAGTTTGAGCACTTTCTTCAAAAGAAACCCATTTTGGGGTCAATGGAAAAGTTGTAGAGAATCAAAAACCAAGCTTCTATCCAAATTTCCAAAAAGATACGCTTAGTAGTTCCGCTTAAAAACCAAGTTCTGTGAAAGTTCGTAAATTTGTTCTGTGTGTTCTTTGTGCGGCCGCGTAATCGCTCGTCGTCTGGCGCAGGGCTTTTACATAACCTCCTTCCCTCTCTCTCCCGCAAACTAATCTGACCGTCTCCGAAGCCTCAAATTCGACATTGACTTGTCAAATACGACATTGATTAAATCGAGGCCAATCTCACTTTATCGGGTTGGTGAGTTGAAAACTGCGGGCTATTGTCATATGTGCCAGTTTGAGCACTTTCTTCAAAAGAAACCCATTTTGGTGCCAATGGAAAAGTTGTAGAGAATCAAAAATTAGGCTTATAACCAAATTTTCAGAACCATCCAAAAACTGATTTTCAAGAAATGCTAAATTTACGAATTTTCACAAAACTTGCATTTTAAGCGAAACTAGTAAGTGTATCTTTTTGGAAATTTGGCTATAAGCCTAATTTTTGATTCTCTACAACTTTTCTATTGACACCAAAATGGGTTTCTTTTGAAGAAAGTGCTCAAACTGGGATCTCCAGTCTCCATCTTCAGTCCTCCATTCTTGAGTCTCACACTTGTCTCACACAAACCAAAATCCTACTACGAAAGAGGAATCCGCAAATTGCCTGTAAAATGGGCAGAAGTCGTCAATAATAATGGAAATTATTTGGAATGAATTCATGGTTTTATGTTCAATAAATTTTAGTTCAAAGTCCCAACCCAATAATTCAAAGTCCCGCAGTTTTCAATTCACCAACCCAATAATTCAAATCTGAACTCACTTTTCGCTTATTTTCCTCAACAACCCTCATGATCTCCCCTTCTTTCATTGCGTATTTCACCACCGCTTCGTTTTTCTCTTTCTCAGCCGTTTCTTGCCGTTTTGTTAACTAAAAATACTTATCAACTTCTTTTTTCAAAAATTTGAATTACTCACTTGAGCCACTTGAGTGTTGAACTTTGTCGTCAAGTCCTTTGTTGTATTATTGTAGTGTAACTCTTGAGCATTGGCACGGTCCTGAAAGAAGTCTTTGAATCACTTCTACCTTTGAATCATTGTCGTATGTTTATCAGTTTGATTTTTGTCCAAAATACCTTTGTAACCCGTAGCTGTGACTCAAGATCATAGACTTTTTTCTCCAGCTCGGCGAATTTCCCCGCTTGCTCGTCGCGAACATTCTAAAGTTGAATTCAATTTTTTACCGAATGTCTAAAATTTTTTCATTACATTGACAATTTCTTAGCTCTAATCTCTAATAGAGATCGTGATATTAGCCCTTTAAACTAGCCTACATAATTACGATCGTTCCCAACAAAAAAAATCCTTCCCGTTTAGTCAATTAGTCTTTAAAACCAACCTTCAGCAGCCCCTCATTCAAATTTCCCTATCTTTCTAAATTTGGTTCCCTATCTCTCTAAATTTGGTTCCCTATCTGACTAAATTTGGTTCCCTATCTCTCTAATATTGGTTCCTTATCTCTCGTTAAATTTGGTTGCCTATCTCTTTAAATTTGGTAAGACAAATGAGCAAATGAGAGCAAATGAGACCTATCCAACTCGGGTGTCGTGCCGCCTGGTTTTCATGGGAATGAATAATCCAGTCAAGCTCTATTTGGTATCATTTGAAAGCCTGAAATGTTCTCTGCACAATGATATAAAAAGTTAGCTATCTCTCTAAATTTGGTTCCCTATCTCTCTAGATTTGGTTCCCGATCTCTCGAGTCAATTAGTCTTTAAAACCAACCTTCAGCAGCCCCTCATTCAAATCCCTTTCTCTTATCGTCCTTATCAGCTGCTCGCGATAGTCAGTGTTTTGCTTTTCGAGTCTAAAATTGGAATATCTATGGTCTTGTTACTAATACTTTGTAGAATTTGTTACTAGTTACTCTACTAATCTTCCCACCGTTCGATTTCCTTTTCTTTCTGTCCGAATTTCTCGTAGAGTCCATGCAGGGGACTGGCCTCAGCACTTTGCGCGACGTGCTGTGGGGTGCTTTCGGGGGTTAATCTGAATTTTTGGTATTGGCGATGATACTCTTTACCCGGTCTTCTATTCGAAGGAATACGGTATATCAAAGCCAGCAGATTTTGATGTTTTTATCGAAAAAGAGCATTCTCCAAAGCCCCAGAAAAGCCCCAGAAAGGGTTTTCATTATCAATATTTTAAGTAGCAAGATTTCAGTCGACAATAGATAGGATTATATAACGTTAGAGTACTTAATGTTTTGCAAGAAACCTTTTTGGAGCCGGTGGCCTTGGTGGAGGATCATTTTCGGAGGGTGACGGGGATGAGTCGGGCACTGATTCAGGCACTTCTGGGCTTGCATCATCTCGTTTCGATCCAATCGAATCCGTATCAGAGGAAGGACCCGGGGAACTCATAATATTTCTCTCATTCTGGAACCATTATTGAAATTTTGTAGACTTTTTAAGGCAAAAAGTTCATCGATAAACAAAAAAAATGAAAAATCGTTGAAATTTGCTTCAAGGCGAGTTGCTCAAGACTCAAGTTGCTCAAGTTGATCAAGAAATTGCTCAAGACTAGAAAGTCTTCTAGTCTTGAGGCTTCTAAAAGTTCATGCTTGAAAAAGATTTAGCCAAAAATTCCATTTAGCCAAAAATTAGCCAAAAATTAGCCAAAAATTTCAGAAATTTCTAATTCCCATATAAGGAAATAAGGAATTTCTGAGAATTTCTGAGAATTTCCTCAAGTATTGACTTTTCTCAATTTCTTCGTTTTCTTTCCCGTTTCCAATGAATGGAAATAAATGAGGTTGGACCGCGACGCTGACCGCCTTGCAGGGAAAAAGTGAAATTGGTGCCAAATAAGATTTTTCGCTGTTTACGATGTTTTTTTTCTGAAATCGATCTGAAGAAAAAGAATGTGAAATTCCAGAAAATGTATTGCCTTTTCCTTTTTTCGTTCATCGGAGTCGGATTGGCTATTCCGATTACGCCAATGTTGACAAGCGATGAGCTCGCCGCTCATAAAGCTGATCAAAAGGAGTTATCAAGTGAACTTTTTGAAATTCGGTTTTACTTGTAAGTTTGATAATTGTAAGATATCCGCTGAGTCTTAAAATCAGCCTTTTAGTGTAGATTTATATTTTACAGATATTTCTAACCTTTGATTGATTTGCTTTGAAGCTAAGTCTAACAAAAATGAAGTAACAAAGGCAAATCAAAACTTTTATGCTTAACAAGAACCATTTTCCAACAAAAAAACCCATTTCAGAGACTTGCCCAGCAAACGCCGAGTGGAGAGAGTGCTCGAATTTGTGCCCGGAGAAACACTGTGGGAATATCATGATGGTGAGTTTGTAGATTTGTTGTCATAACTAGCTTTTCGCGACAAATGTCACTAAGTCAAGGCAAATGCGTAGCTTTGATCTTAAATCTCTTAAACAAGGCTTAAATCACCGTAGAAATACAGAAAAACAATTCAGTAAGCGAAGGCTATTCAGCTATGCGCGAAAAGCAGCAAGCAGAAACAGTAAAGCAATTAATTTTTCTCATTTGCTCACACTGTGTCGTCCCAATTGTTAGTCTGTAAAGTAATCTATGTATGTCAAGCAATCTATGTATGTAAAGTAATCTATGTATGTAAAGTAATCTATGCATGTAAAGCAATCTATCTACGTAAAGCAATCTTTAACCATTCCACATTGTCTTCTGTTCTCTCCCTTCCATTGTTTTTTTTAGCATGGTTGAATTATCCAAGTTTAAGAGAGAGATAAATGAGTCATTCAATTGGGAACCTTTCAACTACACGCCACATTTGATTCAAGCCAGACATTACCCAATCTGACGCATTCAATAGTTTCTCGTCAATATTCCCGTACCCGGATACGGAGATTTGTACTCTTCTGAGTGCATCGGGCGGTAACGCAAATGAACTCGGTGACACCTAGCTAGGCCCGAGCCAGAGTTCTCTTCTCTGGTTAAGGAACGGACTCGCTGGAAACGGTTCAGCCGAAGATAGCGACGTTGTTTCCGTAAAGCGTTACTTACGTTAAACGTAACGTAAACTTATTAAAAATCAGATCTTTCAACCAAAATCCCATTCATCTCACACTTTTCCATTTCCAGGTCTCCTCTTGCTTTTCGTTGAGATGCGGTGGGCCAAAATGCATGTGTCAAGAGGGTTTCGTCCGCACCAGTGAAGCCAACAATGCTGAGTTTGTATTTAAAATCCAATAAGTACTTCCAATCAGTTTTGAATGACTCTTTTCCAATAAGAACTGCCAGAATTTGGATTTGGAATTTGGAATCGACTCCCCAGAGTTTGGAGAGGGTCCAATAGTCTCAAAACCTTTAAATTATCTGTAGATGATCTTGATCTTGATGATCTTGCTCTTGATGATCTTGATCTTGATGATCTTGCTTTGAAAACATTTGAAAACTATTTATTCTTGAATTTAGTTGTGTTCGTCGTGAGACATGTATCGAGAAGAATGCGCAAGCGCTTCGTACCTGAAATTGAAGGACAAATTTGATTGCCTTCACGAGTTTTGCATAAAAAATTTTTTGATTTTATTGTATTGTATGACGTTAAAAGTAATAAAATTTCTATGTTTTAACGAAGATTTTTGCTTTTTAAAGCCACAAGAAGTTACTTTTTCAGAAAAAAGTTATGAAAATTTAAAGTGTATAAACAGTTTTTGCTTTAAAACTAAAAAACTTCGATTGCTTGCCAAAATTTCAGTTTAAAAACAAATTTTTTACTGTTTCCATTGAGTTTTGAAAATCATAATTAAATAGCAATTTATTAACCCATTCGAAGCTTCTGCAGCGAATAATCGCTGCAGCAAAAACTCAGGAACGGACCGCTGCAGCGATTATTCGCTGCAGCGCTAATTGAGCTATTTTCATTCAATTAATTGGTTTTTTTTGCTGTTTTTCAGCATTGCATGTATATTCCAATTGTAGCAGATCTACAAATTACGTGGGCAAAGAAGATGTTTTATATTTACCTGGAATCAATGCAGTCTCTGGTTTTGCATTGAAATGTTCCATAATAGCTCTAATCTTATAAAGCCGATCTCCCGCAGGATCCAGTTCATTATCACAAAAACGCAGGTTTCGAAGAATAGATTCAAATTTTGCTCTTGACATAATGTGGGACATGTGGGAAAATCCTCCTAATCCAGGCCTGCTACTCCAGTAGTCACGATACAGAGCCAGGAAGAGCTTGCATCGAAATCCTGCCAGTTTTTTTTCCTTTTTCCATGTTTATTAGATTCGACTACTAACATGCTGATTAATTTGTCGTCGATAAAATAAGAATAATATAGGATTTTGAAAAGTACTGAAGTCAAATCCAAATCGTTCTTCATCAAAAATAAATGGTGTAGGAGACTCTCTTGCATCTTTCCAACCATAAATAAACTACTTCGGAGTCAAAAATGTCAAAAAAGGGCTTGGTCCGTAGACGAAAAAAAAGAAAAAACGCTGCGGTTTCGAATGGGTTAAAATGACAAAATATATCAAGATAGAAACTATTAGACACCTCCAATAAGTCTGTGTATAACTTTTTCTTGTTTTTTTTTGTTTTATCATTTTTTTGATGTTGTTAGAAGGCTTTTTTCAGGAATTTTTCACGAAATCGTTGAAACCAATTCCGGATAGTTCGTTCGGTCACGAAATCGGGTCCGTAAACGTCAGTAATCTCTCGATGAGCCTGTGCGGCATTGGGTTTTCATACATGCATACAAAAATGTTGAATGCATACAAAAACAAGTGTCGCTGTTGCTCCTCCGATTCAACTGGCCAAGACATTCCTGAAAAAAGCCTTAAGGTACTCTCCCAAAAAATCGGAAAGGACTTTTCCACCAACCCAATACTTAGAATGTTTCAAAATTGTAAAGGGCAGGCAACCAATCCCTCTTTTTCGAGATTTACTCAAAGTTAATCCCACGGTTAGTTCAAGGAGAGGTTCTTTCGTTTTAGAAATTCTTAGTTTTAGAAATTCCAGTCACCTCCAATAAATTTGTTTATAACTCTTTTCCAATAAGAACTGCCAGAATTTGGAATCGACTCCCCAGAGTTTTGAGAGGGTCCAATAGTCTCGAAACCTTTAAATTATCTGTAGATGATCTTGATCTTGAAGCTCTTGATCTTGAAGCTCTAGTGGATCCTTGACGTTATCTGTGCTACCCATATATTGCATATATTATCTCCTGTTGCTTTTTATCGGCCCTTTTCGTGTTATGTGTATGAATTCATGTGTTTTAATCTTAAATCTAGCGCACTTTAGCTCAGGTCCTGAATAAAGTATCTATTTATATATATTCCTTTAAAGTATCTATATATCTATATCTATTCCTTTAAATTCAAGCATTTTCTAAAACTTGTCAACTTTTGAAAGCTAATGCTGTCTTTATTTTTTCTTAAATCTACAGTACTGGACAATGAAATATCGTATTTAAAAAATGATCGTCACCTTCGGGCCTCTGTAACTCCTTTGTCTTTACCGTATTTCGGTGATCTCGGTGATCTCGGCTACTGGAAGTTCTATCGTGTTGAAAATCATGCAATACAAGTATACCAGTATCCCATAAAACTAATACCAATCCTACGTACAGTACTGGACAATGAAATATCATATTTGAAAAAACGATCGTCACTTTCGCGCGTCTGTAACTCCGTTGTCTTTGAGTTTAAACTATTAGTGTTATACATTTTCTGAAAGCTCTTTTCAAGGGCTACACAATGGTAATATTAATATTTAGAAATACGGTAAAGATAAGGGAGTTACAGAAGCGCGAAAGTGACGATCGTTTTTCAAATATGATATTTCATTGTCCAGTAGTGTATCTACGTTTTATTCATAAAGGATACAAAAGTCAAAAGGAAATGATCTCTCTCAAGTATTGCACTAGTAAAGCACTAGTAAAAAATGTCAACTTTTTGAAAGCTACTGTAATTTTATCTCAGTTTTGTTAAAGCTACAGGGTAATCTCAAAAGTTTTACTTTTTGTTTGACGGACAAACGGACAATTTTACTTGGAAAAGAGGCTATTTTTTTGAAAAACTAACACCAGATTATGAAAATAGGTATTTTTACCTCTACTATACTTTTTTTTTACATAAAAGTTGTAACTCTAAACAACTTTTTGATGAGAATGATCAAAAAAGCTTTTGAGATTTGAGTGCCCTTCGTAGAATCGCTTGAAAAACTTTTTCTTTTTGAGATACAAAGTTCGTTTGTAGCCTGTTTTCAAGAAAAAGCTTTGCTCTATCAAATGGTAACAAGAGTTTCTGAAAAGAAATTCATTCTGCAAAGTTTAAGTCAACTTTTCGCAAAAAATCTTCAGCGGCCAGACCTCGATGTATTAGGTTGGTGCAGATGAAACTTCCGTTGGAACCATAAACAAAACTTATGATAAAAATCCTAATACAGAACCTCAATCCAAAAGATATTCGCCATCATTATCAATGACTCTTTTCGCCATCATTATCAATGACTCCACGCAGAGAATGGATGCCCTTTTCGAAGAACTCGGGCAACTGCGACTCGAAGAAGTTGGACACCCAGATTTCAACTTCTTCGCGGTTTTTGAATTTTTTTTCTGCTAAAGAGTGCTGCATCGACCGAAACAAGTGATAGTCGGATGGGGCCAAGTCCGGGCTATATGGCGGACGAGGCAGAACTTCACAGCCCAATTCCTCGATTTTCTGCTGGGTGATCTTTGCGGTGTGGGGTCGAGCGTTATCGTGGAGGAATTTTGTAGTCGCCGTGTTATTGCCTTGACGACGCAATGCCTGGTCCACGCGGCTCAATTGGGCTTTGTAGAGATCCGCCGTGACTCTTTGGCCCGAATCCAGCACCTCAAAATACACGAGACCTTTACTATTCCACCAAATACAAAGCATCACCTTTTTATTCGGTTTGGGAGTCGGTTTTGGCGGTTCACCGGCGCCCAACCACTGCCGTTTTCTTGTTGTGTTGTCGTAACATATCCACTTTTCATCTGCCGTAACAATGGAGTCGAGAAAACCGGCGGTCTTTGCGCGGCGGACGAGAATTCCAGCCATTGTAGCTCGAGCCGCTTTGTTTGCGTCGCTGAGCTGATGTCGCACCCATTTTCCACACCGATTCGTCTTACCAATTGCGTGCAAATGGCGGAGAATGGTTGTATGGTCGCAGTCAAACAGCTCTGCAAGCTCCCGAGTTGTTTGGCATGGATCCGATTCGATAGCGTTCTTCAACTCATCGTTGTCGACAATTTGAGGCGGATTCCCGCGTTTTTCGTCTTCCAAACTCTCATCACCGTCTCGGAAGCGCTGAAACCAAGTCCGGCATTGACGTTCGGACAACACGTCATCGCTGAATGCTTTGCACAGAGCACGATGAGATTCCGCAGGCGTTCTGCCTTGTTTAAAATCATACAACAAGCAAACCCGCACTCGAAATTTTTCGTCAACCATTTTCTAGAAGCTGAAAATTGCTTCAAATTAAGTAAAACGCTTAAATCTTAGATAGCAAAAGACGCGCAAAGAGACGCTCTTTCAGATAGACAAATATCTTCAATAAAAACTTTTATTAGGTCCAAAATATAAACAAACAAGTGTGACGGAAGTTTCATCTGCACCAACCTAATAAAAAGTTCTAGTCAAAAAAGTTGTTGTGAGTTCAAAGCTTTATATGAAAATGGGTATATGGGGGTAAAAATACCTGAATTTAAAGAATTCGGTGTTAGTTTTGAGGAATTCACGTGTTTTCAAGTCAAAAAATTACTGCTTACATAGGAGAACTTTTGGGAAAACCTGTATTTAAGCTTTATTTCATTCTGTGAGAGTTCATGAAGAATAAGAAAAGCTTTGAAGTTGATAAATGGTTAAAAACTAGCGACGAGGTTACGCTAGTTTTCAAAAATTGACATAATTCAGGCTCAGGTTAAGGCTAAGGCTCAGGCTTAGACTCAGGCTCTGGCTAAGGCTCAGGCTTAGGCTTAGGGTTAGGGTTAGGCTTAGGCTTAGGCTTAGGCTGGCTCAGGCTTAGACTTAGGCTTAGTCTTAGGCTGGCTCAGGCTCAGGCTCAGGCTTAGGCTCAGGCTTATGGCTAGGCTTAGGCTTAGGCTTAGGCTCAGGCTCAGGCTCAGGCTCTGGTTAAGGCTCAGGCTCAGGCTCAGGGCTAAATGTCCCAAAGCAGAGAGACAAACGTCTGTTAAATGATCAAAAAGTTTAAAAACGTATTCAATCCAATACAAACCGATTTTCCACCTTCTCCCCTGTTCTTTGATATTTCGGGTTTCATACTTTTCCGCACAAATCATTTCCTTTTGTAGTCGTTCAAAGACAAAACAGCTCAGGGGTTCAAGAAAAGAGAGAAGCCCCATGGGATTTTCAGACGCCTATTCCACGAAAAGTACAACACAAACAGGAACCATTCAAATCACAAGATTACTTATGAAATACCAATTTAATTACAGAGAGAATTATAGTTTTTTGTCAGCATTGATCTGAGGAAAGAGTGAAGTAAGAGTGAAGAAAGATCTGAAGAAAGAAAGTTGACTGGAGAAAAAGAGCTCAAAGTTTGATGAAAATTGTGTAAAATCTGTTGGCTTTTTGTCTACTTTACATTTCTGATTTTCTCGTATTCTCATTTCTCATATTATCCTATTTTCTTATTTTATAATATCGTTAAAACACTTTTCTACTTACTTTGAGATAAGATGGCATTTCTTTTGAGCTTATCTCATCTTATCTCAAAGTAAATTGAAAAGTTCATCCGTTCAGTATATTTGTGTGATGAAGATTTGCTTATGAAACTAGAATTGGAAGCTTGTTGAACTTTAAAGAACTTGTTTAACTTTAAAGAACTTGTTTAAGTTTAAAGCTTTGCACTAAAAATCAAACTGCTGTAAAAATGAACTAGCTAATATCAATATTGTACTTGATAGGTATGTGAATTCTTCAAGTTTTTGGCAATCTTGCTAGCGAATCTTTTACAATAAGAAATTTGAAAAGGAAGTTGAAAAAACAATGTTTTAATGCATTTACTGCCAGTGTTTACGAAATTTGCATCTGAGCATGATAGATTTATTCCAATTGTCTAGATAAGGCATAACATTAACAAGTGCTAGATCAAATAATGCTACCAAATTCTTTGCACAAAACCCTTTATTAAACCAATAATGCAAAACTCTATCGCACCGGAGTGGCGCAACGTCAGCGTGGCCGAAAGCAGAGATCCGGGTTCGATTCTGGTGGACCAGTTCATGGCCAAGATCCTTAAGAAGTCGATTCAGCCGTCTTCATCTTCTCTTCACCGCCAGAAGATCGTCCAATCAGATCTAGAGATCGTCGAATCCGATCTAGAGATCCTCCAATCAGATCTAGAAATCCTCCAATCAGATCTAGAGATCATCCAATCAGATCTAGAGATCGTCGAATCAGATCTAGAGATCCTCCAATCAGATCTAGAGATCCTCCAATCAGATCTAGAGATCGTCCAATCAGATCTAGAGATCGTCCAATCAGATCTAGAGATCGTCCAATAAGAGTAGCTGAAGAATGTAGGCGTAGGTTGGGTTAAGATTTAGTCTAGTATTGTGTGTTGTGATTGTGATTGTGCCAAATAAGCCACATTCGATGTATATCTTTAAAAGAATCAAGACAAAGAATTAAGATAAACAAGAATTCAATAGATTGGGGTTTTTCTGAATTGACCCACACATGGGTTGTGCTAGTCCAAAGCGCTGCACTCATATCTCAGCACCTTAATCTAGTACAATACACGGTTAGGATCTAGTGGAGGGGTGAAAGAAGAAAAAAAAGGTCTTCAGCTAAGTTAATCAAGTACAAGAGAAAGTCACCAACCGTAGAATTGTGAGGGGATTAGTAGAATAATAGATGAATAATTTGAATAAGTACACGAGCTGAAAATGTGAACATATGATTTTCGTTTTCATGCTAAAACTCAATCAAGAAGCTAAGTACTTGATAAGTTGATAAAGAAGTTTTTAAACCCGGTTAACAATCCAGTTAACAACCTTATGTGAACAAGTGCTTGATAAGTAGTTTTCATGGAGTCATTGATCTAAACATATCTAAAAAAACAAAGCCCAACAAAGCCAAGATTTCGCTTTCTTTCAGGCGGTATAACTGAGAGCTTTCCTGGATGGGATTCGAGAAGGAAAATCGTTGAAAGGGAATCTGGTGATGTGTTATCAGTTAGTGTCCGACTTCAAGGCGGCCCTTCTGCGTCATTCCCACTTTTTTCTTACCTCTTTTGCTTGTGATGTGATCAGGCTCACCGACCCAATCTCATGAAAATTCGTGTCGTGACAAAGTGCAAAGTAGGCCTGGAAAAGCTATAGGAATTGTAGTACCTGGATTATTTCCAGAACTCCTTTCTGGGTTCTGTTATCAAACCCAGACCCAGCTTTGGTAGATAAGTTAGTCTCGACATTGAATAAACTATTAGAAATTGATTAATTAATTAATTTGTTATCAGAATTGATTAGATACCTGGATTAGATTAGAATTGATTAGGTTAGAATATTGAATATTTGAACAAGACTGGTATCTAAACATATCCAACATATCCAAGATATCTAAACATATCCAGACTTGGTCAACCAACAAAATGACAACAACAAAACCAAGCCGGTACACAGTTGAACAAATTCAGTCATCATGCAAAAAATTAGTCATTAAAATAAAGTTTTTTATAAAAGAGACTAGCTAAAATCTTTGAGGTGATGAAATTGAGGCACAAGACATTGGGAATTGGGGAGGAGAGGAATCGTGTGACAAACAGGGATTGGTGATCAACAGTGACATGGGTTAGGGAAGGGGGAAAGAGAGGAGTGATCCCTTCATATGATTTTTAACTAAAAATAGAATTTGTTAAAGTGTTATAGACTCGCAAAATGATATTTACTATGGTGATGTAGAAGCGAGTGTTATTTCTAGAGCTTTAACTAGTGTTAGGGATTAGATAGGGAAACGCTTTCTAAGCTTAAGCCTTTTGATTGTGCTTGTTTTACAGAAAAAAGGATTAGCTTTCAGTGTAGTCAGAATTTTGTGCAAATGCCAAGTCTTTCACTGTACAGTAAACCTGTGAATTGTGATTGTGAGTTGAAGCCAGTGAAACAAGTCATTTTGAGTCAGTGAATCAGTCATTTTGATCACTAGAGAACTGTAAAGCAAACGAGCACTCTAGTAAGTAAAACAAACAAGAAATTAGTAATTGTACTGGTCTAGACAAAGAGTTGAAGCCAATACACATCTTAGGATCAATCTCGTACCTCTTATACTCCTCTCACCGCCCACCCACCCTCAATACTCACCCCCGGGGGTGGAGCCCATGTATGAACCGTTCGCCGAGTCACCCCTTCGCTCCTAGTTTCGATTTGTGTGTGTCGGCTCGGTCACAAGTGATCGCGTCACGAGTCTCGAACTGTCGCCGTTCTCTCCTCGACAGAAAATACTCAAAAATACGTCTGTTGTAGTTTGTATTGACACCCGTGGCTTGCCCTTTTGAAAATGAAAAACTCAGGTGATTTTTTTGCGGCAAGAGATTAGTTTCAATTAGTTATACAAAAACAATGTAAAGAAATCTATAAGTTTTAATCGCCAACTGTAATTAGTTGAACCAAAAGAAGACACACTCAAGAGCTACGTTCCAGAGCTACACTCTAGAGCTAACCTCCAGAGCTACGTTCTAGAGCTACACTCCAGAGCTACGTTCTAGAGCCACACTCCAGAGCTACACTCTAGAGCTACACTCCAGAGCTACACTTCAGATTTTTTTTACAGATAGAGCCCGATAGAATAGGATTGTCAACTCAAATTTGACGCCTAGTTTTGATTAGTTACACCAAAAAGGGTTTCCAAAGCTACAATAGGGTTCAATTAAGATTTCTAAGCTCCAAAAATAACCACCTCATCCAAAATCAGTGATCGATAGGTGAGTGATAGGAATTTTTATGGGAAGGGAGGTGCTGGGGGTCGAACGGAAGTGTGTATGCCCTCTCTCTCCCTGTGGCTCGCTTACGTAAGCCTCTTTTGCCCATTTTTTACCATCAACGAAGAGAAAGGCAGCCTCTTTTGTGTCTTTTAGTTTTTTTTCTTTGGGGTGGGGGTGCTGAGCGAAAGGGAGAGACAAGGCTGACTCATTCGCTCTTTCGAAAGCCGCCCCTCGCCCCCTTCCCCCTCTCGCTCAAAGAATGTGACACGTCGGCTTATCATCCCCCTCACTCATTTTGCCCAAACAGAAACTAGAAGAATGAAATGATGAAATTTTGGAGCCAAACACATACGAAAATTAGCGTAAATAAATTGGGTTCAATTCAAATAATCTCGAATCAGTGGCTGTAAAATTTCTCATTGCAAAGATTGGGCTTTGGGCTCGCTTTGGGCTCGCTTTGGGCTCACGAAAGCAACTGAAATATCTACTATATAAAAGAGCAGTGTCCGTTTGTCTATACGAGCATTTGCTCAACCGCATTTTCATCATTAAAGCTAAAACTTCTTTAGAATTCCGAAACTAAAACTTTGAACCAGAAAAATCAGCTATTAAGCGGGTTTTTCTTTTGTTGAAAGATTTGTACAATGACTAAGACTTCAAGGAAACAAAAAAAACCCTTTCATAAAAATATCTGACTAAACCGAGATTATATTTTGATCAGAAAAAAAACACAAAAGACAAAGAAAAAGGGGATAAAGATTTAGAGCTCTGACTCATTGTTGACATTTCGTAAAATCGCTGAGAAAAACGGGGGATCTGTTGGTGTGGTCACGGGAAAAAGTGAATGAGCGGTTGGAAAAAAAGGCGGGAGACACACAGAACAGGCACCGGGGTGGGGTTGGGATGGGGAGTGTCAACGAAATCGGCATCCCTCCCAACCCCCTGAGCCAGGCACAAGGATGGGGAGACTTTGGGGAAATGGCTGGGTGGGTGAGGGGATCGGGGAAAGACCACCAATTGCTCCTTGCCTTGCGAAGCATTTCGAAATCACTGACAACGGGGGAAATTTTGGTGAAGAAAGCTGGGGACTAGCTAGGAAGCGAAAATTGTAACAAATTTATAGCCAAACTAGCTAGGAAGCCACCCAACGAGGCAGAAACTCAAGAAGAGGATCTAGCTCTGAACCTTGAACCAAACTCAAGAAGAGGATCTAACTCTGAACCTTGAACCAAACTCAAGAAGAGGATCTAACTCTGAACCTTGAACCAAACTCAATCAAGTACAAGTACGATCGAGTACAAGTACGATTGAGTACAAGTACGATCAAGCACAAGCACAATCAAGTAAGACAAGACCAACACCAATCAAATACAAGACAAAACCAAAAGCTAGCTAGCTTTTGCTGGCTCTAGCTAGCTGGGCACAAATTCTGAAATCATCAAGCGTTTCTGAGAAATTCTCAAAAAGTCCTCGAAAATTAGCTATCATGCAAGCTTTTTATGACACAAGCATACTTTTTGAACTAACGAACAATTGGACTGTAAACAGGACAAGACTTTAGTGAGATAAGATATTTAATTGTTTCAGTGAAAAGTGAAAAAATGGATTTGAAAGCTTTTAGTTTATGCTCAAAAAGAAAATCCCATTAAATCATGCTTTGATTAGGTGATGAAATAAGCGAAATTTCTCAGATATTCCTTGAAAATTCTGACGTTTTAAACCGGAAAAGAAAAACGCGACATGGAATGTAAAATGGCAGGTGAGCCAACAAATGTGCGAGTGTTTTTTTTCTTTCAGTAAAGTGAAGTATTTCGTGGGTGGGGCGATCAGTTTGCAATGGAAAAAGATGGGCAAAATACGGCGGCCATCAACAGCAAAAAGCACGAAAAACAGAAAGGACAAAGGAGGAGAAAAGGCGGGGTTTTTTTTGGGGGGGAAAAGAGGCTGAACACTCACTCACTTTGGGGTGGAAAGGGGTGAGGGAATGGCGATGACGTGGCAGAGAGCGGAAAGCGGGGGGCGATGAAATGAAAGGGCCCGCCCCTCCTCAGCCTCTTCGATATCAATGCACAGGCCAAAATGCACCAAAATTCCATTCTGATGTTGGTGTATGAAAATAGAGAACACTGAGAATAGGAAAATAGAGAACAGGAGTGTGGACTTGATTTGATTTGATGATGAGAATTTTGTTTGAATTCTGGCTCGTACAAGCTTCAGTTAGTGTCTTTAGTTAGCTTTTAAATTCTCAACAAACGAGGAATTTTGAGTTAGATTCTGGATTCATTGATCATTGAAACATTCAGTTACTAAACAGTCAAGTTCTTTGACAGTTTCATGCAACATTAGCCATTCCATTCTTATTGTTAGTGCTGAAAATAGAGACGTGGAAAGGTTGGAGGTGATTTTAGAAGTTCGGAGCCCTATTTGGTTACAATCTTGCCACTCAAACCAACTCAAAATTCATAGCTTCTATAGTTCATGTACTTTTCTATAGCTTCTTTAGCTCATGTATTGTTCTCTAGTTCCTATAGAACAGGGTCATTTAGGGCCATTCTATAGAACATGACCATTTAAGGCCATTCTGTAGAACAAGGCCATTTAAGCTTAAGTTATGTTCTTTATGTTTTCTAGCTCTGAGCTATGTTATGAATTAGGCAAAACAGTTCTAATCATACATTCAGTAAGGCATAAGAACCTATCCTGGTGGCAATGAAATACGTGTCGTGTAGCTCATCGGCAAAGCGTTCGCCCGGCAAGGTCACGGGTTCGAATCCCGCCGCCAACCAGGCTTTGTATTCCCAGCCTCAACCTATAAAAGTCCAGTGTTTCTAAATATTTTAGTAATGTGTTAGCGCTTACAATTATCTCTTGTTGGGCTAGTAATGGGTTAGCTCTTAGATCAACACAAGTATAGGATTTTTGTGATGAAAAAGCCAAAGCAGGTGGAATTTCGTGAAAAGTGTTAAAAATAGCATTCCAGGCATTCCAGACAACCTAAAAAGCTTCAGATTGATTAGAATAACTCCAGAACTAGAAGTTATTGCGAGTTTTCAATCTGGATGTTTTACCCAAACTTATTAGACGGTCATTTAGTTAATAAAGATAATTGTAAGTGCTTAGGTAAGATTGATAGATCTTTTTTAATCTGTTCTTGAGCCATTCTCAAACTCCAAACTAGTGAATTAAAGGTGAAAAAAGAAAACGCTTATCACAAATCACAAAAAAAGGAATTCGGGGAATCTTTACCCGATCATCAAAAGGCGACAAATTCACCAAACTCTTGTCAGTGTCTCGTGATGAAAACGTGAATTTCTGGTGAAAAATTTGAGGGAGACGATCAGGGGAAAGCGACATAAACACTCGAAAAAAGTGTGGGGACTTTGAACGAGTTCTTTGAGTATTTTCTTTCAAAGCTAAAGTGTTAAAAGTAAGATAGTTAGTCGATAGATAATATTTGCTAAATATTTTGGCTAGATGAAAGCGTTTTGGTGTTGAAAGTGCTCAAAGTTATATTGTTTGCTTGCTGCTGAAAGTTATATTGTTTAAGTCAAGCCAATGTCTTCAGTAAGTCAAGTCTTCAGTAAGTCAGGGCTTCAGTAAGTAAGTAATGAAGTAATGAAGAAGCAATGAAATTCTTCAATATTGCTGAATTTTTTTGTTAGTTTTCTATCAAATTAAGAATTTTGTTAAGAAATCAGAGATTTCACAAGTAAAGCAAAGCAAGAACGAAAAAGAAACCTTATAAAAAAGCTTGGTTAGTGTTCTAAAAGCTAGTACTTGTAAGCTAAAAGCTTTCAGAATGGTAAAAAAAGACATTTTTTAAAGCAAAAGCTACCCTTGAGCTATTGCAGCTACTCTTGAGCTATTGCAGCTACTCTTGAACGAAAGCTATTGCAGCTACTCTTGAACGAAAGCTATTGCAGCTACTCTTGAGCAAAAGCTATTGCAAAAGCATTACGAAAAGAATTTTCGAAAGCATTTCCGAAACCAACTTGAAGTCATGCCGAGTTACAATACAGTAGTTGAATGGAGAAAAACGAGGAAAACTGAGAATAATGAGAAGAACTGACTGGAGTCGGGTATTTGTAGGGAATGTGAGTCATCCGATCAAGAAAAAAGAGGAATAAAGATGAAAAAGGGAAACGAGAGATTGGAAAGAAAAAGAGATGACAGACGGGTGAATGAGTCAAGTTTCACAATAAATCCCCCTTTTTCCGTGAGATGGATGAAACAGTGAGACAACAAGGGAAACTTTCGACCTTTCTAGAAGCTCGATTTCATTTCGCAAGCAAATTCGATTTGTCATCAAATAATGAACATTAAAACAGAACAAATAATGAACAGATTTCTTGGAATTAGAGTAAATTTGCTGAATTTTAAGCTAAACAAGTTTTTCTGGTGAAATTTGTCATGCTTTTTCTTGCATAATAATGAAATCAGTTCTTTTAAAAGATGAAATCAGTTTTTCAGCCAATTTCTTTCAGCCAACCTTGGGTATTTCAGCTATATTTGATTTGGAGGGATATACGAATTATTATATGATAATTATATACTATATGATAATTATTTATTATATGATAATTTACTATATATGCAAAAGAGACCGTGCGAAGCCATGGGAAAAAGGGGGCAGGGTTTAGGTTGCGTGGAAAACGTGGACCTCCCCAGTGGAAGTTGGTGAGCGTTTTCCGCTGGTAATAATAATAATATAATAATAATATAATAATAATACTACAATAATAATAGAATAATTTACTATATACAAAGCAGAAGAGACGTCTGTTCGTCCGTCTGTCTGTGCACAGCCATAGGTAAAAAGGGGTGGGGCTTAGAACGCGAACGTTAGTGAACGTTTTCCGCTGGTAATAATATAATAATAATAATAATATGCACTTTATTTTAGTAATAAAGCGTAACAGAAAGATCCACAACACAAAAAAATACAGAATTTAAATTTAAATTACAGTTTTTAATCGGAAAAAAAGCATAATAAGATTTACAGATAGTAAATTGGATAGTTTGATCGGAAGAAAGAAAGAGAAAAGTGGATTTAAACGAGCTTAGAGATGAAAGATTACGAATTTCATTTTGAAGAGAATTCCATAACGTAACTAGTCGATTTGTAAAAAAAACTTTCACCACTTCTAGACTTTTCGACAAACTTTTAGGCGAACTTTTAGAAAATTACGTTTTAAAAAAAGCGTGCCCCTTCTGGAAGCCGATTGCCTTGGATTTAACGGAGAAAAGGATGTAGAATTTGTACAGTCAGTACAGTCAAAAATACAGACAAAAATACAGACAAAAATACTGTTAAAAATACTGTTAAAAATACCGTTAAAAATACAGCCAAATTTAAGACAAAAATCTTTCCAAAAATTGGAGTATAGTGACCATCAAAACGAAAAAATTAGCTCAATTGCTTTGCTTTACGGATTGCAAAAGGGAAACCTTCTATAACAGACGGGTTTGCCAGATCCAGATTTGCCAGAGCGATTACTTAGCCGCACAAAGAACACCTCGCCATTTATTTACATAGTGATTTCTCTTTGTTGATGCTACAAAAAAGATATTGAGCTGTAAATTTGCACCCAAGGGTTTTCAGGGTCGAAGAATCGATCGAAGCTATTCATTTTATTCAGTTGACCATTTGGAACTCGGTTTAATTGGTTTAAACTTTTAAATTGAATAGGAATCACCCCTGAGACCTATCTGTATTGTGCTATGATTTAGACTTTTTAAATTGATTAAAATGGAGAACAGTAAAGTATCTAGTCTAGTACCGAAGCTAAACCGGAAATCATTCAACTCCTCTTCCCTATCGTCAATGGATGACGGAAAGTGTTTTATGAGTCTCCTATCCATCCACCTCCGCCCGTTTCCCAGTAAATCCCTTTATTCCCACCGCTTCCGAAAAACCACACCCAAATTTTCCCCTCTAAATCGTTTTGCATCAACATGGCGCCAAAATGATTTTCGTTTCAAATTTTCTTTCAAATCCTTACCCATTTTCTTTGCAAATTCCTCGAAACCTTATCAGTGAAAAGCCCGTTTCCGGCTGAAAAACTGATGCATCAATCGAATCGACTTTTTCTCCAGCTTTTTACAACTTTTGATGGATTGTTTGATCTGTTTTGCTGGTTGAAAACAGGCGGAAATCGTTTTTGAATATTTACACAAAGAGTGATTCAGATTGAGATTGGGCAAAGGTGACTCAAAATGACTAGTTTTCCCCCTGAGAATTTTGTGGGCGGAGGACAAGGAGGGATGGGTGAGTCAGAAAGAAAAAAAAAGAATAATGGATAGAAGATGGGAATTGAAAAAAGATCCTGTGACAAGTGAAAGGGAAATTTGGATTGGCAATCATTAAACTTGGGTGGTAGGGAATGGTGGTAGAGTCTTTTGAATGCGCACCTCTTAGAAGCTAGTGCTTTGTTTGTTTGTTTTTATAGTTTATAGTTTGTTTTATAGTTTATAGTTTGTTTTATAGTTTATAGTTTGTTTTATAGTTTATAGTTTACCAGCCGAGAAACCCGTCTAACAGTGGGTTTTTCTGGATGTTTCGGGGAATGGACGTCGCTGTGAAGCAGTGGATAGCGCGCTGGTCTATCGCCCATAAGGGTTCAACCTCCACGTGCGACTCGAATTGTGCTTTACAACGCTGCAAAGCTACATTCCCTATTCAGCGGCGCAAAAATCATTGTAAACGGCTCTCTGGAGGCTGAGGAGTAGCGCACATAGACAGACAAACGGACAGACGGACACATGGACGGACAGACGGACAGACAGACGGACACATGGACGGACAGATGGACGGACAGACGGACAGATGGACGGACAGATGGACAGATGGACGGACAGATGGACAGATGGATGGACAGACGGACAGATGGACGGACAGACGGACAGATGGACGGACAGACAGACGTCTTAGTCTCTTTTTATATAGTAGATGGTTTGTTTTATAGTTTATAGCTTGTTTTCTGGTTTCTTTTATAGTTTCTAGTTTGTTTTTATCTTTTACTGGTGTAAGTGTTTTTTCTTTTTAAATTATCAGTCCGAAGGTTCAGAAGACTAAAGAACAATGGTTTACCGAATTACCGAAAAAAGGCAAAAGCTGGGAAAAGATCCTTTTTATACTCTGAAGTTCTTGTTTGTTAAAATCATTCGGTCTATTTATTGAATATGTTTTGGTTTTTCAAGTCGGTATAATTTGGTCGGTCGTTTACCGTTCATTTTTTGTCATTTTCTCTCCAAAAATTCATTCTCATCAAGAGAAAAGCTGAATTTGTTGGATAAAGATAATAAACTGAATAAAGTTGTGTCCTCAAGGTGATAAAGCGCGATAAAGAGATTCTAGGGTCTAGATTTAAGATTGTGGCCTTATTTTTGATCAGTTTTGTTCAGTTTTGAGCAGTTTTGCTCACTTTTGTTCAGTTTTGAGCAGTTTCGAGCAGTTTTGAGCAGTTTTGATTGAGCAAGTTCAGATCATCAGATCAGTTTGATCTTGGCAGCGGATAAAGCTTGAGAGGAACGAAATCCCCACACAAAATACAAGTTTTTATTCAATACAAATGGTGCACCAATGAACAAGTTGCCTAAAATCACGCTTGAACAAGAAAAACGATGAACAAGTTGCTTAAAAATAGTACTAATCAAGTAAAATATGATAGATAAATCCAAAATTGAATTGTGCAAGCTTTAGGACTTGTAACCAGATCTTTATCTCATAGTTATCTCATATTTATCTCATTACATCTAGTTTTATTAGGCTGTCCAGAAAGTCTTTTCGTTCCTTTTCAACCTTTTGTCAAAAAAATAACAAATTCACCAATTAACCGATCACCAATTACGATTTCCTCTAAATAAAAAATGTTTATTCTTCAATTTCCCATCTTTTTAAGTCAATTTTTGTTCACTTTCAAGCAATTTCGTGAGCAAATTGGCTTTTCTAATGAAACAAATCGTCGTTCAATTGGTGCATTTGTTGATTTTAAAAGGAACTACGAAAAGGAACGAAAAGACTTTCTGAAAAGCCTAATGCCATAAACATTTCAGAATTGAGTGAATTTGCTGGAAAAGTGCCAGTTTTAACTGGAAAAGTGCAAGTTTGCTCTTGTTTGTTGGCTTGAAAAGCAAAAAGCTAGCTAGATATCATGTTTACTTTTGCAAACTCTACGAAAAATATGCATACTAGAAAGTGAAATGCTTTTGGAGAAAAGGACCAACCCTTGTATCCGAATCTTTTTGATTAAAGCCACTCTTTTTCCCTTATCATCCCTACCATTAACATACCGTATTTATTCTAATAAACGCCGCTCCCCTCAGCCAACTTTAGACGCCTCGCTCTCAGCCCTATTTTGAGATATTTTTATGTTTAATATACCAAAAGATAGGAGACATTAAGGACTTTATTTTGGTATATTAAACATAAAAATATCCAAAGGGCTGGCGTCTAAACCCCTCTTGACCTACTTTAGGCGCCTTGTTCTCAGCCCCATTTTGAGATATTTTTATGTTTAATATACCAAAATAAAGCCCTTAATGTCTCCTATCTTTTGGTATATTAAACATAAAAATATCTCAAAATAGGGCTGAGAACGAGGCGTCTAAAGTTGGCTGAGGGGAGCGGCGTTTATTAGAATAAATACGGTACATATTGAAAAAGGATTTCTCAACTTATTCTTCGAACTAACAGTTTTTTCGTTTCAAAAAGTCGCTCTTTTTTTTTTCGAAACCGAAAAGCAATAGATATCCTCTGTTTTTCAGCTTTTACCCCCTCAACTACGTCACAATAAACGGTCGACTCATTGCTGAGAAATTGCGATAAAACAGAGACATCGGAGAAGAGGTTTTCGCCTAAACTTTCCCCTTTTCAGTGTACATTAAATGACGTCATGTCATTTGTGACTGTCAATCACAAAAACCAAAAACAAAATAAAGAATTTGCCACTCCCAAAGTAAACAGTCTCTCGTCATTGGGATAAAAATGAGAAATTAGGGGAAATCTGGAATTTTTCACTTGAAAAATAGATTGGTAAAGGGAGTTTTCGTTTTGACATAGCTGTTGTTTTGACATAGCTGTTCTTTTGACTTTTAAAAAGTATTCAGTTAAGTTTACGTTGAAGATCATATGAATAGAGTCATTTTTAAGTAAGCAAGGCTTCTGCAGATACCCAAGCCGTTTCAAACCCGGTCTAGACATTAAACGAGAGTTAGCCGAGAGAACCAGAGCTTTCCAACGGACAGAATTGAACCAAAGAACCAGCCAAACAACCTTCCCAGATTTCGAATTGCCTCTATAGGGCTGATAGCCTAGTTTTTAAGCCTTTGATTGTTTGTAATTTATGCAATAAATAAAGAGAGTTCTCTTTTGGCACTTGGAATTTACAACTCTCTGTGGTCACCAAACCTGACTACTGACTTACAATTACAGAAGATGTTCATATGTCACAGTTTGAGCACTTGCTTCAAAAGAAACCCATTTTGGTGTCAATGGAAAAGTTGTAGAGAATCAAAAATCAAGCTTATATCCAAATTTTCAAAACGATTCAAAAACTGGTTTTCAAGAAATGCCAAATTTACGAATTTTCACAAAACTTGCAACAAAACTTGCATTTTAAGCGAAACTACTAAGTGTATCTTTTTGAAAATTTGGTTATAAGCCTAATTTTTGATTCTCTACAACTTTTCTAGTGACACCAAAATGGGTTTCTTTTGAAGAAAGTGCTCAAACTGGGATATCCAGTCTTTATCTCCAGTCCTCCATTTTTGAGTCTCACACTTGTCTAACACACAAACCAAAATCCTACTACGAAAGAGGAATCCGCAAATTGCCTGTAAAATGGGCAGAAGTCGTCAATAATAATGGAAATTATTTGGAATGAATTTATCGTTTTATTTTGAATAAATTTTAGTTCAAAGTCTGGCAGTTTTTAATTCACCAACCCAATACAATCGTTTTGATCACGTATAGAATTCCCTACCGATTAGCATTAGAAATTTATTATCTCTCCCCGTTTTTAAACAAGCAATCTCTTGTCTAGCACAATATTTGCTATTTTTTGTATTAAAATTCCGCTCACAGGACCAGACTTCGGTTCCTGATGTTGCTTTTTCTTTTGGAGCAACTTCTAATTGCATTATGGTTTTCCTTTTAATTTTTTCAATTGTTTACATAAATTTGCGCATATTTCTTGCAATTTTACATTAAAACCATCAGAAAAAAAGTGTCCAAACAAAAGCTCACGTTGAGTTCGTGCTTTTCCCCAGTTAGAAACAAAGTTTTAAGCCTTTAAGCCTTTAGCTTTATTGATCTCAAGTGGTAGCATTCAACGATAAGGTGACATATGACAATAGCCGGCAGTTTTCAATTCACCAACCCAATAGTTCCTTTTAAGACATTCGACTTTGAGATACGTGTAAAAGAGGCAAAAGATTAGCCAACTCTTTTCAAATTTGCGAACTTACTTTTTTACAAAACGATCAAATTATGATCTAGAATCTAGAGTGAAGTGAGATCAAACGTCTGATCAAACGAATCAAGTCGATCACTCTAAATCTAAGTCTGGATCGGACGTCTGATTTAGAGTGATCGGCTTGATTCTAGATCGGACGTTCGAGCTCACTTCACTCTAGATCGGACGTCCAATCGGACGGATTTCTAGATCGGAACTTATTTGGAATGAATTTATGGTTTTATGTTGAATAAATTCTAGTTCAAAGTCCGGCAGTTTCCAATTCACCAACCCAATAGTTTCTTTTAAGAAATTCGGCTTTGAGATACGTGTAAAAGAGTCAAAAGATTAGCCAACTCTTTTCAAATTTGCGAACTTACTGAGCTAGAAACTGAATCATTGAAATAATTGCAATAATTGACAGAAAATAGTATAATTGAAGGAAAAAAATTGATAAAACGAAACACATCACATTGTGCTTTGGCTAAGTTTTCTCAATTTCCCTCCCTTCTTTTTTTCTTTCGATTTTATATTGTTCCCTAGAGAAAATGACGTTCATTTGAATGATTAAACCAAAAACAAATCGTTTTTCGTCTTTGTTTATTCATTGTTTTTAAATTGAAATTGACGAATTCGCAAAATTTTTTAGCAAATTTGAGGGGAAATTTGTTTTGTCGGAAGAAAGTTCAAAATTTCTCGACTTTCCCGAATTTATTTCGATACTGATCGCCGACTTTCATCTCGTCACTCATTTTTAGGGGAACCATTCTAAAAGTTGTTTGGTATAGAAAGATCACAAGATATAAAAGATCACAAATCTTCTTTACCGTCTATACATGAGAACCCAAGCCAATGCACAAAGCAAAGAGATCACGATCACGATGATCCACGGGTTTCCAATTCCGGATGATTCGAAAAGACTTCTAAACATTGTGGTAATGCTTGATAGCGTTTTACAGAAATGAGTAGAGTTGTATCTGAGGTTATAAAAAATAGTTATTATATCTTTCTAAAAACATTTTTCTCGGCATTCAGGTCATAAATCTCGTTCTTGTCCTTGTCTTTGTCCTTGTCTTTGTCCTTGTCTTTGTCCTTGTCCTTGTCTTTGTCCTTGTCTTTGTCCTTGTCCTTGTCTTTGTCCTTGTCTTTGTCCTTGTCTTTGTCCTTGTCCTTGTCTTTGTCCTTGTCTTTGTCCTTGTCCTTGTCTTTGTCCTTGTCTTTGTCCTTGTCTTTGTCTTTGTCTTTGTCCTTGTCCTTGTCTTTGTCTTTGTCCTTGTCTTTGTCCTTGTCTTTGTCTTTGTCTAAGTCCTTGTCTTAAGTGACTTGGGCTTACTAGGAAACGTCGCCAGGTGCCCGTGATCTTTTATAACGAAACCAACTCCATCTTATAGAATCGACTACGCTGATTCCGAATCCCTTTTCAATTTTTGCCCTTGAGGCCTGTAATCCGGGATATCTGGGTTACAAGTTTTAGCCCTTCTTACCTGAGCTCATTTTTCGCAACGGAGCCAACTAGTGGCGTGGTGCATCGCCAAAGGTGCCGACTACAGATCCAAAGCACTCTGGTTCGATCCCCTCCTTTTCGATCCCCCTCCCCTCCTAAAAAACCAAAAGAAATTGGCCGAGGAGTCGTCGTCAGCTTTGGCGATGCGCCACGCCACTAGTTGGCTCCGTTGCGAAACATCAGTTAAGAGAGGCTAAAACTTGTAACCCAGATATCTCGCGTTACAGGCCTCGAGAGCAAAAACTGAAAAGGGATTCGGAATCAGCGTAGTCGATTCTATGAGATGAAGTTGGTCTCGGTCACAGGGACCGGACGACGCTCCCTAGTTAGGGACCGTAAACTACAGCTACGCCCCGCTGGATCAGAGTTGAGCGCTGTCAGTCAGCCGTACTATTATACTTTTGAGTAAATTGTCCTTTTCCCAGCGATTGTGGGACATTTGATACGTGCCCCGCCCCTTTTTCCATTGGCAATCCAACTTTGAGCTTAAATATCTTGGTGTTGGACTGTCCAATTTAAATAGCTTTTGTACCAATCGACAGAGAAAGACTTGGCGCATTGAATGCTCTTAAGAATATTTAAATTGGACAACCCTACACCAAAATATTTGAGTTTAAAGTTAAATTGCCAATGGCAAAGAGGGCGGGGCGCGTCCGATAACCTTTCCCAGCGATCTGACAAAGAGCGTCTCAAGTGTTCAAGTTACTTCTATCAAAAACCGTCACCTTTTAAATTTTGAAAGTCTAATCTTTGAACATATTCATAAACTTACGCCACAAACAATGGCCCAATAAGGCGAGCCGAGCTACCTGCCAAAAGGAGAATTCCTTGCATCGTGCCCTGAATCCTTTAGCTTTTTACTAAAGTTTAAATCTTACTTGATCTCTTGGACCGATCAGCGTTGAATAAACAACTGTCATTGTTACATTGATAATCGGAAAAGCGAGACCGACAAGGATCATATAGGAAAATACATAGACATAGACATTGATGGGCGGAGTGGTGGCACACCAATCGAATGATTGACGACAACCAACTGGTTCATCGATTTTCACCAAAGTTCCATTGATCGTTTCAACTATTTTCAAGATTTTTTGATTAGATTTTCTTAAAGTTACATTCTTGTTGATATTGAATTTTGCCCGGGAGAAACCACCAGGGATAGGTGAGAATATGGAAAAGAGTCAACAACAAGATGCCAATGATAGTCCAGAGACGATGGTTCAAACTAAAAATAAACGATTTTAAATAGAGAAATTAGACTGTTTTGAAGTTCTTTAAACTGGAAACTGTATTTTTAACCATTTATTCGCAATCAGCTTTCATTTCCAACTCTAAAAACTCAACTATTGGGTTGGTGAATTGAAAACTGCGGGCTATTGTCATATGTGACAGTTTGAGCACTTTCTTCGAAAGAAACCCATTTTGGTGTCAATGGAAAAGTTGTAGAGAATCAAAAATCAAGCTTATATCCAAATTTCCAAAATGATACGCTTAGTAGTTCCGCTTAAAAACCAAGTTCTGTGAAAATTCGTAAATTTGTTCTGTGTGTTCTTGGTGCGGGCGGGTAATCGCTCGACGTCTGGCACAGGGATTTTACATAACCCCCTTCCCTCTCTCTTCGGCAAACTAATCTGACCGTCTCCGCAGCCTCAAATTCGACATTGACTTCTCAAATACGACATTGATTAAATCAAGGCTAATCTCAATTGATTGGGTTGGTGAATTGAAAACTGCTGGCTATTGTCATGTGTGACAGTTTGAGCACTTTCTTCAAAAGAAACCCATTTTGGTGTCAATAGAAAAGTTGTAGAGAATCAAAAATCAAGCTTATATCCAGATTTTCCGAACGATTCAAAAACTGGTTTTCAAGAAATGTCAAATTTACGAATTTTCACAAAACTTGCAACAAAACTAGCATTTTAAGCGAAACTACTAAGTGTATCTTTTTGGAAATTTGGCTATAAGCCTAATTTTTGATTCTCTACAACTTTTCTATTAACACCAAAATGGGTTTCTTTTGAAGAAAGTGCTCAAACTGGGACATTTCCAGTCCTCCATTTTCGAGTCTCACACTTGTCTCACACACAAACCAAAATCCTACTACGAAAGAGGAATCCGCAAATTGCCTGTAAAATGGGCAGAAGTCGTCAATAATAATGGAAATTATTTGGAATGAATTGATGGTTTTATTTTGAATAAATTTTAGTTCAAAGTCCCGCAGTTTTCAATGCACCAACCCAATCGTTGTACTTTGTGGTTGCAAAATAGAGAACACTTTACTTTCTGGTACACTTAGGCACTTATTTACTTACTTTATTATAGAAAAATGGGCTCCAGTATTAAGTGAAAGAAATGATTGTCACAGAAATTAGATGCTTGAGAAATGAAATCATAAAAATGCTTGGGTAGCATGGAAAGATTGATGTTTGCAAGTTACTGATCGTTAAAAGTATTGGAATTTTTAAGCGCTACTTTTTAAGCATACCTTCAATTTCATCTTTCCCCCAAGGCACCTACTTCTTTCCGAAATCCCAAACTGTATTCGAGGCATAGTATGCAAGTCCGATGGCTCCAAAACCAATATGGATCAACGAGTTGTAGTAGACCGCTTTGGCTCGATCCCAGGCAAAAATTGTCATCGATAATGGAGAACCAATTCTGTAAATAAAGCCATTTCAAAGTTTATTTGTGAAATCTTTGTGTTCTTGCCGGAGCCTTCTAAACATCTAAACTAAAGCTAAGCTGCTAAACAAAACAATTTGCTTCTAAACAATTTGCTTTTTATTACGGATTACTAATGTGCTTTCCCTTGAATTCACTAAACGTGGCTAGACCTGTGCATCATTTAAATAAATAAAAAAAAGCTATTTTCTTCAATACACGTGGGGAAAAGGGTGTGAAAATTGTTTCAACGAAGCTCCAAGAAACAATGTATTGACCCAGAAATAAAAAGGAATCATGATCATCACGTGAGAATCCAAAGAGCTTAAAGTATCCGGTTGCAAGACCGACATTGAAACAGTGATATGATGAAAGAGGTGAGCTAGGAGATGCACAACAACTGAGTGGACCTTAGGACAATCAAGGCATTCGGTCAATCGAGGCATTCGGTCAATCGAGGTCAATCGAGGCTAGTGCGTTCCGCGTGTCTTTGCGTGGCGCGAAGGACGCGAAGAACGCGAAACGTTGAAACAAACCAACCAATCATAGGCAGAGTCTCAACAGATCGCAGCTATACTGCTCTACTGAGTACAACACCTTGACCAGCGATCAAGTCGTATGCAAGTGATCTTGCGCCCTCGAGAAACAGAAGTGATCCGGCTTTGGTAACTTTGAATTGAATTGATGATGAATGATGATGAATGATGGTGATGATGATGAATGAATTGATGAATTGATGAATTGATGAAAGGAATTGATAAAAAATTGTGGAAGTATCTCGAATTCAAGAAAACTTTCACAAGACCAAATAAGAGAAAATTCTAACTAAATGCGGAAGAAGGCGTCCTTTTATACGCGCGAAATTGTTTAGAGTACGGTATTTCTGGTGTCTTATTAGATTGTGGCAGCTTTTTGGTGACTCGTCGTCAAAAGAGCTCAAAAGGGTCAAAAGGCTGGAGAAAAATCTCCAACCTTATTGTTAGCTATTCAAATTGTTAGCTATTCAAATCACTTTTTAATACCTTAATTTTGGCCAGGAGAACACTTATCCAGACCAAACTTATAACTCAATCAATCAATTGTTCAAACTCACGTTTCAATATTTGTGATCACAAACATTTGAACGAAACGCGTCATGATGCAAACGAATGCGGCAAAGAGATCGAATTTTGGAAGGGCAAAGAAACGCTCGTGTTCGGCTGAAAGGTGGATTGGAGTTGAAATATCAACAGAAATAGGTTCGATTTCTGTTAAACTCATAGAAACTTGTAGAAACTTGTAGACTAAAACTTTCCAAAGTTTCTAAAAATTTATGAATAACCAATATGAATACCAATCTTCTGCAAATCTACATCTTTTGTTTGCCAATCTCAACGAAACTCACGATTTTCCTGCTTTTCCACTTGATAAATACCAATTCTCGAGTCTTTGAAAGCAAAAATCATCATCAACGCCGACAACAGGTTCACGAGAATTCCCATCATGGCTGGCCCGGTATACATGTTGACCAGAAATTTCCCAAACACTTGATAACCAGGGTAATCGAGTGGAGTGAATAGAATTTGAAAACCTGAAAATTTGAAAATCCTAGAGCGACATTTCTCTTAAAACGACCTGGTCCAGCCAAAATTCCTAGTGAGAAGCCACCAGTGTTTAAAGAAATCGCTCGAGATCGATCATCTTTTGTGCTACCCTGGATTGCGTAGGCGCGAAGCGGAGAAATGATACCTACCGTAAATACTGTAATAGTACCGCACCCCCCTCGTACAGTCGCGTAGTGTTTTTTAGTATTTCATTTTTTTCAAAGCGCCCGTACTTTCAAAAAAAAAAAAGCCCTGAATTTCAGCTATTTTTTGATACCTAAGCGCACATTGTAGCATGAACCAGTGTCGAGAAAAACTCGTTCAAACCTAGACTACGCAACACTCCGCACCGTCATTATGGGGATGGGGTACTATTACAGTATTTACGGTAATTACTCGAGTAAAATTTGCATGAGTAATTTTTACTCGATTAATCGACGGTTTTTGCCCGAGTAAACTACGAGCAATTCTCTTTACACGTCGAGTAAATTGAATACCTTTAAATTTGAATTTGCCACCAAATCAATTAAACAGCTGAATATCTTGAAAAGGAGTCGTATATAAGGCGGCGCTCGTGACTTTTGCGGCAGCTTTTTTGCAATAATTTTCGCTAAAAGTGAATTCGAAAGAACGAAAGAATTTCTTGAAAAGAAAACGTATATAAGTCAGCACTCGTGATTGTCGAGAAAAACTCGTTCAAAGCTAGAGCTACGCAACACTCCGCACTGTCATTATGGGGCTGGGGTACTATTACAGTATTTACGGTAGGTTATTAAATCCAATTGAAAACTAAAGCTAACTCTTTGAAGGCTTCATAAGTTGAGCTCGACGCAAATTAGAAAACTCAATAGCCTTGTTATTAGATTGTTTTTCTTGCGAGCCAGTAATTATTCCAGCAAAATTTGCATGAGTAACTTTTACTTGATTATTCGACACGAGTAATGCTCTTTACACGTCGAGTAAATTGATTATACCTTTATATTTGAAGGGATTTGCCACCAAATCAGTTAAACAGCTAAATATCTTTAAAAGGAGTCGTATATAAGGCGGCGTCCGTGATGTTCGCGCCAATTTTTTTGCAATATTTTCCTTGAAAGTAACTCTTTCTAAGTGTGCGGTTTAAAACGCATTATTCATGAGGAACACACCCTACTTGTTACTTTTAGAGTAGTATGAAGTAAGTTTGACAAAAGTGACAAAATTTAGCTACTAGACAAGGCTGGTTTCGGATGCAACCTAACAGATCTTTCCTCTTTTATAAGGGAGAGAGGGTGTGACTCTGTGCGTCTGTCTGTTTGTCTGTCTGTCTGTCTGTCTGTTTGTCTGTCTGTCTGTCTGTCTGTCTGTCTGTCTGTCTGTCTGTCTGTCTATCTGTCTATCTGTTTGTATGTCTCTCTGTCTGTGTGTCCGGGCCGTTTCTCGCCAACGGTGGCTCCGATCGAGCTGAAAATCTGACATCAAACGGTCAACTTTTTATTATATTTAATATGGCCCATTCGTTTTCTAATCTGTTGAGCTGTTTTTCTTGAAAATGCGAATTGTGACGGTTTTGGGGCACTTTTTCTTTGAGAATCAGTATCTCAGTCCAGGTGCGAGAAAGAGAAATCTTTTTTTCTTAAAAGATAGTCAGAGTCTCTAGATTAAAAATCTAATATTAATCTTTGGATTTTAAAAATCAAAAAACTGAGCGTGACTATGAGAAGATTCAAGCCTGTCGCCGTGGCACGCGTGGTCGGCTGTTAATTTTATCACTGATTTCAAATTTAGTTGTTAAAGAAAGTTCCCCAATCTACCTGCACCAAGTCCAACGACAAGACGAGACACCATCATGCCAATGTAGGGTTGAATCTCGAAAATCGGTATCGATAGATACAAAGTATTGCCAACGGTCATCATAAAAAGTCCAGCCTAGAGAAATATTGGCTTCAAAGAAGGCTTTAAAGAAGGCTTTAAAGAAGTGATTTCAACGTCTCACCAAGACTGGAATCTTCGTGTTCTTGATTCGATTACTCCAGAAGCCATAAAAAGGCAATGAGAGAGCTTGACCGAGACTGTAAATGGCTGTGATATGTCCAAATTGTCTTTCCTTCGATGAAGCGTCTAACTGAAATCGACTTGGCTCAAAAAATGGCTTAAAACTTGGCTCAAACTTGGCTCAAAAGTTGTTTTCTAATCTCACAATCTCACAAAAGCTTTCAAAACCTGTAGCAGATATGGCCACAATGATGAGAAATAGATGGTGAATTGAATAGCGCAAAAAAATTGCACCAAACTCGCAATCCACATCGAGCTCCATGGTGTTGTTGGCTGAGTTTTACTAGAAAACTTTGCAATAACAAGCAAACAACTTCCTCTTCTTCCACAAAAGTCTTCAAACCAACTTTTCCGTGTTCAATGGAAAACGACTCTTTGTTTTCATCGTTGAATGATTAAAAGCACCCATTAATTTCAGAAAATAAACATCTAAATTCAGAGATTTAAATTTTAACGTCGATCTTGTTCAGCTATGACATTGTCTCCTTTTTTTGTCGACCTTTTTTGTCGACCCAAATTTGCATAAGCGCTTTTCGGCTGGGGTGTGTAGTTGGAACTTTGAAATCATTTCGATCAAAGATTAGTCGATTCAAGGATTCAGATTTGATCACACTTTTGCTTAAGCTCTTCTTGGCCTCTTAATTTTGTTTTGTGGAGATATTAATAGAATTTATTTTGATACTCATAGTTTCACTTTACTGTTTCAACCCACTTTCGGTTGTACAAGCCTTGGATTGCATCATTCTGCAAATTGTTGGCATCATTCTGGCTTCAGATTGTTGTTTCGACATTATGACTCGATTATACGTGAACCATACAGGGTGACTGCTAAGTACAGGGTGTCCCACAATTATGGTGACGCGCATCTTACTACGTTTAACTGCTTTCTGTCTTTTTTTTCTTATTAATTCGATGTTTTGATTGTTTTTTTAGGTATGAAGAAAGAGCTGCGTTCAGCCATTATTACTCTTCATCAACAAGGGAAAACACTCAATGAATCCTGTATAGCGACTCACTTCTGATGGTCTAGCTCAGCGAGAACTCAATGAATCCGTAAGGAATTTTTGGAGGTGATTTTTGTGTATGTCTCCTGTAGCCAAACCCATTTTCTAACTGATTGATGCTTCTAGAATCTTTATTTGACTTTACAAAGTTGAGAGTCGCGGCGAATCTGACGAAAAACCCAATTTAAGGTTTTTTCGATAAATAACATTAAATCAAGAAGTAAAAAAACGATAATTCCTTTTCAAAAAAGATTTCCTCGGATTTTTTCTCTAATTTTTGAGCTCCTTAATGACATTTTGCTAGGAAACCGTAGTTTTAATCAAATTCGATAACAGAAAATCGAATTTCTATGAAGTCTTTGATCTTCTGATTAATCTCTTTGATCTTTTTTCCTGTTAAATATGATCATATTCGTTAAATAACTGCAAAAACGGCTCTCAAAAACTTTGAATTGGGTTTTTCGCCAGGTGTACGGCGACTCTCAACTTTGTAAGATCATATAAAGATTCTAGAAGCACCATTCAGTTAGAAAATTGGTTTGGCTACAGGAAACATACACAAAAATCGCCTCCAAAAATTTCATACGGATTCATTGAGTTCTCGCTGAGCTAGACTATCAGAAGTGAACGGCTATGATTCGTGGTCACCCTGTAGCTCGGAAACACTGTTCTGGTTAGCTTTGACCCAGAAATGACCTTGCATCGTATAATATGATAATGTACCGTAATCCGGAATATAATATGATAGTTCCAGCGATCAAGTCGTATGCAAGTGATCTTGCGCCCTCGAGAAACCGAAGTGATCCGGCTTTGGCAACTTTGAATTGAATTGATGATGAATGATGATGAATCAGGAACTATCATATTATATTCCGTTTTAAAATATCAATTTTAAAACTAGAATTGTAAAGGACGAGGTCCACCAAAGACTGCCAACAATTCAATAAATCGTCGAAAGATTTTTGATCGACGCAAGAAACCCTCGTATTGAACAGGCCCACAACGATCAGAACGATCGAAACCATCAGAACGATTGGTCCAAAGAACCTCGCTCGTTATACGACAGAATTGTTTCTTTGTTTACTTTGTGTTCTCACTTAAACTTTCACACTTTCTGGCATACTCTTCGTTACCCGCCGACCGGTTCAATTACTCAAGTCTAAAATCGCGAACACTCTGTGCTTCGCGTGTGAATATAATATGATATTCTTAAAATGTTATTAGCCATTTCATTTTTGTGTTTGTTAGATCCAAATTGTTGTTGAGCTTGTCTGTTTTTTTTTTGCTGTTCTGCCTTCATTTTACAATTGCAATTTTACAATCTTTGCTTTTTCGTCCTTTCAATCTTTTTGTTTATCTTAAATATTTATTCAAATAAGATAGACAAGAGAGTTTTTTAAATTGTAAAACCGGAAACTTTTTTGAAATACAGGTTTATAAGCTACGAGATGCCAACGAATCATTATGAAAAGCGGGGGAAATTTTTGAAAAACCTTTTGCGTCAAATAAATTAGAAAAAATTAGAAAAATTAGAAAAAATTAGAAAAAGTAAGAGGTAAAGCAAAGAAAATCGATTGTTTAGAGAAACTTAACTGAATATCTTTTACAATATATCCAATATGCTTATAAAATTGCTTATAAAATTAGCGGGAGAAATCACAGCCGTCGTGCGTTTTCTTGTTGACTAAATGAGTGACATGGGTTGAAAATTTTCGAATTTTACTATTCAAAAAAGACTAAAATTTCTATTGAGAACACATAAAGTTAAAATAGAAATAAAATTCTATGAAAGTATTGAGAAATGGAAGAACATTCGACAAGTGAACTTCATTGAATTTTTGTTTAGTAGACAACTAGACAAGTAGACAACTTTTTGGGTTCAAAATTTCTCAATACCTTCTCTCTAACAGATTAAATGAAAAAGCGCTTGAAAAATCCATTAATTCAAATCAACTGAATCATTCAAATCAATTGATTCAAAGCCTCAACTCGAATCGGGGATTTTGATGCCAACGAGCGCGACACCATTGATCGTTGGCCGATTCGGCGGCACCACGAACAACTCGACGACCCCGAGCCTCTTCGACCAACGAGCGAACGGCCTCGGATTTCATCTAAATAAGATAACTTTATTTGTTTATTCAACAACAGTTTAACAACAACTCAATCTTGTCTCAATCTTGTCTCAATCTTGTCTCAAACTTGTCTCAAACTTGTCTCAATCTTGTCTCAAACTTGTCTCAATCTTGTCTCAAACTTGTCTCAATCTCAATCTCAATCTCAATCTCAATCTAGAAACTATCTCAGCATTAAAGGCTTAATTAAGAGCCTCGATTACACCAGTATCAGAAAGTCGGTGGCAAGCTAGAAGGAAAGTATACAATATTCGGTTGGTCCATAAGTCTTGGTAACAGTTTTGTTTTTTGATTCACAACCAAAGAAGCAGTTTACTCGAAATAGTTTTCGTTGTTTTGGATAACTTTTGCCCATTTTGTTGGAAGTTAGCGAATTCCTCTTTCGCAGAAAATTTTTGAAAACTTTTTCAAACCTTTCCCCACCTGTAACTCGGCAATCTGGGCATCTAATTCGGCTAAGAAGTCCATCTCGGCTTTCTCAAGTTCATCATCTAAATTGAGTGGTGGCGGTGGTGGGGCGCAGAACTTTGGAGCCGGTCGATGAACGGGCGATGGACGGATCGGCTCGGGTCTGAGCAATGGAGGCAATGGACGAGCTGGGAGCATTCCCAATGAGTAAGTCTAAAGAAAAACTTGAAATTGATCGTACAAGCTTGTTACAATATAAGCTTATACAATACAAGCGTATACTTGTTTTCAAGTTATTATTTCGTTGATTTTCTTTCACCTGTGGAATCACTGGCAACATCCTGGGCCGAGTTGGCTTGACCGCGGCATAGATTGGCTCAAAATTGGGCACTCTTCTCGGCAACGAGTCCAAATTTGGGGCTTTCGGAGTGGAGTTTTGTCGGTAGCTGAAATCATGGCTTAATCATGGCTTAGTCATTAGATTATTCGTGCTTTAGTCAACTACTTTAGTCAATAGAAGAGTCAACTTTGGCTAGAATCTGATCACTTTCTTACTTAGGTTGTTCTTTTCCACGGTTGATTTGTCTTTCCTCCACATATGGCCGAGCCATTGGCCCATCATAGGGACGGGCATAGATTGGAGAGTTTGGCCGAGAGAATGAGGTGGGTGATGAACAAGATGGACACTCTGAGTCCGAGACATAGGCTCGATCGTCGAGCACACGAGAGATTCGAGTGAGTGACTAAAAGGTTGAATAGAAAGATAGAATCCAGATCCAGATAGAAATTCAGATAGAAATCCAGATAGAAATCCAGATAGAGATATCAGAATCCAGATAGAAAGAAAATCCAGCTAGCTAGCTAGCTAGCTAGATTTACTCAAAGCTGTTCTAGTACTACTTATTTGTGCATCACTTGATATTACGTGTGATTTTCAAATAAGTAGTACTAGCACAGCGTTGAGTACATCTAGCTAGCTGGATTTTCTTTCTATCTGGATTCTGATCGAGCGTGTGCATTACTTGATATTACTTGATGTTTTTGACAACACTACTCAAATATGTACGATTAAAGTTTGCCTCCAACTCCAACAAAGACTCACCTCCAATTCGTGGTAGATATGCTCGGTGGACTCAAATCGTCTCAAGTTGTCATACGGGGAAAATGAAGAGGATTCCTCTAAAAACCCAAGCGCTTCATCAACATCAATCGATCTGCACTCGACCGCTTTGTCGGCCGATTCGCGAGCCGATTGCCAATTCGGCGAGTGCACTGATGATTCGGGACTAAAGAAAGAGATTATTGCTTATTTTATTGCTATTAGAAGTTTTGATTTTCGAGAAAGAATCGAGAATCGCAAGAATGCCATTAAGTCGAGATCGAGTTTTCACACGAGCTCTGGCCCATTTGATAGAGTTTTCATCGAGGATTCGGAATTTGCTTTTAGTTTTTTAGGAACTTTTCTGTAACCCAAGATATTCGGCATATGAAATTTGGCTTTTACAAACCTTTTACAAGATTTACAAGCTTTCTCATCATTTTCTAACATTGCTCTGATGGCCTAGTGATGATCTGAACTAGGCCATCAGAGCAATGTTAGAAATGGTCATCAGAGCCATCAGAGCAATGTTAGAAATGATCATCAGAGCCATCAGAGTATGTCCGCGTTTGAAACTTTTTGTCCCTTGTTCGAATCCCTTCACTGATCACTCTTTTTCCTTTTTTTGTTTAATTACGAAAAACTATTTTTTTAGGGTTTTGTAACTTATCAGCTCATAAAGCAACCGAAAAGAAGCCAAATATCTCTCCAAATTATATACCAAATATCTCGGGTTACAGAACCATTCCAGAAAAACTAAAAGCAGATGATGAAAACGATGAAAACTCTATCAAATGGACCAGGACTCATGCGGAAACTCGGTCTTGATCTTGACTCGATCTTGACTCGATCTTGACTTGACAAAATTCCCCCGTTACTTCCGAATTCTTAAGATTTAAACCTATTAACATTTCCCGGTTCATTCCTAATTCCTTCAGAATCAACCATTTTTTTTTGCTCTTGCTATTCTTGCTTTCATCCCCAATTTCCAGCGAATCTCTCCTTTTTGCCATTTCCAAATCTCCCAGTATTCCTCCTAGTACAACTCCCGAATTCCTTCAGAAAGCCACTATATGGCAAACTCAAATTAGAATCAACGTCTCGCCGAGCAAAGAAAAGAGAAGAGAAGAAGATTGGTGAAAATTTGGCGATTGTAATTGAATTGTCGGCTGTGTGAGGAGAAATTGGGAAGAGAGGAACGGAAGAGAGAACGGAAGAAGCACCACCGAGGGCTGAGGAGTCCCAATCATCATCATCCCCAAGGAAAGCTTTTCTTGCGTAATGCCTTCACTCCCTTCCCTCAGTTTCCCTTTCTTCGATTTGATTATTCACAAATTTCCCAAGTGGAATTCACTTTGGACTTTCAAAGACTGAGTCCTCTTTCGCTGTCCAACAAATCCGAAAAAGCATTAACGTTTGTTTGGGATTGTGAAATTTGTGACTCGATTTCAATCGAAAAACAGTAGCTTTAAAATAAACTTGGACATGAATTTAGATTTAGACCCAAATGCAATTTCATCTTGAAATTTCACAACAACTCCTGGTACAGCTCAAACCTTGGTAGAACAGTTTATCGGTGACTAACTTGACCCAAAAGATATCACAAATGAGTCTACCACTTGTGGGTTACCAGTCTACCAGTCTACCACTCTACCGGTTAAGTACTCTTCGCATTAAGTCCAAGCCTAAGCCTGAGCCTCAACCTGAGCCTGAGTCTGAGCCTGAGCCCAAGCCTAAACCGGAGCCTGAGCCTGAGCCTGAGCCTAAGCCTAAGCCTAAGCCCAAGCCTGAGCCTGAGCCTGAGCCTGAGCCTGAGCCTAAGCCTAAGCCTAAGCCTAAGCCCAAGCCTGAGCCTGAGCCTAAGCCTAAGCCTAAAAGCGGCTGAGATCCAGAGCCTGGGGCTCAAGCCCAAGCCCAAGCTAGCCTTAGCCTGCTAAGCGCTGAGCCTGAGCCTAAGCCTAAGCCCAAGCCTAAGCCTGAGCCTGAGCCTGGGCCTAAGCCTAAGTCTAAGCCTTTAGTACTATTACCACTAGATTTCACTAGTTTTTCTAAAAAGCTCTAAGCTAATACTTTTAAATCTTATCAAACAACCATTTTCCATTATATTTTCCGTTCGATGACCACTTTTCCTCAACCAAAAGCTGACCGATCCCCTTTTCCTTTGAAGCAAAATGAAAAATGCGCTTTGCGTTCGCCAATTCATCCTCTTTTCACCCCCGAATAAGATCTCCCCAAGGAACAGCCACGAGTTTTATGAATTTAAGAAAAATTGATCGAGAAAAAACTTGCTAGAACTTCTACCTGCTATCCTGACTTCCATATCCGGATGAGCAAACGGACTCCTCGAAGCTTTTCACCCGCAAATGTGAGCGGTCCATTGATGAGAAACTGAGATCAGAGCGCTCCATCTGAAAGAAAAATAAGATAAGTATACTATTTTTTAAAAGTAGAACTAGAAATAGTTTATAGTCTATCAGTAGAGTTGTTACAGATTCGTCTTACTGCAGAAATATCCGCAACTTAAACGCTCGTTCATGTAAAAACTCTTGGGAAACTCAAAATTGACTAGTTAATCTTATTTCTAACTTTTTTTTGTCTTTTTGTTTAAACTTTCAAAGCTTTCAGGTTTAACTTCTTTAAAAGAAATTAAATTAAAAAAAACACTAGTCACTTATCAGAAAAAGACTTGTTAAAGTTTCAAGTCTTCAAATATTTATTGTACAACTCAATTAATTGAACTAGACAATAGCTGGGCAAGCTTTTCCAGCTTTTCCATCTTTCCAGCTTTTCCGCTTTCTAGCTTTTCAGCTTTCTAGCTTTCCAGCTTTTCAGCTTTCCAGCTTTCTAGTTTTCCAGCTTTCTAGCTTTCTAGCTTTCTAGCTTTCCAATTTTCCAGCCTTCTAGCTTTCAACTGTATCTATTTTTGATTGTTTCAATTACACAACTACCATTTGCCATTGAAAGTTTCTTCTTTGCATCAAAACTTTTTCTCTATTCCCCTTTTTCCTCGAACAATTCTCGTCATCGACATTTTCCAATTCCTCTACAACTCTAACCAATGAACTCACATTATGCTCAGGTTTCCTTAAATGACGCATCGAGGCGCGGTCTCGCTGAATCCAGGGATTTGTGCGAATGTTGGACGATCGCTGACTGGAAAACGATTGACTCAACGAGCCGCCCATCGGGAAATCCCCAGGCAATCGCTGATCCCACGGATCTGCATAAATCACGGGCGCGATTGGCTCTAAAATGGATTTTCGAAGATTAGAAGATAGAATTAAAACTATTTCCAAACTCACGTTTCACTGCCACCGGTTTCCCTCGATTTTTCTTTGGTTCAAGGAATGAGGGCTGTCTTCGCGGAGCTGTGCTGTTTTTCGCTTCAGGGATCCGATAAGTTGGCGCCGCCGAGTGGGATGTCTGAGATTGTAATGGGTTTATGAGGTGATAAAGTAGCAATTAAGTGAATCACTTAACTCTTTCTTAGCAAAAAATGGAAAATTGCAATTTGTAGCCTCTTGTTTTAGCTGTGTGCATAGGGTTTAGCAACTGTTTAGCAACCGTTTAGCAACTGTTTAGCAACAAAGTTACAGAGAAAAGAAGTCTAATAGCCAGAGCATTGTTTATTATTGCGAAGAAGCCCATCTTTTTCCGAGTGTTTTTGCTTTAAATGCTTTTTTGTCTTCATCAATGTTATTTTCAGGGTTTAATTCTATCAAATAAGCCAAAAGGGAAATCTCTAGACACATTTATAGATGTCTAAATGAATTTTAACGATCTATTATTTCGGATTCGATTTACAAATTTCGATCTAACGATCTAGCGATTTTTCTGTTTGAATCCCACACAAACCTTTCTCGATCGGCGCTCCTTGTTCCCTCGCCCAAGCGGGAAGCCCTCGAGCCACGACTGAAGTCGTTGCATCAGTGACTCTGCAAATTTCGATATAACTTTCGATAGACAAATTTCTATACAACGATATTTCGATATAACGATATTTCGATATAAATTCTATGAAATCAAAATCAAAAATGACACAAAGGAATGAGTCAGCGCTTAAAAATAAGAAATCGAATTTCCTTGAAGGATCCTCAAGACTTTTTGTAGCGAAAGGGGAAAATTGGCTTCAACGAAGGGATTTTCTTCAATTTTCGGACATCCTTTAAGGATTTTTCGTGTAAAGAAGCACTTCAACACAACAAAAAGACGGCAATAGGTGAGGAAAAGGGGAAAAAAGTCGGTGTACTTGACTTTACGAAAGTAGATGAGTAATTTGGGGATTGTGGATGGATTTGAATCTGTGGCAGGGTCAAATTTAGCTATTGTTTTACATTTCGAGCTATTGTTTGACTGTTTTCAAATAATTTGGGTGAGTTTCAGCACCAAAAACAGCGAAAAAGCAAGAGCTATCTAAAGTTATCTAAAGTAGAGCAAGAGTTATTTAAAGGTACTAAAACTTGTACTTTTACATAAGTTTCAAGTTTAGTTTCTCTAAGAAAGAGTAAAAATTTCGTTCTAGAGCTACTGGAGGCATAAATTTGCCAAAAGTTCACGAGTTTTACCCAAAACTAACTAAATTCACTTGGCTAAACCCAAAAAAACTATGCCGAATATGAGCTCGGCATTAAAATAGTGATGTTGAATAAGTTTTACTCGAAAGCTAGCAGTAAATACTTGTTACAAGTTTGAAATACTTTTATATAAATCTTTTAAAATAGCTATGCGCTCCAGTTTTCAATACAATTTAGTCATTTTAAGGGGAAAACGAGAGGAGACATCCCATTCTCGTGGGACCAATCGAAGACACGAAAATGAAGTGCTCCTCGACAAATTCACAAAATCCATTTGCTAGGCAAAGGGAAATGAAGAACAAGAAAAGGCGTACAAGTAAAAATATTCATGTTTTCCTATCCTATCCTCCAATTGTAACCCTGAGAAAGTAGCCAATCGTTTGATGGGAATTCGCGTGAAGAACTCGATAGTTTTTTTGATGGGATTACCTGGGAAACGCTAGTTGATCAAGAAAATCATTGAAGGATTTAAATTTTACTTTAAAAGTGTACTCAAATGAAGAACTAGACTCAAGTTTGCTTTGGCTTGAACAGTTTAAACTTTTCGATGATCTAGAAACTGCCATTGAAGTTTTAAAGTGTTCAGAGTTAAGAATTCAAATGAAGAACTAGACGCAAGTTTTCTTTGGCTTGAACAGTTTAAACTTTTCGATGATCTAGAACCTCCCATTGAAGTTTTAAAAGTTTAAAAGTGTTCAAAGTTAAGAGAAAACTCGTAAAACCCAAAAAAAAACAGACAGTTTCCGACAATAGATAGGAATTACAATTTGAAATTAGCATATGAAAGTCTAGCGGACAATGAACAAAGAGAAAATTGAGCAAAAAGAACGTTGAGAGAAACGCGGAAAAGAGTTTTCCACCAGAAAGTCGTCTAATTGAATTTAGAAGGGTTTTTAAAGGAAAGGAGGACAGAAAAGTGAAATGGATGAATTTTGGAGAGTGCTTTTCACGGGAGGAGAAAGATTAGAAGAAAAAATGAATACTGGAAAGATTGGAGTCATCTTTTACATTATCTAAACATAAAATAATGACATTTATACCCAATCAAGTCAAATAATATGCTTTTATTTCAAAATTTCTTGCACTTATGACAATTTGTGAAATTCTCAAGTTAGCCAAGTGATTTCAGAACAAATTTGCATTTACCGTTAACAGTTTAGCTTTAACAGTTACTGGTACAAGTTTAACTTTAATTAACAGTTACCGGTAACAGTTTAACTCATCTAGAAAGCTCAGCACAAATGAGTTTTCTTGGAAATTTGAGCATGAACAACATAATAGAAAACGTTCAAAACAGTGTCGTCAAATTTCTCACAATTCAAATTTCTCACACCAAGTTAATTCAAGTTTTATCCCAAAAAATTCCTTGCTTTCTTGGCTACATTATGGGTAAAACAGTTTTTGAAAAAAGTTAATATTTCATAGATAAAAAGAGCGTTCAAAATGGATCTAACGAAATTCTAAAGAAAACGAAATCCCGATACAAATTTTGAACGCTAATTTATCCATGAAATATTAACTTTTTCAAAAAACTGTTTTACCCATAATGTAGCCAAGAAAGCAAGGAATTTTTTGGTATAAAACTTGAATTAGCTTGGTGTGAGGAATTTGAATTGTGAGGAATTTGAATTGTGAGAAATTTATTGATTTGGGAATAAAAATCTAAGCGTTTATATATTTCAAACAAAGTCAGAACCTGGTTCTTGGCCTGTTTTGAACGTTTTCTATTATGGCGCTGTTTTAACTACATCTCGAACTTGATTTGAAATGAAATGAACAAAGTTGATAAAATGGTTGAGAGTAGAAAGTTTGGAGTAGAAAGACATTAGAAAGGTTGACAAGGTTGAAATGGTTTTCTTGTAGGAGTGAGGAAGAGGTGCTGTGAGGGAAAAGATGACTGAAGGGAAGCTGAGGAAAGCCTTGGGGAAGGGATGGATGGGAAAAGACAGTGATGGATCTTGCAAATTAACGCCCCACCCCTTCTTTCCTCTTTTTTCTTCTTTCTTTTCTTTTTCTACCAAGAAAAGCTATTTTCTTTTCTCTGCTTACTTCCATCAAATTTCCCTTCTGCTTGTGAAATGACAGGATAAGAAGCATGATGAGTAGATGGAGAAAAAGTAGGCAATGAATAACTGATTAAGGAGCTTACTGGTTTTAGACCTTTTAGGCCGTAAATTAGTTGAAACTTTATCGAAAAAGACATTTTCTATTAGGAAAGCTTAAAAATTTTGGGAATATGCAGTTTATTTTAAATAAAAAAAGTGGTGAAAAAGTTAAATGAAAGTCAAAAGTTTGATTTGAATGAAAATTTTCTTATTTCAAATCAAGCTTTTGATAGTCTAATCAAAGCTCTAATCAAAGCTCTAATCACTCTAATCAAAGCTCTAATCACTATTCTTTATTGAAGAGTTAACTATTACTACTTTAGAATTAGAAATTGTGCTCTGAAGGGGAAAAGAAGCTAAATACGGGGAGCATTTTTCAGATAAAAATGACAGAAAGACAAAAACAAAAACAAAAAAAAAAAAGGTAAACTCAAAACCTCCAAACTATGAACTGACATTGCCCTCAAGTTTTTTTCTTTCAGGGCTTGGGCAACAAATCCTCGCCGCTTCAAAAGGTCTCAGTCAGCCAGTTAAAGAAAAGATACACATACTGCCCCAATAAATAAAAAACATACAAAAAAGAAAAAAGGGGGGTTGGCCGAGGGGCAAGGGAAAGAACCAACCCAACCAAACCAAAACCAACCAACCAACCCAACCAACCAAACGGTTCCGTCAATACGGTTCCAATACGGTTCCCAACCAAAGCCAACCCCAACCAACCAAGCGCCAACCCAACCAAACGCCAACCCAACCCAAACCAACCAACCCAACCAAAGCAAAGTTCTTTTTTCTAATACGGTTCCTCCTAGGTCCAACCAACCCAACGCCAACCCAACCAAACGCCAACCCACCCAACGCCAGCCCAAGCTCTAAACTTACAGTTCTAATTTTTAGATCCACAGGTAAATTTTCCCGATTTTCAAAATCAATTTCAGCGGTAAAGTGACAAAAAAACGATCATAAATAACATGTTGTCTCATATTTTTTTTATTGATTCTCTGCGTGTCTCTTTTTTCGCGTCCATTGAATATTCACATTCTGTTAGCATTCGGCCGGATTAGTCAACGAAACTTTTCGCTCAAAGAGACATTTGTTTATTTAGGGAAAAACCGCTGCAATACATGAGAAAAGTTAACACAAAAGTTGTTTGGAGTTTATTTATTGATTTGGGAATAAAAATCTAAGCGTTTAGATATTTCAAACAAAGTTTGAACCTGATTTTTGGCCTGATTTGGCATGGAAAATCACTTTTTTGCCTGTAGCCATAAGATTTAGAATGAGTAACCAAAGAGAAAAGAAAGAGAAAAGAAATTTGAATAGAAAACTGTGTCCTAAATAATACTATAAGATATATCTAGCGGATTAACAACGGATTTCGATTCATAAGAATCAAGAGAAAAGGGATTAGAGTAAAATTTAGTCTCCCCGTGACAGCGCTGAAAGTGTTGCGCAATTTGTGAAGATGGGAAAAGCGAAAGAAAAGAGTAAATGAACAATTCACTTGTTCTCTTTCACACCCCGGACAAAGAGGAAAAGAGAAAATAGGGAAGAGTCGGGCAATTTGCATACGGAAACCCTCTCCTGGGGAATGGACTGAATAAGATAGTAATTAGATGACATGAAAAGGACAACGGAAAAGTTCGGTGTTCAAATTTTGATAGTAGTCAGTTATGGGTTTGAGAAAAGCGTAAGAATGAACACGAAAAGAATCTCAGCTGGCTCTACTTGCTCAACTGCACCAAATTAGACAACAGGTTTACTTATCTTATAGTAAGCTAGTTGTCCTGATTGTGAGATATCTGATACACGCGCCTTTGGCATTGGCAATCCAACTTTGAGCTCAAATATCTTGGCGCTGGGCTGTTTAATTTAAATAGTTTTTGTATCAATCGACAGAGAAAGACTTGGCGCATTCAATGATATCAAGAGTATTCAAATTGGACAGCCCTACACCAAGATATTTGAGGTTAAAGTTAGATTGCCTATGGGAAAAGGGGCGCGGCACGTAACAAAACCCTTCCAGAACCCTTCCAAAAAATCTGAAGCTCACGATTTCGTTTCAAATGTCCGATGGGTTATTGATCCGATAAAAGGTCCGATAACCTGTTCTCCTACAGTCACTCTTACATTTTTACAGACTAATTGTAAGCTCAAAGTATTACAGTAGCTGTGAAAGTGAAAAAAAAACTTGAAAAAAAGAAAAGCTCAGGTGATTCAAAGCTTGAAAATCTTGAAACCTTGAAAATTCAGAATCGCATTGTTGCAGGCTTTCTGGTGCCTGTAAATAAAAGAAATTCTCATCTTAAACTCATTAAAACTCAAAAACCTTCACCCAAAGAACGTAGTTAATTATGCAAAAAAAAAAAGATATTCAATGGACGTCTCGAGTGTCCCACTACAAAATATCAAAGGAAAGGCTATCTTTTTTTAGGAAAAAGGACACATCCTTGACCGAATCCCTATCCCTTTTTCTACTCCTTCATATACCCGATCCATTGTTTTGAGGCCAATTGTTGGGGAAGTGTCAAAAAAGGTTCAAGGCTCTACTCAATTATTCTTTAGCCGCTTTGTGCTCGGCTGGATGCTCGAGTTTCGATAATGAACATCATTATTTTCAGTTCAGAATTCAAGTAATGAAAGAGATGAGGGTGGAAAAGTGTTTGAAGCAAGCTACACTAAACATTTTGACATTTAAAATGTTCATTGCCGCCTTTTAAGACCCAAAACCAGTACCAAAAGCGCCAAAAAGGATCAAACGTTACCTTTTCCTTTCATGATCAAACAGCCAAATAAAGAAGTGGCTAAATATTGACACTGACAAAGAAGTGCAACTTTTCTTGGATGCCAAAAGTGAAACTTTTTCTAGTCTGGCGCACAAATAGCATTTCTTGGATGGAAACATTTGAATACTGATCACTCAACCATTTCTAATCTGGAATCTTGGAATGGTTCTACTAGAGAAAAGAAAAAAGTTTAGATTATGCCGAATGTTCAGAAAAATCAATCAGAATCATGTTTTAACTGTTAAGTTTACGTCTAGAACTATAACCAAATTTTTATACTGTCTATAGCAATAGCTGTACCGTAAATACTTTGATAGAACGCCACCCCATAATGATGGGCGTACAGCCACGTAGTTTAACTTAACTATTGCCTTAACTTTGAGCGTTCAATTCTTCGCTCTGACATTGACATTTCTTCGCTCTGAAATTTTGAAATTGACACAATTTAGGAAATCAATCATTTATCAATTAAAAAGTAGGATTGTTGTAAGTCAGACAAGTTTTTCTTTAACATCTAAAATCAAAAACTTATCGTCAAATTCAAAGTGTTTAGTGCTGGTCAAGTAGAAATACTAGTACTGACTTCTATCAGTAAAAAGTCAGTACTAGTAGTTCTACTTGATATCTACTTGATTCTACTTGATTCTACTTGATAGTTCTATCTTTAAAGTCAAAATAAGGAAAGCACAATATTAAGAAGAGAAATTGAAAAAGATTTTCTTCCAAATCATATCAGATTTTCCAATCATAAGCTAAAAGTTTCTGAAATAAGAATAAAAGTAATGGAAAGGAAATGAAATGAAATGAAAAACATTTGGGTTGAATCGTTCTCATAAAGAACCCCAAATTTCATGGGAAATGGTGTTGAGAGACAAAAAAACACCGATCGTTTCTCTCGATAACACGTCGTAAATTTTCTCTTTTTCCTTTTTTTTTCGAATCATGACACTACTTGGGAAGAATGGGAGCTAATTTTGAATTGTTTGAAGCAAGAACATGATGACAAAATGGGGAATTACAGTGATTTTTGAGATGAATAGCAAAAGGAAAAGATTGGAAATCTGTATGGATTTGAATTTGAGTAAGATAAAGGAAATTGCTTTGCTTTGCTTTGCTTTGCTTTGCTTTGCTTTGCTTTGCTTTTTGCTTTGCTTTGCATTGCTTTGCATTGCTTTGCTCTGCTTTGCTTTGCTTTGCTTTGCTTTGCTCTGCTCTGCTTTGCTTTGCTTTGCTTTTTGCTTTGCTTTGCTTTGCTTTGCTTTGCTTTAAATTGAATAACTGAAAACGTTAAAGCGTTTCCTAGTTCCGCGAACCTGTAATATTATAGCTACTAATAGATCTATTGTAACCCATTTGCCGTAACTCAACTACAACCATAACTACAGTAGATATGAGCTAAAAATTACAAGGTCAGATGCAAGATCAATGCTAACAGTTTGCAAAAATAGCCATTCTACACGTTTCTACAAACGTCTGTACTTGAAGTTTGTAGTCTGAAGTTGAAGTTTGTAGTCTGAACTTGAAGTTTGTAGAGCCAATGTCTAAGAAAAGGCAACAAAAAGGCTACAGTTTTGTAAACGTAACGACTTTTGCCACTAAGACATGTAAGAAACGGATATAAATACTAAACGTATAAAGATACGGTAACCGGAGCAATTTACGGTTAGTTATGGCAACTTTTGGCGTAGAGAACCGGAGCACTTTCGAGGCAAAGTGTGAAGAAAGTCTTGAGCCTGAGTCAGTCTTCAGGAAAAAGTCCAAAGTTAGCTCAAATCCTATACAACACATTGAAATAAATATAATTTCTAAGTTTCCATTAACTAAATCAAAGAATGCTTTGCGATGATCATGCCGGACACCGATCTCATCAAATACAGCGGCTGGTTTGTGTCCTCGTCTCTTAAGCCTTTGCTGTTGTCATCAAGGAACACTCCTCTCTTACCCTTTCCTACGTTTTTTATGGTCCTTTTTCAACCACTCTGGATGCTATAGACACAGCTTTATTACGTATTGTGTTTGGCTTTCAAAAAACAAAGCAAATACTTCTTGGGGATCAAGCTGAAGCTGTTGTTGACTAGAAATTTGACAAAATAAGAATTTCCGATTGAAATTACTTCTAAACGAACCAAAACCGGCTGAAGAGATTGGATTGGATTGGAGAAACACGAAAGTAAATTGGATTATCAGCTTGTAAGAAATAAGACAAGCTGAAGGCTTGCAAGAAATAAGACAAGTACTCAAATCAAGAATTTAAATCAATAATCAATCAATAACCAATTAATAATTAGTTTAAATCAATAATCAATCAATAATTAATTAATAATTAATCAATAATTAATCAATAATCAATCAATAATCAATTCAACTACAAGAATTCTTTTCCCTAGCTGATCTTCGAGCCTTTAGCCACCCCTCAGAATGCTCAAAATATACAAAATTGAGTGGTGGACACGAGTTTTGTGTAAGTGCCTACTCAAAGAACAAAACTTCTTCAAAGCAAAGAAAGTTCGGAGCCAACTGATTTCTTTTTTTCATTAGCAAATAGAGTTTTTAATCTAATCTTTTGAAAAAGAGCTGAAAAAAGAGCTAAATTGATAGAAGAAAGTAATGGAAAGCTTGAGCTTGAGTAAACAGTAAAATTTGATCAGTTAAAAATCTTAAACATATTAGTTTTCATTTATCAAATAGTTCAATAGGGCTATTCAGTGAAATGTGGGCGTAAATGTGGGCGACAATAAACGAAAAAAAAAGAGGAGAACGGTTGTTTAGATGGAGAAAAGGGGAAGGGGAAAGGGGAGGACTAAACGATGTTTGAAACGATTCTCTTGACCACCGATTTCCTATCGAAAACCCAAACATATGCAAGAAAATGAGGATTTATAGCTCACAATAGACATACTAATAATAAATTGGTCAATAAAGAGTTACTCTAGAGCAGGAGAAAACAAAGTAAAAGACTAGTAATCAAATAGAGACAGGTTTGGGCTTTTTTTAGTTAATTTGATGAGTGAAAGCAACTTTAGCACTTTGAAAAAGCAACTTTGACATGGCTAAACATACTGCAAAAGATAATAGATAATAAAATGTAAAAGATATAACCTATTTGGTTTTATTACGGTATACCAAACTTCAGATATCGTATTTTCTAGTAGTGCGCCCTGAGCGTTGCCTAAATTACTCGAAATCTCGAGAACCGCTTATCAGAACCTATCGATGTGGGGTCGGAAAATGTAGCTGACGATGAGATCTAGTGGGGGAGAAGAGTGTTGAGCTTCTGCAAAAGCTTGGGAACCGTAAAATAGTCATTAACTCGGCTCGGCTGGATGCACTAGAGGAAATACTCGGCTTTAGTGGAAATACGGTATTCAGCCGACAATCAAATAAAGCTCAAGAGCTTCCATTTCCATACCAATCTCATGTCTGACAAAGCTCAAGATATTCCATAACCGTTTAATTCCTGCAATAAAACAAGTCTTAAAGTTGGTTTTGTCCTGTTTCTAAGACAATTTGTGAAAGAAACACTAGATTTAGGCAAAAACCCTGATTTTAGATCTGTCAATGTCAATGTCAATGCCAATGCCAATGCCAATGTCAATGCCAATGCCAATGCTTCACTTGCTAAGCATCCAAGCTTTTAATATAATCATTTATTAGCTAAATCCAACCATTACCAGACCAAAACTCTCTCAAAAACCTCAAAAATGTGAAACCCGATCCGTTTCAAGCATTTCAAATCCACAATTCAAGCCCATTTCCAGCGAATTTGCATGGATTTCCCCTTGGATTCACCGAATGGAAATTCGATTCCAATGGGAAATTGCTCGGGATTAGGGAAAAATTTGAAAAATTTGAAGAAAAGATCCCAAAAAGACGTCATAAAGTAAAGTTTTGTTGAGTGGTTTTGGATTTCAAAAAAGAAAAGTCGGTGAGTTAGTGACCTTGAAAAAAATGGCAGAAAAAATAAAAAATAAAAGCGAGACCGATCGGGATCACTTGTCAAATCATATCGCGAAATTGCTGCGTTTTTATCAGAGTCATTTTCCATGCTTGGGAATTAAATTATCGCAACTATTCAACCTGTAAGAGTTAAAGAGTAAGAGTTAAAGAGATTCGAGATGAAAAACAAGATCGTTAAGGATTTGGAAATCTTTAGAAATCATGTAGAATCATGTAGAACTTGTTTGAAGATAAAGCCGTCGAAATCTCAAAGAGTAAGAATCAAAAGATGTTCTTTAATTAGTGGATAAAAGAAATTATGATTACGGAAAACTGAAAGAAAGATTACGGAAAACTATCGTAAATTTTTCTTTCAGTTTTTCACTGGTTTCTTTAAGCTCATTCGATGTGCAAAAATTGCAAGAATAATACTTCCATCTCAGAAGAGAAGGTCAACTGGCTGAGCCGGTCAAATGTTGCACGACAAATGCTGCACGACCGATTCCATTCAACGCAGAATTTTATGCTGATTCCGAATATGGATTCCGTTTTTGCTAAATGAGAATTTGCCAGGAGTTATAAGCGCCTAAAGTTTTATTATGACTCTGAAGTTTACTCTTTCTCAAAAGGTGAACTAAATAGGACCAAAAGTAGTAAGACTAAAGGAAGACTTACGGCAGTTTTCCAATCCACCTTTTAGAAAATGCACACCCTAATTTACTATATATAAAAGAGCAGTGTTCGTCCGTCTGTAGGGGCTTTTTCTCAACGATCTTTGCGCCAAAAAAACTGAAATTCTTGAAAAAGTCTCAAAATTCAATACAGTTGTGCCATTTAAAATCAAAAATTAAAGATTGAGTGGCACTACGGGAGGTTGAACCCGGGCGGTGTGGGTCATGCGGGTCGTAGACAAGCGCGCTCCTGACTGCACCACTCCCGACTGCGCGCTCCCGAAAGATCCAGCCAGAAAAACCCGCTATTAGGCGGGTTTATCTTGTCCTAAATATCGGGAAGCTAATCATAACTGTAAAGATTGGGGGGCACCACGGGGGGGGGAACCGGGGGGGGGGGGGGGGGGGGTTGGTAAAAAAGGGGGGGGGGGGGGGCGCCCCCCCCCCCGCGGGCCCCCCAAAAAAAAAAACAAAAAAAAAACAAAAAAGCGGGGGTATTCTGTTTAAAAAACATAACTGTAAGGATCACAAAGTTTAAACTTTTTGGTCATGAAGTTACTTATCTTCCATTGTATAATCCTCCACTTCCGCTGGGATAAATCCCAGCTTACGTCACTTACGGCAAGTGCCTTTTAAAAACTCACTTGACTATCGAATAAGTAGAAAATGTCAGTATTAAAAGTAAAATCAAAGTAATTGAAGCTTCAATAAGTTTTTGTGGGAAAATCAACGATTTATGAGAAGGCTCACTTATTTGAACAGACGATCGAAAGCCAAAGAGAGACCAAAGAGAAGCACTTGCGTGTGATGCGTGAAACCGTTTTTCTAACAACATTCACTTTCCTCTTTTCTCTTTTCCCTTTTCAATTTCTCTTTGCTCACAAATAAAACATAAAAAGAATCCACGATGGAGTCAATCAAAAGCGAAATTGATGAAGCGAAATATGCAGCAAAAACATTGTAGAAAAAGGTATTGGATAGAGCTTTTCACTTTATGTGGACTGTGACCTTTATGAGGACATGAAATCGAGGAAAGAAATCGACCGGATTTAGAGATCTATTTAAATGGAGAAATGGATCGGATCTATTTAAATGGAGAAATGGATTGGATCTATTTTTTGATTAGTTCCAAAGAAAATCTATCATGCAAATTTGATTGAAAAAGCTTAAACTTAAAAAGAAATAGTTGGAAATTAATGGAAATTCGTGGAAGTCTCCCTTCTCCTTCAAATATTGATAAAATCAAAGAAAATCAAATAAAATAGAGACAAAAGAACATCAAATTCGAAATCTTTGACTATTTTTACCCTGAGAATCTTTTTCTTAAAAAGATTTGTTGTATCGAAAGCTGTTTCTAGAGCTTGATTACTTGCGGTACTTATTCACTTTTTTTTTCGGCGCGCTACCACCTTTAACTGATTTTTAAATGTGCAAAAAGTCTAAATAACATCAATTTTTTTTAAATATTAGAAAAAAGAAACATTTTCCTTTAAAACTAGCCGTTTTACAGTCAGTTTGGTTAAGAGCTCGTTATTTTTAAGTATCGTTCAAATTTTGGGTCGGAATGTCAAAGAGGCCAGGCTAAAAAAAAGCTTAGCTAAAAAAACCCATTTTTAAAACAAAAATCTTTATGAAGAATCATTTATAGGGTAAAAATAGTCAGAGATTTCAAATTTGAAGTTCATTTTTCTCTAAATTCCTTGCTTCAAGTCGTACGAATGATTCTTTGAGAGGCGACAGAACTTTTCAAGCATCCTGTTTAATAGCCAATGCAAATAAAGTTTTGCCCAAAACTTTTGCCCAAACTTGGTGAAAACAACTTCTTTTTGCTCTTATTTTTGTTCACAAATATTCAATTAACCTTTTAGATTAAAGCAATAATCTAATAATAGAAATAATTTATGCAAAATAAGCACATTTCAGGGCAAAATTTCAATTTCAACCTATTTCAGCTAATTTCAGGCTTTTTATCCTTCAAGAGGATAAAAAGCCTCTTGAAGCCTTTTGAGAACTCTAGGCCTGGTTTAGAGTGAAATCCAGGTCGAAAACGGCTCAAAACTCTACAAATTAAGCTTATATAGCTTATTTATAGCTTATTTATAGCTTATTTATAGCATATTTATCTAAAATCTGAACAATCTTATTCAAAAATTGTTCAGATCCAAAAATCATAACAAAAAGACAGATCGGGAACAAAATTTGAGGGCAAACAGGAAAGGGATTTGGATTTAGGATTTAGAGAGGGGATCGGTCTGTTATTTGATCCAAAATCCCGTCACATAATCCCCCTCCGTTTTCTCTAAATGATTCAAAACTCTCCTGAACATAACTAGAAAAAAATAAATGAAAATACGGGTACTTACCGTTTAGGTAACAAAGGTAAGGAGTAAGGAAAGGTAACAAATTTGCATTTAATTTCATCATACTGGTTTCTTTCTTTAAGTAACCTAAGCTTTTGAGTAAATGAAAGTGAAAGTGATGAAAGGGAAAGCAAGAACCGCAAATCTTATGCTCATATTTTCTATTTAAAGATGCTATTTTGTTACTTCTCTGGGCGGTAAGTACCAAAATACGATTTGAGCTTTTGAGAATGCTTTGAGAATGCTCTGAGAAGCTTTTGACTTTGGCTTTGACAATGTTTTTGAGAAAGGAAGTGAAAAGAATAAGCATGGACATGAGAAAATTTTCGAACTTATTCTTTAGCTCATTCTTTCGGGGAGAAAAGCGCATTGTTCGCCTTTTTTCTGGGTGCAAACACCTTTTGAATAGAAGAAGTCTAGGGAGAATGAAAGAAAACGAAAAACAAGAGACGCCTTGCTTTGTTGGGTACATTATTTTGTTTAAAAAGCAAAAAAAAGGCAAAGCTTTTAATGCAAAAAAAATGAATATTGTAAATTTCTAATATCTTATCGCACTAAAGTATGCCAAAATTAGTATGCTATGCTAGAATGTAAAGTATGCTAGAATTGCTCAGGTGCTGCCTACCTGATCTTGCCTTACTTGGGATTTCAGCTTGATTTCAGCTTGACAGCTTTCAGCTTGCTTCAAAAATTCAATAGATTAAGCAAATAAAACCACAATTTGTTTAAAGTAAGCTTTAAGAATAAGTTAAACACATTTGGCTTTAAATTGACTTTAAATTGAAATTGAAAAGTCAAAAATTGACCTAAACTATCATAATGAATGAAAGCGAAAAGCGAAAACGAGGATGAAAACGAAACGAAAACAATCTTTGAAAACGTAAACGATGATCAGCAAAAGCTCCACTCAAAAGAAACAACTCTCCTTTTGCAAAATCTCGATCCCCGTGATTACCAGTGTAAACAGTTTCCTCTAATAATAACGATATCTGTGCAAAAGTCGAGTATTTGTTCAGAGGACAGCTGGATGTATTGGGTTGAAGTAAGGAGAAGAGTTGAAGTAAGGGGAAGAGTCAAGGACAAGTGGGCGATATGGAAAAGAGGGCACTTTGGAGAATGGATAAGTTCTCATGGAAGTGAGCAGACTGAATATCTTGGGATGACCCAGTTTGGAGTTAAGGACAAAGTGTTCTGTTGGGATTTGTAAAGGTTTAAGGAGGTAGCTCGGACAAAATGAGAAGTAATAGTTGTTCTGAATAACTTGACTCTGATCAAAACTTTGGAATAATTGAGTAAGGTGAATTTGATGAAGGATTTGAGGAACTTGGACATTTGTAAAAGAAGCTTATATTTTTATGGGTTTTGGGTTTTTTTTTTTTTGGGGTTTTTTTTTTTAAATTTTTTTTTTGAGTTTTTTTGGGGGGGTTTTTTTTTTGTTGGTTGGTTTGTTTGGGTGGGGGGGGGGGGTTTTTGGGGTGGGGGGGGGGGGGGGGTAAGGGGGGGGAGGGTTGCTCAGTCGGATAACTGCAAACGTTGCTCAGTTGGATAACTGGTGTTGCTCAGTCGGATAACTGGAAACATTGCTCAGCCAAACCTAACTGAAGAACTAGACCTGATGTATTAGAAGACTCTTTAGAATTTAGAAGAATTTAGAAGACAAAGACATTTAAGTAAAGCAGTTTAGTTACTAAACTGAAACCTCAAATCTAAAGAATATCCTGGGCAGTTAATGGATTCGACTAGTGTTCGATTCGTTTGTGCTGACTAGTGTTCTTTGCACACGCGCACAACAGATTTCTTGTTTTCACAGTTTTATAAAGTTTTATAAAGGAGGCCGCTAAGAGTAAACGCTAAGAGTAAACTTCAGAGTCATAACAAAACTTTAGACGCTTATAACTCCTGGCAGATTCTCATTTAGCAAAAACGGAATCCATATTCGGAATCAGCATAAAATTCTGCGTTGAATGGAATCGATCGTGTAGCATTTGTCGTGCAGCATTTGACCAGCTCAGCCAGTTAACCTTCTCTTCTGAGATGGAAGTATTATTCTTGCAATTTTTTCAGAAGTAAAGCTAAACTTTGAAATACTAAAGGTGCTTGGGGCAGCCTAGATCATGAATTGAAAAACATACATGAATTGAAATTGAAAAGGTTTAAAAGATAAAAGTTTAGACGTTTAGCTGATACACAAATAAAGCTAAAAATTCAAAATCCTGAAGATATCCTTTGAGGCTCTTAATCTAGTACGCAAGGTCGACACATAAGGTCAGCTGGCACGAGAGTGGACCTCGACCTCTTTTCCCTTTTGACAAGAGGGTAATGAGATTCCCCTCCGTTGCCATTTGCATTCTCTTTCACTATTCCTGTCAAAAGCACAGATTGTTAGTTGCATAGATTGTTAGTCGCGTCTCTTCGTTCAATTTCGAGTGATTGGATCCCCGAATCGTCCAATCAGGACACCTTACCGAGTGGGGGAATTAAAGATACTTAAGGGGAATTCTCGAAGTAAATTTGATCAAAATTTCTGAAGAGTTTTGGTAAACACGGGAATCTTGTTGGAAAAAGGAAGCAAGGAGCTTTGGAAAAAGGAAGCAAAGCATGGAAATGTTGCATTATTTGCAGATGTAAAGCTAAACTCTGAAATACTGAAGATTTTATCGCACCAGGCTAACTGAAGACAGCTTACTAGAGCAAAAAGTTTGAAGCCGGCTAAAAGGGGAAAGCAAAAGTTATTATTGAGTCCAAATCTGTAAAATAGAAAGAATGACTTGTAATTATCTGACGAATGACTCTTGTAAGAAAGACTTAACTATCTTGAGTAAAGGACTAATTTCCTGCTCTGGATTTTGATGAATTGGTGTTAGACCAAATTGGTGCTCATTTCCCGGATTTCCGGAGACTCTTGTTGGGATTTCGAGTCATGCTAATTGCTTGAAGTTGAAGAGAAAGAAGGAAGAAGATTGAAAAGGGAAAGCTTGAATAAAAGGAATCTCGTGGTGAAAGATTTAGAGGCAAAGAGTTGGTTTAGAAAGGCTTGACTGGTTTAGAAAGGCTTACAATCCAATATCTCTGAAAGTTACTGGATTGGACTGTGTTTGTGATTGGGACTGGATTGGACTGTGCTCCTCTCGAGCAAGTAATTACTTGAATAAATTTGCGTAAGTAATTTTTTTTTACTTAAGTAACGCGTCAAGCAAATCTCAAGTAATCGTATTCTAAAGAGTGCTTTTTTTCAATTGCTTTATATATAAATAAATGTAAATATAATGTAATTAAGTAGTTTTATTATTTTTCTATGCTTTTGAAAGCTAATAATTCTAGCAACTTTTAGCTAAAATCCTTTGAATCGATCTAGCAAAGAACCAAAAATTTCTTATGAAAAAGAGCCAAAAATTTAACTCGAACGGGGATCGAACTTGCCGCTTAACGGCTGTTCGCTTTATAGACAAGCACGCAAGCCACTAGATTAGCCGGTAAGCTTATTTATAGCATTCATCGCTTTGGAGGGCGCTTTAGAAAGCGATTACTCGAAAGGAACGCACTCTGCAGTCCAAATCCAAGTCCAGTCTCGCTCTTATCTCAGCGATTTAAGAGAATATGCTCTTGCAATACTTTTAAGCCATTAGATTAACTGTGAAATGGTTTAAACTCAATGGTTTAAATGGTTTAAACTCAAAAGTTGATTGGAGATAAACTTGACTTGAGTTGACTGGATATAAAGTTGACTGGATATAAAGTTGGTTGGATATAAAGTTGCCTGGATATAAAATTGGCTGGTTATAAAGTTGTCAGGATATAAAGTTGTCTGGATATAAAGTTGACTGGATATAAGGTTGGCTGGATATAAAGTTGGCTGGCTATAAAGTTGACTGGATATAGCTGAATATAACTGAATATAGCTGTCTGCATGTATGAGTCAGATGGATTTCTTTCTACAAATGGATTTCTTTCTACAAATGGATTTCAAAACTGTTTGTTTCAAAGTCTAGATTTCAACAAGCGTCTAGCTTCCAACAAATTAGTAACAAAATTTCTAAACCAGAAGCTGAGCTAACAATAGCCAAGTAAAGGGAAATCCCAGGTGTGCAATTTTTTTGAAGATAGAGGAGTTTTTTTTTGGGATTTTTAGGAGTCCCTTGTGTTTCTCCCTTTGGCCTTCATTTTATCATGTTGATTGTCTTCCCGAATTGCGGCAAAGAGACGAGTTTTTTGTCGATTCCTCTGGCTGTTTCTGGTGACCTCAAGGACTCAAAAATGAAAAACGAGACCCAAGAGAGAATAAAGAAAAGACAACTGGGGGGGGATACTGACAAAAATAGATAAGCTAGCTGTTTTTTTGGTCTAATTATGTTATAGGTGGCAAAAATGAACTGACAGTATCAAGCAAATCAACAAATCAACAAAAATGGTGATTAGAAACTTGGTAATCTAGTGTAAAACTTATGTAGAAGTAGAAAATTTTGGTAAAATAGTTTTGTAAGTTAACTTTTATCGATTTAGAATCACGGTACCACTCTTTTGAGTCGTTTCGAGCAATGGTTTTCCCCGTGTTTAGTCTTTTGGACAACAGGTTTTGTTGTCTGGAGGTTTTGTTTTTGAAATTTCTACAATATACGCTATTTTTAAGATAGCTTTAAGCTTCTTAAGTTCGATTTAAGCGAGAAAATGCTATATTTTCTATAGCATTTTTTAATCAATCAAAAAAATGAAGACTGGTACTTGATCTACCAACGTTTTCGAATATTTTTACACCAGATGAGCATGGATCCTTCGTCAGTCTGTTATCAGAGCAAAAATGTAATCATTTATTCTGATTCTGATGCCAGATCAACGAAGCAAATTTCATCTAGCAAAGCTAAGCAAAGCAAAGCTCAGTTTTGAGGAAACGAGGATCTGATCGTGCTCATCTGGTACCAAAACAACGAAAAACGATTTGGATTTGGTGCTGGACTTAAGATTAGGGTTGTCAGAATATAAGATTTCTATTGAAATGAGTTAAAGTACAATGTAGCAAAGTACAATGCCATTTCGAGATGCCAATCTCGAAATGGAAAACAAGTCTAATTGTAAGCTATAACGGGTGTTTGTAGGACATTTGACAAAAGACAAAATGACAAAAGGGGCGGGGCGACGAACCTTTTATATGCACTGCGCCCCTTTGCCATTGGCAATCCAACTTTGAGCTCAAATATCTTGGCGCTGGGCTGTTCAATTTAAATAGTTTTTTTACGAATCGACAGAGAAAGGCTTGGTGCATCTAATGGTACCAAGAATATCGAAATTGGACAGCCCAACACCAAGATATTTGAGTCCAAAGTTAGATTGCCAATGGCAAAAGGGGCGTTTCAAATGTCCGATGGGTTATTGAACTAAAGTAAGTTGAAAATTCTCGGTCTGAGTTTGAAAACCGCTAAAACGAAAGAACTCAAAAATGAATTGGCGAACCAAAGCGAAGAATGAACAATTGGCAAAATTTCATGGCTGTGGTACTAGAAAGGGAGGTACGAGTGGTGCCTGATGGGATGTGTTGGTGCTTTTCCCAGAATTCGAGGCATTCCCTTACTCTCATAAGAAGAGAAAGCGTCCGAGCGTGCATTCCTCTTTTGCTATTTTTCTCCCCCTAGTCGAGTCTATTCATTCAATCGCAATATTCGGGAGAGGATAAAGGCTGAAAGGGGATGGGCAAAAGGGGTTCGATGTGTGAATACGAGCTCTAATCAGCTTCCATCCACCAATTCTATTCCACCCCATTCCACTACAATCGGTGACTCATCAGAAAGTGGATTCAGGGGATTTCGAAAACGTTTTTGATTCGGTTTTGCGGGAATCTATAGTTGAGAAAATGGATTCAGAGGATTTCAAAAATTGTTTGATCTATTTTGATCTATGATTAGAGGCTATTTTGTTTTGTTTGTTGTCTGTTTGATCTATTGGGTTGATGGAAAAGTCCTTTCCGATTTTTTGAGAGAGTAACATGTTTTTAGCCTAGGTTTCTGCAAGGAAAACTAACGAAACGTGAAAACAGCCATTTTTGGCTCTGCCGCCCTTTACTAAAATAGCTGTAAAAACTTTTAGAAAAGAGATATCTCAAAACGGTTTTTACCAATCGATCCGTCTTGAATTCAGCTTTAGGATGAGCTATAAAACGTCAAAATTGGACAAATTTAAGATACTCTCTCAACAAATCGGAAAGGACTTTTCCATCAACCCAATATTTTAGAATCCCTGGGAATCTCTGAATATTTCATTAAGAGAAAGCTGCCAATATTTGTAGTATAACTTCAACCAGACTACTGAAATTACGGTGAAAGATAAAAAGAAGTTAAGGAAAGTTGTTTCCAGGCTAGAAAAGTTGTTTCCAGGCTAGAAAAGTCGCAAAGCTAGCACTATGGAGAAGATTTAGTCGACTATAAACTACTATAACTTTCTTTAAACTAAAATTTATAGTAGTTTATAGTCGACTACGGTCCATTTCAAGTCAGGGCCACTACAAGCCACTGTAATTTTCTTTAGCGCTGATATTTTTGGGTGTGCTTTAGTTCATTAGAAAGTTCTTGAGATTCTCTATGTTTTTAGCTATAAATCATGTCAATCTGACAGATTTGAACCAAGTTAGAAGCGTTTTTAGTGTGAGAGGTCGTCATTTTTGTAGATTATAGTGCCCATGTCTACTCCTGCTCCTACTAGTAAACCCCTTTTGCCTCCCAAGTGCCTATAAAAGGAATTGGCCATTTAGATTTCGATCACGGGTCAGATGTCCAAAATTTCGAGTGCTCCAAAAGCACTTGGATGTGTCTCGAAATGTGATTCTCATTCCTCTTTTGGGTAAATTAGGAACTCGTGTTTCTGAATCCATCAACCAGAACGGATTTGTCTATGCAAAATGAAATGACAGAGATAAAGGAGAAAGATTGGGTCGGAAATCCACTCCATTCATGCAAAGTGAAAGCCTCATCTTTGGGGATAATCTTTGGCATCTGTCACGGAATCTTCACCCAATAAGACGCGGGTTTACTTAGGCAATTTGGAGTTGGCTTGAATTTCATTTGATTCAAGAGGAATTCAAATTCGAAATAGCTTCAAAATCTAATTGAGAACTTCAAAATTGAGCCTCAATAATGCTAAAATTGAGTCTCAATAAGGGAAATCCTTTGGGAAATTTTGATCTTTACAACTTTTGTTTATCAATTTGACTCAATCTTTGAGACAACTAGTATTGAATTTTTAGATTCAGATCAAAATAGAAGTAAAGACTAAACTAAAGAACTAAAGACGTAGCTTTATAAATTTAAAACCCCAAAACACTTTCCAACTCACTTTTCTTCTTGTACTCCATTTCGGTCGTTTTCCGAACGTGGGAAAACTGTGTCCTCTGGATGAGAAGAATCCACCGCAAATCGGCTAGAGACGACGAGGGTTTTAACCAAAAAACAACTAAATTGATTTCTTGAAAAATCTTTCAACTCAGAACACCTAGGGAGTGGGACAAATGCGACCTTTTTTTGCGCACCCGGTCAAAAGCGCACCTTTTTTTCGCCTTAGGAAAGGCCGTAGAGCGGAAAAGGCCTTCGGCAAGGCCGTAGAGCATCAAAAATGTTTTCATGTCAGGGAATCGTATGCGTAGATTCCGAATTTCGACAAATCAAACCTCGCTGGCACATCAAATTTGGGCTAAAAGGCAAAAACTACGGAAAAGCGTTAAGTTGTGTAGTTTTTGCCTTTAAGCCCAAATTTGACGTGTCAGCGAGGTGAAATTCAGAATCTACCCATACGATTCCCTGACATGGAAACATTTTTGATGCTCTACGGCCTTTCCCAAGGCCTTTTCCAGCGAAAAAAAGGTCGCATTTGTCCCACCCCCAACATCTACCTTTATTTTCCTTGAGAAACAGACGATGACGCCCAATCGCTTGAAAATCTCATTGCAGAGGTCGCTGAATCGAGTTCTAGAATGATAAATCGATTTTGAAATGATAAAGAATGATAAATCGATCAAGAAATTATAACAAAACATAAGCAAATGGTATTTTTGAAATTGAAAAAAGAAAAATATATTATTGAATGGAATAAAAGGAGAATTATGATAGTTTTGAAAAGTTTACACCTTTTGGAAAATGTATTTAGTTAAAAAGCGCACTTTAAACAACCAAAGCAACCAAAACAACAAAAAAGAGAACCAAAATTTCAAAAGGTTCAAATAATTTGTGAAATTTGAAGATTTAAAAATTGAAGATTGAATGTTAGCTTAATTTTCAAGCACATATAAATTGAATAATGAGAAATCGAGAGGAAATAAGGTTTCGATATGATTCGATAATCAAAAAACAGTCCACTCAGATCACTCAGCAGGTCACTTAGCCAAAACAGCAAAGCAAAACAGCAAAGCAAAACGTTCAGAAAAGTCAACGATTTTAAACTCCAACCATTCACAGCTTATTTTACGTAAACTCAAACAAATACAGACGAAAACGTGAAATTGAGGCAAATATTGAGGCAAACAAATGGTATCAAATGGTTAGAGTATAGCTGAGGTGAGAAGTGGTCGCCGAGAAGATAAAAAAAAGGGGTAAAGGGGTGAACAGAGCAAACAATTTTTTTGGGTGTTGGAAGGGGTGCCTGCTTGAACTGGTTGTTGAGGGTGGGTGAAGAAAGAGGGAACACTGATGTCTTTTTTTTTATTTAAAAAATCGTTTGATGTAATCATCTAAAAATAGGAGAGAAAGAATCGTGTAGTTGAAGAGTGTACTTTGTACAAAAAAGTTCATCTTTTGCATAGTTTCCGAGTATTTTTAACGAGTCGTCTCACTTTGAAGGCCTATAACTTTGTCCAGAGATCATATTTTTGCTAATTTTTAATATCGTTGTAAAGAGGACATTTTAGGCTTTCAAATGATACCAAATTGGATAACCCAGTCCAAGAAAATCAGAGCCCAACTCTCAGCAAATGAGGCCTATCCAACTCGGACCTATCCAAGCTTGCGAGTACAATATTACAAAGTACACATGCGATAATACAAGTAAATTTCTTTTAGATGATGGCTCAGGTGCTGCTAGACTTCTTTTGGCCACAGCCGTTCCGTTCCAGGTGAGTAGGAATGGCAAGAGAGTACAAAAGTCGGCTTTTGCGTAGTTGCTGGGTATTTTGAACGGGTCGTCACGCTTTAAAGGTCTATAACTTTGTCCAGAGATGATACTTTAACTAACTTTGTATATCATTGTACAGAGGACATTTCAGGCTTTCAAATGATACCAAATAGAGCTTGATTCGATAATCCAGTCTAAGAAAATCAGAGCCAACTCTGAGCAAATGAGACCTATTCAACTCAGGTGTCGTGTCACCTGGTTTTCATAGGAATGAAAAATCCAGTCAAGCTCTATTTGGTATCATTGGAAAGCCTGAAATGTCCTCTGTACAATGATATAAAAAGTTAATAAAAATATGATCTCTAGACAAAGTTATAGGCCTTCAAAGTGAAACGACCCGTTCAAAATACCCTTTGCAAAATTGTTCTTGCAAAATATCCGGATTCGAGCAAAATGGACCAAATGAAAGCAACGATTGATTGATTGACAAACTGATTTAACTTGTTTTAACTGATTTTTTTGTATTTAACACTGACTTAACAGTGAGAAAATGAACAACTTTTGAACAATATACAACAAGATTGGCGGAGAAAAGGTATTGAATTCGACATTCGACAACAATTGAGCGAAATCACTACCTTTCCGTCGTCATTTCACGTTTTCTTACTTTGAAACTACTTTTGGATTTAAATTTGTAAAATTGAATGTAAATTAAAAGTAAATTCCAGCCGCGGTGCTAAATATTTAGCATATACTGCTTGTATCAAAACTGTTTTGTCGTTGATTAGTAGTTAGGCTAACATGAAACTAGGCTAACGTGAAGCTATTAGGTTGATGCATAAGTCTTTTCGTTTTTTTCGTACTTCTGTTAAAAAGTAACAAATTCACCAATTAATCTATAGTTTGCTCTATAAAAAAAGTGTTTTTTTGTTCAATTTGCATCTTTTTAAATGAATTTCGGTTCACTTTCGAGAGTGAAAAACGCCTTTTTCGTAAAAATCTATAAAAAACTCTACGGAAAAATTGGCTGAATGAATTTCTCTGAAATTTTGGCGAAATATCAAACTTTTTTTCTCTATCTTTTATCTATTGACACGAAGATAGGTTTTCTTTAGCTAAGGTGTCTAAACCGCATCATCGAGTTAGCCCTTTTTGACTACCCGACTTCATACTCTCAAGAAAATCCAGGCATTAAATATTTTTAAACCCGTTTTAATGTTATTTTGCAGAAAAATAATTGCTTTTTCTAATGAAATCAACCGTAGTTTAATTCGTGCATTTGTTGGCTTGAAACGGCAGACGAAAAGGAACGAAAACACTTATGCATCAACCTATTAGGTTAACGTGAAAATAATCCCAAAAAAAACCCGAGTAAAAGATCAAGCTAAATCAAAACCCAAGTCGTAAAAGTAAGCAAGGAAAACTTTTAAAAGACTTTGTGTAAAGAAAGACAAAGTATCGGTAAAGAATAAATCTGGAACACTTGCAAGAAAGACTGAAACTAAAAACATTCTCTTTGTTTGTTGCGGGGGCGCTGCTTTTGCTTTTACAAGCGTTTTTATGCGGTAAAGTAGCTGATAGGAAGGATCGGCAAGCCATTTTGAAAGTGAGAAAACGGAAATTGACTCGATTTGGGGAAAATAATTGGTTCAAGAAGTCAAAAAAGTCCAAAGAAGAGCTGGAAATAGCGTATCGTTGAAATACCGTATTTTCTCTAATAGAAAGACTCTAATATTCATCCAGCCGAGCCGAGTTAATGACTATTTTACAGTTTTCAAGTTTTCGCAGAAGCTCAACACTCTTCTCCCCCACTAGATCTCATCGTCAGCTACATTTTCCGACCCCACATCGATAGGTTCTGATAAGCGGTTTTTGAGATTTCGAGTAATTTAGGCGAAGCTTAAGGAGCACTACTATTAAGGAAAATACGGTGATGAGAATGATGGTTCCTCAACTGATTGTACTCGAAATAAGCCTCTGGCTTATTTCAAGGTAATCAAGGTCTTTGGGGAAAGTAGAGTATAGTTTTAAACTAAGTAACGATTGTTTTTGGGTAACTGGGGATAATTCGAAGATTTGCTTCTCTATGGCTTGACATACTTGACAGAAAACTTAAGAAACTCTCAGTTTAAAGCTGTCAGCAAATATTTCACGTGTCTTTCTACTAGACTTGGCTAACGATACTTTGAAGTGCTCGCGTTAAAACGAACATATCTTTAGACGCAATTATAGCAATTTAGACGGCGATCAGGGTGCACTACTATTAGAGAAAATACGGTTTTCTGCTTGCAAGTTCTACTGAATAAAAAAGGTATGACAAATCCTACTTTAAATCTTTAAAATAAAGGATCAAAAACAAATCTTTGATCAAATAAACTAAACAAGATCAAATATTTAAAGATTTGCTCTTATAAACTTAAATTGCGACTCTAAAATTTGAATTATTTAGTCTAGATTGGAAATTTTCAAGGAAAACCTTGAGGAAAATTGAAAAATTCAGCAAAGACACAACAATCTAAGCGATTTCCCTGGGAATTCCTTGTGGTTTAGATGATTTTCATGAAGCGAATCATAAATTTTATCACCAATATGAGGGAAATTATTGCTTGTGCGGGATAAATCTTGTTATTTTTCTCCCCCCACCCACAGTCAATACAACAAATGAATCATTTCTGTCGGCTCTGAAAGACGCGGAATAATCTATTTGCTATCAGTTGAATGAGGATTGGATAGGTAAAATTTCATAGAATAATCGTTGCAATAGCTATTAGCTATTGCAACGATTTGCTAGTAGCTCAAGAAATACTCAAATAGTAGGCAAATCATTATCAAAATCAACTCCTAGTTCCCTCTCTCTAAATTTCGTTCCCTATCTCTCTAGTTCCCTCAAACCTTACAAAAATCAAAGTATTTCATCAGTTTTGACGTTTTTAGTACTTTATTTGAGCTACTTGGGTAATTGAACGGACAGAAATGACAAGAATGGTGTGTCAGAAGGCGTGTAAGTGCTAGCACAAAGTATCAGCTCAACAAACAAGAAAGAATTCAACTTCTACAGTAGATTTACAATAAAGTAGACTTCAGTAAAATCTACAGTATACAGAATAACGCAAAATCAACAAAACCAATAAAGTTGTGGAGTTGAAAAGGCTTAAAAAGGATCTTGTAAAATGAGGTAAAGAGAAAAGCCTTCGAAAAGAAAAACGACGTGATTCAAAGAAACGAAAAAAAGAAAGAAACTCTGAAAATCACAAGCTCATAAGATTCTAAACTGAAGATTTTACTGAACTGAAGATACTTTCTAAAGCATTCAAAGAAAAGAACCGACACTTGTTGTGTGGTTTACAGAGGAGAAATCATCGTAAACGATCGCTTTTGAGAGGGTAATGACCGAAAAAAGTGGCTCGTTTATTTCCCCGGAAAATCGAAAGCGACCACTGACGATCTTTCCGTAAATGAGAAACCTAACTTTCTCAAAAATAAAAAACCAAAACGCTAGTTTAAATTTACATTTAAAATCAAGCTCTTTGATTTTTAGCCAACAACTTTGCGTGGATATTAGATTTTAAGTTAATTTTGGTACCATTCGACGCTCAATTTTATTCTGCATCGAATGATGCATCGAAAATAGTGAAAATCGACGCCTTGGTGCTGAGAAAAATACGAAAAACCTTAAATTGTCAACGGCAAAAAAGGACTGACACACAGAAAGGACTTTTCGTTACAAGTCTAGTGGATAACGATCAAAATTTGACCGCGAATAGTATCGATCGGTACTATTAACAATTGAACTTTAATCATAATCTATTATTGCAGCTTACAAAAGGAGCTTGGAAAAATCAAATCTATTGTTGAACTTTCACAGAAGCAAGAAAATCAAGCTCAATGTAAATCTTTGTGAGTTCGATTATAAAAAAACTTTAAAACAGCTTTTAAAACAACTCTAAAACAACTCTAAAACAACTTTAAAACAGCTTTAAAGCAACTTTCAAACAATTTCAAACAATTTGCAAACAAGAACAGCTTTAAAACAACAACAACAACAACAATATAAAAAGAAAATGCAAAAATTGATAATTTTAAGTTCAAAACAAAGTCCTTTGCTAAATTGGAAAATCGAGATTTTCAAGGAAATCCAAGAAACCGAAAAAAACTCGAAAATCGATTGTTCATCACCGCCAAGATAAAGGTCATTTCTTTGCATTTCTCTTGGAAAAAAGAACGGCTTGACGTGAATAAATTGATCAACAATCAATCAAATCAATCAAAGCAACCACAATCAAAAAATTTCAATCTTCATCTAGCAAGTTTTTTTTTAACTTTTTTTTGAGAAATGAAATCGAATTCGAGATAAAATTGGCGCCAACTAATTTGGGATCGCATTTCTTTCGATGTTGAAAAAGTTGACGAGTTTTTGCAAATGGAAAAACGGAAAAGAAACGGAAAAGAAAAAAAGGAGAAAATGAACTGCAAAGTATGAGCATTTTCTACAAATGAGCAGTACATATTTTTACAAGGTTTTAATTTAATATCAAATTTAGGCCTTCATTTGAAACTTGATCTGTGCGGCAAAATGTTCGATCTTTCCGTTTGTAGCCTTTTGAACTTTCCTGAACTATTCTGTGAGCTGAATCGAATCTAGATCTATCTAATCTTTCAATATTTAACCTTTAGCATACAATAGCTTTGAGATAATTCTGGGTATTTTCTATTTTAACTAACTTTCTTTAACCTTTAATCAGCTCTTTCTACTTTAGAAAAGTGAAAAATTAGAAAAACTACAAAAGACAAAAAAACGACAAAAGTTGGAGCATTAAAGTGATTTTAAATAGAGTGTGTTCCTTGCGAGTAAGTACCGTAAATACTGTAATAGTACCCCACGCCCCTCGTACAGTCGCGTAGTCGCAAAAGTTTTTTAGCATTTCATTTTTTCAAAGCGCCTGTACTTTCAAAAAATGCGTCTTTGGTATCAAAAAATAGCTGAAATTCAGGGCTATTTTTTGATACCTAAGCGCGCATTGTAGCATGAACCAGTGTCAAGAAAAACGCGTCCAAAGCTAGACTACGCAACGCTCCGCACCGTCATTATGGGGGTGGGGCACTATTACAGTATTTACGGTAATTACTCGAGTAAAATTTGCATGAGTAATTTTTACTCGATTAATCGACGGTTTTTGACCGAGTAAACTACGAGCAATCCTCTTTACGGGGTAGGTTAGCCTAACTCTAGGTTAGCCTAACTCTAGGTTAGCCTAACTCTAGGTTAGCCTAACTCTAGGTTAGCCTAACTCTAGGTTAGCCTAACTCTAGGTTAGCCTAACTCTAGGTTAGCCTAACTCTAGGTTAGCCTAACTCTAGGTTAGCCTGACTCTAGGTTAGCCTGACTCTAGGTTAGCCTGACTCTAGGTTAGCCTAACTCTAGGTTAGCCTAACTCTAGGTTAGCCTAACTCTGGGTTAGCCTGACTCTGGGTTAGCCTGACTCTGGGTTAGCCTAACTCTGGGTTAGCCTAACTCTGGGTTAGCCTATTGCTTGTCTGAAGTTTTCCTCCAATATATGAAAACGTTTTCTAGGCTGGGTGTGAAATGACAGTTCAAATTAGCGGCAAACCTCAGAGAGTTCCCTTTTCTCTCTTCGATTCCCCATCCCGATTAAATCTTGCCTTTTGTCCAAGGTTTTTTCGTTTTTCCCCAAAAAACAAAGGGAATTGGATGATGTTTTGTGGGAAAAATGAAATCATTTTTCAAATGAACTGAAAGATGAAATGGATCTTGGAAGGCGGTAAAAGAGAAAGTTTTTTTTGAGGGCAATAGCCTGAGGTTTTTCGTTTAAAACCTAGAATAGAAGTGACCAAAAGAAATTAGCGTTTGTTCAGAACAAATATAATAAACGAACAAATAAATTGTGAACAAAACGATTGTGAAATCTTGAAATCATAGTGATATTCGCACGTTCGGGACGGTTCGGTCCACCGGTGGACGAAATTTTTGACGCGATATAACTTTTCAACTTTTTAAGATAAATTTAAGACAAAAGATATGCACGAGCGGGGTTCGAACCCGCAACCCCCTCCCGCCCCAGAGACAGACGCTCTACCGACTGCGCTATAGAAGACCTCTATTGCGCGTA